>CAMZMU010000085.1:48601310-49201310 GCA_947311845.1 Poa pratensis | reverse complement strand
ATGCAAAGCTATACCGATTCTCACGGATGAAGTGACTGAGCTCGCTTTCCTATTTCTCGGTTAACCCGGAACCAATGATGACGTTGTGCTCCGGGAATGCCGGGCCAACATTGATCTTCTTGGTCTCCTTTGGCACCTCGAAAGTTGCATTCTGCTCCGGGTTAGCCATACCCGGCATACCGAGTTGCACGGACTGGGCCAGTGCCACCACTTCATGGATCTTCTTCTTCTCTGCAGCAATAATCAGTGACTCGGCCAAGCAAGATCCCGCTGAGGCACACTCCAATGCACGCTTGTAATCACCCGAGATGGTGATGATGCCGGTAGGACCCGGCAGTTTCATCTTGAGGTAACCCACATGGGTTGATATCATGAATTTGGATAGCGCGGGCCTGCCGAGTAAAGCATGGTACGGACTTTCGAGGTCCACCACCTCGAACTGGATGCTCTCAGTTCTGCAGTTGTCCTTGGTGCCAAACAACACATCAACCCAGATTTTACCCATAGGTGCACATGAAACACCCGGCACTATGCCATGAAAGGTTGTGCTACTCGGCTGCAGCATGTTCATCGAGATACCCATCTTTACCATGGTGTCTCGGTACATGATATTGATAGCACTCCCATTGTCAATGAGGACTCGGGTGAACCGAACATTGATGGTGGGTCTAATGAATGTCGGATCCACCACCAGAGCATAACCTCCCGGAGTTGGCATGACTCGGGGATGATGCTTCCTGCTCCAGCTGATCTCCTGCTCGGACCAGTGCATATACTTCGGAACTGCCGGCATAACTGCATTCACCTCCAGTGCACGCCGATGCAAGCTCTTCTTGTCAGTTGGCTCGGTCACAAAGACCACGTAGCTCTGGTGAGCCTCTCTGAAATCACCCTGGGGATAATCACCCTGACGGCTGGGACCAGCATTGCCATTGTTGTTCCCTCCGACATTCACCTGATTCACAGGTTTCGGAGCTGCTTGCCTCTAAGTAGGTGCATTCACCAGGACAACATTTGCCCCGGTGAGCGGTAAGTTCTGCCTCGGTGGAATTCTCTGAGGTGCACTCACCTGATTTCCTCCGGTTCCTCCTCCTTCTCTCAATGTGCGCTGATACCAGCTGCACTGCCGAGTTGTATGATTCGCCGACCTGCGGATGTCTTGGGTGTGGTAGCTGCAGGGTCCATCCAACATAGCCTCATAAGTTATGGGCTTCCTCTGGTCACTCCAAGGTTTCTTCCCCTCCTGGATCTGGCCCTAGGCTGGACCATTGTTCTTCGGACGCTGGCTATTGCCGGCATCTGGCTGGTCTTGGTCCACCGCAGCAACCTGGTTTGAACCATATCGGTAATCCGGCTCTCTTCTCTTGTTCCTGAAGTCTTGGCGATCATTCTGCCTAACTGGCCCAGGTCTGTTGTTCACCGGGTATCTTCTACTCGGCTCAACCGAGTTCAGCAAAGGCTGTGTCAGGTCACCAAGTGCATAGCTATCCGCGATCCGGATTGTCTCGGCCAAAGTGGCCGACATTTCCCTTTGGAGCTTCTGCCAAAGCATGGAGCCATGTTGGCAGCCTTGCGCAAACCATGAAATGGCCTGTGCCTCCACAACTCCCTCGCAAGAATTGCGGACAG
The DNA here is from genome assembly GCA_947311845.1 of Poa pratensis. Taxonomy (NCBI): domain Eukaryota; kingdom Viridiplantae; phylum Streptophyta; class Magnoliopsida; order Poales; family Poaceae; genus Poa; species Poa pratensis. Next base: position 49,199,681 of record CAMZMU010000085.1, on the reverse strand, counting down.
TACTCCACCGAGTTAAGTAATCTCGGTCAGTCTCATCATCCCTTTGCCTGCACATGGCAAGCTGGAGGAGTTGCTAACGAAAGCTTCTTCGAAGTCCAGCCAGCAGTCGACACTGCCCTCTCTCAAGTTATTCAGCCAGATCCGAGCTGGCCCTTCCAACATCTGTGGGATATATCTCACCGCCCACCGGCGGTTATGCACTGCCGACACATAATTTGTCAGCCAGTCCTCCGGCTTGGTGCTGCCGTCATATATCTTCGCACCTCGGCTCAATTGAAAGTGCGGCACCGGTGGTTCCCTCATGATTCAAGGTCCAAAACATGCAGGACCAGGCGGGCCTTGCTCTTCCAACATCTCGGACAGATAAATTCTGTCCAACTTGTAGCGCGCATCATTCGGTGCTAACTGGCGAGGCCCCAACCGGGATCCCAGTGCACCCTCGTACCTCTGATATCCGGCTCTCTCCATAGCCGAGTTACCATCATCATATCGGTTGGCCGCATGGCCAACACCTTGTGGCTGCTGCAGATGCTCGACACTCTGCTGCTGCCGAGGCTGGTTCTGCACCGGATACCGAGGTGGATGACGTCGGCCAGCCGAGTTAAAATTCCCGACATTCGGGTTGCCGGGCCGGGATTACTCTTACCTCGGCCAGCATTGGCCTGCCCAGCTAACTGCTTTCCGGCATACTCCGGATCATATGTCTGCATCTGCTTATTCTTACCGGAGTTTACACTCCGGTCACGACCTCCACCATCATGCGAAGATGAAGCTTGCCCCCTAAATTTTTCACTAGCTGCTTTAGCCGAGTGAAAAACCTGGGACCCACCAGCACCTGGGTTAGCCTTGCGAAAGGCCTCGTTCTGCCGGTTAGCAACACCAATTAACTCATTAACTCGGTCTTGCTGCTTACGGCGAGCTTCTCCGGATAAGCCAGATAACTCGGCTCTTGCTGCCTTGGCAGCTCTAAGAGTTTTAGCAGGGGAACTATACTTCGGCTTTTCAACCATCATGCGACTAGGAGTCTTACTAGAACTAGATCTACCATCTCTAGCAATCTCGGCATTGAGGCCTTTGCCTCTCCTACGCACCTCCTCTATACGGCTAGGCTGCTGACCTACCAGAGTTAAACCATGAGATGCATTATACTCACGAAGGGATACGCCGAACTCCTCCGTATCTCGGCCACCTCAATGGCCTCCTGATGTAGCTTCTGGCGCTGCACCTCTAACTCGGCAGCTGCTAGAACAACATCTGTCCCGGTAGCTACCGACACAGCCAACTTCTCGATTATCTCTTCTAGAGGAGCTGGTCTGACCGGCACATTTGATGTACCGGCCCTAAGGTGCGCCTCCCTTCTAGCGGAGGCTTCGCCGTGCGGGCGGATTTAGCGGCAGGCTCGCCGACATTGCCTTTGCCGGCACCAGCCGCAGGCCCGGTCATCATGACCTCGGCGCAGCTCCCGGGGCGATCGATACGCCGGCCGCGAGCCGCACAGATAGCAGGGGGATCCTCTGCCACAAGCACCTGCTCGGGGTACTTGCAGACAAACTCGGTGGCGACGTACGTCTCGAAGGTGCCGAAGTTGATGAGGCAGCCGTTCGTCGGGAACGGCCTGCTGCCGAAACACCCCACGTTGTCGCTGATGAAGTTCAGCGAGCCGAGCTTGCAGATGAGCCCGCTGACGACGCGCTCGCCGGAGTCGATGATGGATCTCGTCCGGGTGATCACACCAGCCACCGCCTCTGTCTGCCCCACTGTGGGCGCCAACTGTCGTGGTGGTATCACGGCAGATGCCATAGGATGGCTAAGAGTGGGGCCGATGGACGCTGGTGGTACCGGGAGAGGGCTAGCGCGCTAAGGAGCGCGCACAGATGAACAAGCAAGCAGAAGAACACACAAGGATCTACCCAGGTTCGGGGCCCTCGTGAGGAGGTAACACCCCTACTCCTACCTATCTCTCTCTATACATCTCTGGGTCACAAGTACAAAGCTGCTCCTCGAGCTGTATGATCCCAACAATGGGGATGAGCGCAAGGTAGAAGATGAAGCTATGGGGGGAAATGAGTCTCAGGGCATCGTCCCTCACGCAGGAGGGGGTGCAACCCTATTTATAGGCTGGACCGAGTCATGGAGGCCCCACACATGCACTGTAGCCAAGCACAACGGTATGTCATGAGTGCTTCTCCTGTCAGAGACAAGACGTGGCCTGCCCATCCCCTGCAGCACAACGGTACACCTAGAATGTACCCTCTGCTAGGGACAAGACATGGCCTGCCCATCCCTGACCTCGTAGCCTTTTCCCCGGATGTCCCGCGGTCAGCGGTTAGGTGTGTGAAGTCCCGTCGTACCCGCAGCATGCCCCCTGCCACGCTCCATGCCAGGCGCTCCCGTGTCAGGCGGGATGTGACTGGAGCATTGACTGCTCTCCGACATAGGAAGCCTCGTCTCGCCTAGTCCGACATTCATATGTCGGACTCTCCTTCCTTGACCATCTTACCCTGCGTATAAGAGAAGACAAGCGGGTACCGACATACATATGTCGGTCAACATATCTCGGTTAGCTTATGCCGGCTGGCTCCAGCATTATACCTCGGCCCCTTCTGGACCTGAGTACCTCGGTTTACGCATGTCGGTATAAACCAACCTTACAACCCGGCCTCCTCAGAGGTCCGGCTATATCGGCTTTTACTGTACCTCGGTCCACTCCTGAACATAGCTTTTACCATAGTATGACCCTACCCGGGGTAGCCCCCGACATACATTCTATTTAGATGCGGACTAATATGAATGAAATGTACACTAAAACATGAGTAGATACAATTATATTTGGATATGAATGAATGTCGAAATTGGTTAAAATATTTTATATGTAAAAACGGGGAGAGTAACTAATTAAGTTTATTATCTCTCACAAGAGGTTAAATATTTTATTTTTCTGCATATATATCTAGACATATTTTAGTGTAAAATTCATGTGAATCTTGTATTAAAACATTTTTATACATGTGTGCAGAAAAAGTTTAGAAAGTCTTAAGCATATATTGCAGCTTGCATGTACATTAATCCCTTCGTATCAAAATATAAGATGTTTTAGTTTTTTTTATCACACGCGTATTTAGACTTATTTTAGTATAACATGCATATTAATCTACATACTAAAACACGTCTAGATACGTACAATCCAAAAAGGAGAACATCTTATATTTTGATACGGAGTGAGTAGTTAGTATCAGTGATAGCTTTAGGAGGTAGTCGGTGCCGGCATTCATATGGCGGACTTGTGTTTTTGAGTTTCATCATTACGACCCTCGATCCAACGTCGGAGTAGAATCGGAAGATTCTTTAGAAGTGCGCCGACGGTTATCAATGTTGATGGCAACTGGAAAATGGTGAATCTTGTGTAGGATTCATGTCCGGAGTGATGCTCGTCCAGATTCTTGTAACGATAGTGGTTTGCATTTGGTGAGCTATTTTGAGATTCATAATGGAGACTTGTTGAACTCAGATGAGGTGGTGATTTGTCCACTCTTTTTGGGTGGTCGCTCGTGTCAGTCACACTGGTTTTTTGCTCAACGGTTTTATCGGTCTGGTTTGTAATTTCTTTCTTCGATGAGGGTTCTTTTAATAAAAGATAAGATTTCCTATCTTTTTAGTTCTGTCGGGTCGGTAGTTATGTGGCTTGTAATTTGATACTCACTCTACTCTTATGTATATATTTTTTTAGAGGTTCCAATATGGACTACATAGGGAGGAAAATGAGTGCATCTACACTCTAAGCACGTCTATGTCGATCTGTATGTACGTGGTATGTGTTGGAATCTCTAAAAATGTTATATTTAGAAATAAATGAGATCTGGGAAAAAACTAGTTTTGGGTATACTTACAATATACGACGCAAAGCGTACAGCTAGGGCCAGAAATCTAAAGCGTATATCCCGCCTCACATACAGCATACTCCTTCCTGCAAAAAAATACAGCATACTCCTACACGCCAAGCCTGTCTGACGGCAATGCACAGATCAAGATCGACAGAAAAAAGAGACCCGCTGTGATTGGTGAAGGTTCGATTGGGTTGGGCCCACAGTCCGGCATGCGTCAATGGGCTTGTACCGAGTGGCCGACAGGACGGCAGACAGAATGGGACAGCCCCGGGCCCGACCCTCTTGTCCCCTGCTGGCCCATGTTGTAGTCCCGATCACTCGCCGCGCTAGTGGACGCCCCAACCGGATGGCACGTCCCGCTCAACAACGTACTGGCTCTCTCTCAAAAAAAAAAAAACACACATACCGTCTCTGTTCATGAATTTTATGTTATGTATATAGTCACTTTTTTCGAATTCTAAAATATTTTATTTCGTTGTGAATCACATGTCTATTGACATGTTTCATTTGTTGCTAAGTTGCTTACTCATTTCGGTCCTCATATATTCCATATTGGAAACATAATATAAGTCACAATAGATTTATAGATGTAGTATTGTATCTCTAAGAATGCACAATTATCTCGATGTGGAAAGTGTTGGGAGTTGTCGCCTAGCTGTTGTCCGTAAAACCTCCTTCGTTGTTTCCTCGTGTAAATTGATGCACTTCGTGAGGAGTTGATGTGAAACCACGAAGATCGAAATGTCGTATTACTTTCTACAATGTTAAATTGTATATAATTATGATGAGCTAACTTCTTCAAACTATAGTGTGGTGCTACACCATCTAGTTGTTTTTTTGGATTTTATGCGCAACATCATTGGCTAGATGTCCCTTTCAACACGAAAAATCCCTTTAGATCCTGAGATAAATGGAGCTCAGTATTTAAAGAAGTTCATAGACCTCATGGATAGAACTTAAATTCCGAGGAAAAATATATGAGTCCATATACATGCATGTCTAATATATGTGGGTAAGTTTTCAACAAATCTTGTCCGATAATTTTACGAAAAAACAAATAGGGAAAATGGTATTTGCAATATGAACTGTTGAGCAGTAACCGTGCATCAGAAACCTTGGGCCAGTTAATCTTGGTAAAGGCCAGAGATTTAGTTTCACCATGTGGTTTATGAAATGAATGTTTTACATGTACAAGAAAGGTACTCAAAGTAACCTAAATATGAGACAAGTAGGTATGTGTGTAAGTATGTAGTAGTATAGTTACCTCTAGAGAATTGATACATTAGTAAGTTTGCCTGATCATCCCTGGAAGCTTCACTGAAAGTTTGGATTCAGAGTGGTCATTGACGGCGACGCTGGAACCTCAGAGCATGCATAATGTTGTCTGGTACCAATACTTGTATGACTTACTCATCTTCCACTGTTGCTCCATGTCAATGTGTGGTGACTGTCCAGCTTTCCATTTACAACAAAGGCCACACCTGCTTTCTCCATCATATTTACATTTCATATTTTTGAATGATGTCGAGTTACACATAGACGAACTTGATTTGGGAAGCTAGATTCTACATACATGCAAATTTAAAATTCAAAATTAGCTAGGAATTATAAAAACGGAAATCCATTTCGGGTCATGGGTGCAGATGCACCCATTGCTCAAAAACAATTTTTTAAATGTAAAAAATTCAAAATAATTTTTTTGGATGTACTTTAAGATATTGTATGTTAGCACAAAAAGTTTCGTAATGAAAAGACATTTTTTGTGACCTATGCAAAAAACACGAATCCAGATGGTCCAAAATAATTTTGTACGAGACAATTTTTTGTCTTTTTTGCATAGGTTGCAAAAAAAGTTTTTTCACCATCATATTTTTTGTGCTAACACAAAACGTTCTGATGTATATCTGATTTTTTCTAGAATTTTTTTAACATTTTTGAAAAAAATACAAAATGTTTTACATAATGGGTGCATCTGCACCCATGAGCCGAATTGCCGTGTCCTTATAAAAATGACAATTTAGCAATGGATACGATATTCATTGATGAGTCAGTCATTTTTATACCTCCTACAAATTGAAGACTGGTCGTAAACAGATGTAGATAAAGTTGTGGCCATTTTTACAGCTCCTAAAAGTTGCAAAAGCAAAGATCGATCAATACAAAGGTGACAGTAAAGACTGGTAGTAAACTGAATTCACGATTTGATAGCTAAGACATTTAGGTCAGATTCCATGGCGACCTGGCTCTGTGTCTGAAGTTCTCCTAGCTGCCAGAAGAGGATATGATGGTCCACTCTTCACTGAAGTTGTGATCCTCGTGCATTTGGAAGCCGAGAAATGGGCTGATCTTCAAGCATATCAAGCCCACATTCAGATGTTGGAAGGCTATGTTCTTCCATGAAGTAACCTTGCTTAAGTACAGGGCGAAATAAACACTAGTTGATTCTTTGTCATCATGGCTTTACAATAATTATTTATTGTCTTTACATTCTGTCCGTACATATTTCTGTAAATTTGTAAATATGGCACTATTGTTTTAATAAAGTGAGGCTGTGGGGGGCTCCCCTGCAGTAGAAAAATTTCAAAAAAAAAAGATGACATTATCTTTTCGGTTGTTTGTGCATGCATGCTTTCACATGTAATAAAAGTCCCACAACTCTATCTAATCTTTGTGCAGTCGTTGTGGACAGCGTCTGAGAGCCTGTTATGTTTTGGTCATGTTGAGCGAAAACTTCCATTCATCTGGAATGTCATCTAATGCTTCAGCCCTTGTTGGTGGTGAGTTTCTGATGGTGAAGATTTTATGACATGTAACAAAATTCTTACACCCCTATATCCTTACCTTGGTGCGATTATCTGGGCCATTGCAGTCGGTATTAGAGAGCTTGAAGTGTTTTGGTCGTGAGCAAAAAAACTCATTTGGATTCTTGTATGATGCTTCATCTCTTCTTGCCTATGGTGGTGGCAGCCATGTGCCAATTTATATTGGTACTAGCAAAGTGTCCGTGCGTTGCTACGGGAATTAAAAATAAAATTGGTCAAATGTTGGCACGACCCAAATTTTACTCCAAAATAGATTGACACGCGTAGAATAAGTATTTTTGTACCCGTATGAGTATGACGTTGGCACATAAAAATATTTAGACAGATAAACTATATAAATACATTCTTATCTCTGTGATAACTTGATATTAAAAGTACATGGTAGATGTAATAACTTCCTCTTCTATTTCCATATATGAATGGTTCCCCATTGCAATCCAATCTTTCTCTGGTGTTTTGGAGGCAAGACGCATACAGCAAAAACAGAAAAGAGAGCTAACACCTCATCCACCTCCACCTTGGAGGGTTTAGCAGAGGAAACCATCTGGCAACGCGATCCCCCACAAAGGGTACTGCAGCATCCAAGTGCAAGGAAAGAAAAAGCCCAGAGCTCTGCCTAACGCACGAGTTTGGGCACTGAACCTACTAGTTTACGAAGGTAATCCAGCTATTACAAGCACAATCCAACGCGAGACGGCTCAGTCTGTCCATACAAAACATGCTAGCATCAGCTCACAACGAAAATATACAGCTGCAACAAAGCCAACAGCGCCAACACTTCAGAGGCTTCTTCACAAAGGGAAGAAATTCAGAGGTGGTCGCCGTCCTGATGAGGTCCATCCAACAGTCTCTGTGTAGCAGTGCCACCATCAGCATAAGGAGTGGACGTGGCCAAGTTCATCAAAGTGTCTGCTCCAGTCCTCAGCGCCTCCTGATCTGCATGGTTGTGTAATCCTGCCCAATATTTCAAAAACACACAGATATAACAGATCAGCTCATTAGGTCTACTAATCAATTCCCCTCAAAACATGCTTTATTGCGGATCTTCCAGATGGCCCAGCATACGGCAGCCACTAGAGCGATCTGCACATTCCTACTGACGGTGAGGAATTGTGGAATCCACCAAAAGTATTGTGAAAAGGAGCCAGGTCGGGTAGGAGCCCCAATGGCAAGAGCAATGGCTGACCAGATATACTTGGCAGCCGAGCAAGTGAAAAAGAGGTGGTGAATAGTTTCATTTTCATCACAAAAATGACATCTTACCGAGCCCAACCAATTTCTTTTTACCAAGTTATCTTTTGTTGCTATGGCATTATGCCATATAAGCCAGAGCCAGATCTTGATTTTCAGAGGAACCTTCGCTTTCCACAGATGTCTGAAAGATCTGTCAATTCCTGCACTGCTCAAAGCATGGTACATCGATTTGACACTAAACTGGCCATTCTTTGTCCATTTCCACACTGGCTTGTCACAATCAGAATTCAGCGCAACTGTACACAACAGATTTTGCATTTCTCTCAACTGATCTTGCAGATGTGTAGGCAACCATCTTCTGAAGGTCAATCTCCATCTCAAATCGGCGGCAGCAGCAACTGTCATATTGGATTCATTGCAGATCTCTTTCAACTCGGGGAATCTATCTTTAAAGGCAAGCTGTCCACACCAAGCATCATCCCAGAAGTGTGTTTTTAGTCCATCGCCCACCACCATTTTTCTCCCCTGCAGATAAACATCTTTCACATGCAACAGATCCGACCAGAAAGCTGAATCCGTACTTCTGTGTTTAGCTGCAAAGATACCAGCATCACCTAGGTATTTTCTCCTCATAAAATTTTGCCAAGGTCCTTCGCCTGTTTCTAGGCGCCACCACCATTTGCACATCAGGCTTATGTTGAAAATAGTGAGGTTTTTGATACCCAATCCACCTTTTTTCCGGGGTTTACAAAGCAAATTCCATTTAACCCAGTGGATCTTCTTTTTACCGGTGCCACCAGCCCAAAAGAAAGATCTCAATTGCTTCTCCATTCCAGCAATATTAGATTTGTGAAATAGACGCAATGCAAGTTGATACACTGCAGTAGTTGCCAGACAAGCATCTACTTTTGTAAACCTTCCTGCGATCGACATAGCACCACCCATCCAACCTCCCGTTTTGCTTTTAAAGATGTCTTCAACGAAATTCATCTCAGCAACTGTGTTACGTCTAGCACTGATGGGAGTGCCCAAATATTTCATGGGCCACACCCCTTTCTGACAGTTAAACAGCTCGGCATACTCCTGCATTTTCTCCTCGTCATCCATTACTAACAAGACTTCTGTCTTCTCGAAATTTATCTTCAAGCCTGACATTGCTTCAAACACATATAACAGCAGTTTAAGATTCCTTGCACCTTCCAGGTCATCTTTTAGCAACAGTACCGTATCGTCCGCATATTGCAGTATACAACACCCACCATCAATCCATCTATCTGCAAGACCAGCAAACAGACCATTGTCACGAGCCAAACAAATCATCTTTGACAAGCAATTTGCTGCGATATTGAACAGAGTTGGTGCCAGCGGGTCTCCCTGCCTAACGCCTTTGAAACTGCCGAAATAAGGACCCTTTTCATCATTCACTTTCACGCTCAAAGTGCCATTTGTAACCGTTTTCTTCAAAAGCTTCATCCAGTGTTCACTGAAACCCTTGTGCTTACAACAGTCAAACAGGAAGTTCCAGTTGACTTTGTCGTATGCTTTCTCGAAATCAATTTTCAGAACAATGCCCTGCTGCTTGTTGACTTTGGCATCCCTCAAAATTTCATGAAGGAGTGAAATCCCATCATGAATGTATCTTCCTCTGATGAAGGCGCTCTGACAAGGATGAATAATTTTTTGCATCACGTCTTCCATTCTTTTTGTCAAAACCTTGGTTATGATTTTGAATAAGACCTGTAGCAAACAAATCGGTCGAAATTTCTGAATGACATCTGCATTGTCTCCTTTAGGAATCAGCGTGATAATTCCATAATTGATCCTGTCCAGCGAGATTTTGTGCTGATGAAAGTCACAGAAAATCTTCATAAGATCGTGCTTGATGATTGGCCAACATGATTGGTAGAATTCAATCGGGAAGCCATCCTGGCCTGCTGCTTTATTTTTTTCCATTTGTTCAATTACCACCTTAACTTCTTCTTCGGAAAAGGCTACATCGAGATTGTTGTTATCCTCCTCTGAGAGTTTTTCTTCAGTTGACCAAACATCATGTCTCAGCTAGCAGAGGAAACCATCTAGTTCCTCTCATCACGTTAGGTGAACCGCGGCCTTCCAGGTAGGCTAAGTCTATCTTGGGTAAGAGGTAAAGCTGCTGATATATACCCTGTGTCAGATGGAGCAGCTCGGCATGCGCGGCAGATCGACAAAACCGATTGATTTTGCATCGCACTTGCAAACTTCAGTCCAGCCAGATGCACACGTAGAAGCTAGAAAAAATGCTGATTGATTAATCAGGTGAAATGCACGTATTGGGTAGCTAGGCTATGACTACTTTCGTTAGGTAGCTAGGTTGACGTACAGTTTGAATTGCTTCTGGCGACTTATTTCTGTCCGAAACACACACCACGTATTCTACGAGACGACGACACGAGGTGGCATCTCGTCGGACTCGGCGGTGGCTCGCTGGCTGCTCTGCTTTCTGTCCTCGCGCAGGCGCCTGGCGCGGGCTCGCTTGCAGTCCATGCGGACACTCATCACTGATGGACACTCATCTTTGGCGTCCACGGCGTCGCCGGGTGCGAGAGGGTGTCCGGGCAGCCGTCAGCGCAAGGCAGGATGACGTTGAGGTAAGCACGGCGGAGCAGGGAGCCGATGATCTATTCATACCTGCGCTACGGCCTGCGGGCTGCACCTACGTCAGGTAATCGTCAAGATCGCGATAATGTGAGAAAACCGGCCGCCTCGGAGGGGTCACGCGGGGGGCCTATGATCTCGACGAGTTTTCTTGTGTCCAGCGTCGTCGCCGCCGGCGCCATGGTTCTTGTTTGATCTCTTGCCGTATTGCTGACACGATTTGGATCGTAAGTTTGGATCGATTTGATGCAGCAAAGTCGTCCGTATTTAAAGGCTCACATAATAAGGCAAGCAGAGGCTGACTCGGTTTTGTATTTGGATTGGTTTCTTGTCCGACAAGCGACACCGCGACAAGGTCGTGATGTCCCACGACGGACGAACGGGATTGAAACTCGCGACGAAGCGGACGTACGACATACGAAAAAATGGACGAAAATTAGGAGGAAGAAACACTACTCGTATTATATAGCAGAGATGTGCTATCATGTTTCAATCTCTTGGCTAGGATGATAATCTTTTTCCTTAAAAGTATAATAACAAGTCAGCAATTCGATAACCAGCAAGCTAGTGATATGTACCCCACCATAATGCTTGTGATAACCATACACTAACCAGCTCACGGGAGAGGAGCTTTAAGACATAGGGTTGGTCAGGGCAAGGGCTGGTGTGGCTGCAATTTATGAGTTTTGACAATTTCTAACTTTTGTAATTAATGATTTTATTCTTAAAACATATTATAATAAAATTATAAATACATTTCTCGTCATCTAAGATTTTTTTTCATTTATATATGGCCAACTTCGTTTCACGAGAAATAACTACACTATTTATAAAAAATATGATCCATATACTATGGCAGATATCATGTTTTGTCAATACAAATGTTAATTTGTATCAAAAAATGTTTCACACAACATTAAGAAAGCTATCAGTTAATAATCGCTACAGATGATAAATAGCTACATGATTTTTCTTTTAATTTATCTTTAGAAATAGCAAAACAAATTATACAAACATGTGAAAAAATAATAATTTTGTATATAATGTAAAATAAAATCAATAAATAAATAAAGATAAAAAGGAAAAGAAACATCAAGGGTAGAGAAATACTAGAAATGAAAACTAGGGATAAAATAAAATAGGAGGAAGGAAAATAAAATGCACTACTGGGCCTCCAACCTGTACCGGGAATTAGGAATCATGGAAGATCTTTCTCCTGCGGATCTTCTACATATAGGGTGTAGCGAATCATCTTTTAAGTGCAGGCCCAACATTTACATACGGCATCGGGTCCAAAAGACCAGTAGCACAGGTGACACTAGGAACTGTCTTCACATGCCTCTTTTGGTCCAAATCAAAGACAATAGAAATGTGTCTCCTTTATAGTGTATGGGAAAATATCTTTTTTAAAACCTTGAGAACGATAAATGGTTACCATTCGCTACTTTCCGGGTCTATCTTCTCAATACAAAAGACTAGAAGATCTAAAGATCATAATTGAGCACCGAATTTGGCATCTGATTAAGGTTAACCATGAACCTGACAGGCACTAGACTAGGATCACTGATATTAAGGTCAGCATCAAATCTATGTTAGATTACGGTGGGCACAAGGCTAATCATAAAAGTTGAACCTCTCTTTTTAAGATGCTTCTCCGATATATACAATCATTTTATTTTTCTTCTTCTCCAAAAGCAAATATGCAAATCCTTTTTTCTTTTTCGACAACTTTTGTGGTAGGCTAAAGCTAGCTTTTTTGTCAGCATGCAGGAGGATGAGGATTTTGCTCAACCGTAGGAGTAGGACTATGCCAAAAGCCAATGTTTTTTCTTTCATTTTCTTCTAATTGGGCTTTGCTTAGGTTAGGGCTTGTACTGTGTGACTGGGACAACACATAACTCTTCCAGCTAACTGTCCTTGCAAGAAGCTAAAGCTGTCATAAAGGATATGGCTGCAGATGTGGCTCAGATAGAGATCTCCAAAACAGTTGATAAAAAATGTTAGTAATTCTTTTGAACTCCCATGAATTTTACCATCCAAGTTCCTGAACAATTCATTTACCTGAACAAGCATGCTATACTCCAGAGGCGCCGTTTGGTAGCGTGCAGAAGGCTAGACCTGGCCCGTCAGCTGCAACGACACAACCATTGGTTACTTGTGTGGCCTCTCAGATTAGGCTAGCACGCTTCGTAAAGCAGCGTCAAGCAGCCTCGGGACAGGCCCGCAAGCACGCTCGGATCGAGCCTACCCTGGAGCCAGGCCGCAAAACGGAGCACTGATCATACTAGCTGGGTGCGTGACCACCGCTTCCCCTCACCCTCCTCATTCTTACTCCTTCGTCTTCCTTTCAACTGCTATAGTGCTCAAACCAAAATAAGCTCTACACGAAATTGATGCGCGTTGATGATCTGGTTTCATTCTGACAACCGGTTCAAACTTCCGTTAATTGTTAACTTCTAATTTCGTGTTCATGTTTAAATCCCTTTTTGACGAATTTCGTCAAATCAATCGCACACGCTCGACCGTTTGAAGTTTCCTTTGAGGAGCAGCTTCATCTCATCATTTCGCACAACTCTCATGTTGTAAGTTTTTCGTCTTGGTGGTTGGATACATAGATCTTGTGTTGTATGTGTGCGTATTTAGTGTGTTCTTCAACCTCTGTATAGTTGTGATGACGTTTATAATGTGTTTGTGATCCGTTGCCGCCACTGCACACTCCTTCGCCGGTGTCTAGCTCCACCTCGCTATGTCGTGTCGTCTCCATGGAACTACGCCGCTGCCATGCGGCGTCGTCACCGTCAACATCTGTTGTCGCCATGTTGTGTCATCTCTATCGAGCTACGCCCACATGTCGTGTCGTTGTCGTCGAGCTCTGCCACCGCCATGCCGCGTTGGTCTCCGTCGAGCTCTCACCCGTCATGCCGCATCGTTGCCGATGACCTCCGCCACCACCATGCCACGTCGTTTCCGTCGAGCTCTACTGCCGCTATGTTGCGTCGTGGTCGCTCCATTGATATGTCGGTAGAGCTGTACAAGTGTGGTGAGAGATGGTAACTTCACACCATGTGAACAAAGGTGAGACTAAGTCAAGATTTGCATCCAACCAAATAAAGAGAAGTTGTTAGCCCAGCCGGTAACACGTTTTTGATGCAGACTATCAAACGAAATACACAACATGACTAAAAGGTTGGTTATGTGAGACCAGGCCGGCCAGGCCTGATCGGGCGCAAAAGGCAATGCAGCCTACCAAACGCGCCACAGGTGTGCACAATTCAGCAGCTTTGTCTGAATCCTGCCATGCTGACAGTGACAAGTGGGCAGGTGCTCGCTTCACAATGTGCGTAGATGGCATCTGGTGGACTGAGGCATAGCCCAGTGGCAGAGGAGTGCTGATACTCCCCAGCCCGCCCGCGTTCGAGCGCTCATGCTCGCAGCGTGGTGCGTACGCACCTACTCCTCGGAGTATATCTGCTAAACAACTGTCCAGGGGTCCTCTTACCCCTCGGACGTCATTTTTTTTTAGATGGCATCTGGGGAGTTTTTAGTCACCGCACCGATCTGGATCTACTAGCGGTTGTCGGGATCATTCTTCCCTGCTGCATCTAGGAGCAAAGTCTAGCTCGCTGGCCGTTTCCTGATCATGGACTAATATGCAGTTGCAGCCAAGTGCAGTTCCACCATTTCCTCATCCCGACGTTCTGTGCTTTCCCGGTTCCTCTTTGCAACTGGGAGCTGCTCGTCGTTCGATCCCGCATTTCTGCCAATTATCAAGGGAGATGGATGAGACAGGGAGCTTTCATACTAGGTTAGGTGATCACTCCACTACAACTCACCATCCTGCTTTCTTTTGGATCGGATCGGATCTGCCTTTTTTGTGCAACTGAACTGTGTTGGATCCTTACCATGATAAGAATTGGGTCAAGTTTATAGTCCAACAGGAGCATGCCAAACTCACCAAAGTGAGCAAACAGTGGGATCTTTCTGGTTGACGCTTCCACTGTCACCGTCAGCTCAGCGATAGAGGAAATATCTTAACAATTCATGTGAGTGTCTTCCCATAGCACTGCGGAAAAAGTTCATATGAGGATGGATTGTTTCATGCCAATAAGTACTCGATGACAAGAGCATTAGAAACTTTTTGGAGGGTAAAAAGGTCATTGTCACGTATCCACCATGAGATCTCTTTAATTTTCAGAAGGATCTCCACATAGTAAAATATTGCCTATAAGTAGTCCATGACAAGAGCATTATCAGCAATATAAGTGAGGGGTGTCAAGGGTTCAGAACCGCCAATGTGGGGGATGGCGGGCATCGATGAGTGGAAACCGGTGATCGCAATGCTGGTCTTTGACCTCATCTCTGCCGTGACAACGGCCTTGATCAAGAGTGCGCTCGAGGAAGGGCTCGACCGTCTAGTACTTATCACGCTGCGACAACTGGTGGCCACGGTCTTCCTTGCTCCAATCGCATTTTTCAAAGAACGGTACATACATTTAATTCAAAGCAAACGATAAGAGTTCAGAACTCAGGCTATTGTTTGACGTCGCCGGTGTTTTTTCAGGAGCACGAGACCTAAGCTCACGCTGGAGATCCTTGTGTACCTCTTCTTCAGCGCAGCGTTGGGGTACTGTTGCAAACAGAACATCACACCAATCACTTCCTCTCATTAGTACAGTGGCCCGGCTAATGTTCTCCCAGATATGATTCTGTTTGATTCATCATTGACTGTTCTTGTTTTCTCTCTCTGCCATTTTAGCGCGGCGCTCTCTCAATATACTTTCTTCTACGGATTACAGTACACCACAGCAACCTTTGCCATAACTTTCACCAACTTGGCTCCTGTGCTCACTTTCCTCATCGCTGTCTTGCTAAGGTATGTGTGTTTCAGTTTTCAAATTTACCTGGTACTTTTCGTGCACTGTCTTTTTAATGTTATCTGAAACCCTTTGAGTGCTACTCATGGATGCAGGGTGGAGTCGCTGAACATGAAGAGCAAGGCCGGAGCTGCAAAGATTGCTGGGACACTCATGTCGTTTGCCGGCGTCATGCTCCTTACCCTCTACAAGGGTATTGCCTTGACTCACCAAGCTGTGCCTTCAGGCCAGCATGCTGAAGCAGCAGCAGAATCTGGCAAGAAGAGCTGGACCCTGGGTACTTTAGCATTACTGGCAAACTGCCTGTGCTTCTCCTTTTGGCTCCTGCTGCAGTCCAAGCTCACCAAGAAGTACCCAGCACTCTACTCCAGCACTGCATACATGTTCCTCATCAGCTCCCTGCAAGGCGGGGGCCTTACGGCGGCGATACAGAGGCGGGCATCTGTGTGGGCCCTCACAAAGACAGTGGAGATTGTTACAGTACTGTATACAGTAAGATCATCCTGTTACAGTTCATAAAAAGGAGTTAATAACACTCTGAGAATTGACTGAACAAAACAAAAAAAAACTTTTTCATATGTTCCAGGGAATTTTGGGGTCTGGAGTGGGATATGTACTGATGACATGGTGTGTCGAAAAAAGAGGGCCGGTGTTTACTTCAGCCTTCATCCCTATCATCCAGATCATGGTTGCTATAATAGATTTCTTTTTTCTCCATGAGAACATCTACCTTGGAAGGTAAACCTTACTTGCCTCAGTTATTATAAGACACTATCAATGTATCATGATCATTCCTTCATTTCTCATACTGAAATAGTGCTCAAGCCTTTCAGTTTATGAGTGAGTTTTCTGATTTTGCTCTTGCAGAACTGCAATGGCTGGTCCAAATGGCATCACTTATTAACCTTTTGTATTTTATTTTATCCTTGCAGTGTACTGGGATCCATACTGATGATCATGGGCCTCTATATTCTGCTGTGGGGAAAGAACAGGGATGCCTCGGTGACCGTAGCATCTGCCAAAGAAGAGGAAGAGGAAGTGGATAAGGAGAAGCAAATCAAATCATGAGGACCAAGCTATGAAATTCCTGGGTCGCAAAATTAGAGATAGCTTCCTCCTTAGTTTCATAAACCTAAATGGTATTACCAAAAGGAATAGTATACAGTGCCACTAGTACTGCAGTTGTCGTATGCGTTTTTGCTAGCACAGCGAAGCAATATGTCGGGCTAATTTCCGCAGTTGTATTCCCATATTTAGCCAAATTCTCCAGGTGACAGAAGTGGCGCCATAAGCTGCTCATTTCTCAACACGTTAGAACATCACAATCTGTCACACTGAACATGACAAGAAAGAAAAAAATAAAAGGAAATATTGTCCGCACTTTGTTCGTACGACTACCCCACGGTCCGGTGAGGGAAGCTATCGAATCAATGCTTTGTGATTTGATTAGGACCTAAAGATATCTTTTGCTCATCAAAGAAGAGGCAGTGGGCATTGGATCTTCGAACTTTGCCATGGGAAGGTGTTTCCCTACGTTGTTCTTTGTAGACCCTAAAACGGGCACATGCTAAAATTTTCAGTGCTAAAACAGCATCCAATGCTCTACAGTAGAAGAAGACCATGCAGGAAGGATCGCAGTTTATATTTTGCTTGCTAGAAACTGGAAAAAAGGGTGCAGAGCTTTACTTTGTTCCGCTGCACTGTGTAATAAAGAGGGCTATTCGATTCAGCTGGTTGCGCAATTTGCTCGATGCGAGAAAATTTCCACAATTATTCAGACATTCTGGTGTCAGGACACAAGCATTGTCCTCCTCCCTCTCAGGCCATGTTTTTAGCTCTCGGTCACGTGCGCGAAAACGAAGTTGCAAACCGAAACATGCCTGCAGATGCCAATTTTCAGGACCTTCATCAGTCACCACCCCTATAAAACCATGGCATAACCAAAAACAAATTGCCCATCAGATCATCAAGGCAGACGGACTGAAAATGTGGAGTGCAGGATGCATGGAGCAGTGGATGCCGATGGCGGCGATGGTGGCCACGAACATCGTGATTGCCGTCATGACCGCGCTGCTCAAGCAGGCGCTGAACCAGGGGATGAACCGGCTGGTCCTCATCACTTTCAGGCAGATGCTGGCCACTGTATTCCTTGGCCCCATTGCCTACTTCAAGGAAAGGTATCATTATCATCGTCAAAAGCAAAGGCAAATAAATCCTGGTGATAAAGCAGCTAGTAGTACCAGTAGTTGTGCCTAGTACTGCATGTTTCTGATCATGCACATGTACTGCCTTTTTTCTTCTTCTTTCAGGAAGACAAGACCAAAGTTCACAGCTGAACTCTTTGTGTACATGTTCCTTAGTGGAATCCTCGGCCCGGTGCTGCTTCAGTACACGCTCTTCATCGGATTGGAGTATACAACAGCAACATTTGCTGCAACTTTCTCCAATCTGCTCCCAGTGGTTACCTTCCTCATATCACTCGCCTTCGGGTAATGTTCCTTTCTTTTGGTACCAAAAAGGCATTTTTGTGAAAAGACGGTTTCTTGCTTGTAGGTCAGGTATAAAGTTTCATATCCTACTACGCGCTATAATAGTTTAAATTGATTCAGTTTGAATAATTTTAATATTATTTCCATTATTTAAATTAGTACAAGAGCATCCTGAAAGGAACTAAGATTCCACTAGCTAGTTTGATTTGTTGTTAATACTTTTAAATATGTTTCCATTAAATCTAGCACATCACCTTAAAATGAACCAACCAACACCATAAGACAAAAACTTCAACTTCGCGAACCGCATCAATCCTACCACAGCATTGATCAGCTTATTATCCTATAAAACATAGATTAAACACATTTTTTCTGAACAGTTTAAACAAACACTTTTCCGTAAGCTAGTTGCATTGCACAATCATGAAATAGAAAAAAAATCATTAGGTATGAGGCACTGGAGGTTAGGAGCAAGTCAGGGAGCGCCAAGATATCAGGCACGCTGGTCTCCCTCACCGGAGCAATGCTGCTAACCTTCTACAAGGGTGCGTCCCTCACGCACTACCACCACTTACCATCCTCACCACCCGGCACCCCGGCTGCCGTGTCCGGCGACGACCATGGGCACGCCAACGCAGTGCGGTGGGTGCTGGGCTCGGTGTCGATGCTGGCCAACGTGGTGGGGTTCGCGGCGTGGCTGCTCCTGCAGCGGCGGCTCACCCGCAGGTACCCAGCGGTGTACACAGCGACGGCGCTCATGTCGCTGTTCAGCTTCGTGCAGGCAGCGGCGCTGGCTCTGTCCACGCAGAGGAGCACCGTCGAGATGTGGCGGCTCAGGGGCACCGTGGAGATCGTCGCTGTCGTGTACTGCGGCGTGGTGGCGTCAGGGATCGGGTACCTGATGCTGACCTATTGCGTGGAGAAAAGGGGTCCTGTGTTCACCGCCGCCTTCAGCCCGCTGTCCCAGATGTTCGTCGCTGGCATCGATCTCTTCGTCCTCCACGAGCCCCTCTACTTCGGGAGGTCAGTCAGCCATTAAAATTCCTCTCTGAAGTCTGAACATTGTTATTTTTCGTCAGAATGCTGTTCCTATATTGCAGTGAGTTCGATCAGTGCTGACTTGGTATTAACTTAATGATGATGTGATGTTGCAGCGTGCTGGGGTCAGTGCTTGTGATCATGGGGCTCTACCTTGTTCTGTGGGGCAAGAGGGAGGAAGCCGCTGCCACCACCGCGGAGGCTCCACCGAAGCTGGCGCCGTTGCAAGGAGCAGCTGGTCACGGAGAGGTAGCAGAGCAGCAGGAGAGAGTGTGACTCTGATCAATTGACAGAACCTAATCCGAGTGACACACTGCCATGCCATGACCAATGAGTATGATCTTCCAAGCTCCAATTAACAGACAAGAGGGCATGGCTGACATTAACATTGTACCATAGCGGATTGATCTGTTAAAAAAGAAGAGAAGGGAGTTAAGTTGTTTCAGCTTCTCATCTGGTTCCATGGTGTTTGTTCAATACTTCTATCAATGCTATGATCAATTACTAATGGATTAATACTATGATCAATTACTAGTTACTAGAAATGAGAATGCTGATGGTGCCCAATCTATATATAGCCATATAGGAGTTATTCGTTTTCTTCGTGACAAAATTAGCGAATTTCGATCTCCAGCTGAATTATTCAACGACAGAAATTAACCTGCGTTGGCATGCGCGACACTTGCGTCGTCCTCCATTGACGAATCCTCACCGACGAGCTCATAAATACCAAGGCGCGAGCATACGCTCTTGCAGCACGACCAAGGTAGCATGGGGACGCATCTAGAACTCAATCGCGCCGTCCTGGCGGGGGCGCTCGTCCTCCTCCTTGCCACGGCGCCGCGCGGCACCGCAACCGCGCTGGCGGGGATCGAGGAGGCGTGCCGAGGCGCGGCGAGTCGGGACCCCGGCGGCGTCGACTACGCCCGCTGCGTGTCGTCCCTCTCCTCGGACCCGCAGAGCCGGGACGAGCGGGATATGCACGCGCTGGCGACGGCGGCGACGCGGATGGCGATCGAGCACGCGGCGGCCACGGAGGCGAAGATGGAGGGGCTGAGCGAGACGGAGGACTCGCCGCGCGCACGCGCCAGGCTGGGCCACTGCCTGGAGGTGTACGGCGCGGCCGCAGACGTGCTCCGCGACGCGCTCGACAACATCCGGGCGCGCGTGTACGGGAGGGCCGTGGAGCAGATCGCGGCGGCGCTGGGGGCGGCGGAGCGGTGCGAGGATGCGTGGAAGGGGGAGGAGGAGCACCGCGTCCCCGCCGTCTCTGCGCACGACAGGGAGTACGGACGCTTGGCCGCCGTCGCGCTCGGCCTCACCGCCGGCATCGTCTGATCCGTCGATCGGATCCTCTGCGTTAATTATTTTGTTATATACAAATTATTACTATTGCAATAACGAGGAATTAAGAAATGTCGAGAAAAATATCGTGACAAGTGTTCCGGCAAAAGCCGATCACATTCGACCGACTAGACTAAAGAAGTAAAGAGCATCTCCAACCGGACACGATGGTTTGGCTATACGTCTAAATGCACCAATTAAAAAAAAATGTACTCGGATTTTTTGAGATTTTTAACATTTTGAAATACAGATTTCAAATAGAGGATGCATCTACACCTACAAGTCAAAACAGATTTCCCATCACCAACCAGATTACCTCTGTATACGTGGACACGTCGACACCCTCGGAGAGATTTCATGCTCCCGAGCACGAGTGGTCCCAGTGTTCTAAAAAAACAAAAAATATATATTTGGGAGTTTCAACAAATACTGAAACACATTCCGGATGTAGCCAATGATGTATCCACAAACCTGTAAAAAAGCAACTTCAAATACTTTGTACTTTGAGCTACATAAACATGACAAAAGCGTGGATATGAATATGTATATTTTCAAATCTCCAAATTTATCTGATTTTGTCATTTTTATTTAGCGCCGAATACAAAGTATTTTAAGTTGATTTTTTTCACGTTTGTGGGATACATCATTTGCAAGATCCTGGTTTTTTTTTCATAATTTTCGAAACTCGTAAATATTATATATTCGATTTTTTTAAACACCATCAAATACACTTTCCACGGTCCCAACCCTTACTTTCCAACTCTTAAATTCAACAGCATGCTACTTTCCAACTCTTGAATTCAACTACATGCATATTTTATTCTTATGATTTTGTGCATAGTTAATCATACTTAGCATACAACATAGTTAATTTAATATATCTAAATAATACTGACATTATGATTATAATCACCACTAATATAACTTTAGCTCCAAATGTATAGTGGAGGCAAATCTTTCTTCATGGCATTTTTTGGTTTTCTTCGTCTTCAAGCGAGTTACATTCGCCTTGATCTTGTGATCATTGATTACATCGGTAATATGCAACTCAATTTGCATCTCATTTGATTCAATGTTATTCTTGTCTTATTCAAGTTTCTTCATTGATTTCTCCATCTTTCGGTAGTTAGAGCTAACTTTTCTTCGATTCTCCTCTTTTTCGATGGTGAAGTTTAAATCTTCCAAAATAAGGATTTTGCCTTGAAGACAATATTTCAAGGCTCTCACACCCTCAACATTACAAATTTACAATTACGTAGTGAATCCTACTCCCTCCGTGTAAAAATATAAGACTTTCTATCCTTTTTCTGCACACATGTATCTAGACATGTTTTAGTGCAAGGTTCACAGAACCTTGCACTAAAACCAGAAAAGGACTAGAAAGTCTTATATTTTGATACGGAGGGAGTACATGATAACAATGTCCAAGTCAAATCCAATCCAATTGCATAATTTCGGATTAAACTCGATTTGAACAAACAACAAAAATCTTACCATGTCAGAATCAAAGGAGGTGGTGTTCATGTTGCCGCCGAGAGAAAACATGTCCTTGTTGGTGTCCCAGAATACCGTGTGGCGATGGCAGATGCGGGATAGCTCGGAACGCCGACAGGTCGGACCGTAGCGGCGTCGCGTGGAGATGATTTTTTGGGTCAGACAAGACCACAAATCAAATAGTCGGACAGTGGGGAAAGCCACGGGAGAGCACCGGCAGGCCGCGGAAGGGGCGGTGGTGGCGGCAAAGAAGCCGCCAAAGAGCTCTTTTTCGGCCAAAATCTAGTGGAAAAAGGCGGGGCGGGAGTGCGGACGGCGGCAGGGCAAAACAAGGGTGGAGGGTTGAGCTAGGCAAGAGAGAAGGCATAACTAAGGGTGTGTTTGGTTCAGTGGCTATGAAAAAGTGGTTGGGGTTACCCCCAACCACCTGGTTGGTGGTAACCACTTTTCATGTTTGGTTGTGTGAGTTGGTTAGCCATGTTTTGTGTTTGGTTGAAGTGATAAAAAGTGGTTATGGCTAGCCATGGTTTGAGGTGTGGGGTGATATGGTAACCTTTTTGATATGATGGTGAGAATACCCTCACAACATAAGCTTTGGGCTACATAATCGATTAAAGAATCGACTGAAGTATGGTATGAATAATAAGAATGTCAAAAATATAATATATTTTGACATCACATCCATTTAGACACGAAGAAAAAAAATCAGCACAATGCTTCAATAACGTAGACAATTTTCATGTAGAAATCCCATAATTCAATGGTTCGCATCAAAAGCACAAGTGCATATAAATATTAGTTCAATGTTTGGTTAGAATCGACATCTCAAGTCAAACATGGCATAAAGAAATCACTCATGGATTATTCCAGCAAGTATTGGGCATAAAAGAACTCATTTCAGCAAGTATTAGACATAAAAGAACTCAGTTTAGCAACATATAGCCAGAAATAAACTCATTTCAGCAACATGTATGTAGGCATAAGATGGATTATTCCAGCGAGTATTGGGCATAAAAGAACTTATTTCAGCAAGTATTATACTTTTTCGGGAGGTGAGCGACTGAAAACTGTTTCACAAGTGATTTTAGTGAGCCCGCCGTGGGTGGTTGGCCTCAACCACCACTTTTTTGGTGGTTGAGCTCAACCAGGTTTTGGAGGGAATATACCTAAAAACTGGTTACCCCCACACACCCAGCACCACAAACCAAACAGGGGCTAACCACTTAAAAAGTGGCTACCACTAACCACCTGGTGGCTAGCCACCCAACCAAACGCACCCTAAGAAAGAGGACAGGTAAGTGAGGGTTCACCCGATTTAGTGTGATTTGGTCGCTGAGGACGTGTCCAGGCAGCCACATTTCCGCCCCACTTGTGGGTCCGGTTACATCGCAATTTTCTGTCTAGGCATGTGTGCAAGTGGGGTCCACCCACGACGTGGCACCAAGGCACGGTCAATCACCAAGAAGCGTTCTTATCAAGGATGAGGCTTCAACGAATTTTTTCAATCTAAATCCCACAAGGCCGACACGACATTTTGAGAAATGAGAAGTTCGCAATTCGGAGAAGTTCCTCAATTCAGAACAAGCCTTTGACATTTCAAAGGGGACGATGAGTGCCTGGTGGCTGGTGTAGTATTCAAGTACCAGTGGAGAAGCTTTAGACTGAGCAGAGAGTTTATATTTTCAAACTGCCAAAAATAAGTTACTACCAAAACAAAATATAGCCATTTTCCACACAATAATTGTAGTAGTAATTCATCTACATATAGGTTGATCAAAATTGTTGATACGTTGCCTGTGTGAACAACAGAACAGAACACATTAAGATTGCGACCAGAGCAGGAAGCGGGTGTGGCGTGCCCTGCAGTGTTCATCTCCATGACTCCATGGACGGTGTTATCGCTACTTGCAGTATGAGCAAAGAAAAATGCAGTAGGGTCCTCGTAAGCACGCCAACATGCACATTAATGGATCAGTTGGCCGAATATTTCTTCGACAGCATGTCAAAGTATTTCCTTTGCTGCAACGGAAAACAGGAATAGATGTAAAACCGGTGATTGTATTGTATCAGCGGAGAAAAGTGAAGTATACTATCACAAGATCAGTTAGATGTTTGCACTTTATTGTACCTGTTCTGATACTGATGGCTTCACTGTAGATAGAGAATACTCAAAGTGCGGGAGTTCAATCAAACCCGATGAACTCATTGATGATGTCCCATTGTCCAGGAATTCAATCCTCTCTTCCAAAGCTGCCATGGCAGCTTCGTTCACCTGGAGAAGGCATGTTCAAACAGGTTAGTTCCATTCCACACGTTACTTCATCACATGCTTCACATTCAAACAGATATTTGGTTGACCTCAGAATCCAAAAAAAACAGTGTCACCCAAACATAAGCAAGTGGTAACGCAGCTTCCAACAAACTCAAACAGGACACCTCCTCAAGGAAAGATCACAAAACTTACCAGTGATGCTAGGTCGGCACCAGTGAGATTATTGCACTCTTCTCGACGTGCAAGTGCGCCCAAATCAACGTCTTTGGAGACAGGTTTATTTTTAGCAAGTGCTTTCAATATCGCAGCCCGCTCAGCAGCACCTGGTAAAGGGACAAAATGTTTCTTCCCAAATCTACCAGGCCTTAGAACAGCCTCATCTATAACATCAATTCTGCACCAGAAAGGAAGCTGTGTTATCAACCTATCATTTAGGTACAAGTTTGTACAAAGGAGCGGCCGCTAGCTGACAATACCTGTTTGTCGCTCCAATAACATAAACACCATGACGTTGATCAGCACCATCGAGTTCAACAAGTAACTGCAAGCAGAAAATTTTGAATGACACAGAAAAAAAGTTAAGTGTTCGAATCTCTGCGAATATAGGTGAAGACAATATTCAAACCTGGTTTAGGAGACGTTCAACAACCCACCCTCCCTCTTTCCCTCTTTTTGTTGTCAGAGCATCTATCTGCCAAATCACATGGAATGAACACTTGAGAATAATATAATTGGTAAAGCAAACATGGATAATTGTTATTAGTAAATACCAAGTGTTCTTCAAATGAATAAATACAAATAGCTTAATAAAAACGTTTACCTCGTCAAAAAATAGGATGCATGGGGAGTTAGTTCGCGCACGGGTGAATATTTTCCTTACATCTGATTCACTCTCCCCAACATACTTATTCAAAAGTTCAGGCCCCTGATGTTATGAAAAGGTCTTAGCAGTATGTACACTGAAGATATGCAGTAAGAAGATGAAAATCTCAAAATCAATTACCTTAATGTGAATAAAATTAGCCCCTGCCTCATGCGCAACTGCTTTCGCGATTAGTGTTTTCCCACAGCCTGGAGGTCCAAACAGCAAAAACCCAGCTTGCATGTTCACTCCAAAATCCTTGCAAGGCAGACAACAAATAGAGAACATGAAAACAAAATTAAGTATTTAAAGCACTCACAAGAAGTGCTATAGGTTATAAAATAAAAATAAAAAAACCACAGATATCTATGAACTAACTTCAGTATAACTCAGGAGTGGCTTAACTCTTTAAGCTGTCAAACAAGATGATTACCACATAAAAGACAGAAGTAGTGTACAACACAGTTCATGTGATTACCTTGTAATGCTCAGGGTGCTTGATACAGCGAATAATGCACCGGTTAAATTCTTTCCTTAATGAATCAAGGCCTCCAACATCCTCCCATGTGACATCAGGCACGGAGGAAAATCCTTCCCTTCTCAGTGATGGTTGAACCATTGTGGCTGCTTCCTTTAGCGATTGAAGTAAGAAAGTAAATCAAACATGGAACACACTACTAACAAGCTGATAACAGACAGGAAATATGGCAGGCAACAGAAAACGATAACGATAAAATAAGATCAGACAGTTAATAGAAGAAAGAAAAATGGCCACTTACCTCAAAGTCAGCCATGGTAATACATAGGCTCTCCATCTCACTTTCATTCCAAGGATGCCTCCACCAGTCCTGTTTGTTGTTCTCGTCACCCCCACAACTCTCTTCTTTTCTTTTAACAATTATTCTCTTCATTGCCAGATTCCCTGCTTTATCTACTAATGCCTTCAGGTCTGCGCCAACAAATCCAGGTGTGGCCCTTGCTATCTTGAACAGGTCGAATCCGCCATCCGCCTCCAGTGTAAGGTTCTGAGTAAGCATCGTCAGAATCTGTTTCCGTGCATGCTCATCTGGAACACCAAGAGATATCTCTCGATCAAACCTCCCTGGTCTCCGAAGCGCTTGGTCGACCGCATCAGGTCTATTGGTAGCTCCAATCACAATAACATAGCCAGGCTTCTTTTCAGATGATTGTGAGTCCAAGTCACCACCATCCGATCCAACATTCTGGTGGAATTCATCCATGCATGTCATTAACTGTGTAACTATCCGCCGTTCCATTTCTCGTTGCAAATTCTCCCTCTTGGATGCAATTGCGTCTATCTCATCTATAAAGACAATTGAGGGAGCAGTCCTGTATGCCTTCTTAAACAAGATTCTGATATTTTCCTCAGAAGCTCCTGTAGTAGCATAAGATTACAAGAAATTACACATTTCTGGGCAGATAAAATTTATTTAGGAGCAGAAATGGATATAAGACCATTAAGGGAAAATAAGGGACAACTTAGAATAGTGATTATAAGCATTCCTTAGTTAATCCAAAGGGCCGTGAGAAGATGGATCCGTAAACTTAGTTCTCGGCTACCTCTCTAGCTATTCGCACTTTAGCAATTTTAATTCTAACTGGAAAACATCAAGAAGGTAATATTGCAGAATACTAAAATCTAGAGAATTCATCAGTTAGCACATAAAACACCTTTCAGTCGACCAGGGATGGGTTGTGGTCTGTTGCAAGTTGAATCCCAGGAAGAACAGCTATAGTATTTCCAAAATCACCATTCCTTATATACTGTCACGTTTTACTTGTTTGCCAGCATGATACTGGGCAGTCAGATCAATTTTCACATGCATACACAAACTTAGAACTTCTGCAAATTCTAGTGCAAGGAACCAGATAGCATACCAGAGACCCCAGACACAACTTCTGGCGCCGAAA
Source organism: Poa pratensis (assembly GCA_947311845.1). Classification (NCBI taxonomy): domain Eukaryota; kingdom Viridiplantae; phylum Streptophyta; class Magnoliopsida; order Poales; family Poaceae; genus Poa; species Poa pratensis. Next base: position 49,172,842 of record CAMZMU010000085.1, on the reverse strand, counting down.
TCTTGTAGAACGGCACGCCAGTCTCGTTAGCGATTGCGTGGGCGAGCGTGGTTTTCCCACAGCCAGGTGGCCCGTGCAGCAGAATCCCGGCCACAGGCCGAACCCCGAGCCGCCGCGGCAGCTCGGGATGGCACAGGGGAACCACCACCTCCATCATCAGCTCGGCAATCACCGTCTCCATCCCGCCGAGGTCAGCAAACCTCGGCCCCTTCCCCCCTCCGCCGCTTCCTTCGCTAGCCGAAGCCTCCTGCTTGGGGTCGCCCCCGCCGCCGCCATCGGCCGTGATGCGCCGGCGGGGCTTCTCCGCGTTGACCTCGATCTCGAGCTGCTGGCTGGCAGCGGGGTCCTTCTTGGGCGTGAGGGTGGCGTAGCGCGTCCGGAGCATGGCCTTGGTGACGTCGAAGGGGGGCGGAGGCGACGGCGGGCGTGCGCCGTCGTCGCCGTGCTCGGAGAAGGAGGTGGAGGAGGAGGCGGTGGCGTGGGCGTCGTGGCGGCGCGGGCGGCGGGAGGATGGGGAGGAGGCGCGGGAGTCCATCTCCGAGTCAGAGCCGTCATCGGCGGCGGGAGCGGGGGGCGGTAGTGAGAGGAGGGCGCGGCGGACGGCGGCCACTAGGGGGGCAAACTGCTTGCGGCGCAGGTCAGGGTGCCGGGAGCGGAGCGCGCCGGCGACGTCGTCGGCGGAGCAGCCCGGCGCGGCGAGGCCGCCCTCGGATATGAGCCGCCGGAGATAGGACTCGAAGGAGTTGGACCGGACGGCCCGGAAGTTCCGAGGGCGCTTCACCATCGGCGGCGGATGGCGGCGGCGGCGGCTAGGGTTTTGGCTGGGGTGCTGCTGGTCGAGGATGGGCGCAAGTGCGGAAGAAATTGGCTATGTACCGTTGAAAACCCCGCCTATTCGGCAAAAATATCATCAAGAGAATTATATTTAGCGAAACAATAAGAATATTTTATGACAAACATAAATTCAAAGATAGACTGGAGGGCCACTATGGTACAGAAATTGAAATACTACATAAATCAGCAAGTTGCACATTTCAAATATATTAAACTGGAGTGCCGTTGTTACATTCTCTCGCAAACCCCACGTCTGCATACCCATATCTTAGTGGCTGAGGCGCCACTCAAGTGTTTGACTCTATGTGTTTTATAGGGTGTATTTGGTTTGTGCAGCAAACAAAAGTTGGTGGACTGATGTAAAATGGAATATTTTACTCTAACCATTGATTGGTTATCTACGAGTTTCCATATCTTGTATTGCACGAACTTACAATAGCTTTGGGACTGGCCCTACAAAAATGTCCAAATCGAAACCTCTCAGGCAACGCAAAGCACGGGACATTCAAGGTATCAGGAAATCATGCATGGATATCTCACACCATGTAGCACATCGTTCCAACCCAGTGAATCTATCAACCCCTACCAACTTTTTTACAAGATCTCATTTTTACCCGGACATACTCTTGGGATGGGATGAAAAAGGTTACATGAGGAATGCAGGGTAACCAAACAGGCCCATGCTGTGCCTTACCGAGCATCTTGTATGTTTTGTGATGTTTAGACCTAGTATATGTGTGGTTTTGCCCATATTTTAGGACGGTTTTCCTTCACTGAGGAATACATGTTTTTATACCGATCATTGAATTTCACAGCTCTACTGCTAACATTTAATAAATAAACAAAAAATGTGTACTCCATACAAGAAATATACACTCATTCGCAAGGTACCGGCGATGGAACCTTTTTCACACATGTTAAGAAAATTAATACAAACTTCCTCTGTTGGGAAGTTCCAAGACTGAACGGATGAAAAATTGATAGTATACTAGTATACATGGCTACCATCAAAATCTCCATACGGTGAAATAAAGAAGAAGGTAATGAATAACACAGTATGCCACTCCAGCAACAAGGAAGGCGAGTGGCAATACAGCGAAGAGTATAACGGGCCTCTTCCCTAGTTTTCCCAGCATGGCTAGTGCGAATGGATACAGGAGTGCCATTACCCAAATATTGAATACAAGACCCAGCATTGCGTGCCTCATCTGTGCCGCTGTCCAAGCTCCATTGAGTAGAATCATCTTACCCAAGGCCACACCAATAGCCCCAACATTTACGACGAAAATCAAGGTTGTCGGGATCAATAGTGGAACCCATCGGAAAACATAAAGGTCGGCAAACTTGTCATCTGTGTCCGATGATGCCTGCTTTGAGGTGATCCTAAACTGTATCCCCTTCCCGGTGACGAGCTTCACTATCATGTACAACACAGCAGCTGGGTATGCACTTGTTGCTCCGATCATGAAGAACTGCTCATTGCGCCACCAATCGATCCATCTGATCCCCGCCCACTTCACCTCAAACACACCAATAATATGAACCATCAAGACTATGATGATGACATACAAGACATACCTAGTAAATGGCCTCTGGATGTAGAACTCTCCAGGTAAAAGCCACATCAGTGGGCACAACCCGTATACCACGATGAAGAGTGATGTTATTGGGTATATTGTCATGTTAAGGTATGACACACGCTGGATAGGATGTAGCCAACCACGAGCGAGAAGTGGATTGTTGTGGGAGAAGAACAGCTCTAGGGATCCGCCGGACCAACGCATAATCTGGAGGAGGCGCTCCGTAAGATTGATCGGTGCAGTACCCCGAAAAGCATCGGGTTTTATGGTGCAGAACTTGGAGCACCAGCCTTGTCGGTGTGCACGAAATCCTGTCGCAATATCCTCAGTTGCAATGTTATATATCCACCCGGCATCCTTGCCCCATCCGGTACAAACTTCATATGCACAAGACATAACATCCGTCAACTCGGAAATGGCCATCTCACTCAATCTGATAGGAATTTCCTGCTTCTGATCAGGACTCATCATAGAGTGTAAGAAAGATTCTGAGTTGCCAAAAATATTAGCAGCCCTTATAGTTACACCATCCACTCTCCGGCGAGGAGACTCGATACCATAAAGTGCAGCGCGACGAAACATGCAACCAGTGCCAAGGTAAGAGGGGCCTTGGAGGCCATTCAGAGCAAGCATAGTGCCATCAAAGAAGACACGGTTGTGATTGCAGTACCTGTCTGCCGGGTCGACATTGTCAAACCGTTGCGGAAATTGCACGAAGGCCGTGTTTTCTCCTTCTCGTGGATCAAGCATGAAGCATACCGCAGCACGGAATGACTGTGGATTGTTGATGTAGTGATCACAGTCAACGTTGATGATGAAGGGTGCATTTGATAGCAAAGCGGAGACGCGCAACTGCACGTTCATGGCTCCAGCTTTCTTCTGGTGGTCATAGCTGGGATGCTTCTCTCGGGAAACATATACGAGCATCGGGAGGCGAACATCTGTGGTACTGAAGTCAAGAGAGTCCTTGGCGCCGACCGGTACTGGTCCAAGCTGAGGTTTATGGCTTGGCTGGTTCACCACAACCTGTTAATTCAGAAACTTCCTGTGAATAATTAATTCATTTTGGAATTTTTATTCAGTGTAATTATGCATGGGTGCAAGCACCACAAAATAAAGCTATAAACAAAATTCAAATACTATCTATCGTAAGAATTAGTACCTGAACAATGGACGCATGATGCCCGTTTTCATGCTTTTCTGTCGGCTCAATCCATGTCCCAGGCCATTGTGTCCCATCTTCCATCAAAGTTGCCTTTATATGCAGTGTGTTATATGCATCAGAACGCTCAAGGATGGTTTTCGGCAGCATTTCTATCCGCATCTTGAACTCTTCATACTCCATATGCACATATTTGTGATCACTAATGAAATCCTCTAGACAACTGCCTATCCATGGTTCTCCTTTCAACTCAAAATAGCTCTCGGGTGCCCTTGGTTCAATACAATGCTTTCTACAGAATGGAACCCACAAAGTGGCAAACTTTGCTGCCTCAACTAATGCCTCGTAGCTGACAAGCGCCCCGGCATCATCGGACAGGTAGCAAGCATTCTTCTCAACCGGGTAGTCGACGGCAAGGATGGATAGAATGCAATTCATGGTGTATAATATTGGCTCCTCGACAGGGTTGGTGGTTGTGACAAATACATCTATTCCAGGGAGGCTTGAACTGCCATCAGCCGAGTCACATTTTTGCTTCAGCGCATCAAGGTCAGGGATGCTTTTGATGGGTTGACTTGGGGTAGTTGGTTGAGGAGCCATGAGAAACCAAACCAAACATCTCCAGCAACGGACAATACCCAGAGCCAAAAGATATCGGAGATGTTGTTCTTTAGGCGCCATATGAAGAAAATAATGACTGCGATCAATCGAGCCAAGATCAGCATCCTATTTATGCATTGTCACAAAGTTAGACTTACTGTTCTCAAATCTAGCTAGACTAGAAAATGCAACAATCTGTGTTTTTGCTATTCTTTTCTTTAGGGAAAATTAGCACGGCGGCCAAGGGAATCATCTTTACCAACATGAAAAATCTCAGCTCAAAATAATTCATATTGTGGACCATACAAAAATAAATTTGACAGATTTGGGAATTTTTCCCCTCCCCTCTCTTCCCCGAGGCGACCAGGGCGGCGAAAAAGTCCACTTTCTTCCCCGCCGGAGCCGGAGCGGATCTCCGCCGTCTCTCGCCGCTTCGGCGGTGGGGGGGGGGGGGGGGGGGATCTTGCTCCTGCTGCTCCGGTGTGTAGATAGTGTAGAGTTAGGTTCCCTCGGTGGCGAATCTGAGAGGGATTCGTCGTCGTTGGGGAGTGGTAGGCTCGGCTCCTTCCTCTTCCTCGCCGGCTGCGGCGAGTGGGGCCTGGCGTTAGGTGCTCGCCGATCTGCGGATCTGGCGAGTTTTGGTGCCCTAGCCGAGGTCGTGGCGGCGGTGGTGATGACCTCGGTTTGGGATTTTGTCCCCTGTCTCCAGCTCCGCGGCAATGTGGTGTGCTCCGGCCCCATCGTGGTTTCTGGGGGTGGATCTGGAGTTCTTGATGCGGGCGTGTCCTGTTGGCTCCTCTGGCCGGCCGTGGTGGCGGGGGGTGGTGCTGCAGCGACGTGCTTCATAAAGGGGTTGCTTCGGGCGCTCCATTTCCTGGTGGTTCCTCTGGCCGGCCGTGGAGGCGAGGGGTGGAGCCACTCGGCGTGGGAGTTCCTGAGCAGAGAGGTGTGGTGCTCGACTCAGGCGCTGGGCTCGGTAGTGCGGTGGTGGTGGTCCTGGCATGGCCTGGCCGTCCCGGCGGCGGGTGGTGCTGGTGTTGGGCGTGGGGGCGGCTTGGCCGTGTCTGTTCATCGTCAAGATCTCGTCGCTTGCGGCGAGTGGATTCTGCGGTCTTCTTCATCGTTGGAGGTCCTCCCTTTCGCAGGTGGCAGGAGGTATGGGCTCTTCTTCTCCGGTGGTCGTCGGTGTCGAGGAGCTTTGGTGGTCCAGCAGTTCGTCGCTGCTGTAGTGCTCTCTGTCGAGCTCTTCTTGTATGAACTTGCTTTTGTTCTTTCTTTCTGTATTCTTTGATGTAAGCAGGTTTGTACTCCTCTCTTTCAAAAAAAAAAATTTGACAGATTTGGGAGAGTGGAAATTTCACATTGTTCACTATTTTCGAATGCCAGATTTTGTCACATTTGCACGACGTAAAAAACATGATATTTCTAGTTGATATTTCACACAGTTGGTAGAATACCGCATTGCCTACATCTAAATGTTTTTTCAGATTTTCTTAAAATCATCAAAATATGATTTTCAAAATTTTGAAAATAAGGGGCGCCCTCAAGGTCGGCATCCATTTGTCCGCACCCAATTATCTCAAGGATTTCGAATAAGTGTTTCTTCGAGAGATAGCATGGTAAAAAAAAACTTAATTAACTGAGTGCATGCACGCACCGGTAGGGATACAGGATCCTGCGCTTGACCTTCTTGTTCCGGAACAGCAACAGCCGGCTGCCGCGGCCATCTTCTAGATCCGGTACAGGCTCCAGCGCGTCAGGCTGGTGGATGTTCATCCAGTACTTGTCCTCCTCGGCATCGCTCATCTTTTTGAGGGTCGGCACGCCGCCGGCATAGCCGTTGGCCACCGCTCGATAGTGAACGGTGCAGCCGCCGTTCCCTTTCACGAGGAGAGGCTCGCCCAGCGCGGCATTGTCGACGGCAGCGCGACCAACGGCTGTCGCCGGAGACATGGCTTTGCTTATATGTGTAGCTTACAAGTAGGTCGCCGGCCAGGCATGTATTTATAGACAATTAGACACAAACAAGCTCATCATCGACCAGGGACAGAGTTGTATCTGTGCCTCGTGTGGACGCAGCAGACGAATGATATGGTCCATCAATGGTGGAGAGAGCATGCACCATAGCTCCCATGTAATTGATGCAATATCTCTCAACAAACCGTAATTCTTTCCTGGACCAGCATGTGAAAGCTCGTACGCGCGCATACAAACAACACTGTCATTGTTTCTTTGTTTTGTCTCCGCCTGTGAGTGCAGCCAGGCGCCTTCGCCGATCCTGGACCGGCATGTGAAAGCTTTCTCCTTGTCCTCGGCGCATCGTGAAGAACGTGTTGTAGGCTGTGAACCGCCCGTTCGAGGAGATTTATGTGCTTTTGTGTATGCGGTGATTTTCTGCCTTTGCTCGGAGCACACCTCGGTGAAGTGAAGACGACGACCGACAATGGGGAGGGTAGCTATATTACAGTCGGAGCTTGAATTGCATTTGGTTTTCGTCTCGAACGGTTTACTGCTTCACCCCCAGCACAGATGACATCGCTTCATCTTACGCCACCAAGTGAGATCCACACAGTGCGTCATCCAGCGGAAAACACGACGAGAAGCTCAAAGGCAAGATTGCAAATACGTACAGAGTACGAAATAACGTCAAGCAGCAGCGACACCTTGGATTCGAGCCATAACTATATATGTAGCGACACCTACGACGACAGCGGGTCATTTTGTCTGCAGGTGCAGCCACTAGTGATACTTGGTACGAGAAGCTCAAAGGCAAGATTGCAAATACGTACAGAGTACGAAGAAGCATGGTAGATTCACCGGCGTTTTTGCATGAGCCGTTGTCGATCGTGAGTAACGCGCTTGCCAACATTTCGTCTAAATGGCACATGTAACTCTAAATCTGTAGTTCGCGATAGCATGTCGATTTTTCACACAGAGGTGTATCTTGCGATGGCAAACAACACAATGTTGCTAAATGGAACTTTTGGGTTTTTGTTTCATATATATTCCCATTCTTTATATACTAAAATGTATTTTATGAAGCAAGTACAAATTTAATAGCCCCTCACTACGGGAAGGAACTTCAACGCCGAAGGTTTTCCCCCTCGGCTTAGCTTTGTTTACCCTCGCCTTAGACCAATGCCGACGGTGACCCTCGGCGTCTAACCCTCGGCTTAGGTGGTCCTCGGCACAGCTGAATACCCTCAGCGTTGCTTTGGCCGTCAGCGTAGATTCTGGTGCCGACGGTTTACTCTGCCCCTCGGCGCAGTTTAGCCCTCGGCGCAGAGAGTTAACGGGACGGTGAAGACGGCGCCCAGGAGCAGTGCCGAGGGGTTACCCTCGGCGTAGGTGGCCACGTGGAGCACGTCGGATGGCTGCGGTGAAGAAGTTACGCCGAAGGTTAACGCTCGGTGTTGCGGGATCAATGCCGAGAGGGTTCCATCGGCGCAGGTGTCCACGTGGAGCACGCAGGAGGGCTGGGATGAAGGGGCTACCCCGAAGGGTAACGCTCGGCGTTGCCGGATCAGTGCCTATTGGATGGCGATGCCCAAATGATTTAAATTTCTAGGTTTTTAGCTACTTTCACGCATTTAAATAAACCGTGGCCGGTTTTTTGTAATGCAAATTTGAACTACAATTGTGTTATACTTTGGCCTTAAAACTTCCAAAAACCATTTTAAGCTAGCCAAGTATAAATCTATGCAATAACTACAGAGTGTGTTGAAAAAACCATCTTCTTGCGGTACTCCCTACATTCCGGAAAGAATCCGCACATGCTTCCCAAACAAAAGGTTAGTCTTACAATACATGATTTATATTTCTTAAAAATCATAAAGTTGGATTCAAATTGGAATTATGTTCACGTGGTACACATTTTGTGACACATATGACCATATATTGGGTCAAAGTAAAAATAAAAAGTAAAATGTGCGCCGATTTTCCGCAACGGAGGGAGTATGAAAGTTGTGCCAGTGATACTAAAAGACAAAATAAAGAAATATCAAAAGTGCAATCATTTGGCTTAGATTCTTTTTTATTTGTTTTGCTAGAAAAAAATGATAAACTTAAATGTTGATAACTATTCAGATTCATAAAATGGTCTATTATGTATGACTAGTTAGTGTGCACATCAAGGTTTCAGATACCGGTTCAAAAAAAATCCGGAGGGGGCCGATATTTCTGGTTACCGGAAAATACCGGCCGGTAACCGGCCCAAAATTTCGGCAAGATTTTAGGATTTAAACTTAAAACATCGAAAAAAATTGAAATTGAAATTTCCGAGCACGAATTTGTTTCAAATTACACTAATCCGAGATTTTTCATCTGATATACGCAAATTCCGGGGGGTCCGATAAATCCGGTTACCGGCCGGTTACCGCGGAATTCCGGCCGGTAACCGAAACCTTGGTGCACATGCAACACCAATATTATTATTTTTGCTAGCCCAATCGTTATTGTGATTTAAATTTAATCATGGCGGTAGTGTTATATAGTTTTCATCATTGACCTGCATTAAGTCATATGTTTCCATACATGGGCTAAAACTTATGAATATCGATTAACTACTTCTAATGTTATATATTTTGCACCATTGACCTGCATTAAGTCATTTGTTATTTTGTTTTCATACAAACTCGATGACAGGGGACAATATTGCAGGATAAAGTGATCCGTTCCTGTACTGCAAGATGAAAGTGGACAAATTCAAAAACAAGAGAAATAGGAGTATCTCTTAGGCACCAACACCAGGGAAAACACATGACCGACGCAACACATGTGCAAGTGAAAGCGGTGAGATTACATATGTGCAGTACGGAGATTCTAGCATATCAACATTCTCTTGAACATTTAATCTTGTGAATCTGATCATGTAACCTAACATGCCATCGGTAGGTTCACACAGTGAAAAGACCCAAGCTTATTCTTGTATCTTCTTCATTCGTCGCATAATACCAACTCTAGCTAGTACTATTGGAGGCTCCCGAGCATCCCTCAACATCAAGAAATGCCACTGAATGTTATATGTTACGAGGCACTGCCCTCTTGAGGTTTCTCAGGAAAAAAAAGGTGGTGTAGTTTTAAAAACAGAATCCTTGGAAGAATCACAAAACAATGACCTGCAGGCTTCAAGTGCTTTCCATATATCGATCTCAACGGTGTGTTTAATCAATCTTTTCCAGGATGATGCCGACGATATGGAAGGCTTGTTGCGCTAGGAGCTCGGCCCGAACCTCGGGGACGTGAACGTTGAGGCCGAGGAACCTCGGGCGCGAGGCCTACGACGAGACCCGATAAAGGCAGAAGGCCAACCGGGGCATAGCCGACGTGTCCAGAATGGTATTGTCCTAATTTCGGAATGCAAGACACATCACATTGGTCATTTTCTTCAATCGACACACGCTTCAAATGCTCGCTAGGTTATGGGTGCAGAGTGTTGTCGATGAGAGGCTCCGAAAGTAGGCAGAGAAACAGCCAACTAGGGAGTATGACAGAGCAGGGGGGAGGCTGGGGCCATGGCTCCCCCCCCCCCCCCCCATGTTGATTTTTTTTGAAACACGCCTTGTATTATGTGGATTTGAAATTTACCCTTATGCCCCCCCTAAGCTTTGAAATTCCTAGCTCCGTCCCTGGGACAGACTATATATTATCATAAATTTTTGTACATATATAGTATTATCATATTTGTGTATTAGTAGCTCTGTTGTTGTCGCATTGTTTTACTTTCGTTATTGACCTTTAGCCACAAATCTATGTAAATTTAAAGTGGGGTGTGTTTTCTTCATACATTTTTCTCTGCATTTTACCTCTTATTGCACTTGACTAAATAAGAAATGGAACAGTACTGCAGGCACAAACGAAATTGCACAAACGAGCATGTGGAAAACGTGAAAGAAAAAAATACATGTTTGTGATGATGATAATAAGAAATAATCGCGCCTAACGGGAGCGAGGTCCTTGTAGCATGGATGTATGCATGACGGTAAACGTGGGTGATCTCTGATTACAGTGAGCTGCAGTCGGCTGTTTGGAAGGAGAGCTCATTCTTGGCAAGGTCGTAGAGCATGTGTTTGTTCTGTAACTGGAAGTTGCCGATGATGGTCATACCTCTGGTTGGAGCCATCACCATGCATGAGGTGGAATTGTCCAGAGGCACCCAGTAGTTCTCCGGCGGTAGCACCATGTCAACTCCGCCGCTGAAGTGGAACACCATGGACGGCAGCACCGTCTTCTCCACCGCCACACACAGGGCCACCCTGCCGCCAGCGGGTGGCGGCACGAGGCTCCCGTTCAGCTGCCTCCCAAGCTCCTCTATCAGGGGCCCGTACGCGTCTTCGACCAGAGCCGTAATGGGGCTGCCGGAGTCGATCAAGACACCGCCACTGCCGTTCTGCTTGAGGGCGAACACGGCTGGTGGGATGGACAGCATCGTGCGTCCCACGGTTATCCCGACGAGCGGGACGTAGTAGAAGCTGTCGAATGGGTACACTTTAGGGCCTTCCACGAAGGGCATGGACATCACGGGGCTGCCGCCGCTAAGGCTTGCCGAGTCGCCGACGAAAAGGTGGCTGCTGGCATTGGCAGTGGCGACGTTGCTGCTGCCAATATAAGGGGTGTGGCAGTAAGAGAATTTGGTGGCCCCTGTCTGAGAGACAAGAGACAGCGAGCCGCGGCCGAGGCCTATGAGGCCGGACGCCCCGTCGAGGGACCCCGGGTGGATCATCAGCGTGTCGACGCAGCCGAAGGTGAGCCTCGCCGAACCGTTTTCGAATGTGAAGACCTCGGTGCCGATGGACCCGCTCGCGTCGCCGGCGCCGTAGGAGGCCCCGAAATCGCAGCTGCCGTCCATGGCGCACGAGTGCTCTCGGTTGGCCACGCACAATGTGTCGTTGCATGGCACGGGATGGAAGCTGGCCGACATGGACGCGTTATAGTAGGGAAGGCCCTGCTCGACGCAGGATCTAGACCCTTGCAGGCAGGTGGAGCACTGAGTCCAGATGAGGTCGCTGCCGGTGTCGATGAGGGCCTCGGCGCGTTGCGGCGGGTTGCCGATCAGGTACTCCGCGATGTACTGGGTGGTGTTCCAGTGGACCGGCGCGCTCACGCCGGCGGCGAGGGAGGCCAGGCGCTGCCGACTGCTGTCCATGGCGCGCTGCACGCGCTCTGTCGCGGTGTAGCCCCTCTTGGCATCAACATGGGTGAGCTCCATGCGGAACCCTGCGGTACTACAGGTAACTAAGGAAAACACAACAACGATGAACACTAAACTTGTTGCCATTGTTTCTCTAATTGGCTTGATGTACCTGCTTGTAACCTGCTTGTGGCCTCCACATATATATATATATATATATATACATCCGGATTACATGTGGAAACAAACGAACTGACAGAGGATCGATGTACTACGAATGAACATTCATACACTAATGCACGTCCCAAGTGCCAGCCTCAGCCATACGATCGTTGTGAAATTCTTACAGGCATAGGACGGTTGTACATTAGGGATACAGCTAACAGCTTTATTTCTTATCATTGTTCTACCAGCTGGTTGCATCGCTTCTAACGAAGCGTGTGGAGACGCTCGGATCTCTCCAATTGCCGACCTGTACAATAAGCTTTGATGTTGTCGCCAAACCGTGTTATTTCTTATCATTGTTCTCAAGGACGGGTAGAGGCCAAGTACTATAAAGGCCCAAAGTTAAATACAAGTAACTGAAACTGTGTGGCAAATAATTAGAGGCCAAGTACTATAAAGGCCCAAAGTTAAATCTGATAAGGATAGCCGCGTGATTTTCGGGTTGGTCCTCCAGATGCATAGGCGTTCTGCAGTTTCAGTTACTTGTATTTTGCATGTATACTTTTATGTTGCGGCTGTGTCGATCCTGATATACCCTCCCTTTTTCTCCATTAGCAAGAACTTGTTTCAATTGCATATCATAATGAATTCAAAGAACTACAGTATTGGGAAGCACTGCTTGGAAAACTTAAATAATCACGGGCTTGCCACTAGCGGAGTGTAATGCTAAAAATCTTACATGATAAAATGTCATGTATCTAGAAAAAGTACAATCTCACCTCAACCAAGAACACACAATCTTGATCGGAAAATACAGTCCTTATCAAATTTCCTCCCAACCTCCCCCGAGTCTGCGTTATATGGCAGTACTGTTCATCGGGTTTCAGATAGAAGATAAGTTCTAACGTTAGATGGTGTCTCGCTTAATTGTTATATTTTTAGATAATGGTGCCTCGCTTAATTGTTTTTTAAGATAATGGTGCCTCGCTTAAATGGCTCTTGAATACCGCTCTCGCTAATATGGATCCGAGAACCCATTTCAGGCAGCTAAACCATCCTAGCGCTCGTGGGCTCGTCTTGGGCTTTGCATGGCCCGTCTTCACCTCCTTGTCCTTAGCATATGTAGGGGTCTTGGTTCAAACGATTTTTAAAGAAATTGCATAAGATTTTCCAGCTATAGATTTTTTTCTAAAAATCCATTTGACTTAAAGGATTGAATCCTTAAAAAAAATAAGGATTGAAGTCTCGCTTAATTGTTTTTTAAGATAATGGTGCCTCGTTTAAATGGCTCTTGAATACCACTCTCGCTAACATGAGAAAATTACAAAAAAAAAAACTACCACATTTGTGGCTCTGACAACAGGTCAGTACCACTCTTGGTAATTTTTTAAAAAACGTACCAATCCTGAGACTAATGATCACAGATCGCGCAAACTGCTTGTTTTAGCTAACCTGACAAGGCGGGTCCACTGGCAGTGCTGACTTGGCGTCAACGGCCATTAGCGTGGGCCGTTTCTGACAGGGTGGGCCCACCGTGCCCATCTGGTTGAGTCTAACGAGCTCGAGCTCTTTCTCCACCAGTTCAGTCGCAGCTCGAGCTCTCTCTTCTCTGCTCCCGCGCGGTGATGGACGACGGCGACGGCGACGACGCCGGCGGCTGGAGTGCCGGCGGTCACGGCGGCGGGACTGGAAGCGGTCACAGATGCAAGAGTGCTGGCGTAGGTGGCGGCGCAAGCACAGGAACTTTCGGCGTGGTCGATGAGGAGCTGGAGCCATTGTGGCCATCGCGGCGGCCATCGGCGGCGGCGCTGAGACTTGCGGAGACGTGGGTGGACAATCCGGCGACGAGCGAGCAGTGGACGTACGGTCTCGGCTTAATGGAGTAAGTTCCCCTGTCCCTCTCGATTCAATGTTAGGGTTTTCAGAACTTACCAAATTGGGGATTGAGGGTTAGGGTTTACTGAATTTTATTTTTTCTGTTGCGGTGTAGTTTGGATCCAGAGGTTTGGGATGTGAGAATCCATTTTGATGGAGCATACAACATTGAAAGAAGGATCGGCCGAGATGATGTGACTTTCATGCATATTGTTGCACTAATGGAGACCCAGGGCTATGGTATGATGGATTCAGTTTACTGCAGAAAGGGGGAGGTAATGGAACTAGTTGATAACAACTCAAAAATATATGAACTGCTGCACTATTTTCAGTCTTCCAAAGTGCTGAATTTGATTGTAAAGAGGGGCAGACCTACTGTTCCTAAGAAAGTAAACAGTGCTGGGAAGATAGCACCACGAGCTGCTGCTGCAAAATCTTTAGTTAGCTATGCAGACCCAGTTGTGTATGACTTGAGCCCTCCCCCCATGTATGTTGTTGACAAAGAAGGCAGTATCAATGTAGGCAGTCAGAGTTACAGCACAAATCCTTATGTTTGCACTCAAGAAAGTGTGAATTGCGCTGCTGACAAGGGCAAGGCAGTGCAGGTACATGAAGTAGAAGATGTGAGCTCTGCTGATGAAGCATATGAAGAAGCTGATGGATATTTTTAGATGGGAGAGGAAGACTTTGCTGCAATGGAAGAGATGAGGTCCAAGGAAGAAAAAGAATTTGCTGAGATATTTGAGGAGAGGAGGAAAGTCAGAGAAGATCCGACGCTGCATTGTGAAGGGGATACTGATATTGAAGATCTTTTTGTTCGAGAAGACCAGCCAGCCCCTGTAGCAGCCCACGTGCCTGTACCTGACAAGAAGAAGAAGATGCCAGGTCGAAAAGGGCCAACAGTGAGGTCTTATTCAAGTGCACCAGTTGAAGAATTTGTGGAGTACATACCTTCATCAGATGAAGATAGAAACCCTGGTTTTCTCTCGGACAGTGATGATGATGGATTCGAGCCATTGTCAATGGTGCCACCAAAGGGGGGAAGAAAGAGTAGAGCCAAGAAAATGGAGCCTAGGAAGTGGTACGATGAGAGGAGGCTGCAGGCACATGAGCAGCTCTGCTTGAAAATGTGCTTCATTAATGTGCAACAATTCAGAGATGCACTCATAAATCTACAGATTGCACAAAGTAGGAATTATGAGTACCATAGGAACTCAAATGTGAGGGTAAGTGTTCAGTGCATCGACGAGACTTGTCCTTTCTACGCGGTGGCATCTGAGATAGAAGGAGAGAAAACATTTTGCATCAGAAAAATGAATCTGCAACACACCTGCCACACAACAACTGAGAGTACAAGGGTCAGTGCGAAATGGTTGGCTGAAAACTATGAAGGGATGTTCAGATCAGACCCACATACAAATATCCAGTCACTCATAGATCTTGTGATGAAACAATATGGTGTTGACGTGCCCAGGATGATGGCATACAGGGCAAAAAATTTGGCTCTTGATGCTGTTTTAGGTGATCACAGGAGGCAATACTTTCGGCTTCGAGATTTCGCAGAGACAGTTATCGACACTAATCCTGGAAGTAGGGTGATTGTGACTACAGTGACCCCACCACCTAGTGAAGAGAACCCTCACCCTGGCCCCACATTCCATGGTTTGTTTTTCTGTATCAATGGTCCGAAAGAGGGATTTCTGAATGGATGCAGGCCCTTCATAGGTGAGATGTCTTTCCTGTTCTTATTTCATTTATCTTACAATGTTTCTGTGTTCAATGTATCTTACAATGCTTGTGTGTTCTTATTTGCATGGTTGGATGGATGTTTTATCAAGCTTTGCACTGGAGCTCAAATTCTAGCTGCAACAGGCAGAGATGGAAACAACAACATGTACCCTATTGCCTTTGCTGTTGTTCCGAGAGAGGACACAGCCAATTGGTCGTGGTTCTTGACTCAGCTCAAATATGCATTGGGTGGAACATCAGGCCAGTTTGGCACATACACTATAATGTCTGACAGGCAGAAGGTTAGTAAGTATCTACTATGTTGTTGCTGTTATGTAGCTGCTCTGATGTAGTTATGTAGTTGCTGTTATGTCATTCTAAAAAAACACATGCTATATGCAGGGGCTTATTAAAGCTGTGAGCCAAGTTTTTCCGACAAGTCCAGTGAGATTTTGTTTAAGGCATATTTATGCAAACTTTCAAACTGCTGGGTTCAGAGGTGAAGATCTCAAGAAGTGCATGGATGCCGCAAGTTATGCTTTTCATAAGGATCACTTTGACAAGGCAATGGAGAATTTGAGAGCGGAGAGTGAGGAAGCTTGGAAGCGGCTGAGTGGCATCCCTGCGCACACATGGGCTAGGCATGCATTTGACACTAACTACAAGACTGACTTGGTTGTCAACAATCTCAGTGAGGTCTTTAACATATACATCCTGAATGTAAGGAAGAAACCAATACGAACCATGATTGAAGGCATCAAAAACAAGCTGATGACTAGAGGATTTGAGAAGAGGGAAGGTGGAGAAAGAGCTCGATGGGAGATCACACCACACTATAGTGAGAAGCTAGAAATGGCAAAGAAGTATGCGAGATTCTGCACACCAATGGTTGCAGGCTCTAATCTGTGGCAAGTGACTAATGGAAAGGGTGACCAGATACATTCTGTTGACTTGCTTGCGAAGACATGTGGATGTAGGAGATGGCAAGTCACTGGGCTGCCTTGCAACCATGCCTGCAGTGCAGTTATCAAAGCCAAGCAATTTCCAGAAGATTATATCAGCCCTTTCTTCAAAAAACTAATGTACATTGAAGCTTACAAGCCTCTGATTTACCCTGTTCCTAGAGAACATGACTGGATTAAGACAGGTGGCCCTGACATTATACCACCTTTCTTTGATATCAAAAAAGGAAGAAAACAAGAGAAGAGAAGGAAGGGCAAGTTTGAGGTGCCTAAGCCTAAAGTTACGTCAAGAATGGGAACTATCACTTGCTCAAGTTGCAGGGTCACAAATACACCAGCTGCACAAAATCTTTGAGGCCAGATCTTGCTATGCGAAAGAACAACCATGTGGTCAGTTAGCTTATTTAGTACTGAACATTTATTTACGTGCTTACTCAGTTAGTTATGTGCTTCATTTTGTTAGTTTTGTGCTTGATTTTGTTAGTTATGTGCTTCATTTAGTTCTGTGCTTTATTTAGATACTTATGTGCTTCATTTATTTATGTGCATATCCGTCACAGCCCAACAGAGGTGCATCAAGTTCAGCTCTAGCAGCTGCTGCAAGTTCAGCTCCACCAGCTGCTCCACCAGCTCCACCAACTGTTGCACGAGGTCCACCAGCTGCTGCAACATATGCGCCACAAGCTGTTGCACGAGCTGCTCCACGAGCTCCACCAGCTGCTGCAACATATGCGCCACAAGCTGCTGCAAGAGGAGGAGCATGATACGTCTCCAACGTATCTATAATTTCTTATGTTCCATGCTAGTTTTATACCAATAGCTACATGTTTTATTCACACTTCATAGCATTTTTATGCATTTTCTGGAACTAACCTATTAACAAGATGCCACAGTGCCAGTTCCTGTTTTCTGCTGTTTTTGGTTTCAGAAAAGCTATTCTGGAAATATTCTCGGAATCGGACGAAACAAAATCCCAGATGCCTATTTTTCCCGACACGTTCCAGAAGTCCGAAGAGGAGACGAAGGGGGGCAGCAGGGCGCCCTCACCCTATGGCGGCGCGGGTGGACCCCCTGCCGCGCCACCCTATGGGGAGCGGGCCCCGCGCCTCCACCGACGTCGCCCCTTCGCCTATTTATTCCTCCAGACGCGAAAACCCTAAAACACCGAGCCATATTTCCAGAAAACATCCTCTGCCGCCGCCGCCGTCAACCCTAACTCGGGGGGTTCAGAAGTTCTCCTCCGGCACCCTGCCGGAGAGGGGGATCATCACCGGAGGGCTCTACATCGCCATGCCTGCCTCCGGAGTGATGCGTGAGTAGTTCATCCTTGGACTACGGGTCCATACAGTAGCTAGATGGTTGTCTTCTCCTTTTGTGCCATCATGTTTAGATCTTGTGAGCTGCCTATCATGATCAAGATCATCTTATTGTAATGCTACATGTTGTGTTTGTTGGGATCCGATGGATATTGAATACTATGTCAAGTTGATTATTGATCTATCATATATGTGTTGTTTATGATCTTGCATGCTCTCCGTTATTAGTGTAGGCTTTGGCCAAGTTTATGCTTGTAACTCCAAGAGGAGTATTTATGCTAGATAGTAGGTTCATGCCTCCATTTAATCTGGGACAGTGACAGAAAGTTCTAAGGTTGTGGATGTGATGTTGCTACTAGGGGTAAAACAGCAATGCTTTGTCTAAGGATATTAGTGTAGTTTACATTATGCACCATACTTAATGCAATTGTCTGTTGCTTGCAACTTAATACTGGAAGGGGTGCGGATGCTAACCTGAAGGTGGACTATTTAGACACTGATGCATGCTGGATGGCGGTCTGTGTACTTTGTTGTAATGCCCAAATAAATCTCATAGTGATCATCATGATATGTATCTGCATTGTTATGACCTCTCTATTTGTTAATTGCCCAACTGTAATTTGTTCACCCAACATGTTTAGTATTTTATTATGGAGAGACACCACTAGTGAACTGTGGATCCCGGTCCATTCTTTTACATCTGAAATACAACCTACTGCAATCATTGTTCTTTTACATTCTCTGCAAACAAACATCATTTTCCACACTATACGCCTAATCCTTTGTTTTCAGCAAGCCGGTGAGATTGACAACCTCACTGTTTCGTTGGGACAAAGTAGTTTGATTGTGTTGTGCAGGTTCCACATTGGCACCGGAATCTCTGGTGTTGCGCCGCACTACATTCCTCCACCAACACCTTCGGAGCAACGTTGACTTCCTACTGGATTGATAACCTTGGTTTCATACTGAGGGAAAACTTGCTGCTGCACTCATCATACCTTACTCTTGGGGTTTCCAATGGACGTGTGACTTTACACGCATCAAGCGTATTTTCTGGCGCCATTGTCGGGGAAGTCGAGTTGCTTTGGATTCAGAAGATTTCTGCCTCCACTAGGCACCAGTATTTTCTGGCGTTCTTGCAAGGGGAGTCTCTCACACCCAATCTCTTTACTTTGTTTTTTGTCTTGCTTATTTTTATATTGTCTTGTTTGCTTTCTTTATATCAAAAACACAAAAAAATTAGTTACTTGTTTTTTTATTGTTATTTCGGTTTTGTTTTTATTTTTGCTATAATGAGTACTCCTGAGAACACCAAGTTGTGTGACTTCACTAGCACAAATAATAATGACTTCATATGCACTCCTATTGCTCCACCTGCTTCTAAAGCAGACTTTTATGAAATTAAACCTGCTCTATTAAATCTTGTTATGAAAGAGCAATTTTCTGGTGTTAGTACTGATGATGCTGCTGCCCATCTGAATAATTTTGTTGAACTTTGTGAGATGCAAAAGTATAAGGATATAGATGGGGATATTGTAAAACTGAAACTATTTCCTTTCTCCTTAAGAGAAGAGCTAAAGAATGGTTGCTATCTTTGCCTAGAAATAGTATTGATTCATGGACAAAATGCAAAGATACTTTCATTGGAAAATATTATCCTCCTGCTAAAATTATATCTTTGAGAAGTAGCATTATGAATTTCAAGCAATTTGATAATGAACATGTTGCTCAAGCATGGGAGAGAATGAAATCTATGATAAAGAATTGTCCTACCCATGGACTGACTGCTTGGATGATCATCCAAACCTTTTATGCAGGATTAAATTTTTCCTCAAGGAACCTGCTGGATTCAGCTGCTGGAGGAACCTTTATGTCCATCACTTTAGGTGCAGCAACAAAACTTCTTGATGATATGATGATCAACTACTCCGAATGGCACGCTGAAAGGACTCCTCAAGGTAAGAAGGTAAATTCTGTTGAAGAAACCTCTTCCTTGAATGAAAAGATTGATATCATTATGTCTATGCTTGTGAGTGGTAAATCTCATATTGATCCTAATAATGTTCCTTTAGCTTCATTGGTTGCTCAAGAAGAGCTTGTTGATGTGAACTTCATTAAAAATAATAATTTCAACAACAATGCCTATAGGAATAATTTTGGTAATAACAACTATAAGCCATATCCTTCTAATAATGGTAGTGGTTATGGTAATTTTTATGGTAATTCTTACAACAATAGTAGGAGTGTACCCTCTGATCTTGAAGTCATGCTTAAAGAATTTATTAATACACAAACTGCTTTTAATAAATCTGTTGAGGAAAAGTTTGGTAAAATTGATGTTCTTGCTTCTAAGGTTGATAGTCTTGCTCTAGATGTTGATCTTTTGAAACTGAAAGTTATGCCTAATGAGTTAAAGATACTAAGTCTTTTGCTACAGCAAATGCCATCCAAGTTAAAATTGACAACAATATTAGGATGTTAGCTGAGTTGCATGCTAGGTGGGGAAGAGAAGCTGAAATTGATAGAAAGAATAGTATAGCTCGAGTTTGTACTATTACCACCACTAGTAATGCTGAAGCTTCACATGTTGATAAACCTCCTATTATCAATGGTAATGTTATTGATGTTGGCAATGTTTCTACTTCTACTATAAAGCATGCAAAATTGCCTAAAACTGCTGAAACTGTTTCTGATAAAGGTGCTGAAATTTTTCGAAGTATTGGAGGCAATGGTCCCATTACTTTTGATCATAATGATTTTGACTTTGATAGTTTTAACATCTCTGAAGTTATTAAGTTCTTGCAAAAGCTAGCTAGAAGTCCTAATGCTAGTGCTATGAACATGGCTTTTACAAAACATATTACAAATGCCCTCATAAAAGCTAGGGAAGAGAAATTAAAACTTGAAGCTTCTATCCCTAGGAAGTTGGAAGATGGTTGGGAACCCATCATTAAAATGAAGGTGAATGATTTTGATTGTAATGCTTTATGTGACCTTGGTGCAAGTATTTCTGTTATGCCTAAGAAACTTTATGATATGCTTGACTTGCCACCTTTGGAATGCTGTTATTTGGATGTTCATTTGCTGATAACTCTATGAAGAAACCTTTGGGGAGAATTGATAATGTTCATATTACGGTTAACAATAACCTTGTCCCCGTTGACTTTGTTGTTTTGGATATTGAATGCAATGCATCTTGTCCTATTGTTTTGGGAAGACCCTTTCTTCGAACTGTTGGTGCTGTTATTGATATGAAAGAGGGGAATATTAAGTATCAATTTTCTCTTAAGAAAGGTATGGAACACTTCCCTAGAAAGAGAATGAAGATGCCTTTTGATTATATTATTAGAACAAATTATGATGTTGATGCATCTTCTCTTGATAACACTTGATTTTCACTTTCTGCGCCTAGCTGAAAGGCGTTAAAGAAAAGCGCTTGTGGGAGACAACCCATCTTTTTATTTTCTGTCATTTTATTTTATTTTGAGTCAAGGTGATGTTTACTTCTGTAGCAACTCCTTTGTATCTTTATTTTATTGCATTGTTGTGCCAAGTAAAGTCTCTAGTTGAAAGTTGTTGCTAAAATTGGATTTCTGCGCAGTGACAGATTTTTGCTGTCCACCATTTTGAGCTGTATGCGCTACAGAAAATTCGAAAAATTCTGAAAAAATCACGCATGATCCTTATATATGTACGCAACTTTCATTAGTTTGGGCTTCTTCCATCTGAGCAAGTTAAGTGCCTCTAAAAAATTCGTCTTTCCAGACTGTTATGTTTTTGACAGATTCTGCCTTTCGTTTTGCATTGCCTCTTTTACTATGTTTGATTGGATTTCTTTGCTCCATTAAAAATCAGTGGCTGTATGTAATGTCCAGAAGCTTTGATAATGATTGTGTCACAGTAGAATATGAGAATTTTTGATTATGCACTAACCCTCTAACGAGTTACCTGAGTTTGGTGTGGCGGAAGTTTTCAAGGAGCAAGAGAGAAGGATGATATGATGTGATCAAGAAGAGTGAAAAGCCTAAGCTTGGGGATGCCCCCGTGGGTCATCCCTGCAATATTCAAGAAGATTCAAGCGTCTAAGCTTGGGGATGCCCAAGGCATCCCCTTCTTCATCAACAATTTATCAGGTCATCTCTAGTGAAACTATATTTTAATTCTTCCACATTTTATGTATTTTACTTGGAGCGTCTGTTGCTTTTATTTTTGTTTGTTGTTTTTTATTTTTCTGAATAAAGTCGGATCCTAGCATTCTTGTGTGGGAGAGAGACACGCTCCACTTTTTCATGTGAATACTCATATTCTTCACTTATATCTTTTGAGTATTCTTATCTAGCTACTGCTATGCTTTTAGCTCCTGTTTTTCATGCATCTCTTTTAGAGCTGTTAATTCTTGTGGGAAGTACTCTCTTGTTTCTTTTGTAAATTACTTGGAGAGTTGCTTGGTTGATGTGTTGGTTCAGAAAATGCTGCATGTGGTAGATGGTATATCGAAAAGACACTCATATAGATCATTGTCTTGTTTTATTTGACACGTGGCAATTGTTTTGAGCTCTCAAGTATTACATGTTTAAGCTCTTACATCATGTAGTTAAAAGTCTATTAGTAAAGAACTACCGTAGAGCTTGTTGAAATTTGGTTTGCATGATTGGTATCTCTAAGGTCTAGATATTTTCTGGTAAAACTGTTTGAGCAACAAGGAAAGACAGTGTAGAGTCTTATAATGCTTGCAATATGTTTTCATGTGAGTCTTGCTGTACCGGTTTATACTTGTGTTTGCTTCAAACAACCTTGCTAGCCTAAACTCTGTACTGAGAGGGAATGCTTCTCGTGCATCCAAAACCTTGAGCCAAAACCCATGCCAATTGTGTCCACCATATCTACCTATTATGTGGTATTTCCTGCCATTCCAAGTAAATACTTCATGTGCTACCTTCAAACTATTCAAAACTTTATTACTCCTTATTTGTGTCAATGTTTTATAGCTCATGAGGAAGTATGTGGCGTTTACTCTATCACCTTGTCATTTATTCATGACAGACTTTCACCAATGGACTAGTGGCATATACATCCGCTTATCCAATAACTTACAAAAAGAGCTGGCAAATGGGGTGCCCAGTCCCAATTAATTATAACTTTAACCATTTGATTCTCTTCACATGTTTGCCAATGATTTATCAAAAGCAAATTCCAAAATGTTAAACTTTATCAAATAGGCACTCATCCATGGTATGTGATTGTTGGAAGGCACCCGAGGATTCGGTTAGCCATGGCTTGTGTAAGCAAAGGTTGGGAGGAGTGTGATACGTCTCCAACGTATCCATAATTTCTGATGTTCCATGCTTATATTATACCATTTGCTACATGTTTTATATACACTTCATATCACTTTTATGCATTTTCTGGGACTAACCTATTAACAAGATGCCACAGTGCCAGTTCCCTGTTTTCTGCTGTTTTTGGTTTCAGAAAGTTACTTCTGGAAATATTCTCGGAATTGCACGAAACAAAAGGCCAAGTCCCTATTTTTCCACACGTACACGGAGTCCGAAGGAGAGACGAAGGAGAGCCACGAGGTGGCCAAACCACCTGGCGGCGCGGCAGTGGGCCCAGCCGCGCCTGCCTGTGGTTTGGGCCCCTCGGGGGTCCGCCGACATCGCCCCTTCGCCTATTTATTCCCCGAGACGAAAACCCTAAAACACCGAGCCTTTCATCCAGAACATATTCGCTGCCGCCGCCGTCGTCAACCCTAACTCGGGGGGTTTCTGAAGCTCTTCCCGGCACCCTGCCGGAGAGGGGAATCATCACCGGAGGGCTCTACATCGCCATGCCCGCCTCCGGAGTGATGCGTGAGTAGTTCATCCTTGGACTATGGGTCCATAGCAGTAGCTAGATGGTTGTCTTCTCCACTTGTGCCATCATGTTTAGATCTTGTGAGCTGCCTATCATGATCAAGATCATCTTATTGTAATGCTACATGTTGTGTTTGCTGGGATCTGACTTATATTGATACCTATGTGGAGCTGAATATTATATTATCATGTCTATGTCATTTGTGATCTTGCATGCTCTCCGTTACTTGTTGAAGCCTTGGCCAAGTGAATACTTGTAACTCCAAGAGGGGGTATTTATGCATGATAGTTGGGTTCAACCTCTATTTAACCTGGGATAGTGACAGCAAGTTCTAAGGTTGTAGATGTGTTGTTGCCACTAGGGGTAAAACAGCAATGCTTTATTCAAGGATGAATGTATTGTTTACATTACGCACATTACTTAATGCAATTGTCTGTTGCTTGCAACTTAATACTGGAAGGGGTACGGATGTTAACCGGAAAGTGGACTATTTAGGCATAGATGCATGCTGGATAGCGGTCTATGTACTTTGTCGTAATGCCCAAATGAATCTCATAGTAGACACCACAGCTCACACATGCATGTTATATGCACTTATCAATTGTCAATTGCCCAGCTGTAATTTGTTTACCCAGCATGTTAGTTATCTTATTGGAGAGACACCACTAGTGAACTGTGGACCCCGGTCCATTCTTTTACATCTGAAATACAATCTACTGCAATCATTGTTCTCTACTGTTTTATGCAAACAAACATCATTTCCATTCGATACGTTTAACCCTTTGTTTTCAGCAAGCCGGTGAGATTGACAACCTCACTGTTAAGTTGGGGCAAAGTAATTTGGTTGTGTTGTGCAGGTTCCACGTTGGCACCGGAATCCCTGGTGTTGCGCCGCACTACACTCCTTCACCAACACCTTCGAAGCAAACCTCGTTTTCCTACTGGTTCGATTAAACCTTGGTTTCATACTGAGGGAAAACTTGCTGCTGCACTCATCATACCTTCCTCTTGGGGTTCCCAACTGACGTGTGACGTACAAGCATTGTTTCTGGCACTGTTGCCGGGGAGATATTCCCTCGTCAACTTAGAGCCAACACGTTTTCTGGCGCCGTTGCCGGGGAAAACGAATTGCTTCTGCAAGGGGAGTCTCTCACACCCAATCTCTTTACTTTGTTATTTGTCTTGCTTAGTTTATTTTTATTTAGTCTTGTTTGCTCTCTTTATCAAAAACACAAAAAAATTAGTTACTTGCATCTAGTTTATTTTCTGTTTAGTTTTTATTATTTCATCATGCTTCTCCCTAAGTACACTTTAAAAGAAATATCTGTGGGTAGTGGGTCTATCATTGGAAGAGACAACATTGAAGAATTTTTTAGTCATGTTAGCAAGCTGAAAGATTTTGAAGATAGATCCTTGGTAGAACTTGCCCCTAATTATGAAATTGCTGCTGCCTCCTTAGTCCACATGCTTGAAGCTAGGTTTGTTAACCTTAACCCTATAATGCAGCATATGTTTCTTAGACTTCATGATATGGAAGAGGGGGAAAAGAAGGATTTTGTTTTAGAAACCCTTCTCAAAGAATTTGGAGATGTAGCTAGTGAAGCTAGAAAAGTTTTTATGCGATATAGGATGCTTGGTTATTACATTGATATCGCCAATATACTTGAAAAATTAGAGAAGGAAAGATCCAAGTACACTAAAGAAACTAGTTATGAAGGAGAGAATAAAATACCAATTCCTTTTAAGATTGCAGGAATGCATGAGGCACTAGAAAAGAACTTTAATTGGATTGTGCCTGAAAATTTATTTGATGAGGATAGTTTACCTAAAAGTAATGAAAGGGGAGTTTCTGAAACTTACATAGATAAAGTGCAATGCATCGTTGAGAAAACTTCTAAACTCTCCGTTGATGCTTTTTCTCTTGATAACACTTGATTTTCACTTTCTGCGCCTAGCTGAAAGGCGTTAAAGAAAAGCGCTTATGGGAGACAACCCATCGTTTTTATTTGCTGTTATTTTTGTTTTCTTTGAGTCAAGGAGTTTTGTTACTTCTGTAGCAACTCCTTTGTATCTTTATTTTATCGCAATGTTGTGCCAAGTAAAGTTCTATATTGAAAGTTGATGCAAGATTTGGATTTCTGCGCAGTGACAGATTTTTAGCTGTCACGGATTTGAGCTTATCTCCCTGTAGAAAATTCAAAAAATTCTGAGAAAAATCACGCATATTCCTGAGATATGTACGCAACTTTCATTATTTTAGGCCAGATCCATCTGAGCAACTTAAGTGCCTCGAAAAAATTCGTCATTCCAGACTGTTCTGTTTTTGACAGATTCTGCCTTTTGTTTTGCATTCGCTCTTTTACTGTGTTTGTGTGGATTTCTTTGCTCCACAAAGCATTGGTGGCTGTAGCTAATGTCCAGAAGCTTTGGGATTGATTGTATCATTACAGAATATGAGAATTTTTGATTATGCACTAACCCTCTAATGAGAACTGTCTTGAGTTTGGTGTGAAGGAAGTTTTCAAGGATCAAGCGAGAAGGGTGATATTATGTGATCAAGAAGAGTGAAAAGCCTAAGCTTGGGGATGCCCCCGTGGTTCATCCCAACCATATTCAGAGAGACTCAAGCGTCTAAGCTTGGGGATGCCCAAGGCATCCCCTTCTTCATCAACAAACTTATCAGGTCATCTCTAGTGAAACTATATTTTAATTCTTTCACATCTTATGCGCTTTACTTGGAGCGTCTGTGTGTTTTTATTTTTGTTTTTGTTTGAATAAATTCGGATCCTAGCAATCCTTGTGTGGGAGAGAGACACGCTCCGCTTTTTCATGTGAATACTCATGTTCTTCACTTATATTTGTTGAGTATTCTTAACTAGCTACTGCAGTGCTTTTAGCTCCTGTTTTTCATGCATCTCTTCGAGCTGTTAGCACTTGTTTATAAATACTCTCTTGCTGCATTATATTATCATTTGGAGAGTTTATGTTTAATAAATTGATTGGTGTTTGTTTGGAAGAAAGAAAATGCTACATGTAGTAGTTGGTATTGGAAAAGACATATGCATTCTTGTAGATCATTGTCTTGTTTTGATTTGATGCTTTGCAATTGTTTTGAGCTCTCAAGTAGATCATGTTTAAGCTCTTGCATCATGTAGTTAAAGCCTAGTAGTGGAGAACTACCGTAGAGCTTGTTGAGACTTGGGATGCATATTTGTTCTCTCTAAGGTCTAGATATTTTCTGGTAAAATGTTTGAGCAACAAGGAAGACAGTGTAGAGTCTTATAATACTTGCAATATGTTTTTATGTGATTCTTGCTGTACCGGTTTATACTTGTGTTTGCTTCAAACAACCTTGCTAGCCTAAACTCTGTACTGAGAGGGAATGCTTCTCGTGCATCCAAAACTTGAGCCAAAACCCATGCCATTTGTGTCCACCATACCTACCTACTATGTGGTATTTCCTGCCATTCCAAGTAAATATTTCATGTGCTACCTTTAAACTATTCAAAACTTTATTACTCCTTATTTGTGTCAATGTTTTATAGCTCATGAGGAAGTATGTGGTGTTTTATCTTTCAATCTTGTCATTTACTTCTGACAGACTTTCACCTGGACTAGTGGCATATACATCCGCTTATCCAATAATTTGCAAAAAGAGCTGGCAACGGGGTGCCCAGCCCCAATTAATTACAACTTTCATTAATAATTCTCTTCACATGTTTTGCCCTGATTTATCAGTAAGCAACTTAATTTTGCAAATAGACACTCCTCCATGGTATGTGAATGTTGGAAGGCACCCGAGGATTCGGTTAGCCATGGCTTGTGTAAGCAAAAGGTTGGGAGGAGTGTCATCTATAAAGAAACTAAAATACATGTGTAAACAAAAGAGAAGAGGGATGATCTACCTTGCTGGTAGAGATAACGTCCTTCATGGGAGCCGCTCTTTGAAAGTCTGGTTGACAAGGGGGTTAGAGTGCCCACTACCATTCGTTGACAACAACAAACACCTCTCAAATACTTATTTTGTGCTCTCTATATGCTTTCGAAAACTTAAAAAGCTCTAGCACATGATTTAATCCCTGCTTCCCTCTGCGAAGGGCCTATCTTTTACTTTATGTTGAGTCAGTTTACCTACTCCTTTCTATCTTAGAAGCAAACACTTGTGTCAACTTTGTGTGCATTGATTCTTACATATTTACTTATTGCACTTGTTATATTGCTTTATGTTGACAACTATCCATGAGATATACATGTTACAAGTTGAAAGCAAATGCTGAAACTTAATCATCCTTTGTGTTGCTTCAATGCCTTTTACTTTGAATCTATTGCTTTATGAGTTACCTCTTATGCAAAACTTTTTGATGCTTGTCTTGAAAGTACTATTCATGAAAAGTTTTTGCTTATATGATTCATTGTTTACTCTTTATCTATTTGTTAGCAAACTATAGATCATTGCTTTGAGTCACTTCATTCATGACATGAGCCTTGCAATATATTGATCAAGATTGTGTGAAAGCATGTCTCCTCAGAAATTATTTGTTGTTATCGTTTTACCTACTCGAGGACGAGTAGAACTAAGCTTGGGGATGCTTGATACGTCTCCAACGTATCCATAATTTCTGTTCCATGCTATTTATACCATTTGCTACATGTTTTATTACACTTCATACATTTTATGCATTTTCTGGACTAACCTATTAACAAGATGCCACAGTGCCAGTTCCTGTTTTCTGCTGTTTTTGGTTTCAGAAAGCTGTTCTGGAAATATTCTCGGAATCGGACGAAACAAAATACCAGATGCCTATTTTTCCCTACACGTTCCAGAAGTCCGAAGAGGAGACGAAGGGGGGCAGCAGGGCGCCCTCACCCTATGGCGGCGCGGGTGGGCCCCCTGCCGTGCCACCCTATGGGGAGCGGGCCCCGCACCTCCACCGACGTCGCCCCTTCGCCTATTTATTCCTCCAGACGCGAAAACCCTAAAACACCGAGCCATATTTCCAGAAAACATCCTCTGCCGCCGCCGCCGCCGTCAACCCTAACTCGGGGGGTTCAGAAGTTCTCCTCTGGCACCCTGCCGGAGAGGGGAATCATCACCGGAAGGCTCTACATCGCCATGCCTGCCTCCGGAGTGATGCGTGAGTAGTTCATCCTTGGACTACGGGTCCATACAGTAGCTAGATGGTTGTCTTCTCCTTTTGTGCCATCATGTTTAGATCTTGTGAGCTGCCTATCATGATCAAGATCATCTTATTGTAATGCTACATGTTGTGTTTGTTGGGATCCGATGGATATTGAATACTATGTCAAGTTGATTATTGATCTATCATATATGTCTTGTTTATGATCTTGCATGCTCTCCGTTATTAGTGTAGGCTTTGGCCAAGTTTATGTTTGTAACTCCAAGAGGGAGTATTTATGCTAGATAGTAGGTTCATGCCTCCATTTAATCTGGGACAGTGACAGAAAGTTCTAAGGTTGTGGATGTGCTGTTGCTACTAGGGGTAAAACAATAATGATTTGTCTAAGGATATTAGTGTTGTTTACATTATGCACCATACTTAATGCAATTGTCTGTTCCTTGCAACTTAATACTGGAAGGGGTGCGGATGCTAACCTGAAGGTGGACTATTTAGACACTGATGCATGCTGGATGGCGGTCTGTGTACTTTGTCGTAATGCCCAAATAAATCTCATAGTGATCATCATGATATATATGTGCATTGTTATGCCCTCTCTATTTGTCAATTGCCCAACTGTAATTTGTTCACCCAACATGTTTAGTATTTTATTATGGAGAGACACCACTAGTGAACTGTGGACCCCGGTCCATTCTTTTACATCTGAAATACAACCTACTGCAATCATTGTTCTTTTACATTCTCTGCAAACAAACATCATTTTCCACACTATATGCCTAATCCTTTGTTTTCAGCAAGCCGGTGAGATTGACAACCTCACTGTTTCGTTGGGACAAAATAGTTTGATTGTGTTGTGCAGGTTCCACGTTTGCACCGGAATCTCTGGTGTTGCGCCGCACTACATTCCTCCACCAACACCTTCGGAGCAACGTTGACTTCCTACTGGATTGATAACCTTGGTTTCATACTGAGGGAAAACTTGCTGCTGCACTCATCATACCTTCCTCTTGGGGTTTCCAACAGACGTGTGACTTTACACGCATCAGAGCACCAAGAGGAAGAACACCCTTTGCTGTCCCAAGATATGCGCACAGCAATGACACGGAACAACCTGATGAGCCAAGCTACAAAAGAAGCAGGACCTGGGGGTACTTCAACTGTGGCTACCAACCAAGTCATGGTGAGGGGGATGCTGGCCCTTCCAGCTAAATTTGGCATGCATATATGATGTAAAATCCAGAACTTGCTGGTATTTTGGTGATGTGAAAGTCTTCGGTTGTGTTGTAATTTCAGAACCTGCTGATTACCACAACTGTGGCTCTTTTGGTGATGCAGTAGCTGTAATTCAGAATTTGTTGGTTACCTACTGTTGGTTATGTTCAAACAACAACTTGGATATGATTAGATTAATGGATGTCAAATGGATGTACTGTCAAATTTGTGTGATTCCTATGTTGTCTGCATTTTTATCTTGTTGTGATATTTTTTCATCAAATTTTCTGCCAAATGTATGTCATATGGATGTACTTCAAATGTATGTACAAAAGATGCAGGGAAATTCTGTCAAATTTTTCGGCAACTATCACAACAAATGGATGTACTTCAGATATATACTTCAAATATATACATCTAGTACAAATGCTCAGTCTTAACAATTATCAAATACATCTAACACAAATCAACATGCGAACAGAAACATTACAATTAGGATTTACCACACATAATTCATACTGACATTATAATTAGAAATTAAAACACACAATTCAAATCCACAAACTTACATCAGACCACAAACTAACACAAATTCTGCCACCGATGCTACAGAGAGTTCACAATTCAGGCATCTTCTTAATTAAAATCTAATCTATTACATTTGCGATTCATTAAGAATCTGCTGAATTTTCTCGAGTTGCTCCCTCTTTGCATTATGAGCTTTAAAAAGATCAAACACTGCATTCTCCAGCCTTTTCTTTTCTCCCTTCCATTCTTCCTTTTCAACTTGGCTTTTCTTCTCCAACTCATGCAGCTCCTTCTTCAACACAAACATCTCTCCCTTGAGCTTCCTGTTCTCCGCCACCACTACATGTGCTATCTCTTCCTTGAGCTTCTTGCTATCCTCCACCATCCGTGCCTGCTTTTCTTCCTTGAGCATCTTGTTCTCCAACACTATCTCTGCCACCTTACATTCAGGCTGCTTGAGTTTGGCTTCATATTTTCTTTCTTCCTTGTCCTCTTCCGTGAGTTTGGCATAGTTTGCCATCTGAACTTGCTTAGCACTGTCTTCCAACATCTTGTTCACCTCTGCCTTTAAATCACTGTATTTCTTCTCCAATTCCTTCTTCTCTTCATCCATTTTCTTGACCACCACCTGATGATCAAGCTACTCTTCCAATCTGACAGCAGTCAACTTATCTACCTTGCTCCACAAATGGTGCAATGCGAACTGCAGTGAATCTGGCCATTCCGGGTATATCCACTCAACAAAACCACAATTTTATACTTCCTAACACATGAAAACAGAACAGCATCATTATTTATCCTCTTATTAACTTTTAGGGTAAATTACTGCAACCCTAAACATATCTAATTGGAACAACTACATCAGTATTTATCCTCAAAATTTTAGTAATATGCATTTACCACATTTACCACATTTAACACCACATATTAACATGTCTAACTTACTGAACTATAATAAACAGAGCTTGCAAGCACTTACATTCTCAACTGCGCAGGCCAGAAAACGCCTCCCAGTGTTCCTCCCTTGATAAGCAACACGTTTCTCGGGCAGTTCCTTGTGGACGCAGCACACATACGTGCTGCCCAAAGCAATGCCGCACCAGGTTGGATCATCAATGCAATCGGGAATAAAGCCCCCCTCTGGAAACTACAAATGCACCAACAGACAACCAAATTGAGGCTTAATCGACGCCGAATCCATGAAATTTTCAAATTCCCAAATCGGAACCATAACCCTAACCCTAACCCAATGGAGCAAATACGACCTACCTCTGCACTTAATGGGCCATCGCTTGACGTCTCGCCGTCGCTCCAGCTCACCATCCCGACGGCGACGGCGGCAGCGGCGGCACCGGAGATACGCGGCGGACTCGGCGGGCGGCGACTCGAGCGAGACGAAGGTGGAGAAAGAGCTCGAGCTGCGACTGAACTGGTGGAGAAAGAGCTCGAGCTCGACCTGGTTAGACTCAACCAGACGGGCGCGGTAGGCCCACCCTGTCAGAAACGGCCCACGCTAACGGCCGTTGACGCCAAGTCAGCACTGCCAGTGGACCCGCCTTGTCAGGTTAGCTAAAACAAGTAGTTTGCGCGATCTGTGATCATTAGTCTTAGGATTGGTACGTTTTTGAAAAAATTACCAAGAGTGGTACTGACCTGTTGTCAGAACCACAAATGTGGTAGTTCTGTGTAATTTACTCCGCTAACATGGATCCGAGAACCCATTTCAGGCAGCTAAACCATCCTAGCGCTCGTGGTTCGTCTTGGGCTTTGATGCCATGGCCCGTCTTCATCTCCTTGTCCTTAGCATATGTAGGGGTCTTGGTTCAAACGATTTAAAAAAATTGCATAAGATTTTCTAACAACAGGTAGACCTCTTGGAAAAATTCCATATGTGCATGTTGACTAGTATGACATTCACTCCATTTGAAAACAAACTTTCTGCGTTTTTCCTGCGGTGCAGCCAAACAATATCTATAACTGATTCCCACGTTTTTGGTTCCTATAGCATTTCAAATGTCATAATATTCTATTTATGCAGTATTCTTATTGGTGTGTTTTTTAATTCTTGTGAATCAAAGAGGCCCGTATTATTTTAGATCGGGGGAAAGACGCCCAGAGGTGTATAACGAAATTTGGCTCAGGCCCTTTTCCCCCTTTCTTCCCTCCTCGTCGCTCCCGCGAGCGGCGGCGGGGGGAAACCCTAGATCCCCTACCTCTAGCCTCTCCGGTGTCCTCTCCTCCTCCTCGCCGCCGCCGGACGGCGCCTCCGGCCGTAGGCCGACCGTGGGCGGCGGCGGGGATTCGTCTTCCCTCACGCGCGGGGCCATGGCGCGGGCCAGGGCGTCGGCCTGAGCGCCGGGCTGCTCGAGGGGCGCGGCTTCGGCGGCGTGGTGGCTTCGTGGTGGTGGGTGTGGGGTGGTGTGCGTGCGTGAGTGTGTCCCTCTTGCCTCTCCGCTTGTTCTCGGCGACGGGCAGCCCCCCGTAGGTCCGGCGACCCCTCTCTGTCCGGCGCGCCGCGCCGCCCGTGGTCGGCCTCCAGATCTTGGAGCTGCCGGGCGGCCGGCAGTTGCGCCGTGTATCACAGCGTGGGGTGGCCAAGGACGGCTGTTGTATCTCCGGCGGCTTCGCGCCGCCGCGTCGACGGCCGCCTTGCGCGTTGCGCTCCTTGGGGCTCCCAGATCCGCGCCCGTTGGGCCGGATCTGCCAGATCTAGTGCCCGTTGGGCCGGATCTGAGTTGGGCCGGGCCGGCCCTTTTCCGGCCCGGTTCGGGTGCAGTGGAGATCCAGGTTGGATCTGCTGGGCAACCACCGCCGTGTGCGTGTGTTGCCTCTCCGAGTCGGAGCTGCGCGGCCTTCCGAGCGTGTGTGCTCTTTCCGGTGCTTGCACCGTGTTCCCGAGAGTCAGAGGCCTGTAGATGCGTCCTCTATTGTCCTCTTCGCGACCTCGGGGCGGCGGCCGACTGTTGATTCTGGATGGGTCTCGTGCAAACCACGGAATGGTAGAGACCATTTGCCGGCGATGGCAACACCTCCGGTGTCGTTCCCCTTGTTGAAGGCATCGCCGTGAAGCACCCTCCTTTTTCTTGTCTTGGACGCTGCCTCACTGCCCCACCTTGCTTGCCAGGTGTGCCCGTTTGGGGTAGGTTTTCCTCGTCGCCGTGAATCACCCTTTTGGGTTGGCTTCAGGGGGCTTGGGCGAAAGCTCTGCCAGAACTGTTTCTGCCGGCAACGACGATGTTTTCGCACGCCGTTCACCTTCTTGGAGGCGTTGCTGCAACCCCTTGCCTTTGTAGGTTCCTCTCCATGGTCATGTCGTGGTGTTGCCAAGGTTGATGCGGTGGAGGTTTGTTGATGCGGACATCTTCGACGTCGTCTCCGTACAACAGAAGTCTTGGTGCCTCCTTCGGACCTAGCAGGCGCTCTGTTGTAGTGAGGTGTGTGTGCGTCTGTGGTGTGCGTGTGTGCTGCTGGCTTGGCCAGCGTGTTCCTGTAAGCTGTAACGTTTAGCCGGTTGTTGGTTTTGTTAATTCAAAGTTGGGCTCTGCTCGAGCCTTTCGTCTAAAAAAAGGTGTATAACGAAATTTTAGATCGCAGTTCGAAACCTGATTTCCTTTCTGTTTTGTGATCTCAAATCGAATTTGAACTAAGTCCATGGCAGCAGAGCAGCATTGCAATGAAAAAAAAAGATTCATATCCCATCTCAATTCTCGACGGGAACAGACTCCATGCTCCGTTCGGCATCATCAACCACCTTGGGAGCTCCGGCAGCAGCAGCGTCGACGTCGAGCCCGTCCAACGCCGCCCAGAGCTTGGCATCGTGGTAGTCCCTGACGACGAGCGACGCGCCGGCGGCGACGACCTTGGCCTCCCGGCTCTCCTCAGCAATAGCCACGACCGGCATCCCCGCGGCCACGCCGGCCTGAACCCCCACCACGGAGTCCTCGAGCACGACGGAGCGGTCCGGGCTCGCGCCGAGCAGGGCGAGCGCCCGGAGATACAGGTCAGGGCACGGCTTGGACCGGCCCTCGCCGCAGTCCTCGCCGGCTACGACGAGCTGGAAGAAGTCCGAGAGCCCGAGGATGGAGATCATGAGCTCGGCGTTAGCCCTGGGCGCGTGTCATGTACGGGCCTAACAGGCTGGGCTTCGGTATTGGGCCTTATGCAGCATGTGCTGGGCCAACATGGTGGACAACGAAGATAAGAAGGCAGCAGCAGCACGGGAGGAGGAATCGAACAGAAATGAACTGAGTTCTTCGGGTTGCTCCCGTTCCCCTTCCTCTGTCTATCTTCTTCCTCTGATCTTGATCTTCTCAGGTCTGGTGCTACCACAAGTACCCAAGGTTCGGTGCAACCACAAGCCACCAGTATCATCTTTGTATCGATCTCACGTCTCGATCCTCACCGAGGCCACGGGATATTACACTTGGTATCAGAGCCTTCAAAATCCTCCTATTTTGACTTCCAATCGCTCCGATCTGCCACCAAGTTTCATTGCCCTTGATTCACTCTCCATCTAGGTCGCATCCCTACCCAGAGCCCACAAAAATCCAGGAAAAAAATCACCACCTCAATTCGTGCCCACCACCTGTTCGACGAAATGTCACGCCACCAGGAACCAATCCGCAGTTGTGTTCTGCATGTATCTATTACTCACTTGATCTATCCAGTGACGGAGAAGGTACTTGGCCAGATATTTGATGCGTATGGAGTGAATGATGTGTGCCTATTGCAGCAAGCAACACATCTCGATGTGTTTGTGGAGTTCCAGTCATGGCACGAGGCGAACCAAGCTCGTGATGCATTGCACGGCCGGTGCATCTATGATGGTTGTTGCCTTATGGACATCCAGCATGCCCCGCCATCCATCAGTGTTCACCGGCTGCCGACCTCTGAGCCAGTCGTGGTTGATTGGGATAGAGTGGAGGTGGAACCACTCGATTGTTATTCGACTCCATCGTCTTCCAACCCGGCACCAGCAGCCGCAACAACCACATCCATGGCCATATGCAAGGTTTCCACCGAAGTCCACGCTGACACGGCCTGCCCAGTCGTCGTCAAGGCCCTCGACAGCGAGGAGTTTGTTGCTTTTACAGCGGCATCACATGGAACTTCATCATCGGCCACTACCAAGGGCAAGGACGCCTTCCCTGCTGCCGCAGACTGTGTGGCCATGGCGCCCACCAAGACTGCTGTACCAATGGCTTATCCACACCCTTCTCCCGATAGGAGCCTCTGTGATAGCGGGGTGCCGCGCCCACTGCCATGGCCGTCTTTCGTGTGTGATGGGGACAGCGAGCGACTAACTTCCTCTTGCACGACAACTCAAGGTATTTGGGCCTGCTTGCAGCCGAAACCCCCATCGATGTACTATGTGCAGGCTTGGTTGAGTAAAGGGCCAAGATGTCGGGAGATTTTACATATCATTGGTAACCTGAAGCTAGTTAACTGGGATCCTGGTGTCATGTTGCAATCAGACAGTGCACCTATTGGTTTTCTGAGATGTTTCTTACCATGGGAACAGTTGGGGTTTCACAAGATCATCTCAGTTTGCAAGACAACCTATACTGCTGAACACCAATGGGACCCTGGAATCCTTGTTGGAATCTTTCATGTGCCATATCTGCCCTGTTTTCAGCATGTGTGTATGTTCAGTTCAAGCACCGCCAACACTTATGCTTATTGCTGGAAGGGTGCTCATATTACAGAAATCGGTATGGTCGACACTTGCTCTCTTTTATTAGTGTCAGATGGATTGTTCAGGAAGGCTACAGGGCATTCGTGCAAGAATGACTACAAGGACAGTTCCTCCTGCCAGTACGTAGTGCGCCATGAGCTGATACAATTCCCATGCAAGCATCGAGAAGATGGTAATCAATGCAGCTGCATACTTGGGCTTGCAATGTTGGGACTGATTATAAACAGTGAGGTGATGCTGGATTGTACAAGCATGTGGCCAACCTATCATTCAGCTGACGCGTTTCCCAAGGTGTTCAGGATATTCTCCAAGATCCTCAGCAACAAACGTCAGCGATTACCATGGGATACAGGTGACATGAAGACATGGCTCTTTGCCCATTCCGACACTGATACGTGGGATCCTGGTGGTGTATCTCGAAGCGGCTTGAGGGCAAGCCGGAATTTAAGGGGGAGAGAATGTCATGTACGGGCCTAACAGGCTGGGCTTCGGTATTGGGCCTTATGCAGCATGTGCTGGGCCAACATGGTGGACAACGAAGATAAGAAGGCAGCAGCAGCACGGGAGGAGGAATCGAACAGAAATGAACTGAGTTCTTCGGGTTGCTCCCGTTCCCCTTCCTCTGTCTATCTTCTTCCTCTGATCTTGATCTTCTCAGGTCTGGTGCTACCACAAGTACCCAAGGTTCGGTGCTACCACAAGCCACCAGTATCATCTTTGTATCGATCTCACGTCTCGATCCTCACCGAGGCCACGGGATATTACAGCGCGTTGGAGACGGCGGCGCGCTTCAGCCCGCGCTCCCGCGCCCACCCGCACAGCGCCCCCAGGCCGGCCACCTCGCGGAGCCCCTCGCCGGCATACCGCGCGAACAGAGCCTCCTTCTCGGCGAAGAAGGCGTCGAGCTGCGCCTGCGTCCAGTCCGGGAACAGGAAGCGGCCGATCTGCTCGTTGCTCCGCCCCGCCATGTGCCGCATCCCCCACTCCGGCGTGATCAGGACGCCGTCGTTGTAGTTGAGCTTCTGCAGCAGCTCCGAGAAGGCCCGGTAGTGGAACGGGTCCGACACGCACATCGTGCCGTCGATGTCGAACAGCATCGCCTCCAGTGGCGGCGATCGGCAGATCACAAAGCTGCAAAAACACGCAGAATTATTCATCAGGGATCGATCAAACGCTGGAATAATTCACAGATTGTTGGAGAAACTAAGTGAGATCGAACGTTGGAATAATTCACAGATTGGTTGAGAAACTAACTGAATTGATGGAAATATTTGTGACAAATAGGATTTAGGAGTACCTTTCTTGGCTTCCCATGGGGGTGTTGTGTTCTTCAGAGTGCTCTCTGCTGATCTGCAAACAGGATGGATAACTTTTCTGATGGCTACTTGATGATGACTATATTGGCAGTGAGAAGTTGGTTGGTGAAGTGAGGTTTGGTTAGTCGGTGGTGAGGTTGGTGATCATCTCACCAGTCCCAACTGTTGACCTTGCTTTTGGAAAGGAGCCGTTTCCATTAAAACGTGCACATCATTGCCATATCTTTTTCTATTCAAAAGGATTAAGTCATGGAAACCAAATGTGGTAGGCAATAAGTGATATTCTCAAGGTTGGTTAAGAGTGTCATAATTCAGATGTGGCAGGCGATAAGCCCAAAAGATTTGCCGTTTTAATAGGTCTAATCCATAGAACAATAATCTCAAGTCATGGAGACCAGAGTTTTCTTATTCCTTCCTCTAGCAACAATCAAAAAGAAAAGGTAAGGGAAGCAAACTAAGAGCTCACAATACCCAGATGAGCCCTCTACTAAAATGGATCTAATCGACTGTTTATCAATTTAGGCTGCAGAATGCCTTCAATCCTAAAAATGGGCAATGGATCTAATCAGCTGTTCATCATCGTCTCACGCTCCACCATTCTTTAGCTTCGCCTCCGCTCCGTCGATCTCTTCGAGGGCACTCCAGAGCTTGGGGTCTGCATAGTCCTTGATGATCAATGCGGCCCCAGCCTCCTCTAGGGACTTCTCCGGGTTCCTTGTCAGCACGGCGACGACGGGGATTCCAGCGGCAACGCCTGCACGAGTCCCAGAAGCGGAGTCCTGTAATGAAGGCACATATTAGTACGATGTATCTACGCTTCCAATCAGATTTCAGATTGCGAGTTCAGTAAATACAGATTGAAGTGTTGGTGTACCTCGAAGATAAAGGTGTGTGCTGCAGACACATCAAGCTCCTTGAGGGCCTTCAGGTACGGGAATGGGGCAGGTTTTGGCTTCTCGCATTCACCTCCAACAATCACGGCCTGGAAAAAGTCTGACAGACCAAGGAGTTTGAGCATCAGCTCAGCGTTAATCCTGGGGGCATTAGTCACCGCAGCACGCTTGTACCCATGATCTTTCACCCACTGAACCACTTTGCCAAGGCCGTTTACAGGCTCCAAGCGCTCCATCGCCAAACTGCAACAAACAAGCAGCTACAAATATTCAGTCTCGGAAGTAATACTAACACCAACTGGTAGTTCTCAGAAGCAAATTATAGGGAGAGATAAAAAGGTGCAGCGAACGAAGCTCATAAGAGATCACATAATGAACTAGCCCTCTCCTTATGGGGCTGTGTTACGTACCTTCTGTACTTGACTTCCTTGTCCTCTAGGAATTTCAGACCTTTCTCAAGTGGCCAGTCCGGGAACAAATTCTGAGCAGCTTCAACATCGCTCCTTCCAGCAATGTTATTTATGAAGAACTCCTCGTCTATCGGCACACCATTGTTGTACCCAATCTGTTCATATGGATTAGCTTGTTAGTGGAAGTACCGGTTGATGAAGGATCTGCAAAACGGTTTAGAGTTCCGTACCGCAAGAAGCATTTCTTGGAAAGCCACATGATGAAGAGGGTCTGAATCGCACAGGGTCCCGTCAATGTCAAACAGAACCGCCTCAACCGGAACCGTCGCTGCAAGGGAACTGCAAAGAATTCGAACAAGTTAGGATTCAACACTCACAGGCTTGTAAGTCCTTAATGCTAATATCTTAAAATTGCAGATCATCGGCATCGGCCAGTGATACTCAAACAACTGGAGAATACATGGTCTAGAAACAAAAGAGCAGAAAAACCAAGGCTCATGTCCGACTCTTACATTTTGAAATAAACACCGACCACTTCCTTTTTTTCTCGTTTTGGCTTTGGCAAGGTAAGCTAGGCAGGTAAAAAAGGAGGCGGCAATGCATATGATATTATGATGTGTACTCTTTGAAGCAATTTAATCGGCGAGTGCTGATACATGAGGTTCAAGAGTCTGTCAGGTGAATGCAGAGATCTACCAGCAGCCTACATTTTTTCCTAACAACATATACATAGGTGGGTAGGCAAAAGGGAAATTCACCCCGTGGGTGAGTTTGCAAATCACCCAAAACATCCGTGAGCACGCATGGTGATTGGGAGGTGTGTGATGCCATGCATAACCTCGATCGGCTCATTCCCGCCGGCCAGCTACATCGGCCACCGGCTCCCCTCTCCCCTAGGCTAAGATCGCAACAACCGCGGCCGCGACCGGCTCGCTAAGAGAATTCCCACGGCAGAGGAACTGAGGGACGGAAAGAGCTGCCAGAACCGGCGCAGGGAACACAATGGATCCACCCGCCTCCTCCTTTCAACTCGCCGGACAATCAGAGACGCGGCGATCGGCGCAGGCGCTAGTAGCCTTCATCTATCGGAGAACAAGTACAGGGGAAAGGGAGAGAGGGCGGCGGCGGTGAGGGACGTACCTGACGGCGGAGGGAGCAGCCATGGTAGTAGGATCAGGATCGTGGACTCCTCCGAATCAGGGACTGCTCGATCGTGGAATGAATCTGTGGTGGTGGCGTGCGTTTGGCCCCTTTCTTCCTCCTCTCTTATAGGAGGAGGAGTCCGTTCGCTTCGAACCGGATGCCCCCCTCGTTTTGTGGCCGGTACGTTTCTTTGGCCATCTGGGTTTATTCCAGGTCAAAATTGTTGCAAGAAGAATTCAAAAAATAAAATGTTGCAAGAAATTGTTCGAGAGAAAAAAAGTCCATGCTTAACAGAACTTGTGGCAATTTTCGGCAGACCCCACTTGTCAGACTAAAAATGTCCTTGTCAAACGCTCGTCTAGGCGTGTAGTTTCATAGACTAGTTTTTAGTAAAAATCAGATGTTCCGCAACGCAGAAATGATTCCCAGCTGGAGTAGTTCGATCTGGAACAACCTATTCCTGTTTTTTTAGACTCCCACAATTGCAAGAGAATATGCTTTTGAACTTGTAATATTATTCTTTTTCTCAATCCCCACTACACTCCTATCTTGCCTGGCCACCAGTCCATCTTACATCCGGAGGAACAAATACCTCTTGCAGCTTGCAGCGGCCGCCGTCATTCTCATTTGCCTGCACACCGCCCGGCCAATTCTCTCTCTACCTTGCCGACACCTCTTCGATCGGCTGATGCAATCATCCTCATCTTACACTTGTCACATCATCCTGATGAGCCGAGAGAGTTCCAGAACCAGAATAAAGCGAGCAGCCAATCCTATACCAGGAGCCGGGCACCTTCTCTGAATTTCCGCTGAGAAGAGCTGCTGGACACGGGACACCTCCACTGACTTTGATTCTTGATACCATCTAGCTCCAAACTTCTCTTTGGCTTCGATTGCTTTCTTGCTCAGCAGCCTATTCTTCCTGACTTAATTCGTTGCAGCAATGTTGAACTTGGCACGAGAGAAACAGCGATAGCAACCTGATGCTCCGTGATCAGCAACTGGCAATCTTCTTGCCCTAGGTTGCAGCATGCACTCTACTCCTTCAGTGGTTTCACATAACAGTTTATAGCCTTCCTTCCCTGCACCCGGGCTACTCGGATTCCGATGGCAGCTTCATGTGGGCGCCCATCTCTCCCAGCATCGATAGCACCACCGCGCCATCATCCCGCCGAACCAACACGCCGTCTTCAGTAGCAAGGCAGGGCTCTGGTTCGGTGGATCCTACGAGGCTTGACCCGACGTCCTTCTCCACTCCGTTCTCTTTCATCATCTCCCTTACTTTCTCGACATCGTCCCATCTCCCTTCCGCGGCGTAAACGTTCGAGAGGAGCACGTACGGGCCGACCTCTGTAGGCTTCATTTCAATCAGCTTCTTCCCAACAAATTCTCCGAGCTTGGAGTTGCTCTGCGTTCGAGAGGCTGAAACCATTGTGCCCCACAATTTCGGTGACGCTTTCCCTTGCAAATTCTGGATGAGGTTCTCCGAGTCTCTGAGAAGTCCAGCACGGCCTAGGAGGTCCATCATGCAGCCGAAATGCTCAGCCTTGGGCTCGATGCCATAGAACCTGACCATCTTGTCGAAACACCACCAGCCCTCAAGCACCAAGCCGCCGTGGGCACAGGAGCTCAAGACACAGATGAAGGTCGTCTCGTTTGGCCTAGGCCCGCTCCTCTCCATCTCGAGGAACAGCTCGAGAGCCTTCTCGCTCTGCCCGTGCAACCCGTAGCCAATGATCATCGAGTTCCACGACGGGACGCTCCTTTCGCTCATCGAATCGAAGATCTCCCTCGCGGTCTCCATCACCCCACACTTGGCATACATCGTCAGCAGCGCCGTAAGCAGGAGAACATCCGGCACAAGCCTCTCCCACCTCTTGCGAATTAAGCCATGCACCAATCTCCCCTTCTCAAGATCGCCCAGGCTCCCACAAGCCGTCAGAACACTCACGAACGTCTTCTCATTCGGCATGGCAACCCGAACGGCCATCATTTTGCCGAACTGCCTCAGGCACTCTGGCCAGTCCTTCAGCCGAGCGTAAAGCGCTAGAACGACGTTCCAGGACGCGGTGCTCCTCGTCGGCATGCCGTCGAACAAGGACCTCGCGGCTGCGACGTCCCCAGCCTGGGCGTACCCGTCCAGCATCGAGTTCCACGACACGACGTCCCGCTCTGGTATCGCGTCGAACATACTCTTGGCTTCCTCCATGTCGCCGCACCGAGCGTACCCGGACAACATTGAGTTCCAGCTGACCACGTCCTTCTCAGGCATCTCGTCGAACAGCTTCCTCGCGCTCGGCATGTCCCCCGCGGTGGCATAGCCAGACAACATGGAGTTGTAGGAGACGAGGTCCCGCTCCGGCATTTGGTCGAACAGGTGGCGGGCGGAGGGGAGGAGGCCCGAGCGGAGGCATGCGCGCAGGTGGGTGTTCCAGGTGACGGTGTCGGGGCAGGGGATGTCAGCGACAAGGCAGCGCGCGGAGTCCAGGGAGCCGAGGGAGAGGTAGAGCGAAAGGAGAGAGTTGGCGAGGCGGAGGTCGGAGGGAAGGTGGCCGGAGCAGATGGCGAGGCCGTGAAGGGCGGAGGCGGCGGGCAGGGAGGTGGCCTGCCGCTTGGGGCTGGAGGAAAGGAGGAGGATTGTGAGGTGGTCGAAGGGGAGGAGGCGGAGGAGGTGGGTACAGTGGAGGTGCGGCAG
Organism: Poa pratensis; assembly: GCA_947311845.1. Classification (NCBI taxonomy): domain Eukaryota; kingdom Viridiplantae; phylum Streptophyta; class Magnoliopsida; order Poales; family Poaceae; genus Poa; species Poa pratensis. The sequence continues at coordinate 49,130,605 of CAMZMU010000085.1, read as the reverse complement.
GAGGGAGTTGAGGAGGCGGGAGGAGAGGGCGGCGTGAGGAGGAGAGGCCGGAGGTGAGGGCGAGCGCCAGGGACTGGAGGAGAAGGCGACGCGGGGAGGCCTGACCGACGGCTACGCGGAGCCTCGAGAGCAAGGCGGTGCCGCCGGTGCTGGTTGCCGGCGGTGACGCGCGGCGGCGTGGTGCTGAGGAGGGAGGCATCGGCCGCGGTGGCGCAAATGGGCTCCCGTTTCGTACTTTGGTGGCCAATTTGACTCAGGAGGCACAATTTTTCGAATGAACTACGTAAGCAAAAGTACGCGAACTACACTGGGAAACGTATCATGGTGAATGCACTTTTACCATTGAGATTCATGCCCTTGATGAAAAATGTATGAATCGAATCCGGGGCACGAGTCTTAGGGCATCTCCACTCGTTGCCCTCCCAGGAGGCCTTTTTTTTTGGCTCTGGGGATTGCGCCGGCGCTATTTTGATTCTTGGGGACGACGAATCTCCAGTCGTGCACCCACCCAAGCGTAGCAGCGGGACGCGTGGCGGCAGCTGGTGATTCTTCTCCATGGTGCCCACCAGCTCCACCGTCGCCCTGCCCACACCACCAGCTCCACCATCCTGCTCCTCGAAGAGTAGAAGTGGAAGAGCGTCTGCACCTCGAACCACGACTTGAGCTCACGCAGCTGCGCCAGGACTCCCCCTTCCACTCCATACATCGCCGCGGCCAGCGCGCAGTCGTCCACACCGCCGACCGACGGAGCATGCGGCGGACGCCGGGGATGTCCGTGCCCTTCAGCTCCGACCTGTCCGACCGCCAAACGCCGCCCCCGGCGTCGGAGACCAGGACTCCGAAGACGCGGTCGCCGGGGCTCGCCGTGGTGGGGAGGAGGCGGGTGCCGTGGAAGCGCGGGAAGTAGTTGTCCCGGATGCGGGGTGGAGAAGGCCTCGTAGAAGGCGAGCTCCTGCTCGCCGCGGTCGAGGGCCTGGAGCGGCTTGTAGAAGAGGTCGACGCCGTCGACGAGCGGGCCGAGCTTGTTCGGGGCTGCGCGGTGGCCAGCAACCTCGCGCCCATGGCCATCCCGCCCATGGAGAGGTCAAGCTGCTGCGGCATGCCCGTGGGTGGGTGGGGAAGAGTGGGGAAGTAGGGAGAGGAGAGAGGAAAGTGGGGAAGGAGAGAGAGGAGAGAGAAAAGTGGGCGTACGTGGCAGCAATTAATTGGCCAATCGCTTCAGCCGGCGCAACCCAGCTCGCTGGGTTTGGCCTGGGTGCGCCGGCGCTAATTTCGTCCAAAACGGCACTATTTGAGGTCCGGGAGGCCTGACTGGGAGATTTCGGCGCTATTTAGCCCAAAAAGTGGCCTGGGAGGCTCCTGAGGGGACGAGTGGAGATGCCCTTAGGCCCCGATTAGATTTTCGTATCTGAGGCCAAAACCCGTGTAATTTCCGGTCCGCGGCTAATTTCTGACACACGCCAGTAAACACACTTGGTTGGTCGTTTCCTTTTCCGACAAAATTTTCGGCCCGTTTCCCTCCGGAAACATCACGGACCAGGGAAGGTCCGTATTTTTAGCGATGGTTTCCTTGTGCACTAGAAAACAGGCCTGATCGCTAAAAATGACTGCCTTTCCAAGCGGGGCCTTAGAGTACAAATCAATTGAAACATATGTCGGGGGGTACCGGCTCCGGTAGAATTTCAACGTTGAATGTATCATGGTAGGAAGGAAGCCACACATTGACAACCGAGTTCTCTAGCGGGTGATCATCATTCAACCGCCGACGTGTGCCCACTACCCAACCATGTGGGGCCCATCCCCACATGCGCCTTATCGCATCCTTCTCCCCTTCTTCCTCTTCCTCCCTTCCTCGTTCTCCCGAACCTGCCCTCGTCGCTATGGCCCTCTCTGATCTCACATCAACCATACCAAGCCGGTGGGTGAGAAAAATCCCACTCTAGGAGAGAGGTCATGCCGGCACCAGATAAGAACATGGCCTCCCCCAAACTTGAGTGGCTAGGGCTACACCAAACCGGCAGAGCTTTGAAAGGATGTTTGGTATGTACTCCCTGTTTGGTATGTACTCCCTCTGTACAAAAAAGGATATCTCAACTTTGTGTAAAGTTGCATGTATCTAAATATGTTTCATGTGTATATACATGCAAATTTGGACAAAGTTGAGACATCTTTTTGTGGACGGGGTGAGTAGTAAATCAGGCAAAACGATTGTTTCAAATTACGGAGGTCGGCACGTCCGGCAGAAAATACGAACAAGCTCCAGAAATTAGCCCGCACCGTATTATGTACCGGTGATCAAGCGAGCCCTAAGTACATCGGGCAAATAATGGTACAGTTAACTTTATTAGAACTTGCTGTATCTACAAACAAAATTGATGGTGAGTAAATAACCATCAGGACCATACATTTCCATAATGTATAGCCTGAAAACATTCGGAACCATTACACCATCACTGGTCTGGATGGTGGCAACATACAGACTCGCAACGTTCGGAACCATTACACCATCACTGGTACGGGAGCTTTCCTGGTAAAAAAAATAACGCTCTTTAGCCTGCGCTTCAAAAGCGGAAAACTGGAAAGTGCAGGTGAGTTTTTACATTTTACAGCTGCTAGCTCCTGGAATCACTCCATTGCGGCGCTGACCTGACAGTCCAGTGGAGTTCCTTAAATTCTACTACTTCTCAGGGAAATTTAGTTTGGACATACAACACTTAAGCCATCAAAAATTGCTCCAGACATATAAATTAGCTTGTAATAATAGGATCTGTGGTAAGCAAAAAGGTGGGGAAAGCTACATATGATGATCATCGTTCATCGTCCCTGAGTATCTCATCCTTGCTGCTCATATATTTGCATGTAGGTTTCCGAGAGAGCTACCATCTGCGGGAGGGTCTCGGTGACATGGAGATCCTGCATCTCGTACCTGGCGTAAAAAGATTCTCAAATGATTTACCAGGCCCTTCAGTAACATGCATGCTAGGAATGAGACAAAGAACACATACCATGCCTCTTCTGATTTTCGCTGCACAAATACTCTGTAGCATCCTTCACCCGGTTTGCCATCGTGCACAATGTTTGCTATGAGATCATACTTTGAACGCAGCTTCTCATTCTCTTTTGGCTTAGGTAATGGAATGTAATCCTTCAGTTCCAAGTTCTTCACAGGAAAGTTAACTGTTACAGGGAACATGGAACATGGAAATCTATTAGCATCGGTGAGGTACCAGGCAGCACTGAATAATCATATTCAATCAAGATAACACAAAGTTACCTAGAGTGGGATTTTTCTCCACAAAGAAGTTATTTTTGGTGAACCGTCGCATGTGAAGGATCATATACTTTGGAAGCCGGATGACTCGGTACCTCATCCGAGCAATAGATGGACGTACAACCTCTGTAACTGTCTCGCCATCAAACTTCTTCAGTATATTAAATAGTGGTACCTAAAAAGAGATGTCAGCATTTCATTCTGCACGTAAAATCATATCCCCCCAGTGAGTGTGCACCATTTACTCCTCCAGTGAGTGGAACTAGCTCCACATTGTTACAGGCGTAGATGATAATTGCTGAAGTCGGCTCAGTCGTTTATTAAATGGTCAAGACCAATTGACATATCTCTACCTAATATAAAGGAAGTAAAGCTTCTTGTCGTCCAACCTTTTTTTGGACCGTTTTACCCCTGATTTTTTCAGCTAATTACAGGAACTACCACCGCCCAGTGATTGGATCCCATCGTCGTTTATGCCGCGAGGTACCTGCCGCCGGGAATGGATCCCCGTGACGCCGAGACCCCCACTGAGCGCCGCCGTGAACGGCTTCCCACGCCGCCGAGACCTCCACTGAGCGCCGCCGGGAACGACTCCCCGCGGCTGCTGCGACCTCCCATAAGCGCCGCCATGAACGGCTCACCGCGCCGACTCGACCTCCCTGCCCGATGCCGGGAACGACAACCGACCGCTCGAGCTGCTCCAGCATGCGCGCCGGCCGGCCAAATCCTCCGGCGACTGCGGCGCAGGTCTTCTCCTAGCACCCTCGCGCCCTCCTCCCCTGGCGATCTAGCGGCCCGGTCGTCTTCCTCTCTCTGCAGATACATGCGGCGAGGAACAGGATGACTAGCTCCATCCTTTTCCGACCAACAACCTTGCAGAACCGAGGTAAATCTGGCGACCTCATTCTCTTACATGGATTAGAGGCACGGCTGCCACAGTTGTGTACCAACCAATCGCATGTTGATCCATAGGAACTTCACCGGTCGTGCGCTGTCCTCTAGGAGCAGCCCAAGAATCTGCCCAGGTGCACGCATGAAGCTGTTAAACTCTGGTTGTCTCTTTGTCTGTAGTTTTGACCGCTTGCTTTGATTCTGTATCTGTGTCTGGAGTATTGCATGCTTTGCTTTGATTCAGTATCTGCCTATAGTATTGCTTTGCTAATTTCAGTTTACATTTTGATATCTTGTATACATAAAAAAAGACCATAAGCTCACCATCATTAAAAGCCCGCGAAATTACAAGTGGATGTAGAAATTGGGAAGCGACATGCTAGAATATGTATACTTATCACAAACTGCAATGTGCTGCTCCTTGCATTGTATCAGCTCATGATTTCTGTCACAAGAAAATTATTTAGTTAAGACAAAGAACTTCAAGGCGTGATTTTGGTTACCCTTCGGTACTTAATTTCATATTTTCCCTCTCTTTGAAAGGAGGAAAGGAAAGACAGAATATTTGAATTGCAAGCACTCGGCCGGACGAAGAAGTGGAGAAGTTCAATATAGAGTACCAACAAACTGATGTTTCAGCCTGATCTTGATCAACTTCTCCAGGAGAAGATGGAAACGGAGATTCAACGTGTCATCCTAACACCCTTGCCTGATGACTAACGAGTAGCAGAATTGTCTGCTCAGCGACTACAAGCAACTTGAACTCAAACTTATTCCTGCCGACAACCGCGAGCAACATTACTAGGCGAGATGGTAGACAAGCTGGAGGTGCAACGCAAAGAGCTCTCTATCAGTTCAGAAATCTTGTAACTGGAGTCGAGAAGTACTTTGTTATTGTTCTGTGTTTATTGTCATAGGCACTTTTCTTTTGCGTCTCTTGCCATTCTGGATAAATTTTGTAGTACCAACTTAAGATAGTTAGATGTACCAAAAGTTATACTCCTAACATTATGAAATGTTGTTCATTTGATTTAGTATCTTGTACCGTAGCAACGCACGGGCTTTGTGCTAGTAGGTACATATATAGAAAGAGACTCCAAGAAAGACAATACTTCCATGCAAATTACGAAATGGTGAGACAAAAGCAAACTTGAAGACTGTTAATACATGCAAGAGAGTCTGCTCGTCCCTACACCCACGCTAATGGCAAGATGGAAAGAAGCAGATGTTGTAGGACTAATCTGTATTACTCTAGCCACAAGCGTAACCATATCTCAAGTAGAAACTAAGCCTACAACCAGGTAAAGTTTGATGCTCTAAACAGCAAGTCTTGAACAAAAGAAAGCTAGTCTTCCACATAAGTTAAGGGATCATAAACTTGAGAAACAAGACCTCAGGTCTAGCATCGGGGTCATATGGAATCAAGTCTTGCTGATGTATCAAGCTCTAGCTAACTGAATGAGTCGGTTGGTTCTTGCATCACAAGCAGGGGAATTTCCATCATAGTATCACACATTATCTTACTAGTTTAGCACCCATTACATGTAAGAACTTGACACATGCCATGCCATTCCAGTAAAAGCATAGATGATTGGGAAAACAAACCTGTGGAATAATATTTTTCTCCATGGCATCTTTGAAAAGAGGTGGAGGTGGCAGGTCAAGACCAAGCATCAAGAATGGGACCCTAGAAGTTTCCGTGACCATACCGTCACTTGTTGTTTCAACGTGTGAGCCCGCCACACCATTCTGCTCATCACTCACCATATGCTTCCTGTGAATTTCCTTGACAACTTCAAGTTCCCCCTGCCAAAAACAAGATTCTAATGTAAAAAATAATAAGGTACCACAAGTTCTATCAATTACACTGTTGAAACTTAACTAACCTGAAAGCAATCATATATGATGCTTCTATTTTTCTTCTTTGAGCTTCTTAGTTTCGCATGCAGTGTGTTCAAGAGCCATGACATAAATTCCACTGGGTCAGATTGTACACCAATCTGAAACTTCTTCTCACTAGCCTTCATAACTGCTTGAAGGAACTCATGTGGACTAACTTGGCCCTTGAAGTTCCTAGCATGCCAAATCTTGCGAGTTAGTTCTCCAAACCGATGAACCAGTGGGGATTTATTGTGCTGATAATTTTCAGGTATGAGAAAGAAATTTCTCAAAGGAGTAATTCTCATTAGCGATTGTATTGTGACGTTCACAAAGTCAGTCTCCTTAATGTTGTTAAGACCAACCTGCAAATTTAATCAGAAAAATAATTAATATCATATGATTAAAGGCATGAATAGATGAATACTAGCTCTCAGATCACAAGCGTCTAAATGCCTACAGGCTTCCATCTGCAATCAAGTGAATAAAGGCAATCTAAGCTACTCACATAACATGATTGCATGATAAGTGCTGTAGAATCAGGTTTCAACCAAAAAACAACTCATGGACAAGCTATTCAGGATTTCAGATACACGGTATTTCTGGGCTTCATTAGCATCGTTAAGGCTTTTTCATACAAGTGTTTTGTTTTGCTATTTTCTAAATACTCAATAAAACAAAAAAACTTTTTCTAAAATGGTTCCCTGAACTGAGAGCAATCCACAGCACAGCAACAGAAAACAAGCCATTAAAAGAGTTTCATAGATGCATACCATTCCAGGTAGATAATTGGAGCCATCCAGAGCTCTTGACCACTGCTTGTTCTTTTCAAGACTTAGAACCTGCTCTTTCGTGAACCTGTCAAACTATACCAATCAATAAAATGCAAAACTGATTACTGAAGTCAATAAAGGGTGCGGTAGATAATGTCAGAATCAACGAATGGTCACCTTGGATTGAGAACATGTCGAATATCTTCTAGTGAAGGATCATTTATCTCATATCCATCAGGAAGACAGTAAACTTTCTCTGTTTGAAGGTTAATGAACACATGGTGGCCTGCCTCAAGGCTGTGGGTATATGCATGTGATTTCAATCCTCTTCCTTGGTAATACTTCCCACATACTAGGCATGCATACACATTCAAATTTGATAAGGAGATTGAGCAGAACTTCTCAAAGTCAAAATCAAGGACCTACAAAGACCAAAATAAACTCATGCATCAACAACCATATGAGCATGCAGAATGGCTGAACAACAAAAAATGGCGAAAGAAGGAAGTTATTTAATAGATTAATTAACCTGCCCAAATATCATAATTGCCGGTTTATGTAGGACAGAGTTAATGATATGTCAGGAGTTTGTAAGTTGTATATAACAACATATTTACTAAACAACTATGCCCAGTTGCCACAGATCGATCCACAGTTTTATAGTTCATAGCTTAAACATAAGGAATCAAAGTAAATATACGCATTTAGAAAATCTAAGTAATTGTTGGGTCAGCACTACAATCTTATCTCTTATTTTTTGCAAAAACATAAGATGTTTTTAGATGCTTGCTATGCTGGATTAGGAGACAGTAAACATAGTGGGTCGAATAATTTCTTGAACACATGTAGAAGCATAACATCATGAGCCACTAGGGGGGAAATCCTCATATAGTTATTTTGGTAGTATGTCGACCTTCGTTCTTATAGCACACAAATCATCATTATGCTAATACAAGCTGCATTACTGCTTGAAATGAACATCATCAGCTGTTCTTAAGCTACGCCATACAACTGGTCTATTAGAATTCACTGTCAAGGTACTAACAAATTGAATGCCTATATGCTAAGTTCCATCTATGTTTCTACATGTTCTCCAGCTGGATAAAGTCTCACCATATCAGTGACTAATACTTAAAACTACTGTAATCTTGGTAGATCCAAGGTAATTCTCGAGCTGTGAACAAAACCACCTAAAATGCCAGTACCAAATGTTATACCTGTCGATTCACGGTGTCGAGGTAAGGGCAGTCCCGCCTCAGCTCTACCTGCCTCGGCCTCCTCTCCGGAGCCCTCCTCTCGTCCTCTTCATCGTCCTCCTCTTCCTCATCTCCAACATCATCCCCCGCCTCCTCCTGGCGGGGCCCGCCGTTCACGTGTCCCGGGGCCCCACCCTCCTCCTCCTCGCGGGGGCGGCCGTTCACGTGTCCCCTAGCCCCGTCCTCCTCCTCCTCGTCTGTGTAGTTGGCGAGTCCCAGCTGCGAGGCGCCCTCCGATTCGTCAGCGCGCGGGCGCTTCTCTGCGGCGCTCCCCTCGGCCGGCTCCTCCTCGCGCTCGCGCTTCCGCTCGGAGGGTGGCTGCTCGTCCGCGCCCATCGCCGCCGGCGATCGCTGAAACCCTAGCTGCGCCGTGGGGGGGGGGGGGGGGGGGGGGGGAATTGATGATAACCCCCCCAGGTGCGATTATGTTTGCCCACAGGCCCCTTTTCGCTGTCTATGACAGGTGGGGTTTAAGTGGCTTGGGGGGGTTATCATCAAATGCCCCCCTGCGAAGTTGCGAATCTCAGAAACTGTCTTTTTGCACTTTAGGCCCTGATTCAGTATACGATTGTAGTTTTAGCAACTAGCAAGACAGTAGACACGCAGCCTTTTTCGAAGAATTGCATACGTGCCCTCGTAGAACCATGTTGGTTTTTTAGAAGTAAAAAAAAAACCATGTTGTTTTATCGACTTTTTTTTAGATCATGTTGTTTTATCAGCTCGATTGCCAAGGATGAGGCTATACGAGAATTGCTCAAACTTTGTAGCATTCGGAAAAATAAAGAGGTTCTAAATAGTTGGTCGAGTATGTGTTCTGTAACCGATATGCACTAAATTTTATACTTCACATGGTTGTCTAATCAAGTTCGATGTCTAGCAACACTCATTGTGTTGGGAACTGTGTCAGGATCGGTAGCTCGGTGAATTCAAAGGTGTTTTTCAAATTTAACACAACAAGATATAAAGCGGATGATTGATCAAGGCAGGACATGTATTGTTAATTGTTTCTTGTTTGGTTATATTATTACCAGTATAGGTTTCACTTCAGTAACATTGTTGTTCAGCTTAACATTGTTGTGGGGATGATTTGGCTGAGCAGGCTGATTCACTCACTTCTAACTTAGTTGTCGACCAACAAGCGAATTTGGGTAACGAAATCGCCGATAAACAGAAGTAGGGACAAAAGGTAGAGGATAAACATAGATTGAAGTGAAGTTATGATTGTCTACTTTGTGTGATTGGGTTATAATCGACATCACCCTTATATTGTATAGGGCGGCTGGAATTACCGTGCAAGTCACGGTTACGCATTTACATGTTCAACTCTGAGTACAACTCGCACTCTTACACTAAGCTAGGCAGGACTCTTAAGGCTTCGTATTGGACTCCGACTTCAATTGCCCGACTTGCCCTAGATGGTTCAACCTTTCCTTCCATGTTGGAGAGTAGTCTCCAACTCTTCGCGTCAAGGTCGGTGTCATCGTGATCGTGTTGGTTCAGGCCACTGTCTCCGTCTTCGCCCTGACCCAAGGCCTTAGCATGTCGAGTTAATTAGGCCTTCACACTTTTATTTGAGGGAAAATCATCCAGCTATTTATTATTCACTGAAAATAGTTACATCATTCGCGAGCAGCTCAAAAATGAAATCCGGGGGTTTCTCCAACCTTACAGTATGGGGTCCCTCAACCATATCAGCTAAAGTATGAGCCACTTTGATTAGCCTTGCAGTCGTGTCGAAGATGAATGATGTCTACTACGCGCTTCTATTCCTGTAGACAATGTTGGGCCTCCAAGTGCAGAGGTTTGTAAGACAGCAACAATTTTCCCTTAAGTGATTAACCCAAGGTTTATCGAACTCAAGGAGGTAGAGATCAAACATATCCCTCTCAAGCAACCCTGCAATTAAGATACAAGAAGTCTCTTGTGTCCCCAACACACCTAATACAATTGTTAGTTGTATAGGTGCACTAGTTCGGCGAAGAGATAGTAAAATGCAAATGATATGGATGGTAACAAGTGGTATTTGTAATCTGTAGTAAAAATAGCAGCAAGCAAACATGTAACAAAAGTAACTGAAAACGGTGTTCCGATGATTGGAAACAACGCCTATGGATCATACTTTCACTAGTGGACTCTCTCTCAACACATTAACACAACTGAATGCATGCATGATACTTCCTCCCATTATGCAACATAGGTGCTACCCGGAACTATTCTTCTTCTCGATAAGAAACAAGACTACTATGCGTAGGGGTATAAAAGCACACCTCAAAGTTCGAACACAACAATTACTGCGTAGGTCTGTCACACCCTAAAGTCCAAACACCACAATTCCACAAAGAATAACTCATGATAAATATCTAATCTATTATCCATAGAGCCACACACAAGTACCCACACTGTCATCCTTGGTACCGTGTTGTCAACAATGACTCCGAAAATTAGATAAAATCACTTGAGTAACATATCCATTACATAATGAAGGGGAAACATCATATGAATTCAGCTACACTAACAATGCTTATGATCACATAAAAATCACATCATGGGAGAGAGAGATAAACGCATAGCTACCGACATGAGCCCTCAGCCTCGATGAAGAACTACTCCCACTGCATTATGGGAGGCAGCAAGGGCGATGAAGATGGCTCCGGGGGCAATTCCCCGTCCCGGCAAGGTGCCGGAACAGAGACTTTTGTCCCCCGAATTAGGGTTTTTTGTGGCGACGGAGCTCTGAAACTTTTCTGGAGAAATCCTCCGGGGGTCGTCGTTTTTAGGTCAAGAGGGACTTTATAGGCGAAGAGGCGACGCGAGGCGGTGCACGAGGTGCCCAGGTGGGACCCAGGCGCGGTCCACCCTGGACCGCGGCCAAGGGTCGTCTGGAGGCTGTGGCCCTCCCCCAGACTTGTCCTTCTAGTTCCCGGGGTCTTCTGGCGAAAAAGAATTTCTGTAATTTTTTCGGATTTTCTGAGCACTTTGGATTTTGGACCTTTTCTACAATGCACAGACATAATAAACAGATTCTGGCACTGGGCATTGGTTAATAGGTTATTCCAATAAAATGTGCCAAAATGATATAAAACTATAATAAACACATGTGGCATTGTTATAAAACAAGCATGGAACATCAAAAATTATAGATGCGTTTGAGACGTATCAGCATCCCCAAACTTAATTCCTGCTCGTCCTCGAGTAGGTAAATGATAACAACATAAGTTTTGTAGTGACATGCTACTAACACAATCTTGATCAAATAGTAATGTACAACATGTGAGCTAAGATAAACAATCATTCAAAGCAAGTGTCTAGACAATATTAAGCAAACAATGACTAAGCATGCTAATTAATCAAGTCAAAACCTTTTATGGATAATGCTTTGGAGACATGAAACCGTACAAGGTTCATTATATATGATGTAAGTATCCAATGTAGAAGTCATATCCTTCTATCCAAGCATCAAGTAATATTTCACAGTAATAGAAAGGATCCAACCAAGTGAAAATAAACATGAACGTCATGAATCAACTGTTTCTAAGTTTTACTCAACCGGTAAGCGCAAGCAAATGATATTGGCACCAGGATGTTATGGCAAAAAGAACATTTAATGGGGGTTTGGAAGGCCAATGGAAGAAAGTCTCACAAAGCTATAAATGATCATTAGACAAGAGGAAGTCTTATAATCGAATCTATGCAAGGAGTAGTGATTGTCATGCAAATGATGCACATAGAGCTATGTGTGTATGAAAGCTCTCCAACGGAACTAGTGGGGGTGCATCTAACCCGGTTGCTCACGAAGACGTAGAGCACTTTTGAGGAGGCTCCTCATTGGAATATACAACCCAAGTCTATAATGAAAAATTTCTCACATAGTTATACTAGATGAAACATGAAAACTCTCTCAAATGAGTCAAAGGTTCTACTACATGAGCACAAGCGTGATATAAAGGATAGTAATGCTGCCCCCTCTCTCTTTTTTTTCTCCTTTTCTATTTTGTTTTCCTTTTCAAGTTTTTAAATGGCCTCCATGGCTCTTTCTCTTTCTCTCGCTCACAGGTAGGGGCAACATCCTAATTGAAGACACACTTTTTGTACAAATAACTCATAACGAATACAACATGATGTAAGAAACTGAAAGCCTATGCAGTGTAGCAAGAGGTGCAATGATCTAGCGTAACATGGGTAAACCACACGTCAGCTGTATATGATCATGCAAAGCACTAAATGATAATAATGAAAAATGACAACAAGTCATGTAACGTATGTATGCTGGAAATGCATGGCAATATATCTCGGAACGGCTATGGAAATGCCGTGGTAGGTAGGTATGGGGGCTGTTTTGAGGAAGATGTATAGGCTTATGTGTAGGAGAGCAAGAGAAAGTCCTCCCACGGGGTTTGGATGTACTGGCGACGTATGCACCAAATCTCAATGTGAGAAGAGGGCAATGCACAACACCGAAGAGGCTAGCAAAATTTGGATGGTGGAAGTGCCAAAAACCAAAGCTCAACGTTAATCAAAAAGAACTCACAAGCTTATTGCAAACAACTAGCAGGGTCAACATTAAGAGCATGATCAAAGTCACTCCAAGAAGGGCCGTTCATGGTGGTACAAGTACCCCGTTAGATCCCTCGACCTTCACACGCAACTACACTGTTACAGAGTACCTTCAGACTTAAAGAGCTATCAAGAACGACTACACCTTCAACAATTAATAGAGTTTGTAGTACATAACAAGCTTTAACGGCAACACCACTATTGAGTCTTAACTTAATTAACCAACAAGCTTAAACATCTATTCATTTAATACCTCGAGCAATTGCAAAGAATCAAGTTATCAAAATTCAAATGGTCTTCAATACTAAGCAAGATTTTCAACATACCACTACCACATGCATAACATTTTCTATTCAGACCAACCACCAATCAACTTATTTGAACAAGCTCTCTAAGCAAATTGACGAGGGGTTAACTCATCAAATCCCATGGTTAAGGACCTAGGGTTGAGATTATGGGGAGAGAACGTGGTAGTACTGGTAGTTTCGTCGGCTGACAAGCAGAGGCAAAGATTTACCCAGGTTCAGGCCTCCGGAGAGTAACACCCTACTTCCTGCTTGTCTGGTATTGATCGTGTGAGATTATGCGGTTACAGGGAGGCTCCGACGAGATGTCGATCTCGCTAGGGCTTTTGGTGGTTCGAGTATTGCGTGTCCTGGATCGGCGGCCCTCCCAGCCCTTATATAATAGGCTGGGTCTTGGGAGTTTGCAACCGACTCAGATTACATGTAAGGAAAGCCTAAACCGACTATGCCTATGTCTAATCTTGGAGGATACTCCATCTTGTTGGGCCTTTCGTCATGGGCTTCATGTAGGCTCTTGATAGTTGGGCCTTTAGTCGACACGTGCACCAGGTACCCTTATGGTAGGGTACCCGAGATGTATATCCTTGTCAGTGTCCCCCGAGTACTTGTCTGACTCGAAGAATCGGGCATGGACTCATTCGTAAGTGCACGTCATATGCTTTGTACTTGTGTTTATAACTGGAATTCCTGTATGAATAGCACATGGTGGCTATGTCGAGTATTTCATCGACTGTGGTTTCTGCTTATGATAATCAAGGGATAATAGCTTAGTAGGCCCGGTACACTCGACGGATCGGGACCGGTTAACTACACATTCGGGTAAAACCTTACTAGCTTTCAATCAAACTCGAGTCCCCAGACTCGAAATTGGAACAGACTGGTCAGAATCGACTAGGCCGCGGAGGTCTTACTGAATCGATCTGCTGTATAACTTTGAATTTTACCCAACGCGTCCGTCGGGATTTTTCATCATGTCTGCTGACACGGAAAGTATAAGGATTGACGTTGCTGGAACGGTCCTTAGCCCAGCTCGAAAGTTCGGCGGGTCTTACCTTTGCACTATGCGTGCAGCATCCGAGATATTTGTGACGGACGCAACTCGGGAATGTTTCGAGTATCACTACAAGAAATGTGTTGATATATGACCTTTTCATAATGACGGTGGACAAATTGGTCATAAAATTATGACGATTTTAGACGAGATGGTCACACGCCGGTTGGAGGGGACAAAACCCTCTAAAATTACGACGATTTACTCAAGAAGGTCATAGTTGAAATCGTCATAATTTTCGCCAGACAGTATGTGGCCTTATTTTTAGTCAACTACGACCAATTATGACCAATTAGAATCGTCATAGACGTTAACAATTGAAATTATTGTTGCCACATCATCCATTGTGCCTATGTGTCTCGTTCACAGTTGAAATTATTGTTGCCACGTCATCCAATGTGCCTATGTGTCGTGCTGACATGTCACATTCTGCTTACGTGTCATTACCAGTAAACACACCTTTGACTTGTTGACCAATCTGACATGCGGGCCCATGTCAAGTGGGACCCACCCTGCTGCCATGTAGGACCGACGTGTGACCAATAAGAGCTGTTATGTGGGACCCACCATATGGGAACCAACCCTGCTGTCATGTGGGACCCGTCCTGCTGACATATAGGACCCACGCGTAAAGAAATTAATAATGGAACAAAATGAGGGATTGGGGAATCGAACCCACAACCTCCATCTCCTCCCACCCACGTTGCACTAGCCACCGCACCACCAGACAGTTAGTGATGGTATTGCAAACCGAAGCCTATTTAACATGACAACCTATTGCTGGGCCTGGGCCTCGGTCTAACTATTTTTTTTGCACGAAAAAGTAAAAAAGGGATGCGCGGGCCAGTCGGCCGACTGCGCTGCTGGGCTAGGCTGGTTCGACTCGGCTGGTTATCTTTTTTTTTCTTTTCTGTTTTCTTTTATAACTTCTGATTTTGAACTCCAATTTCAACCAATTAAATTTTGAAATTTTTGTAGAGATGTCCAATTTCATTATAGATTGATGAAATAGATACTTTTGAACCTAAATATGATTTTTTTTCAAAAAAACCATGAGCAAACTATGAGGCTGTTGTAGTTCAAACAACCCATTTTTCGCATTCGGAAAATGAAAAATGATTTTTTGTGAAAGGAAAATGAAAACTTTCTTCGGCAACATTGTTCATAGTTCCAAGATGCACGTTTGTGTCCAATATGGGCACATTTGAACAAAATATGCCATGAATGTGGTAATAACATTCGTCATTTGGCCTCAAAGCTATGAATCTTCGTAGATGATAGCTCATTTCAGAGAACATTTTTCAAAAAATTACCGTATTCCAAGTTTATTATTTTTATGGAAACTATGACACATGCCAACACAACGTGAAGGTTTTCCATTTCTTTGATTTTTTTTGAATTTCGTATGCCGATTCCAAAATACGGTCAAAACGGCAGACATGATCGTTCATAGCTAGCAGCTGAATCTTGTGAAACTATTGTTGTATCTATAGTGAAATAGGTAGCTTTCTAACCAAAAATGATTTTTTCAAAAAATCATGAGCAAACTAGGAGGCCGTTGTAGTTCAAATTTGACCCGCTTCCAACTAAATCGACAGAAATTTGTCTTTTTTACGAGAGGTGGATGAAAACCCTTTGAGACACAACATTCGTATATTTGTAAATAAAATGTGGTCTAGTGTTTTTAGAAAATGTATTTCTCAAATTTTGCAACATATTTTTGGTAGGTGCTTCACAAAAAAAAACATTTTTCGCACTCGAAAATTGAAAAATGATTTTTTCATGAAAGAAAAATGAAAAGTTTCTTCGGCAATATTGTTCAAGGTTCCAAGATGCACGTTTGCACCGAATATGGGCATACTTAAGCAAACTATACCATGAATGTGGACATAACATTCGTCATTTGGCGCTAAAGCCATGAATATTCGTAGATGATAGCTCATTTCTGAGAACACTTTGTTAAGAAAACTGCTGTATTTCAAGTTTATGATTTTTTATGGATACTAGGACGCATATAATGACACAATGCGATGGTTTTCCATTTATTTGATTTTTTTTGAATTCCGTATGCCGATTCCAAAATACGGTCAAAACCACAGACATGACCGTTCGTAGCTAGGTGTTGAATCTTGCGAAACTATTGCTGTATCTTTGATGAAATAGGTACTCGTGTACCTAAAAATAAATTTTTCAAAAAATCTCGAGCAAACTACGAGGCACCTGTAGTTCAAATTTGACCCGCTTCCTGCTGAATCGGCAGAAATTTGTCTTTTTTACGAGAGGTGGATGGAAACCGTTTGACATGCAACATTTAGTTATTTGTAAATAAAATTTTGTCTAGTGTTTTTAGAAAATGTATTTCTCAAATTTTACAACATATTTTTGGTAGGTGCTTTACAAAAAAACCATTTTTTGCACTCGGAATTTGAAAAATGATTTTTTTGTGAAAGGAAAATGAAAAGTTTCTTCGGCGACATTGTTCAAGGTTCCAAGATGCACATTTGTGCCCAATATGGGCATACTTAAGCAAACTATACCATGAATGTGGACATAACATTCGTCATTTGGCGCTAAAGCCATGAATCTTCGTAGATGATAGCTCATTTCTGAGAACACTTTGTTAAGTAAACTGCCATATTTCAAGTTTATGATTTTTTATGGATACTAGGACACATATAATGACACAACGTGAAGGTTTTCCATTTATTTGATTTTTTGAATTTCGTATGCTGATTCCAAAATACGGTCAAAACCGCAGACATGACCGTTCGTAGCTAGGTGTTGAATCTTGCGAAACTATTGCTGTATCTCTGATGAAATAGGTACTCATGTACCTAAAAATGATTTTTTCAAAAAATGTTGAGCAAACTACGAGGCACCTGCAGTTCAAATTTTACCCGCTTCCTGCTGAATCGGCAGAAATTTGTCTTTTTTACGAGAGGTGGATGGAAACCGTTTGACATGCAACATTTAGTTATTTGTAAATAAAATGTTGTCTAGTGTTTTTAGAAAATGTATTTCTCAAATTTTGCAACATATTTTTGGTAGGTGCTTTACAAAAAACCCATTTTTTGCACTCGGAATTTGAAAAATGATTTTTTTGTGAAAGGAAAATGAAAAGTTTCTTCGGCAACATTGTTCAAGGTTCCAAGATGCACATTTGTGCCCAATATGGGCATACTTAAGCAAACTATACCATGAATGTGGACATAACATTCGTCATTTGGCGCTAAAGCCATGAATCTTCGTAGATGATAGCTCATTTCTGAGAACACTTTGTTAAGTAAACTGTCGTATTTCAAGTTAATGATTTTTTATGGATACTAGGACACATATAATGACACAACGCGAAGATTTTCCATTTATTTGATTTTTTTGAATTTCGTATGCCGATTCCAAAATACGGTCAAAACCGCAGACATGACTGTTCGTAGCTAGGTGTTGAATCTTGCGAAACTATTGCTGTATCTCTGATGAAATAGGTACTCGTGTACCTAAAAATGATTTTTTCAAAAAATCTTGAGCAAACTACGAGGCACCTGTAGTTCAAATTTGACCTGCTTCCTGCTAAATCGGCAGAAATTTATCTTTTTTACGAGAGGTGGATGGAAACCGTTTGACATGCAACATTTAGTTATTTGTAAATAAAATGAAAAGTTTTGTTCAGCAACATTGTTCAAGGAAATTGAAATGGAACTATTAATTAAAGGTATTGTTTTTTCAATTCAAATAGACAAGTAGAGAAAACGAACTAATTTTAACACATATGGCTCAAACTACTATACTAGTACTTCCAAAAAACCTAATAGGGACTGTGCGGTAGGGCCATGAAGTGGCAGGTCCCAGTTGCAGCCGCTGTAGCGTGATGTGCGCAAGTAAGTAACGAAATAGGAGAGTGGAGGGAAAAAATTGAAAATCAGCCCGCGGAGTTGAAAATTCACCTCCCCCATATAAAGCCCCATCCGAAGCAGCAAACCCTAATCCATTTTCCTTTCTTGTTGCGCCGCCGCCCCGCGCATCACCGCCGATTCCCCATACCCAGGCAACGGTGACCCCCGCCGTAGGCCGTGGCGCCCCCCGCCGTCCACCTACAACCCACCGCACCGCACCTTCCTCCACCGCCTCCCTCATCGAGCCGCCCTGAGCCAGATCCGAGCGCTAGCCCCCTCTCTCCCTACATACTGCCCGATCTCCCTCCATCTCGTCCCGGCCATGGGAGACGCCAGGGAGGCTGAGCTCGTGCCGCGCCTCCTCTCCAACGACCTCGGCGCGGACCTGCTCGACCTCCTCACTCCCTCCAGCTCCTGGCTAGGGTTCGCCCGATCTGGCTGCCTCTCTCTCTCTTCTCCCACTCTCTCTATGTCTAGATTTCTCGATCTGAATCTCTCTCTGCAGGCGCCCATGGATGCAAGGATGGAGCCTCACCGGAGCATGGATGGAACCGACGGAAGCTGGAGCCCTGCATGGATCCGGCGTCTCCGACCTCACCTACAGCACTGAGGGTGAACGGCCCGTGAGGACGCCCACCAAGCTGCTCAACATCACCACCTGGAAGTTCCCTCTGTACAGAATCGCGGTCGCTGAATCCTCCTCGATGGAGGAGGTAGCCGGTCAGGGGTCAAGGATGCCGAGGGAGATGACAAGGAAGTTGGCGCACAGGGCGGAGGACGGTAGCAGAAACCAAGGACCACCACCACCGCTGTGGCGTCGCGCTCACCCGCCTCAAGCCCGTCATCGAGCGCCTTGCATCTCCCTCGACCTCTACTGCCAGGGATCCGTGTGAGTACCCCGCGTCCCTTCCCGATTCGGTGTTTCTGTAAAAGATAAGAAATAAGCTGTAGATAGCCATGGTTCAATAACTAATGCGTGTTTCAAAATTCTAATCGTGTAAAAGATAAGAAATAAGCTGTAGATAGATTTTGTAACTAATCGTGTAGGGGATTTTGGTTTATTATTAGGAATTTTAGGTTTTTTTGGATAACAGGCCCAGAGAATTCTCTGTTTAGCTCCTGTAATTCACAGCCCAGATTGAATCCCTATGAAGTATCCAGTAAAATTTATATGCATGTTCTCCCACTGCACTGTCTACACATTTACTTCTGCAGGGCTCATATAAGTCATGCATTCCCTGAACTAGTACATGCTTATATTTGAGCGATTATTAATCAATATTGACTGGGAACTTCATAAACATGTTCAACAATGAACTAGGTTGTGCCCTTGTAATTCCATCTTAGGATCTATATACTATGGCCTGTAAACAGCTACTTGATCTGGGAGAAGCATCTCCATACTAGCAAAACATCTTGATTTCAATTAAGAGATAACACAAGTTAATTAACATGTTTTTTGTAGTAGATACCGCTTACTGACCCCAACCTTTGTTCTCGCAGACCCAAAGGATCCCTGATGCCTGACTTGTGTGCTCTACCACATCAACACCAACCACATTAACACATGCCTTAACTCATGTATGAATACTCATGTGTTACTGTTTTCCTTAAAATTGTATCATTTCAAGTTTATTATCTGTTTGTACCGTTGCTTGGCCTATGTACATCATAGACTGCTTGATATGTGCTGCCACCATGTTGTTAAAATGCTACTGCTTGATCTGTTACTGCTTTCCTATGTAGGAGTACTCATGTGTTACTGCTTTCCTTAAGTCTGTACTTGACAGTTAAATATGAGCATGTTATATGATCAGCTTACCATTACTTCAACTGCTTTGAAAAATATTTATCCCATGTGGAGTTGCTTATTTTGCTATTTACGTGTAATTATTAAATCCATCATCTATATGTATATGCTTAGGGTAAGCATGGTGCCTCTGATCTGTATCAGATTAGTGTGTTGATAGTAGTTGGCATATATCCATGTATGAGCAGTGCATAGTGCAGTTGGCAGTATTCTAGCTCATATGGAGTTCCCTATGATATTATTGGTGCCACATTCTGACTTGATTTTCGCTTGTTGGCAGGATAACTTAGGGTGCTGCCGGTACCGTCTGTCGTTGGACGATCGAGAAGCAACTTTTATGATGCAGAGATCAAATACTTTGTTGCTAAACAGGTACGAACTTAGGTTTGAAACAGCTACTTTCACGGTCTAATGATTATTGTGGCCCAGCCTAATGATTATTTAGATTACCATTAGTATGCAACACTTGTTCTAGTCATTCTCGGTAGACAGCATTGTTCTGTTACACTTGTGTCTTAGAATGCTTATGAAATTTGACTTGTGAATATAAAGAAAGGTGATATTTTCTGTCCTGTTTTACTTGTATCTTATTTTGCTCTTTTATTTAACCTTTCGCTGTCATTGTGCTGTTTGAATTTGCAGGCGAAGGCTTTGTCCATAGAAAGATTGGGGTTAAGTGGTGAACACCGAGTTCGATCAAAGAATTGGCAGCCTCCGTCAAGTGCGAAGAATCTGGCTGTGATGTTGTTTGATGTGTTATTTTTTTAACCTTCTGTATGTGTAGTTCTTTGATGATTGTGGGTTGTAAAGTTGTAATATACTAAATTCAGTGTTAATTGACGAATTTCATGTATTCTCTTCTTCTGTTTGAAATATTTATCACGTATGTGATTTGAAAATGTTTGAATTAGAAACCTGACCACTGGTGTGTACGAAAATAATCTGGCAAACATGGCACTATCCGACATGTGGGACCATTTTGTGAGTTGTTTCTGACAAGTGGGACCCATATGACAAATGGCACCAGCTCAAAATTATAATGGAAATCAAAAGACTAAAAAGGCCAAGGCCTAGAAAGTAAAAAGGTCAAACTGGGCTTGGCCCATGTAGCCCACCAGAATTGACAGAGAAAAAACATAAAATGGTCAAAACATTGGGCTAAGCCCATATAGTCCACTGAAACGGATCGGGCTGATTTTGATTTACGATGATTTTATTTCGTCATAATTTTGCCACGTAGGACAGGCCATGTAGGATCTGATGTGTCGTGGCCGGACTGCTAGTGACGAAACTAGATTGTCATAATTTTGTGACGGTCCAAAATCGTCATTGACGATTATGACGATTTCAGAAAAAAGGTCATATTTTTTGATTACTGACGGTAGATTGACGACGATTTGTTTTTGGTCATAAAATCATCACAAATGAAGAATAGTGACGATTTGGTGACAAAAATAGAGGGTCATATATCAGCATATTTCTTGTAGTGTATGATTTTGTATATGAACTGAGTCGAGCCTTTTGTCGACTAACACTTTGTCGTTATTCTATCGGGTGCGCGACAGCGCTCCCTATGGGAGTAGCCCCCGAGATTGTGCTTTATTGCTTGCAATGGAGGATAATCTCAAATCTTAAATCTTTTTATCCAATACATTTTTAGTCGAAGAAATTTTTGATACGCTCCCGATGGAAGTAATATGCTTTAGTCGAAGGAACGGTCGAGTGACTGATAACCCCCAAGAGCAGGGGATCGCTGTAGCACCTCTCAATGTGGAAGTAAGGTATCAATCCGCAGGAGCAAGAAGGAAAAGTTATCTATTCCCTACAACTAAAGTGTCACAAGTTTTAGTTGATTATGCACTAAACAAGTTTAAGGAACAAGATGGTTGATTTAATGGATGGGAATGTAACAAAACAGGAATGTAAAAGTGTCCCAATCCTCTTCAATGCAAGAGGACAAGACAAAGATTTTCTCTTATAGGAACAATGGACATGGGTTCATGGGTTCACTCAATCCTCTCTCTCATCTACGGTGATTATCATGTTATAGATAAAGTACACACAATTATCATGTTTTAATGGTATCTTTTATAACGGCTATATGTCCTAAAACACATAGTTGAAAGAAGTACTCATTTGTGTTGCTAGGTCACCCTCGTAAGGCTAGCGTGGTTGCTCTCACTCCCACATCATACTCTTCCTTTTTACCCCCAGATAAAGGATGTTGGGCTGTGTGAGATCCTGGCTCAGGGCTCAATAGGATTGATAGGATACTAATGTCAACAAGTTGCAACTTCTTTTCCGGAAGCTCATCTGGAAAGAACTCCGAGGTTAAGCGTGCTTGGCCCGGAGCACTACAAGGATGGGTGACCGACCGTGAACTCGTTCCCGGGTGCGCACGAGTGAGGACAAAGTGCGCAGAAAAGACTAGTGTTGATCTGTGGGGCCAGTCTAGAGATCCTAGAGAGCTGCCAGGGGTGACAGGACCGACCCGGGGGTGGGTCGGGGTGTTACATTTGGTATCAGAGCCGACCCTCGCGGTAACTCGGGCGTGTGCGGGTCAGTGGGTGGACATGTGGAGCATGTGCCGGCACTGGGCGCACAGACGGGTGCCAAGGGGGGAAGTTCCTGGACTGGGGGCTGACCGACGAGGGCGTCGGTCTTCTAAGGGGGGGAAGGATGTGAGATCCTGGCTCAGGGCTCAATAGGATTGATAGGATACTCATGTCAACAAGTTGCAACTTCTTTTCCGGAAGCTCATCTGGAAAGAACTCCGAGGTTAAGCGTGCTTGGCCCGGAGCACTCCAAGGATGGGTGACCGACCGGGAACTCGTTCCCGGGTGCGCACGAGTGAGGACAAAGTGCGCAGAAAAGACTAGTGTTGATCTGTGGGGCCAGTCTAGAGATCCTAGAGAGCTGCCAGGGGTGACAGGCCCGACCCGGGGGTGGGTCGGGGTGTTACATGCCGTATTTAACATGTCACTCAATACATATGCCGTTGTCACATCGGTCATCCCGTACCTACATACATCATACTTTATAATGGACAATATTCTAAACACTAGTGCAATGATTCATATTTCGTGTGCATGACCACATCTCTCTCATCTATCCACACTTGGTGGTGTCAATCACCTCATGACAAGGATAAACAAGGCATTATGCATAAATCAAACCATCACATGTATCATAGAATATCTCCAAAGTATGACAAATCATAAAAGCTCCAACACAACGGTAAATGTATAACAAATCATCTCATACCACAATATCCACCATAAGAATTACATAGATAGATCCATACTTATGCAAAGCACATCATATGGACTCCAACAATGATCATACATAGAGAGATTAGATCAAGTTACCACCACAAACCCAAAGTCCAGGGGGTGGACTACTCCCCCTTCATCATGGAGACGGTGGAGAAGTCGTTGGAGAAGATGGAGAGTTGATGAAGAGGTGCAGCCCGGAGTGGAGGCGGCGACCCGCAGCAGCCCACGGTGGCGGCGGCCCTTGGGGGCGGCGGCGGCTGCCCTTGGTGATGAGGATGGTGTGGAGGAGGTTCTCCTCCCCCAGACGGCTGCCTGGGAGGAGGAAAATTCGTGGTCTTGGGTGCCTCTCACGACCTAGGGTTTCCTTCTTTATATCGACTCTCGGATTTCCGTCACCCCCTTTTAGGGTTCCACCAAAACGGGCCTACAGGCCGCGTCCGAACTCCGATTGGGCTGATCTCGGGCTTAAAATCTTCGTATGGAAAATTGTGACAACTTTCTCTTTAATTTGATTTCCATTGGACGCCATCTTCGAGGGTCAAACTGACAATCTCCGTAAAAAGTTCTCAGACAGATTTCAGGAAAGTCCCAATTTGACTCCAACAAGGTTTCCTTTTGTATTTTTGATAATTCCTACACAACAAATAGGAAAACAAGAAGATTTTGCACTTTGGCAACTATTAGTAGGTTATTCTAATAAATGTCATAATATGATATAAAGTGTATATAAAACATGTGCCAATTGACATAAAACATGCATGGAACATCAAAAATTATAGATACGTTTGGGACGTATCAAGCATCCCCAAGCTTAGTTCCTACTCGTCCTCGAGTAGGTAAACGATAAAACAAAATAATTTTTGAAGTGACATGCTACCATCATAATCTTGATCATATAATATTGTAAGGCACATGTTATGAATGAAGTGATGAAGTTATTGCTACATACAGTCAAATGATTCATTCTTCAAAGGAGTAGCAATGTACAAGATAGATTATGAAGTGATATCAAATACTCAATGTAAAGATGTTCAATGATAAATTCACAAAGTGTAACATAGAAGAAAGTACTATGGACCAAATGTATGCATAATGAAAAGTAAAAACATCCTATGGTGGTCATAGAGTACTTCTTATGAAAACTGAGTATAAAAGGTGGACACTTTGGATAGATAAATAAGTAGAGGTAAAGCATGAATAAGTTTCATCTAACTTCCAAACACTTCTACTTAAGTTAATGCTTGCAATGTGGTAGTCATTGGTGTGGAGCTCTCATTACCCCTATCATAGCATCTTGAATGATTAATGTTTAAAGTGAAAGCAAATATGAGTGGTGTGCTTGACAATGTATTGGTTGAATGTCTCATGTCCCTTGAATACAAGTACCTACACCATGTGTTACTCACTTTGGTCCACAAAGTAAATTCAAATAAAGGTCATTGCAAGTAATAATAGTATCATCAAGAACTGCACTGGGGTACCTCTTGCCCCTTGACATGAACAAGCCCATGTCAAAACAACAAGACAAACAGACAATGAACAATCTCAGCACTCTTTTATTTACTATGGGTATAGCTTTTTATTATGAGGTGCATCACTGAATGAACATTATGGTTATGCTGTAAATTTCCACCATGAATGATGCATGGCTTAGATTAGCGGCCCAGGCATTTCTCTAACCATTTATACAAACTCTTTGAACTTACTAAGTATCCACATTCATTTCACCCATGATAGGCATCCATAAACAAAAGTACATGACATCAACTAAATATAAATAAGTGCAATGTTGAAAGCTTGCCATGTGACAGCACATATGGGCTAACTCCCAACCAAAACTATTGTCAAGCCCACAACTTCATAATTTTAATCACAATGGTTCATGCTTATTAAATGCAATAAAAGTAAATTGTGCATCAAGTTCGTGAGAGCTTTTAACCAATTTTTCCCATGACAATCAATAACATAAGCATTTAAATTCAGAAATGTAGATAACACAATATAACATGATAAACATACTTGGAATAGCATAAAGCTAATAGGTAGATATGGTGGACTCACTGGAAAAACTTTGGTTGAAGGTGTTGGGAAACAAGCTTTTTACTTGTTGTAATTTTTGGGCTAGCAATAGGGAGAAAGTTGACCATCTAAATGCATGCATAAGTGTCCATAGAACTAATCAATCCATGTTAAACCAAGTAAAGTTAAAATTCAACATCTAAACATGGTAAAAGATAGCTCTTGACAACACACTTGCAAATTAACATTCATTCAAAGCACATGAATTATGCAACTATATGTATCTTTTAAAATCAACTCAAACATCCCTATCCCAATATATTTAATAGCATCCAACATAATTCAACCCAAACTTCCAGTAGCTCTCTCATATATAAATGATAGTGGTGGTCTTATTAACAAACCGAAATAACAAAAGCAACGCTCCAAGTTTATACGATAAAGTGTTTGATCGAAAAACAGAAGTTAGACGTGTGCAAACCGAGAGTGTGTCGGTCTAGTGGGGTTGTCTTGACATCCCCAAGCTTATGGTCTTCACCATCCTTGGATAGCTCTTGGTGCAGCTCCTCTAATCCCTGTGAAAAAACTTCAAAACACCGTTTCTCCCATTTCTTTTTCTGTGGGGCACATTAGTAGTGATAAACAAATAGATTTCTTGCTGCATATAATCCTTAGACAAAAATTCATATGGATGTCCAGAACATGTATAATGTTGTATGCCTACTCATAAACTCAATTGGATCAAAAAGATTCATGTTAAAAGTTCTAAGCATGCATCAAACAAAATGGGACAGAATCTGTCCAGAAAAAAGCAGCAGCAAAACGTATTTTTCTACCCTACTTAACTTTGTCGGAAAATTCCGAAAAAATTCATGCATACAGAGGATGAAAAGTTGCCATTACAGTTTAAATATGAGCTCATTCGGAGTTACAGAATAAGAATTAAAAATCATACCGTGCACAGATTCGTGCAGGAATAATATCTCCGAACGCTATAAGCAACTTCTTCATACCAAAATGAGTAAAACTTGGCACTTTATTAAAAATTCCAGAATCTAAACTAAACACTAAGTCTCTTGTTACAGCAAGAGGACACAAAGAAAATCAAAAATAAAAACAACCGGGTTGCCTCCCGTAAAGCGCTTTCTTTATAGCCATATAGCTAGGCTTCTTACTTGATGTTCATGAAGGTTGAAGCTCATGAGGGAACTTATACTTTGATGTGTCCCTCTTCCTTGGAAAGTGTTCATGCATAATACCAGGATCCCATGGTGTTCTCAAACCAATCAAAATAATAGTCAAGTTGAACCCTAGTTGAGAGAAAAACAAAACACAAAAGTAATAACAACGAAGTCTCACTTTCTTTCTATGCATTGGCATTTTGTATATGAATGAATCACCATAAATAGAAGTTTCCCAATGCATATTAACAATTTTTACTTGCAGCATATAATTATTAGCATAAAGAGGGTTCTTATCGCCTCCTCTTTCATAATAGTTGCAAGTAGTAGAAATAAATTCAACCATATAACCACAAGAATCATTCAACTTAGATAATTTAGGCACATAAAGAGGATTATTAAATTTATTATGGAATTCATTAGCATGCTTCCCTCTTTCAAAATAGTTAATAAGATCAATATTAAGTTTAATATCATGGTTGCAACAAAGATTTGGAACTAAAGGTAATTGCAAACCACATAAGTATTTCTCAACATAAGCAAATTTCTCCTCTATGGTGTAATTAGGAGAATTTAAGAACAAAGTAGGACTCTCATGAGTAAGAGTACCATCACAAACAGCAAGTATATCATTTTTATCCTCACATAATTTAGTAACAACTAAACATGGAGGTTTATCAATAAGCATAGGACCATCATCTAAAGCATTATCATATAGCATATCTAAACCATACTCCTCATCATTTTTAAAATTATTATCAATAATGTTCTCATTAGGCATAGGTTGATAGTCCTCCTCATCATCAGAATCATAAAAGCAAAGTTTATCATCAACAAAATCTTGAGTGTTACTATCATTTGTTGAAGGTGAAGTTGGGAGATCCAACTCTTCATTCTCTAGTTGTTCATCATTTTCATCATCCTCTTGGGGTTGCACGGGCATCCCCAAGCTTAAGCTTTTGTCATCTTCTTCCTGCAAAATATTAGACCTTTCTTGGGCAGCTCTCTTCCTTGTGTCAACAACATAGATATTTTCATCAAATTCAAGTATGCAGAGATCAAGGATATTGGCAATAAAAACTTTAAATTGAGAAGCTATAGGGCAGGTTTCATGTTCATTAATGAAGGTGTATAATTCATAGGCTGCCATAAAAATAACAAATTGCTCTACTTCTTCCATCCCTAAGTGAGCATAATTCCATGTATGATAAGTTGCAATAACATGTTCTCTATTGGAAGGGCATTGGAATTCAAAGTGTCTAAAGTATTTAGAGCAACAAGTTTCTTCCTTATGATAATTAAGCAGCACATTAGCAATTTTATTTAGAAGCTCTATGTATTCTCCTAATCTTTTCCCTTCATTTGATTTTCTAAATTCAGCAGCCATCATTGCGTTTTCATAACAGTTTTCCATTTTCTTTTTTTTTGGGTTTTTGATATATAAAACTGAAAGTAAAACTAATGAGAAACTCACAACCAAACAAGTTTAAAGGAACCTCCCCAAGCTTAGATGATTGCAAGATATAAAACAAGATAAAATAAATCTAAAGTCTAGTGCACACAAGAATAGAAACTTAAGCGCTACGCTCCCCGGCAACGGCGCCAGAAAAGTACTTGATAACCCCCAAGAGCAGGGGATCACTGTAGCACCTCTCAATGTGGAAGTAAGGTATCGATCCGCAGGAGCAAGAAGGAAAAGTTATCTATTCCCTACAACTAAAGTGTCACAAGTTTTAGTTGATTATGCACTAAACAAGTTTAAGGAACAAGATGGTTGATTTAATGGATGGGAATGTAACAAAACAAGAATGTAAAAGTGTCCCAATCCTCTTCAATGCAAGAGGACAAGACAAAGGTTTTCTCTTATAGGAACAATGGACATGGGTTCATGGGTTCACTTAATCCTCTCTCTCATCTACGGTGATTATCATGTTATAGATAAAGTACACACAATTGTCATGTTTTAATGGTAGCTTTATAACGGCTATATGTCCTAAAATACATAGTTGAAAGAAGTACTCATTTGTGTTGCTAGGTCACCCTCGTAAGGCTAGCGTGGTTGCTCTCACTCCCACATCATACTCTTCCTTTTTACCCCCAGATAAAGGATGTTGGGCTGTATTTCACATGTCACTCAATACATATGCCGTTGTCACATCGGCCATCCCGTACCTACATACATCATACTTCATAATGGACAATATTCTAAACACTAGTGCAATGATTCATATTTCGTGTGCATGACCACATCTCTCTCATCTATCCACACTTGGTGGTGTCAATCACCTCATGACAAGGATAAACAAGGCATTATGCATAAATCAAACCATCACATGTATCATAGAATATCTCCAAAGTATGACAAATCATAAAAGCTCCAACACAACGGTAAATGTATAACAAATCATCTCATACCACAATATCCACCATAAGAATTACATAGATAGATCCATACTTATGCAAAGCACATCATATGGACTCCAACAATGATCATACATAGAGAGATTAGATCAAGTTACCACCACAAACCCAAAGTCCAGGGGGTGGACTACTCCCCCTTCATCATGGAGACGGTGGAGAAGTCGTTGGAGAAGATGGAGAGGTTGATGAAGAGGTGCAGCCCGAAGTGGAGGCGGTGACCCGCAGCAGCCCACGGTGGCGGCGGCGGCCCTTGGGGGCGGCGGCTGCCCTTGGTTATGTGGATGGTGTGGAGGAGGTTCTCCTCCCCCAGACGGCTGTCTGGGAGGAGGAAAATTCGTGGTCTTGGGTGCCTCGCACGACCTAGGGTTTCCTTCTTTATATAGACTCTCGGATTTCCGTCACCCCCTTTTAGGGTTCCACCAAAAAGGGCCTACAGGCCGCGTCCGAACTCCGATTGGGCTGATCTCGGGCTTAAAATCTTCGTATGGAAAATTGTGACAACTTTCTCTTTAATTTGATTTCCAGTGGACGCCATCTTCGAGGGTCAAACTGACAATCTCCGTAAAAAGTTCTCAGACAGATTTCAGGAAAGTCCCAATTTGACTCCAACAAGGTTTCCTTTTGTATTTTTGATAATTCCTACACAAAAAATAGGAAAACAAGAAGATTTTGCACTTTGGCAACTATTAGTAGGTTATTCTAATAAATGTCATAATATGATATAAAGTGTATATAAAACATGTGCCAATTGACATAAAACATGCATGGAACATCAAAAATTATAGATACGTTTGGTACGTATCAGTGACCAATTTTTGCCTTAACGTTGCTTTTTCACACCCGAACCAAGCAAGACAGTCGAGTGACCGATATGCATTGGGCGAACTCGAATGTTTTTCTGAACAGATCGCTTGCAATGACGTCAGGGATGATGTTTTTTGGCGACTGCACTGCCTGACACGCGGTGGCGTGCGTTATGCTGTGATGGATGGGACGTGACACGTACGTGGGCCCATTGTGCAACGCTGACCGAACGACGGTGCCGTTTGGACTGGATTTGACCGTTCTGGCCCACTTTTTACGGAGACGCGATGATGACTCCACTTTTTGCGTGCGTAGTGGGCGGAGTGGCCGGCGACGGTTGCCCTCCGCGCCTTCCACGTGTACGGTGGGATCGCGCACGGAGCGCACGGTTGCGATTTGAACGGTTGAGATTGATTTCGCTTTGTGGTAAATAGGGAGAACGGCGCTGGCATAATTTTTTACTAGCCATTTGCCTCCTGCGCCGCCCCTGTTTCTTCTTCTTCCTCGCGCCCCTCCTCCATTGTTCTTGTGCCAGAGCTTTGCGCGTGCCACCACCTTCCTTTTGACAATGAAGAAAGTAGCGGGCAACAAGCGTTCTGCCGCGACTGCTGCTGCTACGACCGATGCGGTGGCGGTGAAGGGGAAGAAAGCTGCGACGAGCGCATCTGCAGCTGCCGCTGGTCTGAAGAAGAGCACCGGTGATTGGGCGAAGTCCTCGATCAAGGATGCTCACCTGTCAAGCTCCGCCAGCAGGGTCTGCTGCCACCCGAGGACCAGTTGGCGGTCCGCGCTCCATCGCCCAAGGAGGTATTCCCCGAGCCTCGCGCCAATGAGCGCGTTTGTTTTGTGGAATTTCTTCCTAGAGGGTTTTCTCTCCCCCTCCACGATTTTGTTCGTGGTCTGATGTATGCCTATGGGGTGCAAATCCACGATTTCACCCCTAATGGTATTCTGCACATTGCGTGTTTTATCACGCTCTGTGAATGTTTTCTGGGAGTTTCTCCCAGCTGGGCGCTGTGGAAGTCAATTTTCCTCGTCCGCCCGAATGTGGGAGGTGGTCGCACCTACCCCGTGGGCAGTTTTGGGATTCAAGTGCGCGGCGACATCCGCTATTTTGCCCTGAAGCCAGTCGATTCCGCACAAGGGTGGAGGACCAAATAGTTCTACGTCTCTATGGAGCAAGCAGGCCTCCCTGCCTTTTCAGCTGCCAAGGTTCTGGAGAAGACCAAGGCATGGGCCCATCCTTTGTCGACTGAAGAACAAGCGGAGGTGGAGCCCCTTTGGAGAAGATTGCTAAGATGCTGGGCACTGTCACTGGTGTGCATCTGATTGCCACCTTTGTCAAGTTGCGGGTGTGGCCGCTTCGCACCCGCGCTCATCCCATGTGCCAATATGAAGGTGCGCATGACGCCAGTCGAATGAGACCAGACGAGTTGTTGAAGAATGAGCTGGATACGCACGTGTGATCCATTACCAGCATCAAGGCAACCGACCCGTGCAATCTCGACTGCCCTATCACTCCATATGGGGCTGACAACCCTTTGCTTGAAGTAAGTTTAGCTTTTATGTACTTTTTGTCATCGGGCTTTTGCCACCCTTTATTTTCGCACTTTTAACTCTTCGGATGTTCTCCTTTGTGTGTAGGGGCATTCGACTGCGTCGACCCTGCCGCCTCTTCCGGAGAATGGCCCAACTCATGAAACGGAGGTGCAAACGGTGGAAACAAAGGGAGATGACGAATCACCTTTGCCTTCGACTACCACATCTCCTACGGAAGGGTCGAAGAGGAAGAGGCAGAGGAAGTACAGACTGAGGAGCCCACCACGACTGACCATGTGAGCGAGGTTCCCACTCGCAAGCGTCGTCGGGTGGCCCGAGGTTTGTCTTCTTCCATGAGCTCACCCGCGAAGGAGTCGGATGTGAAGGACGACGGAGACTCGGGCTCCTCTCCTTCTGCCAAAGCCGCTCCTTTGGATGTGAGCCCGTTGAGTTCAGCTCCTCCTCCCCAATCGGGTGAGGAGCTGCCTTTTGGAGGCCCAAAGTTTGACAACATCGACACTGATGAGGAAGAAGAGCACAGGTTTGCTCCTGAGCTTTTTGTACTAAGGTTTTTGCTGGTTGATATTTGTGCTTATGTTTTTCTTCTGTCACTCGCAGTGCTGAGACTGTGCGTCCTCTGACTCCTCCAGCCGACAGAATTTCGACCCCGAGCACCCGGACGTCTCTCTTGTTGCTCCTGAGATCGTTCAATCAGTAGCCACGGCTACTGCCATTGAAACGGCCAAGGCTACGAGTGCTGCAACTCCGGAGGTCGGAACATCTGCTTCGAAGCCTGCGCCTTGGACTGAACATGTAAGTGTCTTTTGTCGAGTCTGCATACGGTACTTGTTATGTATAACTTATGCTGGTTTCATGTGCTTGTAGCCTTACTACCTCAACCTAGTAGAATCGGGCAAAGCTTTTGTCCAGATGGAGCAGGAGAGAAACACGTTACGCGCTGACCTGGAACAGCTCACCCGTAAGTGCATTTGCTGCCTCCGAAGCTCTTTTTGCTGTCTTTGCTTAGTCGAATGTTTGAGTTACTTCTTGCCATCAAATTCAGACGACAAGGCTTCGGCTGAGTCTCGGGTGAAAGAGCTAGAGGAGGCACTCGAAGCCCAGCGCGCCGAGTCGAAGAAAATTTTGGATGCCACCAAGGCCGCAGCCGCCGTACGCGAGAAAGAGTATGCTGAGCGACTGGCTGGCCTTGCGCATAATATGAGAGGTAAGTAACTATCTCTTTGCCTGCCTCTCGTGTACCCGTTGGGTGTTGTGTACTAATATTTGCTCTTTCTGGTATTTGTTGCAGAGGCGATTGGTGTGCCAGCACCTACGACATGGTCAGTGAGATTTATCACTCGACCAGGTTATAGGTGACCTCGGCGCTACATTTGTCCAGGCGAAGGACGCTCTTGCCAAGTCTACCAGCACCCTCGGCGCCGTGCACCAGAACGTGCTTCCACTGAAGGAGGTGCCGTCGACTGCTGATGGCTTTGCTGACGTGCTTGGACCGGGGACCTCGACCATGGCGAGCTTTGCTCGCGCTCTCACGGTACGCGGCTCGGAGTCCACCCTCAAGCTCATTTTGGGTCATGGAATAAAGGGTGACTTCGAAGCGGCCATGTCTGACTTCCCTAAAAAGCCCGGTGGGAAGCCTATGTCTCTGAAGGCCGTTAGCGAGCCAGCCGCTCGACTGGCCAACATCTTCATGCACCATGGAGCCGAGCGCGGAAGTTGCCACTCGCGAGAGTAGGGCTAGGTCGGAGTCTGTGTCCGAGAGATAGGGTAGCCGAACCCTTATTTATGTTGTGTAATTATACTTTATGATAACGCGAGTATGCGTATGCTTTTGCTACACTTGTATGGATTTGGTTCCTTGTTGTGTTTTCGCCTGTAAGGCTATGTGCTATTACTCGCCTGAGCTTTGTGATGAATCTCTCATATCTGACATGAGATTTTTATGATGTTTGGAACAGCCACGGGCAGCCGCTACTTCAGCTGGTTCTCGCGGCATCGTGCTTCCACCCGATCTCGAGCTCAAGTGGCGAATGATGCCACAGTAATGCGTTATATGAAGGCTCGAGTCGTGAAACTGGAGCAAGAGTTGAGGAGTGCCCAGAGCGAGCTGGATAGGATGAGGGCGAGGCCTGCTTTACCCACTCAGCGAGAGGATATGTGCTTGGCGAGATGGAGATCGTGAACAGACAACTCGAGTGTAAGCATGACTGCCTTGCTCTCAAGAGTTCCTAGCCTGTCCTTTTTGTTGATCCAACGTGCGTTGTTGCAGGCTTTGTTCCAGACTTCCAGGCGGAGCAAGCTCGTGTCGATGAGCAATTGAACAATGCGACTGACGAACCAACGACGGGCCGTCAGCATTTTCGCTTGGATAAGAACCGAGCGCGCATACTCGCAACTCTGAAGGATCGAGTGTGGCGGAGCACTCTGCTGCTCGAGTTATGCAGGTCGGCCTTCAATCGCATCAACCAGACTCTTTTTCCGACGGGGCCGCAACCTCAAGGAATCCACGCGTTGCTCGGGCTTTTCCGGAGTGCAGGTCCTATTCGAGACTTTATCACCCAGAAGCTTGTGGATGGGGCCAACGCAACGATGGCGTATATCCGGAGTCAGCGTCCAAATATGCAGCTACATCCACCCGTGCCTGGATCGATTTTGTCACAGTCGCAACTTGACGGTACAGTCGAGTCTGCGAGGATGATGGTCGAGTGTTATCACGCTCAACTTATGGGCCCTGTTCTGCCAGTCAAGGACGAACCGGAAGATTAGGGTATTTCTGTATAGGGGACAGCCCCCGAGTGTAAATTTGCCACTTGTACGTAGTGTATATTTGTTTATGTGTATGTATGCAGCCCCCGAGTGTATCGAGTGGGGTTTATGAAAAACACTTAGAGTATGGAACATAAATTGCACAGCCCCCGAGTGTTCGAGTGAGGCTGTGAATTTTTGCGATATTTGAAGCTTCAACTCATGATTTTAGGCTCAGCCCCCGAGTAGTTGAGTGGGGTTGAGCAACTTTTTCGTTTATGTATGATTTTTATGACCCAGCCCCCGAGTATTCGAGTGCGGCTGGGTATTATGTTTGAAGAAGAAGGAGCGAAAGCTCATGCTTTGAGATAGCGCAGCCCCCGAGTATTCGGGTGAGGCTAAGTTTGTGCGAATAAGTTATGCGAGTAGTAAGCAGGAAGAAATATGAGGAATCATTGATTATATTCCATTTTTGAATGTTAAGCTGCAGGCCGCCTCATTAAAAACCTTCCAGTCCCCGTAGGTACCCTGGTAAGGAAAAGAGCGCGTCTGAAACCTGCAGCCATCCGACATATGTGCCTATTACATTGTGCGACTGAGCAATCTAAGCATAGAAACGGCGCAGCTGCGCAACGTTCCAAGGATTGTGCGAGAGTTCGCCTGTCTTCGCGTGCTTCAGTCTGTATGCTCCACCACCAATGACCTCGGTGATGATGAAGGGTCCTTCCCATGGAGAAGCGAGTTTGTGCACCTTCTTTTGCTTCAGTCGAAGTACCAGGTCGCCAACCTCGAAGGACCTGGTGCGCAGTCGACGGCTGTGGTAGTTGCGGAGGTCTTGCTGATAGACAGCTGTGCGTGCTAGCGCCGTGTGCGTGCTTCTTCGAGCAAGTCGACTGCATCTTCGAGTGCTTCATCTGCATCTTCTTCGTTGTATGCTTCGACTCTTGGTGCATTGAATCTTACATCTGATGGCAGGATTGCCTCTGCGCCGTAGACCATGAAAAATGGGGTGAACTGTGTTGAAGCGTTAGGAGTTGTGCGTAGGCTCCATAGCACAGATGGGAGTTCTTCGACCCAAGCACCCGCGGCTCTTTTGAGTGGCACCAGGAGGCGTTTCTTGATTCCGCTCGTCACGAGTCCATTGGCTTTTTCGACTTGGCCATTGGACTGCGGGTGTGCCACGGATGCATAGTTGAGCGTGATGTCTTGCTCTTTGCAGAAGGATCGGAACTCTTCAGCCGTGAAGTTTGTACCGTTATCAGTGATGATGCTGCTTGGTACACCGAAGCGGTATATGATGGATTTTATGAAATTGACTGCTGTAGTGGCAGTCGAACTTGTGATAGGGACTGCTTCAATCCACTTGGTGAACTTGTCGACCGCCACCAGAAGGTGAGTATGCCCTCCATGGGAGGATTTTTTGAGTGGCCCGACCATATCGAGCCCCCACTGGGCGAAGGGCCAGGCCAATGGTATTGTCTTCAACGCCGATGCGGGTGCGTGCGGCTTTGTGGCGAATTTTTGACAGCCGATGCACCTTTTGACTATGTCCTCCGCGTCTTTGAGTGCTGTGGGCCAGTAGAAGCCTGCGCGAAAGGCTTTGGCTACGAGTGATCGACTGCTGGCGTGATGCCCGCAGGTACCTGCATGAATATCACGAAGGATGGCCTGGCCATCTTCGAATGCTATGCATCGTTGGAACATACCTGATACGCTGCGCTTGTATAGTTCGCCGTTGATGACGGTGTATGCTTTAGATCTTCGAGTGACGCGTCTTGACTCTGTTATGTCTTCAGGTACCTCGCCGCGGAGTATGTATGCGAGGAAAGGTTGAGTCCAAGTTGGCTCAATGAGGAGTACCTCGACTGGCGGGTCCTCTGTGCTAGGTGCTTTGCTCTTGGCTGGTGCGGCTGATGTAGGAGATGTTCGTTTTTGCTTGATGGACCTGTGCTCGATGCGCTCGAGGAAGACACCAGGTGGAACTGGTGCTTTGGTCGCGCCAATGTTGGCTAGCTTGTCTGCTTCTTCGTTGCTCTCGCGCCCTATGTGCCGCAACTCGCAGCCTTCGAAGCTGCCCTCCATTAGGTTGTACAGATCACGGTAGGCGATCATGTTATCTGCGATTGCATCGCAGGCCTTCATTGTTTGCTGCACCACAAGATTCGAGTCACCATAGATCATCAGTCGAGTGCACCCGAGGGCTTTGGCCATCCGCATGCCATGGATCAGGGCCTCGTACTCAGCTTCGTTATTGGATGGTAACTCGAATCCCATCTGCAGGATATAGCGAAGCTTGTCGCCTTTTGGTGATATGAGGATGACACCTGCGCCTGCGCCTTCGTTCTTCTTTGAGCCGTCGAAGTACATAGTCCATGAGTTGGACACATCTGGTGCTCCTGGCAACTGAGCTTCGATCCACTCGGTATGGAAGTCAGGTAAGACTTGTGCTTTGATGGCCTTCGGGTAATCATACTTGATATCTCGTGGTCCTAGCTCGATGAGCCATTTTGCGACTCGCCCAGTTGCGTTGGGATTTGTGAGGATGTCTCCGATCCCTGAGGTGCTGATTACAGTGATCGGGTGCTCTGCGAAGTAGTGCGTCAGCTTCCTTGAGGACATGAACACGGCGTAGGCCAGCTTTTGATAATGCGGGTACCGCTGCTTTGATATGGAGAGGACTTCACTCAAGTAGTAGACTGGGCGTTGTATGCTTTGGGCGTGTCCCTCCTCCCTGCGTTCGACTACCAGTACGGTACTACCACCCTGTTAGTTGCGGAGACATATAGGTATAGTGGCTCTCGTTCCCTTGGTGCGACGAGGATTGGAGGGCTTGTGAGGACTCGCTTGAGGTCCGTGAAGGCTGCTTCGGCTTCTGGCGTCCACTCGAATTTGTCTGCTTTCTTCATCAGTCGATAGAACGGGAGTGCTTTTTCGCCCAGTTTGCTGATGAATCGACTGAGTGCTGCCACTCGACCGCTAATTTTTGTACGTCATGGAGCTTTGAAGGCCTTTGCATGTCAAGATGGCCTGTATTTTCTCCGGGTCCGCCTCGATTCCACGAGCCGAGACTAGATACCCCAGGAGCTGCCCGGCTGGCACGCCGAACGTGCACTTCTTCGGGTTGAGCTTGATGTGGAAGCGTTTGAGGTTTGCGAACGTCTCTCGCAAGTCATCGAGTAGTGTGTTTTCCTCCCTTGTTGTGATGACGATGTCATCTACGTAGACCTGGACGTTTCGCCCAATTTGCTTCTTGAGGCAGTCTTGCATCATGCGCTGGTAGGTTGCGCCTGCGTTCTTGAGCCCGAAAGGCATTGTTGTGTAGCAGTAGACCCCGAGTGGGGTTATGAACGCCGTTTTCTCTTCATCCTCTTCCTTCATCCTTATCTGGTGGTAACCTGAGTAAGCATCCAGGAAGGACAAGCGAGCGCACCCGGCGGTGGAGTCGACGATCTGGTCGATTCGAGGTAGTGGAAAGTGATCCTTTGGACACATTTATTGAGTGCTGTGAAATCTACGCACATCCGAAGGATATCTGTGTGCTTCTTCTCTACAAGTACGGGGTTAGCCACCCATTGTGATTTCTTGATTTCTCTGATGAAACCTGCTGCGAGTAGTCTGTCGACTTCGGCTTCGACTGCGGTTCTTTTCGGGCCGGATATGCGGCGCATTGTTTGCTTGACTGGTTTAGCATCTGGAAATAATTGGAGAGAGTGCTCGGCGAATTCCCTGGGAATACCTGGCATGTCGGCTGGACACCACGCAAATATATCCCAGTTCTCACGGAGGAATTCGACGAGCGCGCTTTCCTATGCGATAGGCAGACTCGAAGAGACATTGACTGTCTTGGTCGGGTCAGTCGGGTGCACCTGATGCGACCTTGTGTCATTGGTGGCATTGAATGCTCTGTCGACTGCCACCTTCTTGTGCTCCGGCATAAGTGTTCGATCGTTGGAGACCGCTAGATCGGCGAGTGTTGCTTCCATGCCGAACATCTCAGAGATTTTGCTAAACTCTCGGTCGCAAGAGTCGGACTTTTGGAAGTTTCCTTTGACTGTGATTACTCCTTTTGGTCCAGGCATCTTCAGCTGGAGGTATGCGTAGTGTGGGACCGCCATGAATCGAGCGAACGTCGGGCGTCCAAGTATGGCGTGGTATTGTGACTTCCAGTCGACAACTTCGAACTCAATCGACTCTGTCCTGAAGTGGTTTTGTCCCCGAACGTACGTCGAGTTGTATGGTGCCTTCTGGGCTTATTGCTTTGCCTGGGACGATACCGTGAAAGGTATTTGAGGATTTTGGCAGGTTTTCGACTGACCTGTTCATTTTGCGGAGCGTATCTGCGAAGATGATGTTTATGCCGCTGCCACCATCCATGAAGACCTTGGACATGGCGTAGCCTCCAATTTGTGCGTCGAGTACCAGAGCAGAGTGCCCTGGACGAACGACCGATGGTGGGTGGTCCTCTCTGCTGAAGCTTATTGCAGTTTCGGATCCCTTCAAGAATTCAGTTACGGCAGGAGGTGACATGACCGCCATATTTACTTGTCGAGTGCGAAGTTTTTGCTCCCTGTTGGAAGGGCGACCTTTCTGTATCATGTACATCTGCCCTTGGGGCGGAGGGTACTGAGGTTCGTCCACCCGAGGTACGGGTTGTATGGCACCCGCGATATTTCCGCCTGCGGCAGGCTGTGGTGGTGGAGGTGGTGCCATCAGAACAGGCACATTGTTTGGCTGAGGCACAGGTGCAGGTGCGGGTGCGTGTGCGGCTGTTGCCTTTCTGAGTTGCACGTATTCAGACGCTAGTTGGTCGAATTCTCTGCAGTTTCTCATCGAGTGATTGGAGCGCAATTTTCCGTCTTCCCCTTGTACAGGTGGAATCTGCAATCAGCATCCATCTTGTCATCGAATGATCGCTCGTTTGTGCCGGAGCGCGACTTGCGCCAGTCTTTCTTCTTGTAGCTGTCGCTGCGTTGCGCGGTCTCGACTGTCCCGCGATCATCTCGACTGTCCCGCGATCATCTCGACTGTCCCGTCGTCTCGACTCCGTCGATCTTCTGACCGTCGGTCGCTTCTGTCTTGGTCGTTGCGGGGTGTGGAGAATCCAGCCGCCATGAATTCGGGTCTGTCGTCGTCGTAGTGACGTTTTGAACGTTTGCGCCTCCGGTCGTCTCTGTATGAGTCTCTGCGGCTTCGACTGCCGCTTCATGATTGTCACGGGGTGAGGACCCGTGTGTGGTGCGCGCCATGTCTTCTCCGTCTGCCCACTCAGTCGCGATCTTAGGAGGTTAGCCACAGAGGTTGGCTTTTGGCGACCAAGTGCTTCTTTGAAATCTCGCCTGGCGAGGCCCATGATGAAAGCATCCATGGCCATATCTTCTGAAATTACTCCAACTGAGTTGCGTATCTCAGTCCATCGTCGGATGTATGACCTCAACGTTTCGTCTGACCGTTGAACGCAGGCTCGCAGTTCTTCGAACGTTTTTGGTCGCTCACATAGAGGCTCGAAGTTTTTGATGAAGTCTGCGCGGAAGTGATCCCACGAGTCGTATGTTGATGGAGGTAGAGCCTTGAGCCAGTCGCGGGCTGTGCCTTCGAGCATGAGTCGTATGTATTGCATGGCTGTGATATTTGTGCCTCGCTGGCACGCGACAGCCAGTCTGTAGTCTTCCAGCCATCCTGAAGGTTCCTGTCGACCCGTGTATTTGGGCTGTTCAGATGTGAGTTTGAACCCTTTGGGCATCCGTGTCTCGCGGACGCGTCGAGTGAAGCACAGAGCTCCGTGTGGCTCAGGCTCCTGATCAGAGTACGAGTCGCTACTGTAAGATCTGCGTGATCTGCTCCTGGACCTGCGCCGACGTGAGCCGCTTCTTTCCTTCGAGTGGTGACGGCGACCACTGCGATTATGTTCTTCACGACGCGTGTCTACTATGGCACGGTCTCGACTCCCTCCTGGAGTTTTTGGGATTTGGCGTATGGCCTTCGCCGCTAAGGCGAGTGATTTGATCTGTTGGCGATGTAGTTTTGCATTGGGGTCATCAGCTGGAGGCTTGATTGCCTCTAGGTATGCTGCAGCGTAAAGAGAGCACCCGCAGCTGTTTTGGGTACTGGCACTCCCTCCTCGTCGAATGTCATGAAAGAGTGGCCTAAGTTGCGGGTGAGTGCTGCCCTCTCATCTTCCGCGAGGGTGACAGCCTTGATCTGGGTCTTGTGTCTGCTCGCCCGGTGGAGCTCAGGGAGAGCTGTCTTCTTCGTGCACTCGACAAGCTAGCTGCTTTTTACGTTCTTCGAGTGTTGCTCTGATCTGCTGCAGTCGAAGTGATTCCTGCCAGTTGAAGTACTGGAAGGTCAACATCTCCTCTCGTGTTGCGTCTGCTGGCATCATTGTGCACTCCTTGATGACTTTATCTGCTTTTGCTGCCATCTCAGCAGTAATTGTGAGATTTGTGACTCCATCCGGCATAGTAACGTGCACGGGAATTCTGTAGGCCTGCGACTGGCCGCAGCATCAGATGATTCTGCGGCGAAGGCAACGTAGACCTGCTGGGGTATCACCCGAGGGTATGTGTATGTGTTTTCGAGTCCCGTCATGGACTCGACGTCTTCATCGAGGCTCATGTCGGAGTCGATATGCCCGTCGAGTGGTCCGTCTGGACGGATCTCGCTGTCGATGTCTTCATCGCCTATGCTCATCTCGGTGTCGGCGAAGTTGTTATGATCTCGAAGTCGAGGTTGTTGTTGGTGCAGATCTCGGAGTCGACGTGGTTGTCGATATGAGTTTCGGGCTCATCGAAGTCGCTGAGGGAGATCCCGCAGTCGAAGCTATCCTCGAGTGGAAGATCGAGCTCGGGATCGTTTGTGCGGTATGCTGATTCAGCCTCCTCACCTTGGAGTTCTTTCGCAATGAACTCGTTGATCTCTCGAGTGACATGGTTGTTGCAGACGAGCAGGCTTGGAGGATCGACGATGGTATGGACGCAGTTGATGGATCCGCAGTCGAAGGAGCCGCAACCGATGGAGCCTCGGGTGCGGAAGTCGCGAGTTGGCGTGGATCTGTCAAGTCCTGCATACCAAGCTTGTTTACGAAAAAATTGAACGAACCAACGGTTAAACCCAAACCTGACTCGAGATCAGCGAACGCCTCCTGGAATTCTGGCGAGTGCGGCTCGAAAGTTCATCAGAGGATCTGATGTGCTTTTTGCAGGTGAAGTTGGCGTGCTGCCGTTTGTCGAGTGAGTCGGCGAGTTGCCGTGTGCCGCCCGAGTCGGCGAGTTCTGGTTTGTTGATGCAGCCGGCGAGTTGCCGTTTGTAGATGCGATCGGCGAGTCGCCGTTTTCCGATGGAACCGAAGAAACCGTGAGTCCAGCACTATTCTTTCCCACAGACGGCGCCAATTGACGAGGGGTTAACTCATCAAATCCCATGGTTAAGGACCTAGGGTTGAGATTATGGGGAGAGAACGTGGTAGACTGGTAGTTTCGTCGGCTGACAAGCAGAGGCAAAGATTTACCCAGGTTCAGGCCTCCGGAGAGTAACACCCTACTTCCTGCTTGTCTGGTATTGATCGTGTGAGATTATGCGGTTACAGGGAGTCTCCGGCGAGATGTCGATCTCGCTAGGGCTTTTGGTGGTTCGAGTATTGCGTGTCCTGGATCGGCGGCCCTCCCCCTTTATATAATAGGCTGGGTCTCGGGAGTTCGCAACCGACTCAGATTACATGTAAGGAAAGCCTAAACCGACTATGCCTATGTCTAATCTTGGAGGATACTCCATCTTGTTGGGCCTTTCGTCATGCGCTTCATGTAGGCTCTTGATAGTTGGGCCTTAGTCGACACGTGCACTAGGTACCCTTATGGTAGGGTACCCGAGATGTATATCTTTGTCACAAATACACATGAAACACAAGAGAGTACTTCCTAACTACAAGAAACTAATAGCTCTGAACAAGAGATACATGCAAAACAAGAGCTAGAATCTAAAATAATAAAAAGCTAAACACTCTACACATATAAGTGAGGAACAAGAGTGTTTTTTTAAGAAAAAGCGGAGCGTGTCTCTCTCCCACACAAGAATAATAGGATCCAGCATTGCAAAGATCAGCAAACAAAACAAAACAAACAGAAAGCAAAACACAATGACGCTCCAAGAACATCACATATATGTAAAGGAATAAAAATATAGTTTCATGTGATCAACCTGATAAATTGTTGATGAAGAAGGGATGCCTTGGGCATTGATACGTCTCAAACGTATCTATAATTTCTGATGTTCCATGTTGATATTATACCAATTGTTACATGTTTTATATACACTTCATAGCATTTTTATGCATTTTCTGGGACTAACCTACTAACAAGATGCCATAGTGCCAGTTCCTGTTTTCTGCTGTTTTTGTATTCCAGAAAAGCTAGTCTGGAAATATTCTCGGAATTGGACGAAACTTGGACAGAACCTCCTATTTTTCCAACACGAAGACGGAGTCCAGAGGAGACGGAGGAGGGCCACGTGGCACCCACACCATGGGGCCGCGCGGGCCCCCCCTGCCGCGCCATGGGTGGTGTGGGGCCCTCGTGGCTCCGCAGCCGCCGCCCTTTCGCCTATTTATTCTTCCCGACGCGAAAACCCTAAATACCCGAGCCATTATCCACGAAAAGTTCCAGAGACGCCGCCGCCATCAACCCTAGCTCGGGAGGGTTCAGAAGCTCTTCCCGACACCCTGCCGGAGAGGGGAATCATCACCGGAGGGCTCTACATCACCATGCCTGCCTCCGGAGTGATGCGTGAGTAGTTCATCCTTGGACTACGGGTCCATGGCAGTAGCTAGATGGTTGTCTCTCCACTTTATGCTATCATGTTTAGATCTTGTGAGCTGCCTATCATGATCAAGATCATCTTATTGTAATGCTACATGTTGTGTTTGCTGGGATCCGATGAATATTGAATACTATGTCAAGTTGATTATCAATCTATCTTATATGTTATTTATGATCTTGCATGCTTTCCGTTACTAGTAGATGCTTTGGCCAAGTAGATGCTTGTAACTCCAAGAGTGAGTATTTATGCTAGATAGTGGGTTCATGCCTCCGGTAATCTGGGAGAGTGACAATAACTTCTAAGATTGTGGATGTGCTGTTGCCACTAGGGATAAAATAACCGATGCTTAGCTTAAGGGTACGCCGTTAGGTCTAATGCATTTGTTTACTTTACGCACATTACTTAATGCAATTATCCGTTGCTTGCAACTTAATACCAACGGGGAACTCGGTATGACAACCTGGCGGTGGATTATTAGTCATAGACGCTGTTGGATAACGGTCTATGTATTTTGTCGTAATGCCCACATGAATATCATAGTAATCATCATGTCATATATATGCATTGTTATGCGCTCAATATTTTGTCAATTGTCCAGCTGTAATTTGTTCACCCAGCATGTTAGTTATCTTTTATGGAGAGACACCACTAGTGAACTGTGGACCCCGGTCCATTCTTACACTGATAATACAACCAACTGCAAACACTGTTCCTTTTCATTCTCTGCAATTTACTACTGTTTTCCACACCATACGTTTAATCCTTTGTTTTCAGCAAGCCGGTGAGATTGACAACCTCACTGTTTCGTTGGGCAAAGTAGTTTGATTGTGTTGTGTGCAATTCCACGTCAGCGCGTCACTGACAACCTTCCGAAGTGATTTCTTGCTCCTACTGGTTCGATTAAACCTTGGTTTCATACTAAGGGAAAACTGCTATACTGCATCATACCTTCCTCTTGGGGTCTCCCAACGAACGTGTGATCCACGCAATCAAGCATATTTTCTGGCGCCGTTGCCGGGGAGCAGAAGCACTTCGGTTCAAAATCTCCTTGCTTCCCCTTCCACACGCCATATTTTCTGGCGCCGTTGCAGGTTGAGCAAGAGGATTTCTGCAAGGGAGTTTCACGCTTCCAATCTCTTTACTTTGTTATTGTCTTGCTTAGTTTATTTTTATTTAGTCTTGTTTGCTTTATTTATCAAAAACACAAAAAAATTAGTTACTTTTATTTTCGAATTGTTATTTTTCAGTCTTGTTATCATGTCTAGCCCTGTTCCTGTCATCATGTCGCCTGAGGAAGAATCTTCACTTTCAAGCAAGGGAGTGAGGAGAGTTTTAAAGATGCTTGGTCTAGAATTTTTGAGTCTTATGCTAAAACTGAACCTAAAATGACTTTAAGCCTGCTTCTTAGTAGCTTTTATTTTGGTCTTGTTCTTTGCTACAGATATGCTTTAGATGCTGTGGTAGGAGGAGATTTCCTTCGTTATGATGGGGATCAAGCTTTTAATGCTATAAAAAATGATTACAATTTCTAGCCCTCCAATCAGTAAAATTGATTTGGCTTTGACAAGCATAAGTGATAGACTTAACACTCTTGAAACAAACATATCTGGTCTAAAAGAAGGGTATAATCAAATTTGTGAACACTATGATAATGTGCCAGTAAATTTTGAACCATCGGGATGGGTTCCCTCAGTAAAAGTTGTTATCAATGGTGAAACTTTTCATGCTCGCTGTGATATTATGTCTGAATTCTGTTTAATGCCCAAGGATATTTTTGATTCCTTAAATCTTTGGGAGCTTTCCAAATGCGAAGATTGTATAATTTTGGGTGATAATACTATTAAATTACCAAGAGGAGTAGCCGAAGGAGTATTTACAAAACTCCTAGGGATAACAATATCTATTGATTATCTTGTCATTGAATGTGC
This sequence comes from Poa pratensis, assembly GCA_947311845.1. NCBI lineage: Eukaryota > Viridiplantae > Streptophyta > Magnoliopsida > Poales > Poaceae > Poa > Poa pratensis. The sequence continues at coordinate 49,086,185 of CAMZMU010000085.1, read as the reverse complement.
AGGAGTAGGACAAATTACGCTTGGAAGATCTCTGTTGAAACGCTTTGGAGCAATAATAGATGTGGGCCAAGGCACTATGAATTTCGCCTCTTCACCTATGTGTAACCAAGTATTTCCTAAAGATAAGGGTAAAGGTAAGAGAGCTAAGCGTAAGATTGTTGATGCTTCATCACTTGGAAACACTTGATTCTTACTTTCTGCGCCTAGCTGAAAGGCGTTAAAGAAAAGCGCTTATGGGAGACAACCCATTATTTTATTTCTGCAATTTTTTTTTTTTGAGTCAAGGAGTTGTTTACTTCTGTAACAATTCCTTTGTATCTTTATTTTATCGCATTGTTGTGCCAAGTATTGCCTCTAATAGGAAGATGATGCTAGATTTGGATTTCTGCGCAGGAACAGATTTCTGCTGTTCACCGTTTTAATTCTGTAAAATCACAGAAAAATTATTTAAATCTGAAATTTTTGTGCGTGATCCTCAGATATGTACGCATCTTTCGTTAGTTTAAAGTTTTTCGATCTGAGCAACGTAAGTGCCTCGAAAAAATTCGTCTTTGCGGACTGTTCTGTTTAGACAGATTCTGTCTTTTATTTTTCGCATTCTCTCTTTTACTAGTGTTGAGTGGAATTCTTTTTTAGGGTGAAGAGCTTCACATAACATCAGTGGCAGTAGCTAATGTTAAAAGTAACGGTCATGTTTGTGTCCTTATAGAACATGTGAGTTTTTGATTGTGCACTAACCCTCTAATGAGAATTACTTTGAGTTTGGTGTGGCGGAAGTTTTCAAGGGTCAAGAGAGAAGGATGATATAATGTGATCAAGAAGAGTGAAGAGCTTAAGCTTGGGGATGCTCCCATGGATCACCCCAGCATATTTCAAGAAGACTCAAGCGTCTAAGCTTGGGGATGCCCAAGGCATCCCCTTCTTCATCAGCAACTTATCAGGTCATCTCTAGTGAAACTATATTTTAATTCTTTCACATCATATGTGCTTTACTTGGAGCGTCTGTGTGCTTTTATTTTCAGTATTTTATTTTTCTTATGGTCAACTTGATTGGACCCCAGCATTCTTGATTGGGAGAGAGACACGCTCCGCTTTTTCATATGAATACTCCTATTCTTCACTTATACTTGTTGAGTATTCTTGTCTAGCTATTGCTATGCTTTTAGCTCCTGTTTTGCATGCATCTCTTATTCAGAGCTGTTAGTTCTTTTAAAGAAAGTACTCTCTTGCTTCACTTATAATTGTTTGGAGAGTTTATGTTGAAATAAATTGATTGGTGTTTGGTTGGAACAGAAAATGTTGCATGTGGTAGATGGTATAATGGAAAAAGCTTACATATTCTTGTAGATCATGTATTGGATAATTTGATACTTGTCAATTGTTTTGAGTTATCAAGTAGTTCATGTTTAAGCTTTTGTATCATGTAGTTAAAACCTATTAATGAAGAACTACCGTAAAGCTCGTTGAAATTTGGTTTGCATGATTGGTATCTCTAAGGTCTAGATATTTTCTAGTAAAAGGGTTTGGTTAACAAGGAAGACAGTGTAGAGTCTTATAATGCTTGCAATATGTTTTCATATAAGCCTTGCTGTGTCGGTTGATATCCTGTGTTTGCTTCAAATAACCTTGCTAGCCTAAACTCTGTACTGAGAGGGAATGCTTCTCGTGCATCCAAAACCTTGAGCCAAAATCCATGCCATCTGTGTCCACCATAACTACCTATATGTGGTATTTCCTTGCCATTCCAAGTAAATTTTTCATGTGCTACCTTTAAACTATTCAAACTTTATTACTCCTATTTTGTGTCAATGTTTACCAAGCTCATGAGGACGGGGTGGATGTCTTTATGTCAACTGTCAAACAGACTTTACCACCGGACTAGCGGCATATACATCCGCTTATCCATTAATTTTGCAAAAAGAGCTGGCAAATGGGGTGCCCAGTCCCAATTAATTACAACTTTAACCGCTTAATTCTCTTCACATTTTTGCCCTGATTTATCAGTCAAGCAATGACAAACAGTGAAATATCTGCATGTGTAAACAAAAGAGAAAGAGGGATGATCTGCCTTGCTGGTAGAAATAACGTCCTTCATGGGAGCCGCTCTTAAAAGTCTGGTTGGCAGGGGTCATATTGTACTTTCCATTTTCTGATTCGTTGACAATTAACAAACACCTCTCAAAACTTATTTTTACTCTCTATATGATTTCAAAAACTTAAAAAGCTCTAGCACATGATTTAATCCCTGCTTCCCTCTGCGAAGGGCCTTTCTTTTACTTTTATGTTGAGTCAGTTTACCTACTTCTTTCTATCTTAGAAGCAAACACTAGTGTCAACTTTGGTGCAACAATTTTTATATGCTCGTATATTGCACTTATTATATGCTTTGTGTTGACAAATATCCATGAGATATATATGTTGAAAGTTGAAAGCAATTGCTGAAACTTAAATCTTCCTTTGTGTTGGTTAAATACCTTTTACTTAGAATCTATTGCTTTATGAGTTAACTCTTATGCAAAACTCTTGATGCTTGTCTCGAAAGTACTATTCATGAAAAGTTTTTGCTTATATGATTCAGTTGTTTGCTCATTATCTACTTGCTAGCAAACTATAGACCATTGACCTGGATCACTTCATTCATAACATGTGCTTTACAGTATTATTTGATCAAGATTATGATTGTAGCATGTCACCTCAGAAATTATTTTGTTTTTATCGTTTTACCTACTCGAGGACGAGTAGAACTAAGCTTGGGGATGCTTGATACGTCTCAAACGTATCTATAATTTCTGATGTTCCATGTTGATATTATACCAATTGTTACATGTTTTATATACACTTCATAGCATTTTTATGCATTTTCTGGGACTAACCTATTAACAAGATGCCACAGTGCCAGTTCCTGTTTTCTGCTGTTTTTGTATTCCAGAAAAGCTAGTCTGGAAATATTCTCGGAATTGGACGAAACTTGGACAGAACCTCCTATTTTTCCAACACGAAGACGGAGTCCAGAGGAGAGACGGAGGAGGGCCACGTGGCACCCACACCATGGGGCCGCGCGGCCCCCCTGCCGCGCGTGGGGTGGTGTGGGGCCCTCGTGGCTCCGCAGCCGCCGCCCTTTCGCCTATTTATTCTTCCCGACGCGAAAACCCTAAATACCCGAGCCATTATCCACGAAAAGTTCCAGAGACGCCGCCGCCGTCAACCCTAGCTCGGGAGGGTTCAGAAGCTCTTCCCGGCACCCTGCCGGAGAGGGGAATCATCACCGGAGGGCTCTACATCACCATGCCTGCCTCCGGAGTGATGCGTGAGTAGTTCATCCTTGGACTACGGGTCCATGGCAGTAGCTAGATGGTTGTCTCTCCACTTTATGCTATCATGTTTAGATCTTGTGAGCTGCCTATCATGATCAAGATCATCTTATTGTAATGCTACATGTTGTGTTTGCTGGGATCCGATGAATATTGAATACTATGTCAAGTTGATTATCAATCTATCTTATATGTTATTTATGATCTTGCATGCTTTCCGTTACTAGTAGATGCTTTGGCCAAGTAGATGCTTGTAACTCCAAGAGTGAGTATTTATGCTAGATAGTGGGTTCATGCCTCCGGTAATCTGGGAGAGTGACAACAACTTCTAAGATTGTGGATGTGCTGTTGCCACTAGGGATAAAATAACCGATGCTTAGCTTAAGGGTACGCCGTTAGGTCTAATGCATTTGTTTACTTTACGCACATTACTTAATGCAATTATCCGTTGCTTGCAACTTAATACCAACGGGGAACTCGGTATGACAACCTGGCGGTGGATTATTAGTCATAGACGCTGTTGGATAACGGTCTATGTATTTTGTCGTAATGCCCACATGAATATCATAGTAATCATCATGTCATATATATGCATTGTTATGCGCTCAATATTTTGTCAATTGCCCAGCTGTAATTTGTTCACCCAGCATGTTAGTTATCTTTTATGGAGAGACACCACTAGTGAACTGTGGACCCCGGTCCATTCTTTTACACTGATAATACAACCAACTGCAAACACTGTTCCTTTTCATTCTCTGCAATTTACTACTGTTTTCCACACCATACGTTTAATCCTTTGTTTTCAGCAAGCCGGTGAGATTGACAACCTCACTGTTTCGTTGGGCAAAGTAGTTTGATTGTGTTGTGTGTAGATTCCACGTCAGCGCGCCACTGACAACCTTCCGAAGTGATTTCTTGCTCCTACTGGTTCGATTAAACGTTGGTTTCATACTAAGGGAAAACTGCTTCTATACTGCATCATACCTTCCTCTTGGGGTCTCCCAACGAACGTGTGATCCACGCAATCGGGCATCCCCAAGCTTAGACGCTTGAGACTTCTTGAATATTTGGGAGAGGTCCAGGGGAGCCTCCACAGGCTTGAGATTTAATCCCTTCTTGATCTTCTTTCATCACCTCGTTCTCTCAACACTTGAAAACTTCATTCACACAAAACTTCTCACAAACTTATTAGAGGGGTTAGTACTCAAACAAAATAATTCACCTTCAGTTCTCATTTAACAAATTACATAAAATTATTTTAACATTAGCTACTGTCACAAAGCCTTAAGTGGTTCTCTTGGATAAAAAAGAACCCCACTGAACACTTGTAAAAGACACAATGCAAAACTAAGACATAATCTGTCAAAAACATAACATAACGCAAAGATGATTTTTTCGAGATACTAGGACACCTCGAATCAGAAAACTTAAAACTAATGAAAGTTATACAAAACCCAGATGCTTGCTGTCAAAAAAATTCAGACCCAGATCACATTCTGTGATGTTTTGGATTCTCGTACGGTGATGAACAGAAATCTGTTTCTGGACAACAAACTCAAAATTTTAACTTTCCTCTCATTAGAGGCTTCTCTTGGCACAAAAACGAAAATAAAAAGGATACAAGGGAGTTGCTACAGAGGTAACAAAACCCAAACACAAAGAAAAAATAAAATAAAACTGAAAGCAAAAAATAAATGGGTTGCCTCCCATAAGCGCTTTTCTTTAAAGCCTTTTAGCTAGGCATGATAATTTTAATGATGCTCTCATAAGAATAAAAGTTGAACATATAAGAGAGCATCAAGAAGAATATATAAAACATGTTTAAATTTTACACACTTCCTATGCATAGGAGTCTTGTAAGAAAACAAATCAATGAAGCACAAAGTGACTAGCATAGGAAGGCAAAATAAGTGCAACTTCAAAACTTTCAACATAAAGAGAGGAGACTTAATATTATTGAGATATATGAAACCGTGTCTCCCTCTCTCATAATGACCATTTGGTCTTAAAGCAACCAACATATAAAAGCAACACAAGAGAAAGTTCAAAACTTTCATCATAAAGAGAGGAAATTTAATAACATGAAGATTTCTATAACCATATATTCCTCTCTCAAAATAATTTTCAGTAGCATCATGAATAGACTCAACAATATAGCTATCACATAAAGCATTCTTATCATGATCCACATGCATGGAAGTATCATTACTCTCCACATAAGCATAATCATTAGTAATAGTGGGAGTAAAACTATCACAACCATCATTGTAATCATCATAAATTGCCGGCATAGTATAATCATAATAAACTTTATCCTCAATAGTAGATGGGCTGAAAATATCATATTCATCATTGTAAACATCATATATAGGAGGCATATCATAATCACAATCAACTTTATCCTCGATAGTAGGTGGAACTAAAATACCACAATCATTATAATCATCATATACTGGAGGCAAAGTATCATCAAATCAAATTTCCTCCTCCAAGCTCGGGGGACTAAAAATATCATTCTCATCAAAACCACCTTCCCCAAGCTTAGAGCTTTCCATGGCATTAGCAATAATGGTGTTCAAAGAATGTATGGTAATAACATTACCACTATCATGGAAATAAAGTTCCATAGGTTTTTTAATTTTCTCTTCAAACACTTCATGTCCTAACTCAAGATAAATTTCATAGAGCTCTCTATTTTGTTGTTGTTTTCCATTAAGCCTAACTAGTGAAATAAAAACAAGAAACAAAAAGATAAAACTGCAGGATCTAAAGGAGATACCTTCGAGCGCTCACCTCCCCGACAATGGCGCCAGAAAAGAGCTTGATGTCTACTACGCGCTTCTATTTCTGTAGACAGTGTTGGGCCTGCAAGTGCAGAGGTTTGTAGGACAACAACAATTTTTCCTTAAGTGATTAACCCAAGGTTTATCGAACTCAGGGAGGTAGAGGTCAAAGGTATCCCTCTCAAGCAACCATGCAATTAAGATACAAGAAGTCTCTTGTGTCCCCAACACACCTAATACAATTGTCAGTTGTATAGGTGCACTAGTTCGGCGAATAGATAGTAAAATGCAAGTGATATGAATGATAAAAAGTGGTATTTGTAATATGTAGTAAAAATGGCAGCAATCAAACATGTAACAAAAGTAACTGAAAACGGTGTTCCGATGATTGGAAATAAGGCTTAGGGATCATACTTTCACTAGTGGACTCTCCCAACACATTAACACAACTGAACGCATGCATGATACTTCCTCCCATTATGCAACATAGGTGATACCCGGAACTATTCTTCTTCTCGATAAGAAACAAGAGTACTATGCGTAGGTGTATAAAATCACACCTCAAAGTTCGAACACCACAATTACTGCGTAGGTCTGTCACACCCTAAATTCCAAACACCACAATTCCACAAAGAATAACTCATGATAAATATCTAATCTATTATCCATAGAGCCACACACAAGTACTCACACTGTCATCCTTGGTACCGTGTTGTCCACAATGACTTCGGAAATTAGATAAAACCACTTGAGTAACATATCCATTACATAATGAAGGGGAAACTCATATGAATTCAGCTACACTAACATTGCTCATTATCACATAAAGATCACACCATGGGAGAGAGAGATAAACACATAGCTACCGGCATGAGCCCTCAGCCTCGATGAAGAACTACTCCCGCTGCATCATGGGAGGCGGCAAGGGCGATGAAGATGGCTCCGGGGGGCAATTCCCCCACCTCGGCAGGGTGCTGGAACATAGAGTTCTATCTCCCGAATTAGGGTTTTTGGTGGCGACGGAGCTCTGGAACTTTTCTGGAGAAATCCTTCGGGGCCATCGTTTTTAGGTTAGGAGGGACTTTATAGGCGAAGAGGCGACACGAGGTGCCCAGATGGGACCCAGGCGCGGTCCACCCTGAACCGCGGCCAGGGGTCGTCTGGAGGTTGTGGCCCTCCCCCATACTTGTCCTTGTGGCTCCCGGGGTCTTCTGGCGAAAAAGAATTTATGTATTTTTTTCGGATTTTTCTGAGCACTTTGGATTTTGGACCTTTTCTGCAATGCACAGACATAATAAACAGAAACTGGCACTGGGCACTGGGTTAATAGGTTAGTCCAATAAAATGTGCCAAAATGATATAAAACTATAATAATTACATGTGGCATTGTTATAAAACATGCATGGAACATCAAAAATTATAGATACGTTTGAGACGTATCAATAAACACCTCATTTTAGTCGATGCCGATACATCTTGGTTCTTAAGCTTGAGACAACTCTTGCTTCTAGCCTGCTCTAGACTGTACCAGCTGGCACTGGCGACTTGCATCTCCTGTTCTGCTCACTCTTGCTCGCTTCGCCCTGTCCAAGTAATGTTCTGCGCTTGGTTTCTCCTGCTTTTGGCTTCAATGCGAATGCATCCACTCGGGTTTCTGCCCATCTTCAGAATCTCACCGTACGTTGGTAGTTGGCCAAAACGAGAGACAACACATGCCCTCCTGTGTTGTGGCAGATTTTGGGAGTTAGAAAATAACTTGTCTAGACTCGGCTAAGTGCGATGTAAGCTCATCACACATATGCTCTAAGGGCGATATATGTATACTGACCATACATGTGACTTAGGCAGATTGCCGCACGAGATCCGGTGGAATGTTTTGAGATAGATAGCTCGGGGTAACATGTGCCCCTCCAATTACTCCAACATATAAGAGTTATGGGGTACTATCCTCGCGATCCGGAGAGCTCCTTCCCATCTCGGCGACCATTTGTCAAATTTCCAATTTCTTAAGCCGACTGGGAGCATCACCTTACAAACAAAGTCGCTGACCGAGAGTACAACCACATTGTCCACGTCCATCATGCTAAATCACAAAAGCATGCTTACATTGTGGACTTATGGTGTCATAATTTTTACCGGGGCATCATCTGTCTTCTCAAAGTTTACATATTTCACTATCTACTCCATCACAAGGGAGTTTCATATTTTAAAAGGAATACGGTATGGGAGGCCCCTACAACGAATTTTCTTTTGAAATAATAAGAACCCAAATTCATGTGCGTGAGGAATTGACGCTGAATATCATTTCGACATTTGACTATTTATGTTTCAAGCGATGTTACATGGAATTTTCCCTTTTATAAGAAATTCGAAAATAGATCAATATATAAAAGCTGGAAAGAATCACCCCCCTCCGCACTATCCACGTCGCAGGCTTTTCTCAGCCGTTCGATCGGCCCGATCCGACGGCCAGGAAACGTCCACGACAGGCCCCGGCGCGCGCTACAGTACACGGCGATTTTCTACCAATCACACGGCGCCACGTCGCCCGGTCAGCAGCCGGTGGAACCGGTTCCCAGCCGGTCACCCCCCTGCACGGATTTTGGCGCAAAAATTTACAGAGAAACCCCCGCGAAGGACTGACTTGCAATTTCCGGCAACTCCAGGGACCTCCGTGCAAAAACGTGCCCACAATCCCCCTCCCTCTCTTCTCTCTCACGCGCGATCCCGAGCTCGCCGCCGTCGCCGACGCACGCCCCCGCCGCTCCGCTCCTCCTCGGACGAATCCAAGCACACAGGACGCTCCGCCGCCGCGTCCTCTCCATCTTCGCCGAGGATCGCGTCCCGGGACGCCGCACGTGCGCCGGAATCGTCGACGCCGCGCTCGCCGTCCGCCACCGCGGATTTGCTCGCCGCCGGCGACCCCGGCGACCAAAAGGTCCATCGCGCCGCCGTCCGGCTCCCCTCCACCTCCTCGCGCGGACCCACCGCGGGCCACCTGTCAGCTTTTTTACATTTTCGTAGACGTTTTCCAGAATTAAGAAAAACCTGACGTATGGGTCCTGCTTGCCATAAATTTTACAATTACAACAAAATGATGAAAATTGTAAAATTCAGAACTTCTAAACTGTAATTCAGGAAAATGCAAATAATATGTCAAAAAATTTCAAATTTAACAAATTTTCAAACTTTGCACACAAAAGTTGCACCAAAAAAACAATGCCCACAAAATAATGCAAATAATATTTCGAAAGTTTTCGAGACTACAAAATTTTCATACTCTCCACACAAAAGTTGCAACAAAAAACCATTGTGCACATTTCAAAATATAAGAAAATTTAAAATTTAATAATTCTTCAAACTTTCCACACGAACTAATAAATGCCCATTTTGTTGAAGATTTGTTGGATTAATTTTCCAGATAATTTTTCTATTTTCTCACTGAAAAAAAAATTCCAGACGGATTTCAAAATTTTCGTTCACAACGAGCACGGTATGCTACGCGCTAAATTTTTCAACATTACTGTCCATTTTAAATTAAAAAAGAAAACAAACTCCTTCATGATATTAGGTTCCTGACAGATGGGACCATTTTAGTTAAACAATTTCAAAAAAAATGAGAAACATTGGAAAAACAACGATTCTGAATCTATCCATCAGAAGAAAATATGGATAACATATCAAAACGACCAGACAAATACATGCTATCTATTTATGCTAAAAAACAACCATATTTAATTATTTCAGATTGGTAACTATTTCGATACGATCTAGATGCACTTTCTCTAATTATTATGGAATTAAATCCAACAAATATGCATTCCCACTATTTACATACTAAAATTAAATATTAATGGGAAAATATAATCATAGTTCAACATTTCAAATTACTACAAAATCGGAGATACTCCAACATATATAGACATGCTCAGGAAAAAAAATCCACTTAGATCTATATATCTCTGTTGTGGAAATGCAGTCTAATTTATCTATGTTATTATATTGTTTTGGATTTTTTACGGAGAGTTAATGAATTTCAGTTTATTCCAAAATGAACTGGTAACAACAAATCAACTTAAAAGTGGAATGGACCAGATACTTTCACATGGCTTCAATATCTTTCAAAGTCGTGTTCTGCTATTGTACAATGCAATTTTGCTTACACTGTCACGCTGAGCTAAGAAGAAGTACATGTATCAATCAATAACTAAGTAGAGATCAGATAACCATTGCTGCTGAAATTATCACAAAGCTTCAAATAGCTTTCAAGTTTTACACTGAAGCAATTACACAATGCTGGCTTCTATCCATGATCTAGAAAAATTGGCAACAAAATGCTGCCAAATTTCACGAAGTACAGCCGCTCAGAGAGATCATATCATTTTGCGATCCGGCATTATATACAACTCTAGATGACATATAAGCTATCCAGCAAAATAACTTCGTACTATCTGCAATTATATCGACAAATCCCATCAACATACTTGTTACCACAAAGCTCTCAGCATATAAAACGTGGATGATGGAACATTTTAATTTGGTAGGAAACCTTACCATTCCCACCTCATTTTTGCAACTGTATTTCCCTACGGTAAATATGTTGTACAGTAAATACGATGTCGATTTCCCGACGTCCTTGACGTGTAAGACAGTATTATTTTAGCTATTTTTTCCCTAATTCCCAGCCGTATTTTTCCAATTGTATTTCTCAACTTTTAGTAATTTTGTTACGCTCTTAGAATAGCCAAAAATTAGAATCTCCCCACATTTTTGGATTGAATTTCATAATTTTCTTACCACAACGATAAATAGGGAGAGTTTTAGAATTTTAGACAAATTCCTACTTATTTGAAATACGAACATTTCTTAATCAATTTAAACATGATGATCACGGCTGCAATTTAACTAAGTTTTCAAATTGTCCCATAAATGTTAATCTAACTTTTTTCTTCAGATTAAATGTTAATCTAACTAAATTATCACTAGGGGCGCGGCATGTCATCGAACTCTTCTTTTTAACTACTAGACGGCAATTCTACGACACGTCTACCGGCCTTTATGACGGTGATTAGACTACGTCTATGTCAGTATTTCTTTCCCATTTCCCGCCACATTTTCCAACTGTATTTCTATACCTTAAATTTGGTGTCGATTACCCGACATTCTCGACGTGCACGACAGTAATATATATTTTTAGCGCCTTTTTTCTTAATTTTTATCTGCATTTCTCCAACGTTATTTCTTTATTATAAATTCAATGTTAATTACCCAACCTCTTCGACGGTAACTTCTAACTGATGATATTTAACCAGACGAATCAATGGGAAGGGTGCGGCGTATCGCTGCGCTAGATTGACTAGTATTTTCCTTACGAATGAGTAAGTTGCAGTGTCGAAAATAAACCAATTTTCAGAGGGGGTTCACGTTCAGTTCTCTCTACAAAATCTTCGTGTCTGCCTCTTGGGCCCACCAGTCATACAGAGACCATTCGGTTTAGTCGAGTCGCATCGCCGAGGTGTCCGTCTCTCGTCTTCCCCCCCAACAAATCCCACCACCGACCGGTGGGGAGCTCTCTCGCTCTGTCGCTCACCTGGCGCGCGGCGAGATCTGACTCCCGCCCAGCCGGACAGATCCGCGCCCGTCATCACGATGGAGTGGGCAACGGTGCAGCACCTGGATCTCCGCCACGCCGGCGGCCGCCGCGGGGCCTCCGCCCGCCCGCTGCAGCCGCACGCCGCCGCCTTCCGCGCCTCCCAGGCCATCGTCGCCGTCGCCATCGGCACCCACGTCGTCGGTACGTCCGGTTCCCCCTCTCGAGCTTCTCTGGAGTCTGCTGATGTGGGTTTCGAGTCTGCTGCTTCTGATCTGCACTCGAATTGGACTAGCTCCGGTGGCGGAAATGGGCTGGGAGTATGTAGCTGGGAGCTTGAATTCTAGACCCCTGTGCCTACCCTGTTTAGTTGGTGGTGATCTGCTTAGCTTAAGCTAGATAGAACCCGAGTGAGCCTGAGCACTTTTTTGAACAAGCGTCGTGGAAATTTCCGCTGAGTATGAGCTCAGCTCTGACCAGGGGCACCATAAACCTGTCGTAACTGTTTAGCTAGTTCACAGATCACTTGCATAGCTCGATGTGCTTCGAGTGAGATTATGGGTATACATGAGCTCAGCTCTGACCAGGGGCACCATAAACCTGTCGTAACTGTTTAGCTAGTTCACAGATCACTTGCATAGCTCGATGTGCTTCGAGTGAGATTATGGGTATACGAACACCTCATGGGCCTGAAATGCCGTTGAGCAGTGAGTATTGAATTTCAGTAGCCGACTAGCCGTACTATGTAGACATGATTATCCACTGATTACAATGTTCTGAAAGATATCGTCACCAGAGTAATGTTAGTTATTCTCTCAAAGGGGGTGCACGTTCAGTGTGATTCAAGTCGTCTTGTGTACACCTCTTGTCGGGAGATCCGTCAGTTGCTACTTTGGTTATGCTTGAAAACTCTCCTAACTCCTAAGTACACTGTTAACTCAATAAAAATTCCGAAGTTTGTGTAAGACCTTAAAGGTGTGCACTAATTGTTCTATGGCTCGAGTGATGCATCGAGCTTTTATTAACCACCTCTATTTTATATTTTGTTTGCAGAATTTGATGCTTTGACAGGAAGCAAGATAGCTTTGGTTGACCTCGGAGCTCGTGTTGTTCGTATGGCATATAGCCCTACTGCTAGCCATGTTATCATTGCTATCCTCGAGGTTTGTTTTGATTTTCCACTATTTGGTAGAAGTTATTTCATCCACTTAGAACAACGAATAAGTTTGTACCACCTACGGCTAGAAGGATTGACTATGTTTTCAATACCATGGGCAGAAAAGTTGCTACTGTACTGTTCAATCTTATCACTAGACGTGCTTTTTTGGCTTTTAGTCTTTCATTATTCATCTTCCATGCATCATAGTGTTAAAAATATTTCTTTCTGGAAAGTTCTGAACTCACACGGTATTAATATCTCATACAACTTCTGTTTGTCTATGTATCTCTTGTTCTGTAGGATGCTACAATCAGATCTTGTGATTTCGCCACGGAGCAGACACTTGTTCTGCACTCACCCGAGAAGAAGACAGATCATATTTCTATAGACACAGAAGTTCATCTTGCGTTGACGCCTCTTGAACCTATTGTTTTCTTCGGTTTTCACAAAAGAATGAGTGTGACAGGTTATTTTCGTCACTTAAAGAGCTCTCCATTACATTTACAAAAATCCACCTGTAGCATTAACTTTAATGCTTTTTGGTCTCTTCTAGCTGTTGGGACTGTTGAAGGTGGGAGGCCGCCAACAAAAATAAAGACCGATCTTAAAAAACCTATTGTCAATCTGGCTTGCCATCCTCGCCTTCCTGTGTTTGTACGTACAATCATCCATTTACTTTCTTCTTGTTGATGATTGCACACATAAATGATAGCTCTTATTGTGCCTTCTTTGGTTTCCTTATCTTGACATGCATACTTATAATTTCAGTATGTAGCTTATGCGGAAGGCTTGGTACGTGCCTACAACGTCCAGACGTATGCTGTTCACTACACGTTACAACGTAATATGCATTGCTTTGTTTTCATATGTTTTAGCATTTAACCACCAGTAGGCTTCTTAACATTTCCAAAAAAAATGCAGTTCCAGTTGACAGTACAATTAAGCTCATGGGAGCTGGTGCCTTTGGATTTCACCCGACCTTAGAGTGGGTATTTATTGGTGATAGAGGGGGCACTCTCCTGGCATGGGATGTATCAACTGAGAGGCCAAATATGATTGGGATGTAAGTCTGGTTTGCCTTATTTACTGTTGGAACTTGAGATTGGAGAAATAAGGTCCTTTATCAGATGCTTATTTCCTTTCCAATACGCAGTACTAGTTTAACTTTTATTACATGGACACTACTAATATTATGTTAACTGTTGGAAGCAATTCGAGGATCAAACATTTAGTTGCATAAAACCCAGTGGAGTCAGAGCTACGGGGCTCCTTAGACATATATTAGAGTGTGCCCTTCTTTCACGACAACAGGGTTGCTTTCGATTTATGTGCTGCTAGCTGTATATTTGTGGCATCTTCTGGCAGTAGTTGTAATGGATTCTGTCACCCTATTGGATAACACTTGACATCACATCTAATTAGTGTATCTTTGCTTGTAAGTTCAGTTTGAAGTAGATTAGGCATCCACTTCCTTGACATAGATTTCGTTAGGAAAGGCGTGATGGCATGTTTGTAACCCAGTCAACCCTCTCCATGCACTTCTCTGTTATTTGTATGGCATTTTATTCTGTGGTGAAGATGCATTCGGATGTACTGTTTATTCTCTGTTATTTTATTTTACATCTTCATCTATCTACCATGCGATAATCTGTTTGTTGCTTTTTTGTATCAGTACGCAGGCTGGTTCCCAGCCAATCACATCTGTTTCTTGGCTTCCTACACTACGGCTGCTCGTTACAATTTCCAAGGACGGGGGTCTTCAAGTATGGAAAACACGAGTTATAATTAATACTAATAGACAACCCATGGAAACTCATTTCTTTGAGCGAGCAGGTTAGTCTTTGGCGTCCTTACTGTTTATAATTTTGCCTTCCTTTTACCTTCTTTACACGTCAGGTTTCAACAGTTATGTTGCATGGTTAGTGGCATATCTGGGTGACCATACATCTTTGTTCTAGCACTGAAGCCATTTTATTGTTCTCATGTTGCTCAGATAGTCTCAGTAATTTTCTTCATGACCTGTGCTAGTTGCTGATTGATAGTTTTGTTTTTGTTTGGACAGTAAGCAATGTAACTATCTTCTTCGTTATCTATGCAGCCATTGAAACAATGGACATCACAAAAATACTCACTCTTCAGGGTGGAGAAGCAGTGTACCCTTTGCCCCGGATAAAGAACTTGGCAGTGCATCCAAAGTTCAATTTGGCTGCAGTGGTTTTTGCAGTAAGGCCACACTGACTCTGAATCCCCTAAATTCAGTACTCGATACCATGAGTTTGAGAAACATTTTTTTTGTCATTGATTTGCAGGATATGTCAGCGACAGAAGCTGCAAAGAATAAGGCTGCATACACAAGGGAAGGAAGGAGGCAACTTTTTGCTGTACTTCAAGGGGCTAGGGGGTCAACAGGTAAGCATATGGATGTGTGTTTTTTCTCATTTTTGCCGTACTTATTCTTATCAAAATTCTCGGATCAACCCCTTGGTTGAAATTGCTGAAAGCTCATTTCTTTGTTTTACTTGGTTCCTACAGGTTAGAATACTGTAGAAATCAGGCTGTATTTGCCACTTTATTAGATTTTTGAAGACTTCATGCACTAAATTCTGTTCTGGTATTACAGCTGCTGTTTTAAAGGAGAAACTATTAGCCCTGGGTTCATCCGGAATATTAGCAGAGCACCAACTGCAAGCGCAGCTTCAGGAGCAGCATTTGAAGGGGTAGGATTCATACTTCCATTTACTATGTCACCGTACTTTCTTGATTGCACACAGTATTTATTGATGATTTGGCCTTACTTTATTTTTCTTGTTGTCAGCCAGAGCAAGCTAACTATTTCAGATGTTGCAAGGAAGGCGTTCCTTCACAGTGTACGTGCCTCTTTTTGTTAGCTTTCAACATGTACATGTACTATGTCCTCACATTTATTGAAGCTATGCAGGTTGCTTTGAACATTTTCTATAATAAAAAACCAGTAAAATCCTTGATAGCTTAGATCCCAAAAGAATTTTGTTTGTAACCTCTGTTAGTACTGCGATGCTGCAGCCTGCATCGGATGTGCTCCGAGCACTGAAATTCGCATGCTTGTATCAGCAAATCTTTCATTTTCAGCCTTTTGTTAATATATTCTATATCTTATCAATTTTAGCCCTTATTGTTGATTAATTTTGCCAATTCAATTAATGCTTGTCCTTGCATGTTGTTACAAACTTGTTAATTGTCTTGCAAACAATTTGTGCAGCATTTCATGGAGGGGCATGCTAAAAGTGGTCCAATCTCTCGTTTAC
Source organism: Poa pratensis (assembly GCA_947311845.1). Lineage (NCBI taxonomy): Eukaryota > Viridiplantae > Streptophyta > Magnoliopsida > Poales > Poaceae > Poa > Poa pratensis. The sequence goes on along the minus strand of CAMZMU010000085.1, from coordinate 49,070,058 downwards.
CCTTGTTACAATTTCAGATTCTAGCAACCTTTTGCGAGATGTTCCTGTTTGTCAGGTACTGCTATAACATTCAATATTTTTTCTTAATTAGACTTGTTTACTCTCTAACGAGTTTGCTAGTTTTGTAACTCCAGCCATTCCATCTGGAGTTGAACTTCTTCAACCAGGAGAACCGTGTGGTTCAGTATCCAGTTAGAGCTTTCTATTTGGATGGATTTAACCTGATGGCCCATAACCTATCATCTGGATCTGATAATCTTTATAAGAAGCTTTACTCTACGGTATTTATCACACAATTGTGCAACTTTTTCGTGTTCATTATTTTGTTCACTCCCTGTTTATAATTTTCATGCACCCCATTCCCAGATTCCCTCAAATGTGGAATGCCACCCCAAGTATATTTCACACAGTCAAAAGCAGCATATGTTTCTAGTTGTGTTTGAATTGAGTGGTCCGGGTGGAGTGGTGCATGAAGTTGTTCTTTACTGGGAGCAGACTGATCTACAGACAGTTAACAGCAAAGGAAGTACAATAAAAGGTTTTCCTCTTTATGACATCCATCCTGCTACTATCTAATTGCTAGCTTAAGACGTTTCTACATGATTAGCTGACCCCTGTTATATGTTGCTCTTTCTTAGGTCGAGATGCTACATTTTTGGGCCCGGATGATAATCAATATGCTATTCTGGAGGAAGACAGAACTAGCCTGAATCTTTATAATCTCAAAGCAGTAGCCACAAAGGAAGCTCTTGAAAATAATGCTGCTGTGCTTGAAGAAAACACATTTGCCGAGAATCCTACTGCTAATCCAACACAGCAGCAAGGTCCTGTGCAGTTTACTTTTGAATCTGAAGTTGATCGCATATTTTCATCTCCACTAGGTATGTCGGCTGAACTGTTGTCCTATCATCTTGCCATTCCCCTTCAACAAAAAGAACGATAGGACATATGCTGACCACTCTGAAATTTTATGTTAGTGGAACTAGGGTGGACTGTTACTGACTGATATGTTGCTCCTTGTAGAATCATCCTTGTTGTATTTGATCTCGGGAAAGCATATTGGACTTGCAAAGCTCCTAAATGGTTATAGGTTATCAACAGATAATGGTCTATCCATTACCACAAAAACTGATGGGAAGAAGTTTATCAAGTTGAAGCCAAACGAAACTGTTCTTCAGGTGCTTTATCTGTACTGATTCACTCCTCAGGTTCCATAACCAATCTTCCAAAACGAAGTTAATGACCATGTTTGGTGACGTGGTTCAGAAAATTATGAATACATTTATTTTCCAAACATACTCTTTGATGGGTTATGTTCCTCAGATTAAATTGGTGCAACTGTTATCGAATGATGCATTCATGCATATATAAAATGTTGTAGTTTAGCTGCACCTGCGTTGGCATGCTGTCGATCCTTGCTTGTACACCAATTACAAGCCGGTTTATAAATACAAGGATAAACACATGATCTTGCGTTTGCACATTGCTTTTCACAAGAGTCACTAGCAGCCAGCGTTATTGCATGCAGACAGATATTGTACAGATAGATGCATATAGCATATATTATGTAATGTTTTGATAAGATGCACTTAGAATCATAGGCACAGGAAGTTACCAAGTATTAATCAATTTAATCTACTATGCAGGTCCACTGGCAAACAACTTTGAGAGGTCCTGTTGTCGGAATATTGACAAACCAGAGGGTACTAATCGCTTCTGCTGATCTTGATATACTGTCGAGCAGCTCAACGAAATTCGATCGTGGTCTTCCATCAATATCCTTTGATCGTTCTACTTTTCCGATACTCTTCCTATCTATGTTGTTACGCAAATTTGGATAGCTTATTTGTTACTCCCTCCGTTTTTTAATATAAGATGTTTTAGGTATTGTAATTGTCTAGATACATACTAAAGTGAGTGAACATGCACACTAATACATGTCCACATACATTTGTGTACATGTGCATGTGGAAAAATGCTAAAACATCTTATATTAAAAAACGGAGGGAGTATCTGTCATGAACTGTTATCATATATTTGTTCAACACTTAACTATTTCATACTATCGGTCAATGTTGTGGGTTGGACCAGCACTTATCTTTTCAAGTGCAACTGCAATAAGTATGCTTGGATGGGACAACAAAGTTCGATCAATCCTTTCTACTAGCTTCCCTCGTTCTGGTAACAGTTGCTCCCAAACATTTTTGTGCTACTGTTTTTTGCTATTTTAATGCGTTTGCGCTGGACTGAACCATATGCAAGTTTATGCCTGCAGTGTTGCTTGGTGCCTTAAACGACCGTCTGCTGCTTGTGAATCCAACCGATATAAATCCAAGGCAGAAAAAGGGTCTGGAAATAAGGAGCTGTCTAGTTGGTCTTCTTGAACCTCTTCTTATTGGATTTGCTACCATGCAGCAACACTTTGCACAAAAAATTGATCTTTCAGAAGTGCTATACCAAATAACATCGAGGTATTCTTTTTGCGTGATTGCCGTAGTCGTTTTCAATTTGCAAGTTAGTTACTTCCGTTGTGGTATTTTGCACTCATGCACTGTTATGTGGGTATATGTTTATGTTTCATTTTTGCACATTTTGAACCTTTGATCGGTGTAATTTCCTCATAGTTTTATTTGGCTGGATGTCCATGCTTTAACCTTCATGTTTAATCCACTGCAGGTTTGATAGTCTGCGTGTTACTCCAAAGTCCCTGGACATATTATCCAAAGGACCCCCTGTTTGTGGTGATCTTGCTGTATCGTTATCACAAGCAGGCCCTCAGTTTACACAAGTGAGCTTAACGTCCACCATCTTTTGTATTCTTCTGTTCTTGTTCCTTGAGCTAACACTCCCTCGAAATTTGTGATAGATCATGCGCTGCAATTATGCAATCAAAGCTCTACGGTTCTCTGCTGCTTTATCGATTTTGAAAGATGAGTTCCTCGTTCCAGGGATTATCCTCAATGCCCTCCCACTTCTCATCTGTTCCAGCGTTTCCGAGAGTTGGGCTACGCATGCATTAAGTACGGTCAGCTGTCATCTCTACTTGATCTACAAAAAATATATTTTCTCCACTCATATGGCTGAACTACAAACACTGTTTAAAGTATATTCTTTTATTGAAGAATTATTTTTTGCTTCACAAGATCTCAATCTTCTACACCAATCAAATCCCAATGCATTTTGGACTACAGATATGTTCGAAATAACCTTTGCTGAATCTATTCTGTGTTGTTCTACTCCCTCCGTTTTTTAATATAAGATGTTTTAGGTGGTACACATGTTGTCTATATACACACTAAAATGAGTGAACATGCACACAAAAATGTGTCTACATACATTTGTGTACATGTGTATGTGGACAAAAGCTAAAACATCTTATATTAAAAACAGAGGGAGTATTACCTAAGAGTATCATTTTATCCCAAACAAATACGTAAGTGGCTTAGAGACATTAGAGATTATATTGAACTTGAAACTTCAAAGGTGTTCCCTGACTTGGCTAGTTGGCTTTGTCATGTTCCATGTTGTTACTCCAAGACAGAATCAGTACTGGTTAGTTTTGACTTATGGGTATCCTAGTCCAATGGCAAAACCGACCAGCCATGTAGAACATTATAGCCAAAGCACATTGATCTGTTTTGTACTGTTGTATGAATGACGTTTTACATAGCATAGTGATCCCTCTGCTAGTTAACATAATTTTTCTTGTGAGCCACGACTAGACGGTTGCGTTCATGGCCCTTATGTTGTTGGATAAATTACTGTTTTCTACCGAACTGCTCTTCGTGTTTTCCTTTTTTTTTCCAGTTTGCTATGTGTGAAAATCTCTCTTTTAGTCATGTACTGTAGATTCCGAGCACAAATGTTTGATCCATTCTTTTTCAGGTATGCTCAGTTTGACAGTGCAAAAGAAACATTTGAGGTTATTGCAGATCATGAGAGCATGCTGGATCTGTTTATATGTCACCTGAACCCTAGTGCCCTGCGACGCCTTGCTCAGAAGTTGGAGGAATCTGGTACAGATCCTGAGCTGAGACGTTATCTTGAAAGAATACTGAGAGTTCGTTCAACTGGATGGACACAAGGTGTCTTTGCCAATTTTGCTGCTGAAAGTATGGTGCCTAAAGGCCCCGAATGGGCAGGAGGGAACTGGGAGATCAAAACACCTACCAGCATGAAGAGTATACCTCAGTGGGAGCTTGCAGGAGAGGTCATGCCCTACATGAGAACAACCGATGCTGCTATCCCGTCCGTTATTGCAGATCATATTGGTGTATACTTGGGTGTGATGAAGGGCCGTGGTAATGTAGTGGAAGTAAGCGAAAAGAGCTTGGCTAAAGCTATAGCAGCTGCCAGTAGTGAGAACGTGCAACCGGCAGCTTCTCAATTGGCAATGAAAAACAAAGCAAATGCTGCTAGTGATTCGGTTGGTGATAGTCTGGCCAGGCAGCTAGGAGTTCAAATGGCTTCTGCAGATGAACAGACGAAAGCAGCAGAGGAGTTTAAAAAGACTCTTTATGGTGTCCCTGATGGTGGAAGTAGTGACGAGGATGAGTCAACATCAAAGACTAAAAGGATACAAATCAGGATACGTGATAAGCCGGCTGCACCTGCTGTTGATGTTAACAAACTGAAAGAAGCCACTAAACAGCTAGGTTTGATGGCTCCCCCGATCAGTAGGACAAGGTCATTGTCTGGAACACCACAAGAATTTAGTCAGCCAGCAGGTTCAGCTGCTGCTCCAACAATGCCGAGCGGTGCAGTCGATTTCTTTGGAACAAATACTTTGGTGGTGCCACAAGCGCCGACTGGTGCCATGGGTCCTGTAATCGCAGGCATGGGAGTGACGGCTGGACCTATTCCTGAGGACTTCTTCCAGAACACAGTTCCATCACAACAACTTGCGGCTGCACAACCTCCTCCAGGATTAATCCTGTCAAGAATGGCCCAACCTGGTCCTGGAATTAATGTAGGCAGACCAGTACCTAATCAAAATATGACGGCAAATGTTGGTCTTCCAGATGGTGGGGTGCCGCCACAGGCACCACAACAAGGACAGTTTCCTCAGCAACCAGGCATTCCTATGAACCCAATTGGCCTACCTGATGGTGGTGTACCCCCTCAGAGCCAGCCTCTTCCTCCACAGCAACAAGGTTTTCAACCTGCTGCTCCTACCATGTCGCAACCTATTGATCTCAGTGCCCTTGAGGGTCCAGGATCGGCAAAGCAGGTGGCTCAGCCCCCAGCGCCTACTGCTGTTCGTCCTGGCCAGGTACTCTACTCTCCCTTTTGTTATATATAAGCGATCTGATGGGTTTGAATAACTTCAGTTCACATCCTTATCGTTGACTACAGGTACCCCGTGGTGCTCCTGCTGCTGAATGCTACAGGATGGGCCTTGCTCATCTTGAGCAGAATCAGCTCACGGATGCACTATCATGTTTGGATGAAGCATTCTTGGCCCTTGCGAAGGACCAATCACGGGAAGCCGACATCAAAGCGCAGGCCACCATTTGTGCACAGTATAAGATTGCGGTTGCATTGCTACAGGTAACAATCTTAAATTGCCGCTTGCTTCAGATTGCATTGAACTGGTTCAGGTTGTGCTGCTGTTGCTTAGTTTTTGCTTGAATCTTGTGCAGGAAATCGCTCGGCTGCAAAGAGTCCAGGGAGCTGGTACCCTCAGCGCGAAGGAGGAGATGGGCAGGCTATCCCGGCACCTTGCCTCCCTACCCATCCAAGCCAAGCACCGGATCAACTGCATCAGGACTGCAATCAAGCGGAACATGGAGGTCCAGAACTTTGCGTACGCCAAGCAGATGCTGGACCTCCTCTACTCCAAAGCGCCGCCGACGAAGCAGGACGAGCTCAAGAGCCTGATCGACATGTGCGTGCAGAGGGGGCTCACCAACAAGTCCATTGACCCTTTCGAGGACCCCTCGCAGTTCTGCGCCGTCACTCTGAGCCGCCTCTCGACCATTGGACACGACGTCTGCGACCTCTGCGGTGCCAAGTTCTCCGCTCTTTCCGCCCCGGGCTGTGTAGTCTGCGGCATGGGGAGCATCAAGAGATCCGATGCCCTTGCTGGCGCCGGCCCCGTAGCTTCGCCGTTTGGGTGAACTTGTGGCTGTTCCTTTTTTTTTTGCCTCGCCTATGTTTTTGTATCTATTAGTGTGCAGTTAACATTCTTTGTGTTGGGTTGTTGTAGCTATTTGTAGTAGCCTTGGAGATAGCAATTTTTTGTGGTTACTTTTTACATGAGATTTTACAAAACACACTGATTGTCCTAGCAGCTAGAGATCCATGTACCTAGAAGCTCTACGGCATTTTCCAGTATTTCGCCACGTTCATCTCTTGTGGTTGCAACATCAATTTGAGATTGCCAATCGTTGAGAGGAGATCGATGCTTGCTAGAGTTGGTATCCGTAGACCGTAGCTTGCCTTGTGCTCTTAATTAGTACTCCCTCCGTTCTAAAATAACTATATTAAAGTCATATCAAGCAAAGTACTGTTGCAATCAACAAAAAGTTGACAAGTTCATTTGAGCCGCAAAATGTATCCATTGTTTTCCTCCGAACAAACAGTATTTTTTTTGTCCAAGTTGAAAAATCATGTTGATTAGACCTGTGTGCCATGAGCTCCCGTATTTTCTTCCCGATGTATGAAATGTGGGTCTGGGTGGCCTGGACACTCTAGCATTTTCATCATGGAACCGGTTCCATATTTTGTACTCTCTCTGTTTCTAAATGTAACACGTTTTAGGTGTTTCATATGTTGACTAGTTGCGGAAAAAAAAAGAGTGAACATACATTAAAACGTGTCTAGATATATATGGATATATGCGAATTTAGAAAAAGGTAAAAACATCGAAAACCTCAAGTGTAGCCTGAGCTATATGGATCATGTTTTTGATTTTTTTTAAAAATCTGCACTTTTGTGTTTTTGAAAAAATCGGAAAAAAATTTATGGATGGAGATAATGTTGAGATCTATTCCTGCGCAAAATCTCAATGAAAATTCGTTATATTTTGGTCCGGCAAAAAAGACAAATATGGCAAAGTTTTGAAAATTTTGAAACTCGGCACTGGTCACCATCCAGAACTGTGGTTTTTTCTTTTTGGGCCTAGGCCAAAATACTATGATTTTTTTGTTGGGATTTTGCGCAACTTTAGATCTCAACATTATCTCCAACCAGAATTTTTGTTTCGGTTTATTGGAAACACAAAAGTGCAGATTTCAATTGCTTTTAAAACAAGATCCATATAGCCCGGGCTACCTATCACCACATCTTATACTCCCTCCGTTCACGAAAGGATGTCTGAACCTATCTTAAATTTGTATGTATCTAGACATGATTTAGTGTGTAGATACATGCAAATTTAAGATAGGTTGAGACATCCTTTTGTGAACGGAGGGAGTAGTATTTACTTATTTACTTATTTAGAAATGGAGGGAGTTTTTTTTGAGAGCCTCTCCTGAGAATACAAGCTGTAGCATCTGTTCGGACGCATAGAACACACACCACACACACGCACACCCTACGCACACCACACCTATGTGTCTAAACTAGACCTACAACCTATATCCTTAACACGTCCTGAGAGTCTTTTCGAAGTCCAGCGCTTCGGGACCGACGGGCACGTCGACCTCGCATGTGGCACGTGGACGGAGAGAGAGGCGTCTGGAGATTATTACACTGTTCGGTGAACTGCTACAGTGTTCGGAGAACAGTGTAGCACAGTGCGAACACTGTTCCAAGAGAACAGTGTCGCGGGTGAGGCACCAGAAAATTCGCTCCCATGGGAGTTCGAACCCGGGCGGGGAGGGAAGGCCACTGCCGCTTCCTGCCATCCGCGCTAAGCGCGGTCCTCGAAACGGAGGGAGTTGGTATGACATGTCGGGCTTGATTGTCACTCAAGTAGTCCCTGCAAACCAACCCCCTAAAGTGCGACTGGGCTTGAGGTACACGTGCACCGTCCACGGCCTCAAAATAAATTGAATTGGTCCTCAGAACTATGTAGTTGTACACTTAGGAAGTACGAAACCAAGTGCACTGTAGAAAAGACAAAAAGCCGTGAGATCTCTGTATTGACGTTTGGCAAATGAGACAGGAGTGCACACTTCCTATCTTGCTTAAATTTCCCACGATCAAATTTGTCCTGGTTTGGCAAAGCATCTTTATGTTTTACTTGAGAGGCATCGTGTAGTTAACATGCATGTCACATGAAAAAACCTGACAGACAATTCTTTTAGTTTCAAAAGGAACAATATTACAATACAAACAATAAACCTTTTATCTAGTTCAGTTCACATCTGACGCCTATCAGTAGACAATATCACGCTCCTGAGCATCTTGCTATTCCTTAACTGCTAAAACTAGAAGACTATTCGTTTCGAAAAATAAAATAGAAGACTATTAGGGGAAGTCCTTATAGAGCCATAGAGGAGGGTTTAGGCTTGATCAATTCGCCACGTCCTCAACCTGAGCCGCTCCTCTTTCATGCCCTAGCCGCCCACGAGGACCTAGTTGTCCGGCGTGCAACATTTTTTCTCTGAACATGTGGATATCTTAGAGTCGTTGCAACACCGACACTGGGATGGACCGTTCGTGGGACTTATATGAGCTATTCCTGCGACAGACCGACGAGGATGGGGACATAGTACAACTACACCAGCCTGACGCGATACACCGACTTTTCGCACATGCACATCTAGTAGTCATCACGTGATCTATAAGTGAAACAATTTTGTTTTACATTGTAGATTTTTTTTAGCGGTAGTGTGTCCTACCTGTATCCCTACAAACACTAACAGTAGGTTGAACTAATAGTTGAGGCACCAAACCAAAACCTAGGTTGCAACGTGACACATGTTTAAGTAAGTTTTTGAGCCATCTAAGCACTGGCAACAGATTTATCATATATATTGCCACGTACATCCAGGGGTACATTAATTGATGCTATATTGAGTGTTGGGAATCAAATAATTGCCACGTACTATCATGTGAGATCTCTAAACATTTTGACCACCATTTTTTTGGGGGAGTATCTTTTGGGACAGGTATGGTAGTGATCACCAATGACAAAGTTCAGATTCACGTATAACTTTTTTTTGGCGTGTACATGCCCATGTACTCGTATATGCTCACTCAATGATTGGATTTCAGGATATGTATTCACACACATCTTATACCAACCGATTAAGTTAGCAATAGTACTTAACTAGTATTGATCAGCGATCCTTATGACTATATTTGATATATGCTAAAACCTGTTATAGTAATATTATATATTGATCCCCTTGTTATGCCATCAGCCGGCCTCAGAAGTTTGTCCGGATTAGCATAGGATCAGCCGGCGAATGCCATCATCGAATCAGTGCAATTAACTCATTAACTAAGGTGACAGAGACAGTCCTGTATACACCATCAACAACTACTCAAACAAAAGTAATTTGACTTTGACTAAAAACATCAAGGGAAGCTATCCGAGTTTCACTGACATCACGGCCGGTCTTCTGGTTTATTATAGCACACTAATAAAGAGCAAACAGTTTTGACGACAAGTCTTCACCGTCAGATTTTTCTCGATGAGATTTTTGAAGTTACATCTCATGTCCCTATGATTTGAAGACTTATTTTTACTTCAAAGTTGCCACCCATAAAAATTAAAGTTCACACCGTATTGATACTGAAGTTGTCACGTGGCAACTTGTGACAAAATAGGTTGGCATCTTGTATTGTAATGTGTTGGTACCAAGAAAGTCCTAAAATTATTTTGTCAAATGTACCCATGTATATATGATGTAGATTTGAAGCCCTCGCTCATACAAAGCGAACTGTGAAAATGGATTATGAACTGCAAAGATTATGTGAGTTACAAAACATTTTAATTTCCAAAATCACTTTCTAGTTATTGATGTCGTCACTTTGTTTTTCGTTATGTGCACTTAGGAACTCCAGTTTCCCCTATACACTTAGTTCTTTTACTTTTTTTTGGCATGCCATAGGGTTGATTGAAAGTAACCTGAGAGACGTCACGCATGAAGCGCCGGCAGAGATGGGGCCGCAAAAGGGATATAAGGACATTGCCACCAGTCAGGGGCGAAGCCAGGAATGTTAGACAAAGGGGGTCGAGTGGACATTGTATAGGTTAGAGGGGGCCACATACGTAACTTTTTGAAAAATTTGGGAATCAAAACAACATATTATGAAGGGGTTTTCAGAACTTTTTTACGATGGGGGAGCCATGGCCCCAGCACCAGCGCGCGCCCCCGCTCCGTCCCCGCAAACAGTATGCCCCAACTTACTTCCCCGCAAGTGTAGATCGACTTGCTTTCATCACAACAAGTTTAGGTTGATAGGACGAGACCACAATTTGGTGTTTCCTCCTTTTGCTCGTGCTCTAAGGAGCGAACATGAGCAAAGCTATATTTCCGTAATTATATGCCAAATTGCTCATTGTCTTTACTAAAATCAGACCTATCCGGCCATAAGTATTATTGTTTGATTGTTCTTAGGGATGTAGGCTTAGATTGTTTTGAATTAGCTCGTTCTATTCAAGTTAGTTAGTTTGTAGTTTTTTGTTAGATATTTTTCTGAGTGCAAAAGGCATGTGTAAAATGGGGATGAATCGTATGGAAACCAACCTAGTTTATAATATTTTTTTTAGAAACATAATCCAAATGCTGGCGCTCATACACTCGTCCATATGAAATGCACGCATGCACGCACACATTTCCATATGAGTACCTCTAAAAAAAACTGAATCGGCGAGTTGGATCTTGAGATAGATGAAGCCATCACACCCGTCTCACTATCGGTGGGAATGTCGTCTCGCACCAGAGATATTTTTCTCTCGGTTTCTGCATATATTGGTGCACACCACGGTGTACTCTTGTAGCTACACGTTTGTCGGCAAGCAAAACCGGCCATGGGTGACTGATAAGTAAGCATGGGGCGTGCGAGAAAAGCGAGTTTTAGGGGACAATATGATACGGCAGCTTCTGCATGTATTGCTGTTGACAAAACACTTGATACAAAGTACGCAGGAGTATTTTCATCATGCATGGACACTGAGATGAATTCAGGTGAGAAGCAAGAAAATGAGTTGGAGCTGAACGTGCATGGATTTAGCGGCCGGAGGCGCATGCATAATTATATTGGTTATGGATACGACATGCATTTAGCTGAAGGAATACCAGGAAAATATACTGATTATTTTGTTACGTCGGGATCAATTAGAGATAGAAGGAAGGAGACTTGGTTTGAATGGAAGAAGATCAAGCTGTTTATTCTGTTTCTCTTTTTACCGAGGAAACAATCGTATGCACTCAGGATGGTACATGCGTGGGAACGTTTGTGCTTGAAGGCAGCGGGGTGGGGGGCACCATGTTACGACCATGAGAAGATGGCGCAATTCCTGGAATCAGTTCGTTTATTAATTAGAGATATTTTGGTTGCTTCGCCGTGAGAATAGAGATATACGTAGGTTATTTTCCTTGTTTTCTAAGTTGGTCGGCTGATATATAAAGCCATCGTCCCATCATGTAATAGTTAGGTTTTGATTTATGAATTAGACACCGTGTGTGTTCCGGCCGCCGTCCGCCATTATCGAGTTTAGAGTATTCTTGTCAAAAATCTCTACTGGCGTGTGAGTTCCTGCGACGTAGGATATTACAAGCTGAACCTGTACGGTTCGTCCACGTTATTCCTTCTAGTCGAGGGTTGGCGTGTTGTTTCTGCGGAGTTTGTTAATGTCTTCGTAAACCCGCGATTGCTACTTGTTGCGATGGAGGTTTGTGCCGTGAAAGATCGGGCCAACAACGGATCGAATCTCGCCTCGAGGTTCGCTCCACATCACAATATATGGGACAGGACTAGGCGTCCCCTGAGGGATCTTTCCGTCCGATCTCCCGGGTCGCCAGCCGTCCGATGCGATCGACAGGAGCCGTCAGATCCTGCGCCACCCCACCAACCCCGCGCGTTGCTGCCGCCGCAGCAAATAATCCCCGCTTTTGCTCACTATGTAGCAAAATGCGGTTCGCCCAGAAAACAGAAAAAAGAAAAACTGACTTCGCCGGAGACCTCACCGGAGACCTCGCCGGAGATTTCGTAGCAACACAAATGTGCTACTGTAGCAAAATCGACTTCGCCGGAGACATCGCCGGAGACATCGACGAAGACCTCGCCGGAGACATCGTAGCAAATTTCTCGTTCTATTGTAGCAAAACCACATATCAATAATAGCAAATTTTTTGTTATATTGCAGCATCGTAGCAAAAATTCTTCCGACGAGGTTCTCCGACAGCAGAACAAAATTGTAGCAAAAATCACGAAATCTTATGGTGCAAAAATTCGGAAAGTTGTAGCAGAAAAATTCCAACGACGGCCGGCAGCACTGCCGGTGAACACGTCGCCTCGGTTTGGCACCACCACCACTCCTCCTTGCAACACCGCCGATGTTGCTCCTTGCAGCACCATCTGTGCACGCCGATGTTGCTCCTCCGTCGGCCACTGCCGTCGTCGGAGAACCCGACGCGGCGTCACCGATGCAACAGGCGGTTGTAGCAACGCACATAGTCCATGGTAGCAACTCCGGCGGTCGCTGGCAGCAACGCCGCTAGCTCCTTGTAGCAGCGCCGATGTTCCTTGGTAGCAAGGTCACCGTACCATGGTAGCAACGCCGACCGTACCTTGTAGCAACGCCGCCGCACGGAGCAACGCAGGGAGCAGCCGCCGCAGTTCCCTCGCCGTCGTCCGCCGATTCCTTCGGCAGCAACGCCGCCCTGCCATGGGAGCAACGCTGCCCTCCTTCGGTAGCAACGCCGCCGCCACATGGCAGCACCACCGTCGACCAACCGGAGCACCGTCGCTCCCATGGTAGCACCGCCGCCGACGTGCAGGAGCACCGCTGCCTCCCGTGGTAGCTCTACCTTAGCGCAGGCAGCACCGCCGCTGACCTATGGGAGCAACAACACTCCCCCATGGCAGCTCCGTCGCCGACCAACAGGAGCACCGCTGCCTCCCATGGTAGCACCGCCGTCGATGGCCGGTAGCACCGCCGCTGACCTATAGGAGCAACGCGGATCCCCCAGGGCAGCACCGTCTCCGACCTACGGGAGGGCGGCGGCCATGGGGTCGTCGCTGAGGCTGAGCACTGCGAGGATGAGCTTGGAGCGCGGGCTTGGGGCAGGGCCGGAGACGGCGGGCTGGAGAAGGGCCGGGGCGCCGCGCGGGGGCGGCGGGGCGGCACGGCGACGTCGAAGGCCGGGGACGGCGGGCTCGAGAAGGGCCGGGGCGCCGCGCGGGGACGGCAGGGCGGCGCTCGGCTGCCTTCGGCGGCGCGGCGACGTCGAGGGCCGGGGGCGGCGCGGGGATGGCGAGTTGGAGCAGGTCCGGGGGCGCCCCCGGCGCGGAGACGGCCATGGCAGGGCGGCGGCCGAGCTCGCCGGCGGGATGGAGCATAGGGCAGCGAAGGGAAGGAGGAGCCTCTCGCGTCGTGTGCGTTGACAGGAAAGATGTGGAGTCGAGAAAATGAGGGCTAACAGATAAGAAACTAGAGGAGGAGAACGCTCCATGCTTGGGGACGCGTGGCGTCACCACGAGGCGGGGGATCCGGAGGACGCGATCCCCCGGATGATTACAAGACTTTCCCCAATATATGTGTCATGGTCGATCCATTATGAAGCCAGCTAAAGATTTTGCTGTTCGATCGTGTCTCTTGGCTGATCACTACCCGGCCGGTCCATGATCCATCACCTCGCTCATGGACCCATGCGCGTCAACCCTAGCAGCTTCTGCCTTTCCTAGGCCCCAATCGATCGTTATCTGCTTGTTATCCAGAAAGCGAGCTCCGGTTTGCTCCACTTCGAAATTGATGCACGCCATGCACATCTATGTGAATGCTCTCTTATTTTGTTGTAAGTATATATACATATGTATTGTACATCACACGGGTTCCAATCATCTTCGACTCTACTTTTTGGTGGTCTTGCCGTATTTCTTTTCGACAACTTTTGGCAGGCGTGCGGCTGGAATTTTCTTAAATTATGCTCACATCATGGTTGGATCTCTCTTTCTTTCTCGCCCACTCGACACGAATCGCATGGATGCCCCTTAAGTCACCGCAGTCAACACCAATGCCATGGCCTTGCCACCGCCCTACCTTGCTTTTTTTGTGCACAGTTTCAGATGCACGTGTTTTTTTCCAAACAATTTGAGTGGCCTACATTGAAAATGGATGTGAGGACATGTCAACACCACTCCCATGGCTTGGCTTTGTAAATTTTATTGATCTAAAATTAGAATAGTATTAGTTAAACGATGTCTTTAGTTAAGGATGTCAGGGCATGTTTGCTCAGTTGGAGAAATAATTGTTGAGAGACCCTTTTCAAAGATGTCAATTTGAGTAGAAAAATGCAGACTAAGGCATGGCCTAGTGGTGGGGAGGGGCTGATGCCTTCCCACCCACCCGAGTTCAAGTCCTCATGCTTGCAATTTCGGTGATGTTGCACCCTCCTCTATCAAAAATCACGTTGAAATCATTTTTTTAGTAGAAAATGACATCACAATGCTAAGTATGAATGAAATGGTAATAAAATGAGAAACCCCAGGAAAAAGGGACACCGAGTTACTGTTAGTTATTTTAAAAGTGTGGACACATTCTATGTTGTTGTAGACTATATTGCCACGGATTTTGACCATCGGTTTAATGAGCTATCTTCAGAAGTTCTTCATATTTCTCTTGTATAGACCCAAGAGACTTAAGTTTTAAATTCAGCGTGAATAAACTTGCTAAAGAAATATAAAAAAATTCTAATTATCAGAAAGATCATACACAAAATAACATTGAGGTATTGATTATTCATACACAGCGAATTGAAGAATTTTGAGATAGTCTTGTTATTTGAAAGACACATAATATTTCCTACGATTTTTCTCCTAATTACGATAATATTGCTTTTATCGGTGGCGATGGCAATAGTTGAAAGGGCATTTAGTCGACAAAGATCAATAAGACCGAGTTGCACAAAAAAATGTCCGCGATGGCTGTTTGATGACTTGATGTTGTGCTACACTGAGAGAGGGATATTCAAAAATCTTAATTGATAAAATCACGGAAGAGTTTTAGAAAAAATGGCAGAGCTTTATCGTAGCCCGAGACTTCTGTAGGCCACTAAACCTTCATCAATGACATGTTCTTAGGTTTTATGTATGTTCAATTGTATTTGTATTTGTATTTCTTTTTACTAAGCGATTATGTTGGAATCATATAATATATTTGTGTTGGTAATTATTTTTAACTTTGCATCTTTTCTGAAGTCCGGCCTCAGATTCTTTCCGTCTGCCACCACTGGTTGAACTACTTGTGCCGCCTCCTCTCCCTTGCCCTATGGTCGACGGTGTTGGTTTCAACCGGATACTTTCTCCGCTGTGACCTCTCTCGCGAGGTTGCACGCTCTCTGCTTGATTGCTATGCCCCTGTCCCCCTCTCTCCTCTTCACGCGAGTTCGGGCACCGCCGGACCAGAAGAAAAGCATCAAGAATCTGGAGGTTTTTTCCAGCACTTTACTAGTTGCCCATAGTTGTCACGTTTGGGACCGATATATGGAGCTTTTGATATAGTATGTGTATGTCCATCTCCATTTGGAACAATCGATAGCTGCAATGTTACCACGCATGCGCATGCATGCACCTCTCTCTCATCGATGCATCACATGGCTAAGGCATGAACACATCACTACACTTTATCGAAAAAAAATGAACACATCACTACAGAGCTATTTAGCTAGCTATGTACCTTTGTTGCTTTATCACATCCCTGTGGGCATGGGCGACGGCGCACGAGGTATACACGCGTCCTGTTTGCGATCCATGCATGCATTTTACAAAGCAGCAAACATAGGCTAATAATTAGAAGTGCACAACAAAAAGTTAAAAAAAATCTAAAAGTGCGGAAATCCATTTTGGCTCGTAGAAGTAGACGCTCCTATTACGAAAAAACATATTTCGCAATGTCAAAAAATTCTGGAAAAAAATCGGGTGTACGTCCAGACATTTCATGTGGGCACACAATTTTTTGTCAAAAAAAAAAGACATTTTTTGTGACTTGCGTAAAAAAGATAAATAAAATGTCTAGTAAAACGTTATTTTTGAGCACCGGTTTTTTATACAAAACAAAAAACATTATTTTTCTTGAAACTTTATGTATCAACATAAAATGTTTGGAGGTACATCTGAAATTATATTTCAGAATTTTATGACATCTTAAACATTTTTCTAAAACACACTTCTCAAAATGCGACTAGATGCTCCTACGAGGCAAAAGACCGTGTCCCTAAAAGTGTAGGGTAGTACTTCTACTTCCCAGTCTCTACTTACATATAGTGTTTGGAGGTTAGATTTTTAATATAGTGTTTGGAGGTTAAATTTTTATAATCAATTTAAGACAAAACTGTGGGTAATGTGCTACCAAAATTATATATGGATTCAATAAAAAGTGAATTCTACTTTTATCCCCTACTTATGTGTTTGTGACACCAGTAACCCCATCTAGTGAATATTGGTTGAGATTACCCAAATTAAAAAAACTCTGGACCATATCTTTCTTTGATGTGTGTCGACTGGGCTAGATGGGAGGTGATAATCGTGGTTAGAGGATATGATGAGAATGACAAGTAGTGCAACGAATGGATAAGAGAAGAGTGGGCAACAAAACGACAAGATTGGGACACATTCATCTTCTCCATCTCCGGCGGCTGCGTCTCAGCCGTAACATACCTTACCACCCCTCTCATCCGCAGGTGAACGATCTATTGGCCACGGCCTGCATCACCACCTATGGACGGTAGTTGTCTCGTTGCTTTGCCACTCCGCCCCTCTCCAATCACCTCCTCTGTCGGGTTGCTGTCGCCTCGACCATCCTTATAGACCTGCCAAGGTCGAGTTCGTCTCCAGGACTGGTGGCCCCCACCTCCACCCTGAAGTGAGGTTATCTTCAGGAACTTCAGCAACACATTGTCGGTGACGTCTGGGCAACGGACCAAGGCCGGTGCGCCCTAATCTGCTCATCATTACGTCATGAGGAGGCATTCCCGATCGATGCGTTCAGTCTGGATCTTATCTTTCGTTCATTGAATCAAGGATTCTTTCGATGCCAACTGTCATGACAGTTGTATTCTTAGGGTAAAACCCATGATCTAGCTTTTTGTCTTGATCTAGCAACGACATCATCCACATGTTGCTACTTTTCTGAAGGTGTTGACTCGAGGTTTCAAGGGTGATAGTCCCTGGTATGATGATTGTTGGAATAGACAACATCATCGTGCGGGCGGCAATTTCTTATTGAAGGCATTGTATTGTAGTGTTGCACACTTTCTTAGCTCACATATCTATTAGTGAATTGGTTTACAGTGATAGTGTTGGTGGTATGTTTTGCAGGTGTTGTAGAGAAGCATATCCTACGTCGATGGTGTCGAGTTCTCTTTTCTTTCTTCAAGCCGATTTGTTTGCCATCGGTGTTTGGTTTTACTTGGCATTGTTTCTAATAATAAATATTACATGCATGAGCCGATAAAGAGGCCGGGGATTCATCCTCTTTTTTCCAAAAAAATAACAGAAATGAAGAATTATTGGATTGTAAACGGTATTCCTTCGGTCTATCGATAGAAAGTGGACACGAGACTATCTTTGGCCAAAAATGTGTTCGATAATAGTACATGAGTTAGCGTGTGATACGGAATTGATATCGTTGGATTCTTTTTAAAAGCGCTTTTCGGTCACTACTATATGCAGGATGAGACAGAACAGAGCAGCAGAAGCACCTTCCCAGCCTCTCCTAATTTCCTCTTTCAGCCATCTTAATCGGGTAAAAAGGAGCCTTTATTTAGCATTCAGGAACCGATCTTCTTCCTGCTAATGACAGTGCAACATAGGGAATGTGACAGATGATCGATACTAATATAATAATCAACCATGGCCATTACCAGTTAATCCCAAGCTTTTCCTCCAACTTGTTTAATTCTCTACATATAGAATCCTCCATGTTTTTCCCCTGTGTTACATGGGCAGTACTACATGCATGCCCCGTAAAAAAAACTAGTGCATGCATGCACTGCGCATGTGTTTCCATCTGAACAAATGGTTCAAATAGTATTATCTTTTCACATCTTCTGTGCACGCACTGCAACTTAACTTTTCATGCATGCCCGCTGATTGCTGTCACAATGTGTCTAATCTAAGTCACTCACTGCTAGGTGAAATTTGACAAAAATAACCCTTTTTTGAAACTTCAGCAAAAAATAACCCTTTTTTGAAAAAAAATCTGAAACTAACCCTTTTTTGTGGCTCCCGCAACGGCGGCGCCACACCTACATGTGCAACGCCCCAAGCTGGGGCGCCACATAGTGGCGGGAGCCACAAAAAAGGGTTAGTTTCAGTTTTTTTTCTTTCCAAAAAGGGTTATTTTTTACTGAAGTTTCAAAAAAGGGTTATTTTTGTCAAAATTCACCACTGCTAGTCCCATCCTTGTAGCTGATGTTTCTCAAAAGGAAAAGTATATTTTTAGTCTTCAACTAACTGTAAAATTCAAATTTGATCCCTTAACCATAATAAGGGAATTTTTTGTTTTTGCCACACTAGTTTTTGCCCATTTTTCTTTTGCCACTCTAAAGTTTGACATTTTGCTATTGCCATCTCAGTTCCTGGTAATACATCAGTTTTTCCCTCTGTGGGGCAAAAGCAAAATGAAAATGGTGAAATTTTGTTTTGCTTTTGCCCTACTGTTGTTGTTTTTCTTTCGTTTTTGCCCCTCAAAAGGGCAAAAGCAAAATGTCAAATTTTAGAGTGGCAAAAGCAAAATGGGTAAGAACTAGTGTGGCAAAAACAAAAATTTCCCTAATAACAGTGATTCTTGATCAAGTGTCAATATCTATTAGGTTTCGTCTTTTGATCAAATGAAGAATGTTCCGATGATGATGTCAACCAAAAAATGAAAGTAATTGTAAAAGGATAATAAAACGCAGAATATCGCTCAATCTAGAATTAATGGAAAACATACATATTCACGCAAATTTACAAAAAATGGAATAGTTATAGTTAATATGGAAATCTTGCAATTCAAAAAAACTAAAGGTTTTGTTTCCTCGTTACCATATTTTTCACACAATTGTCTCATAAATTGTTGTTTCTACTTATTATTTTTTCTGTTATTTCCATTTCTCTTGACGTTTCAATTATATATATGCTCCTCTCTTATTTTGTTATAAAGATTCATTTTGAAAGATTACTTTAAATAAATTCTGAGTATTCAGGAAAACTTTTTTCCTGCTTCTTTAATTTATTAGTTTTATTTCTTAGCCCGCTGAGAAAAAACAATTTCCAAGTCAACAGTAAGAACCACCCGATCTAAACACCAAGGTTTCGTAAGTACAAAAATATGAAATCTATCTGTTTGACCATTATGGGTGTCGACTAAAAATGTAACTAATTAAATTATGAAATAGTCACTCTCTAATATCAGTAAATATTTATCATAAGTGGCAATGCCTTCTAGGTTTTATCTCTTGCTCTACTGAACATGGTTACACGTGGCAACCTAGTCGGCAAAGAAATAAAAAATAACAAGAAAACTAAATGAAAATATAAACAATCAACAGTTAAGATTAAACATTAATATTTTAGTGAAGCCAATAAAGGTTTTGGAACTAGCAAATTGATAACATACTAATTTGTCTATTTTGTTATTAGTCCCCTCAGTGTTATTGGGTATTTTAATTGGTTTCTATTGTTCTCTTGATGGATTACATTTTTATTTTCCTTGATTTTCTTTGAATCTTCATTTTCAAATACTTTAAATAATCTTGTTCTTTGCGGAAAAAATATATTTGTTTTCCAATATCTTAAGTTTACGGGTTTCGCCATTTCTAAGGGAATTCAAAATAACTATATTTCTGAGTCGATGCTAAGAACCACCTGATCTAACTAAACACTGAGGATGAAAATATCCTAGGAAGATAAAATGGAATGGCTGGAGTCTCATATCAGATTTCCCTCTGATTGATGCACACGATGCCCAAGAAATTAAAAGACCCCTAAAACATCCAAATTAACCATGCTAGCTAGCTCCACATATGCATGGTGCCATCCAAGGAAAAACACAAAAGCAGGCACCTGGATCCAAGAAAAGAGTACAAATTCAAACGGAAACATTTGGATGATCCTTCAATGTTCAATCCAGCTGTAGTTTCTGTAACTTTACTGCTTCATTCATCCAGTTGTATACGTAATTCTAATTTGTTGGTTGTGCTCGCGGTGTCAAATAGAAACAAATTAAGATCGATCGAGGCGGCATGGATATATGCTAAAAAAAGCAAGCTACCTACAAGAAAACTATTAATTGTATATACGTGAAAGCACTGTACTGGTACTGTGGAGAAGAAGGAACAAAACTATTAAAGGCGCGAAAAAGGTAGCCAATTAAGACTAATCAATTAAAGAAAAACACTTGTTCAAAAAAAAAAAAAACACGTACTCCCTCAAAGAGGGCACACAGCAGCAGCCAGACCAGACCGAGACGAACCCAATCCCTCCGACGAGCGAAACCAAATCCCCTCGCCGGATCGATGGACGGATCCCACGCGAACGCGGCGGCGGTGGCGGCCGGAGGAAAAGATGGGACGCAGAGGACCCTGTAAGCTTCTCCTATTCGGTTGGATTTCCTTTTAGAAACACAACACGTTGTTGCTTGAGAGAACAACCACGAGTCGAGGGGTGGATAGGATAGGATAGGCAGGCGAGCGGCGGGCGACACGGGGGGAAACCCTAGCCGCGCCGCCGTAGGTTCCCCGCCGCCTCTCCCCCACTTCGCCGCCGACGGAAAGCCGTGCGCGCACCCGGGGGTGGCGGCCGGGCGTCTCAAAGTAGATGGCGGCCGCGGAGCAGCGGAGCACCGCGGGGGCGGCCCCGGGCTGTGGTGGCGGCGGCCTGCGAGGTAGGCGGCCCGACCGACGCGGGCGGCGGTGGATCCGATGGGTGATGGATCTGACGCGGCGGCCTGCCTCGGGTGGTGGTGGGTCATCCCGCGCGTCCGTGCCCTTGGCGTGGGCGTCTCAGGCTCGCGAGCCACGGTGGGGAGGCTGCTGGTGGCCTGTTCTACTGCAGTTGTAGCAAGGTGGCCGGAAGTCTCAGGTTCGTTGTTCTGGTGCTCCGGCTGAGGTACACTGCTGGCTGGTCGCCGCGACGAGTGCAGGTACATGGAGCGACCCGCAGTACAGTGAGATTGGTGGCAGGGCTAGGTTTTATTTAAATCTTCTTCTGTTAAAATAGAATTGCTAGAGCTGTTGGTAGAAGTAAAAGCTGGTTTCAGGTTTAGAAAATCTGTTGTAGAGATATTTGCTACTGTTAATATGTTTGAGAATTTAGAGAAAGCTAGAACTTGTCTTTTTCAGGCAAGTATCAGTAGAGTTAAACAGCTTTTAGTTACCAAAAAGATGTAAAAGAGTAGAGTAGCAGAGGTTGAGGAAAGTTGAGATATCTTTTCTGTTGAGTGACACTTTAGATGTTGAAGACCAGGATTGGACTTTATAGTTTAGATTGATGGCTGGGCTCGGTTTTAGTAAATCTAGTTCTGTGAATAGAAATAATGGTAAAGTAAAGCTAGAGGTTTATGTTGGTAAAGCAAAGCTAATGGGCCGATTAAATTCAGTATATAATGGCAGGTTTTACCTGAAGTGCTAGAGGTATAGATCAACCTGAGTTTGTTTTCTTTTGCTTGTTCTAGTTTTTCTTTTTCGCTTGAACTTCCTTGGTTTACATGAAACGTAGCAATTTCCTTTTCTGATTCCTGGCTTAATACTAGTACAAGTGATAGCTTCTGGGTGTAGATGTAGATGTTTTTGATGTATTAGCTTCTGAATTCGGTAGAGTTTTGCTATGTTGTGTGTTAAAAGATAAATAGTCTGGTCTTATTTCCTTTTTTGCTTCTGTTATGGGGCGCCCCATGCTAGAGATAAGTAAGCTTTCTGGTAGAATTAATTTATGTGTTTTAGATGCTCTTCTTCTGCTCCCCTTATTGTTGGAGTTTTTTTTAAATTTGTTTAGGAGAGTAGTTGAGAGTAATTAAAGAAAGGAGGCTATCTAAATGGTCTAGTTTGTTTAATGCTGTGATAGAAAAAGTTTAGTAGATAGTTTAGCAGTAGTGTACCTCTTAGTATAAAGTTTAGTAGATAGTTTAACTTGACTTTCAGATCTGGCATTACAGTCGCAAGTGTTGTTATTTCTGGCTGGTCTTATTTCAGGTTTAGGCGTACTTTAGCAAATGAAACGTTGGTGATGTGGATTGAGCTACAGGTATTGTGTAGTGAAGTAATGCTTAGTGAAGAACGAGATAGGTGTAATTGGTTTTTGATTAAATCTGGTGTTTTGTAGCAATGTTGAGAGCATAGATCATTTTTTTATTAGTTGTCTGTTGGCTAGGTTTGTGTGGAGAGTGGTAGAATGTGCTTTTGACCTATGGGTTAATGTAAATTCTGTTAATGTTTTGGTCAGCTGGGTTTTAAGTTTCCAGCTAGTATGAGGAATTTGATAGCTGTAGGTGTAGCAGTAGTATTATGGGCGATATGGAAAACTAGAATTTCTGCTTACTTTGATAAAGTTGTTCCTCATGTCCTAGGTGTGTTTGTGTAGTGACTATAGTAGCTCTTTGGTTAAGTTTTTGGACCGAACTTCAGTTCCGAGGACAATGCGAGCTGCAAACCAGAGGGGCAAGAGCTCTGCTGCGAGTTGCAGCGGAGGTGTTCAGTAGGTCGGCAAAGTGGGCGCCGCTGACAAGAAGGTTTGCTGTGTAAGCGGAAGAAGGCTGGAAAGTGTGAAGAGAAGAAGAAATCTGTAGGGGAGCTTCGTAGAGTTTCAGTTTTCTTTCTTTTAGTTGGCAAACAGCAGCTGTGTTGGTGGTTTATGTGGTGTGTTGGTTGGCAACAGGTTGTTCTAGCTTAGTAAGGTTGTAGGTTCAGGTTAGGATTCTGGTAGGTGGTTTGGTGTGTGAGGCGACAAACCAAAGGGGGCCTGGTAAAATGCTGTATTATCGGTTTCGTTTTCAATAAAGTGAAATCGGGGGCGGAGCCCCTCTATTCTAAAAAAAAAGACTAATCAATCTCTCGGCGCGCTAATTTGACACCGACTGCGTGTCTATATAAGCCTCTGTCCGGCCGGCCGGCCGTCCGGGCAAGGAAGCTACTGCAGACGGCGCTCTCATATACGGCTCGCCGCCACGCACCATCATACCCAATCGTCCATCCATCGGTGTCGGTCCGCCCGGCCGGCGGTGGTCTCTTTTCTTCTTCGTGTGAGTGGAGGTCCGGCGGCGATGTGGTGGTTGCTGTGGGCGGCTTTGGCTGCCGCGTCCGTGGTGGTCGTCCTCGACGCCGGCGCACGGAGGGCACACGCATGGTACTGGATAGCGTCGCTGGGTGGCGAGAGGCGGGGCAGGCTGCCGCCGGGGGACATGGGGTGGCCGCTCGTCGGCGGCATGTGGGCCTTCCTCCGCGCCTTCAAGTCCGGCAAGCCGGATTCCTTCATCGACTCCTTCGCCCGACGGTCAGTTACTGTTGCTCGCCACTGAAGTCTGCCGCCAAACAGCGTGTCCTCCTTTCCCATCCGCACGAATCTCCAGGCTGCATTTCCTTGCCTTTCTGAGCTTGGGCTTGGGGGAAGTACAATGCACCAAACATAAGCCAACATAAAATAAATACCCTTTCTAATGAGACCCTCTTGAAAATAAAATAAATCTAATACCTTTTCTAATTAGATCCTCTTGAAATAAACACGATTTTTTAGGGCATTATATATTAAAAAATAGCTTTGGTTGGTGGAAGAAAAGATAAGCCTAACTTGCACAGCCAGCTTTGGAGAGATTTGGTGTTGAATGGATAGATCAAATGGAGCTGCTTTTGGCTACGATACACACATCAAAAGATGCCGCCACCCCTTTTGCATGATGTGTTGGCGGCGTCATCACCATCATCTTGCATCCTATCTCGAGTTAGTGGGATGCTCTTTTTTTAGAAAGGGGGCAAAAGCTTTGCCCCAATCTATTAATTAAGGAGTCAAGAAATCACTCAAACATTTCGCTCCCGCGGTGACCCAAAGACGGGCTTCTCTCTTGATGTTCTCAAGAATAACCATGGAGGGGGCATGCTTGCTTCGAAACACCCTCGCATTACGCTCGTTCCAAATCTCCCACGCCGTCCTTCCCCAGCCTGATGGCCTCATTCCAAAACCCATACATTGCTGCTGCGAAAAACTACAATTTTCAAGTGTCTTGTTCTGAACTCTGATGCACCTGTTTCTGTAGTCTAGTTCTCACATTAGAATAACCTGACTCATCCATCAGATAGATGTTACAGACCTGACAAACAAGTCACACTACCTGGCTGTGTGTTCATGGCATGCATCCAAATTCCCCTTTTAGTTTACTTGTACTATGGTTCAGACAAGTTCAGACTAGTATGCTTTTTTTTCAGACAATGTTTCTGATGGACATTTGGTCTCTACTAGTATCTAGTACTGTGGCTCTGTAAATGAAGAAAATGCATAGGTTGCACACATTGGTCATTGGTTGATGAGAATGCATGCTGGCTTGGCACCCACTGCACAATCGAAACATCCCACCACTGTCCACACTTTACAGGAGCAGCTGATTCCATCTTTGGCACAGATGTCTCTGCACAAATCTCTGTTTGCTTCCTACTTTCATAACAGTGCCTGATGTAGAAGTGACCTGCATGCTGGTAGATTTGCTCATAGATTTTGTTTGTCATGTAGTGTTAGTAAGAATTTGATCTGCATTGGTTAGTGGCCAAGGTTACTTTAATCCGGTCTGAACAACAAAAGGCAGTATATTCTGGTAGGAACAATAATGCGATTCCGTAGTGCAGGCGTGGAAAAATCAAATCTACTGGTTGATTCCGTAGCTTTTTTTCAGTCTACATACTGATGCTCATATTTTTCAGAGACAGATTGATGATTTTTTTCTTCTATTTTAGTCATTTTCTGAAATGAAGTGAATAAAAACAAGGATGATTTCGTTACAAGAACAAAATAAGAATGATGATGAAATTAATGGAGATAGAATGGGATCATAGTCAGAATTTGTATGCACTTGTCTGACGGCAAAAATAAAGAGAGGGAGATGATTTTTGTACTCAACTTGCATCCATGGCGGCCATGGCAGGTTCGGTCGGACGGGGCTGTACAGAGCCTTCATGTTCAGCAGCCCGACGATCCTGGTGACGACGCCAGAGGCGTGCAAGACTGTACTCATGGACGACGAGGCCTTCGTCACCGGGTGGCCCACGGCCACCGTCGCGCTCATCGGCCCCAAGTCGTTTGTCAACATGGCGCAGGACGAGCACCGCCGCCTCCGCAAGCTCACAGCGGCGCCCATCAACGGCTTCGAGGCGCTCAGCTCCTACTTGGGCTTCATCGACCACACCGTCGTGTCCACCCTCCGCCGGTGGTCGTCGATGAACGAGCTCGAGTTCCTGACGGAGATGCGGCGGATGACGTTCCGGATCATCATGCAGATCTTCATGAGCGGCGCCGACGACCGCACCATGGCGGAGCTGGAGCGGAGCTACACGCAGCTTAACTACGGAATGCGCGCCATGGCCATCAACCTGCCCGGGTTCACCTACCACAGGGCGCTCAAGGCGCGGAGGAAGCTGGTGGCGGTGCTGCAGGGCGTGCTGGACGAGCGGCGGGCCAAGGGAAAGGGGAGCAGGAAGACGGTGGACATGATGGACCGGCTGATCGCGGTGGAGGACGAATCGGGGAGGCGGCTGGAGGACGACGAGATCATCGACATCCTGGTGATGTACCTCAACGCCGGCCACGAGTCCTCCGGCCACATCACCATGTGGGCCACCGTGTTCATGCAGGAGAACCCCGACATCCTCGCCAAGGCCAAGGTATCGACTGCAAAAACACCATGGATAAGAGCTTCACAAGCTCAATTGCCGATTGATCAATTAGCAGAGACTGATGAGATTTTTCTCTTGTTCTTCAGGCAGAGCAGGAGGAGATCATGAGAAACATACCGCCGACGCAGAAGGGGCTCAACCTCAGGGATTTCAGGAAGATGAAGTACCTCTCACAGGTAGACAAACACATGCTCTGTATACTCTACTCTGAATTCTTTCATTCATGCCTGAACAATGTTTTTGCAAACATAAAACAATTAGCTGTGATCATTTTCTGACATTTTAAATCAATCATATATCTGAACAAAAACCAGGTGATCGACGAGACGCTGCGGTTTGTCAACATCTCCTTCGTGTCATTCCGTCAGGCGACTCGAGATGTCTTCGTCAATGGTGCGTGCCGCGCTCTCGAACAATCATCATACATCCTTCCTCAATCCATCACATTTGAGTTTGGTTGTTGTCTGAATCTTTGTGAATGTAATGAAAAAAATTCGTCAGGCTATCTGATACCAAAGGGCTGGAAAGTTGAGCTGTGGTACAGGAGTGTACACATGGACCCTCAGGTCTACCCTGACCCCAAGAACTTCGACCCTTCAAGATGGGAGGTTGGGCAGCCTGGCATTATCAACCAACGAAATCTGCTCAAAACAATGAATATTTCTCATATTATGTAACCAATAGTCTTGAATCAAACTCAAAATGTTCATGCATTGTCTTCAGGGACCGCCGCCGAGAGCCGGGACGTTCCTTCCGTTCGGTCTCGGCGCGAGGCTCTGCCCCGGGAACGATCTCGCCAAGCTGGAGATCTCTGTCTTCCTCCACCATTTCCTCCTTGGCTACAAGTAAGCTTTTCACGAGATAGTTGTTTCCAAAGGAACTGATCTTGTCACCTCTGAACCTTTTGAACAAATTTTAGTTCACCCAGGCATTGAATTTTGTGCTATGAATGCAGGCTTGCAAGGGTAAATCCAAACTGCCGCGTGAGGTACCTGCCTCATCCCCGGCCGGTGGACAACTGCCTGGCCAAGATCACCAGAGTCTCCTCCTCCAATGGATACTGAAAATTCTCAGGACCCTAGGCGCGCGGCGGCACCGGGATGAGCCATGTCGAAATTCAGAATTCCTGTGTGTGCAAATAAAATCGTGAACAAATAAATTACAAGGCATCGTTGATGTCGATAAGTTAATATCATGCAGCAAACGACCTTTTCAGTCAAAACAAAATATCCATTCAACCTCAGCTTGTCGATGCAGCGAATTAATTTTATGCTACTCCCCCGTTCCAAATTAACTGGCGCAGATTTAGTACAACTGCGCCAATTAATTTAGAACGGAGGATATATAACTTTTGTTGGTCTGACTTATAGACCTGTCGTCATCGACTGCAAGTGAAAAATATATAATTCTCACAAAAAAAGTGAAAAAATATAATAACCGAGAAAAAAGTGAGAATCTATGGGAGAAGGAAATCCCTATCAGCATTGACACCTCTCCATCAACAAGATGCAGCTCTTCAAATACAACTTGCGAGAGGAAAATGTCTGAAAAATGGAAACTTCTTTTTTTCGAGAGATACAAAAGGAATTTTAAAACGGTTTTGTCATGAGCGTGATGCCTATACCAAGATTTGAGTTTGCTATAGGCACTGATGCCTCACGATCAGCTGCAACATCATTGAGGCAAAGCCATAGGGGCTGTCTTTTTGGGAAAAAAGAGAGTAAGCAAATGGTTGTCTGAAAAGAGAAAAGGCAAGTGAGATGTGCAAGTAGCACGTGAGTGCGTGGCCAGGATTTGTACAGGCAAGTATCTGTCACCTGATCGAGCAGGGCGTTCTAAAAGTTGAACGCTTATTTGAGTTGCCACGTCTCCCTCTTTGTCTAATACTAGCTTCATGGTGTCAAACCCCCTGGGTTTATTTCTAGCTTTCTTCCAGACGATGTAAGCGTTATTTGAGATTAATAAAGCTAGCGCCTTCCCGTAAAAAAAAGCTTCATGGTGTCAAACAGGGTAAACAGACGGATAAAATGTTCTATCGTTTCTGTTTTCACTTCTCGGTGGAATCGAAAACGAAATTGAAATCTCCGAAAAAGAATACGAAAGCAGAAATCACTGGAGACGAATATGGAACGAACATGGACGAACACGATAGGAAAACAAACATTTTTCGGAACACAATAGCGGTATAATACCTAGTCTATACACCAAAAGGAACACATTAAGGGGCTGTTTGGTTGCTCACAATTTTGACAAGCCACATTTAAACATAAAGTAACACAAGCATGGAAGTTCACATAAATGGTTCACATAGACACTAAGACACATAGCCTAGTTTGGTTGCTTGTAGGCCTAGTTCCACGTATCGGAGAACAACAATGAAAATCACCAACTCAAAATAGTACTCGGGTTTGCCTGGGTTGTATTTTTGAAAAAATTCTATATTTGTTTCCGGAAAGTTTCCTTACCGTTTATGTGTCGTTTCCGTTTCGCCAGAATTGGCTGCTCTCTCTTTGTCGTTTCCGTTTAGAATAATTCGTTTATGTTTCTTTTTTTAACATGCCGTTTCCGTTTCTTCTCTTTGTTTCCTTTTTCTACGAAACGAACAAAAGTTTTCGTTCTGTTTCCAACACTAGTGCCAAAAACCTCATCGTCATTAAAAGCATTTGTGGAAAACAAATCGTCAAATATCTTACTCAACGAACCGTCTCCTACACGGTGACCGTGGACACGTTTCATCCATCCGGGCGTCCCCCCCTCCTCGTCCAATCATGTCTTCCTTATTCCCTCTCCTTCTCCATTCTTTGTAAGAGAGAGAGAGAGAGAGAGATATGGAGAGGAGCTGTCGTCTACCTCGATGTCTTCTTCTCCGCCGTCCACCCGTCGGAGCCGACGAAGCCTACAACGAGCCATTGGGCGAGCAAGAAACTTAGGGTTGGGGGTGCACCAGCATCGGAGACGAGGATGGCAGCGGCAGAGCTTAGAGGGATGGTCGGGACGACGATAGATCGGAAGAGGAGAGATCTCAGAATATGGCGGGGTTTGCGTCCCCTGCGGGCGGGAAGGTTGTTAGTTCGGCCGGGTGGAGGTTGGCATTAGAATGGAGGCGCGATGCAGGGAGTCGCCGAAGGCGGGGAAGAAGGACAATAGTGGTTCTTCTCTCGTCTTCCTCCTCTTCGGTTTGCTCTTATCCATTTCCAACATAGATAACGACACTCGTGAACAGTTGGAACTTTGACCGTGCCAACCCGTGCCGTCAACTAGCAGTGAACTCAGTTGACATGATTTTTCTTGAATGATTATGCTTATGTACCACTCACAAATTACAGCCAGCTGTAGAATCAAAAGATCGTGTTGACAGATTTGATTCTTTTGATTTTTGTCTGCTATCTTCAAAACTAAAACTAGGCATGGAAATTGGTGCCCTAAATAATGCCATTGAGTTTGGCCACTTCTCCATTGAGTGGATTCCTCGATCTTAACCGTTAGCTATAATCAACGGACCATATCGAGCCACGTCACCTCTTTATATCTCCGTCCCTGTCTCGTAGAGAGCAGTAAGTCATAACTGCTCAGAGAGCTCAGAGCTCCAGGTGCCCATCGCATCTCCTGCCCTCGCCGCCGCACCTCCTCCGTCTCAAAAGGGCGGCGAGCTCACCGCCTGACAGTGGTCGCTGAAGCGAGCCGACGCCGAGCAGAAGGCCCCCGGGGACTGGTTCTCTAAAGCCAGGTAGGGCCCCTTGCCGAGCTCGATTTCGGCCTCCTCCGCTCTACATGGAGATCCGTCCAGTCCATGATTGATTCATCTCGTTGGCGACGAACCCTAGCCTGATCGGGTTATTCCTGGAATTTTAATCCGCGGTTTCTTCTGCTTCGGTCGATCTAGTCCAATTAAATCTTTCCGTCCAGTTCGCGGCGGGTTTAATTCTGCTTGCATGGTGGAAGCAGTAATTAATTGTCAGGTTATTTCTAAAAATATCGTGGTTTAACTGGAACATCTCGTACAGGAGGAGTAGAGTAGTTCTTATTGATCTTGTGAAGGGAGCACAGCCAGGCATGGGGACAAGGGCCCAAACATGGAACATGGCTTATACAAGAGGAAAATATCTCTTATTGGCATAATTCTGTTCTAGCTTGGAACATATGTAGTTAATGTATTGTGCTTCAGGATTGGAAACCGTTGTCCGTCTTGTGTTCTAGTTATTGCGTGTAATGGTAGCGTAAGAATGCAATTTTGTAACCCTTCGATAGCGTGCCGATTTGATGTCGCCTGATTTTAGCTCATCGGTGCAATCGTGGATTCTATCGTGGCCGTGGCGTGACGTGACCATGTATGTTGACAGGTGTCGAATGGACGAGCTTGTCTCCGCTTCAGCTAATAGCCAAACTTCGGCCGGTGATGCCGCGGCAGACCAGCCTATGAACGTGTACGTATGGGACATGGATGAAACACTCATTCTGCTCAAGTCACTGCTAGATGGGTCATTTGCTGGGCATTTTGAAGGCCTCAAGGACCATGAAAAAGGTACCAAAATAGGGAAGCGTTGGGAGAACATCATTCTTGAACTCTGTGATGAGCACTTCTTCTATGAGGAGGTCAGTCGACACCTCAAATCTTGTCCACTGACAGCTCACTAGATCATTATATCTGTGAACACATTTGACATTTCTCTCTGCATGTCGTTGTGCCTTTTATCTTGTTAGGAATGATCTACTACTACTAGAAGTATCAAAAGTGTATTGAATGTCTTCTTTTGAGATTATGGATAAGCCATCTAGCTGCACATTTTTACAATGTGGGTCCATTTTATATGTCATTTCTATTCACTGTACTGATTTTTTGTTCTCTCACGTATGCAGATTGAGAACTATAATGAACCCTATCTCAATGCATTACGTGAGTATGATGATGGAAAAAACTTGACAAAATATGATTTTGAGGCCGACTGCTTTAGTTCTCCTTACGATGATGTGAATAAAAGGAAGCTTGCCTATAGGCATCGTGCTATTGGAGACAAGTATGCAAAGGTGTCACGGTTATTGTTTCATCTTACTCTATTTCTATGAACTTTTCTTGCACAAGATTAAGCAGTTCTGTTGCGTTTAAGAGTGAACCTTTTAATGTGTTGCCCAGTGCCCGGATTACTCTACACTGTGTAGTATGCCAACATACACGCGATTAACTAAGTGAATTAGTCTTCCGGGTTATAACCACATAACTAGATTGCATCAGGACAACCAGGCCGTGCAAATTAAGTTTGGTCCGAATTTAATATTCTCGGGCAAGCTTTACATCACACCCTGACCATATTTTAATTGGTTACCATATAGCGAAAATGTGTATCCTTTTTTGGCTCCGTGTGAGAGTGGGTGGGTCTTGTATCAACTATCAAGGTGATGGAAAACTGCAGTAGGTAGACACCCCTTCCGCAGTGATTCACCAGCAGTTTGTGTGTCATTGGAAGCTTTTCCGTAAAGTGGATCTTAGTAAGAAATAGAAAGTATATATGGGAAAGCTCTTCAGCTGTGTATTTTCAGATCATTGGAGTTAGATAAGCACTTCCCTGCCATCATTTTTTATCGGAAAGCTCTTCAGCTTCCGTTTTATTGCTCCTATTTGGACTTATGATTCCTGCAGTCGTCAATTTGTACTTTCTAATATTTCCGTTAGTGTCATGTTCGAGCCACTAAGCTAAGCTCTTTTCGTGTTTTTTTAAGGGTTTGGAAAATATTCTGGACCACCACATGGTCAAAGTCTGGAATGAGTTATATAGTTTGACAGACAAATTTACTGATGGTTGGCTTTCTTCAGGTATTGTAATTCATACTAGTTTACCCTTCTACACTTGGAGTTTTTTTTACTTCTGAGAAATATCAATATTGAAAGAAGGTGTTTCTGATTTTCGGTTTGTGATTACTGGAGCCTAAGTTTTGACCATCCATTGGAGCTAAAGTGGTTACATCCAAAAATCTGTTAGAGCCTGCGTAATGCAAATTATGCAATACACGATATTATGATAATATTAATATCAAAAGATGCTGCTGGTGAATTTTCTACTTTCAGTCCGTGGAGAGCAAGAGGGTGCTTTCAGTTTCTTAGTGAAATAGATCTATTATCAAAACTATGTTTACAACCAAGAGGATACATTATAAGATGTCATTGATAGAAGCTAGAATTTCCTTTTTGGTTTGCTGACCTAACCTTGCTTTAAGATGTGGGAGAAATAAGTTGGAGTGATTATCCTCTGGCAGCATTCTTGTCAACCTTAACGTTTTTTTCTCCACTAGAGAAATGGTTTGTCTATTCTTAAACACTGAATCACATGCTCAATGTAGGCTTACTATTGATCTGGTTTCAAAAGATTGAAGCACTGTGGACAACTATGTATACTTGAATCTGTGTGCAAAAGCAAATAGAGTATGCCACAGAGGGGTAGAAGGATTAATTTTGATGCCCTCTTTGAGTCAACCTCTAGTTGTCTACCATTGGTTTTGTATGCTTGAATACTCAGCGCCATTCCCATATTATGCAGCTCATAAGTTGCTGGAAGAAGCTCTGGGTAAATCAACAGCTGAGCCTGCTGGCAAACCTTCAAGCATCAATTGCATAGTTACTTCAGGTTCTCTGGTTCCAAGTATTGCCAAATGTTTGCTGTATCGTCTGGATGATGTGATCTCATCTGATAATGGTATGCCCCTATCGTGGTAGTAGTGGTTTGATTACTGCATTTCTGTTGCATATGGCAAAGCTGTGAATCTGTTAGCAGAAATATGCTAATGACAACAATTGTTATTAATCCATCTGGTACTAATCACTTGCTTTCCATTCCACAGTTTACAGTTCATGGGAAGTGGGGAAGCTGCAGTGCTTCAAATGGATCAAGGAACGCTATGGAGGCCCAAACGTCCGCTTCTGTGCGATCGGAGACGGGCATGAAGAGTGCAGTGCGGCTTCCATTATAAAATGGCCATTCGTCAAGATAGAGATCAGCCCCGATGCTCCTCACAGGTTCCCTGGTCTGAGCCTGTCAACAATCCATGGTATCATGGACACCGTGTACGAGTCATCAAGCAAAGATGGTTGACCTGGGATGCGGAGCAGCGATTTCTTGAGGCATCGATCCTGCTGGAGGAGGGAACTGTGGAGTAGGAGATATGCCATATATAGGAGGTATATTGCTCCCCCTGCTTGGGAATCTGGAGGCGCCTGTGAGATAAATAAGAGCGTCCAACCATATATAGTTCGATTAGTTCTTGTGTGTTTGAATTGAATTCTGCCGTGCTGCCTCATTTTACTGTCAATATGTCATCTGGGGAATTCAGCCTGCTGCTGTAAGTTGTAACTGGTTGGCTGTTAGAGTCGCAAGCCTGTATGTTTGTGCATTGGCATTCGGATCTGATGATATTACGTGCCAAATCCGGTCCAGGGAAATGTCTTGAATTACCGAGTCATTTTACTACCTCTTTGATTTGCAAGAAATGAACCGTTTACCATGGAACTGATGCAAAATTCTTGTGATCAATTACTACCTCTTCGATATGCTTACGTTGTCCATATATTCGAGCATCATCATTAATTAGCTAACATACACCACTTGAGAGAGAATCATATAGGACCACTACAAAATGAATAAAACTCCAGCTGGATCAAATGAGTTCAAATGATCCCCTCACTCTTCATGGAAACCGGACCAATGGACGATAACTTGCATACTGCAAGAGCCAACACTGAGCTCGATGGAGCTTGAACCGTCCCACTTAGGTCCCCGGACTCTATGCTCGTCAACCCTAGTAATGCTACAAGTGAATATACCTCGACAACCCTCTGGCCACGACCCTTTGTTGACATGTATGGAGATCGTGGCCTCGACTGAGTCAGCAATGTGACCAAATTTGAATTCCAGCATGCCTAGCCTGCTAGGGTAATTGCTCTTGAGACAGCATCCAGTGTTGTATCTCAAGACTAGTTTGCTGAACTCTTTATCCTCAGATTTTGTAGCGCCCTTCACTTCCAACGTAACCTCGATGTATGAAGGGTCTCCGGACACAGCGATCGCACGACTAGGACCTGTGAGCGCTAGGTATGGATCCTGCATGGCGGATGCCAAATTATCAAACAGATGACAATGTTCTTTTTTATCAGTAATAACAATACTATATCGAGTATAATGTAACGCGAAAAGATCTGAAAATCCATATCGTCTCATAGGTCTAGATGCACCCACTGCTCAAAAAAACATATTTCAAAATGTCAAATAATTCCAAATGAAATTTTGGATATACTAGATGACATTTTATTTTATCGGTTTTGCTTATTCTCAATCGAATGAAAATTAGCTTAGTTCTCATTCGCATGACGTCATCAGTTGCAAGTGGATTTGCAATTGATTCAGACCATTTGATTTGCTTCATGATTCGTGCATCAGTTGATGACGTCATGCGAATGAGAATTAAGTCAATTCTCATTCGACTGAGTTGCAATTGGACTTGCAACTGCTCCGGACCATTTGATTTGCTTCGTGATTCGTGCTAATAATTGATTTGCTTCGTGATTCGTGCTAATAATGAGTTGCAACTTGACTTGCAACTGGATTGATGATGTCATGTGAAAGAGAATTAAAGTAATTCTCATTCGAACTGAGCGCTAGAGAGACCCTTATTTTATTTTGTCTTGTTTGCAAATGTCACAAAAAATGTCTTTTCTTCGCGAAACTTTTTGTGCTAACATTAAATGTAATGATGTATATCTAAAATTTTATTTGGAATTTTTTGACATTTTTAAATGTTTTTAAAAATGTTTTAGTGCATCCAACCTGTGACCCGAAACGCCGTGTCCGAAAAGATCCTATTAAATTATTTTCCTTATAACGGCGAAAAGATCGAATTACAAAGGAACTATTATGATGACGATTTGGGATAGCTAGAAAGATGAAAAGGAACTGGCATCGTATGAACGAACCTCCTGCGTGATGGTTTGGCAGTTATTTCTAGGACGGTGGAAAATAATGTTACGCTTGTGGTCCAAGACATCGCGTGCAGCGACGACGCCATACAGTCGCAGTGGCCATCCCAAACAGTACTCCTTGATCGACAGGACCTTGACGGAGACGACGAGCAGGGTGTCCATGGCCTTGGCCGAGTCATCGATATGGAGATAGCCATCAGAGTCGTACTCGTATGGGGAAGTGTAACACATGGCGGGGATAGAAGCTGCATACCAAGAATATCCATCGATAGCAAGTTAATTCTTAATAGGCAAAGAGAGTGGTGGATTAGGAGAGGATTTTGCTAGCTCTAGGTTTTACTGGTTTGGTTGAAGGTGCGGACGCCGCGGCAGGCGTATAGTCTGTTCCAGTAGCGGCGGAAACTGGCGGCGAACAGCTCCTCCTCGGTGGCCTCCTCCGCCTTCGCCTTGGCGGCTTCTTCGGCCCTCGCCATGGCTGTCCTTGCGGCCTCTTCGGCTTCTTCGGCCTTGGTCCGGAATACCTTGGCGGCTTTCACGGCCGCCGCGCTGGCCATTATCGCGGCCTCGTAGGCGCTCGCCATGCTCTTGGCCGGAGCCATGTCCGCTGGATCGGCCGGCCTAATAGATCTGGAGCGGAGACGACTGATGTACTCCTACTCAGCTGGTCCTCAATTTGTGGAAAATTTGTGTATGAAGATGGAAGAGAATCGATCAGGGAGAGAGCTTGGTGCATTCGTGAGAGAGGTGTGGTGGGCCACACCCCCGTTTCTCTATCTTGATTTGTTAGCCAAGATTAAATTCCAACAAACTTTCCTGCAAACATATCCTTTCAATATCTAATCTCCCTAGAAATAGACCTCCTGGTTGCGCTCTACGTGGCAACCTTGTGCATTGGTTACATCACATTAAGATAGAACTAATTTTATTTGTCCGTTCAGCTCAATACAAAACTTACTTCTCTATCTACAGCATACAAAACTACGATGCACCCGTCTCTTAGAGCATCTTCACAACTGCCCTAATTTAGAGCATAAACCTTTTTAGGTCATTTGGAGCCAAAAAATTTACTCCCTTATGTAAAGTTTGTCAAAAAATAATTTGTCAAAAACAAACACCAAGACTGCAAATATAAAAAGCTTGGGCTGATGCTATATAACAAAGGCCAACACGCGCACGCTAACTGTCAATCGAAAGTTTCATGTCGCTCTCACGCCTCTCCCCGGTGACCACCGCCACCTATTCTCCATCGATTGGCCTCGAATCCGGCAGTTCTGTCACAAATCTAACCGATTCGGCCGTGAGTTCACCACTGTTTAAGGCCACCACATATCGGGAGGGATTCAGCATGGAGGGGTGCCGACCGTCGCTCTCCACCCACACGCTGCCACCATCGACTCCCGTCCGTATTAGGTCATTTGGGGGCTAGAAATCTTGTTCCAACAAATGCCCTTGATTTAAATTTTGCAAATTTTTTGTCAAACCAAAAAAAGCAAGTGCTGCAAAAATAAAACACTTGGGCTGTTGCTATAAAACAGAAACACCAACGCGCGTACGACAATTGCCAATTGGAATTTTCATGTAGCCCTCACGCCTCTCCTCCGGTGACCACCGCCACCTCTTTTCCCATCGATTCGGCCTCGAATCTGGCAGCTCCGCCACAACTCCAACTGATTCGACCGCGAATACACCACCACTTCTCAAGGGCACCATGGATCGGGAGGGATTCGGCCTCGAGTGCTGATAGGCACAAACCCGTTGGAGGTGTTCACGCCGAGGGTGGCCCAATCTTCATGGCGTAGGATTGAATCGGAGAGGATAACTAGCTGCAAGCAGCCGAGATAACTAGCTTTATACCTGCCAAGGTTGGATGCGACCCGTATGTTGGGATGGCTGACTGAAACTACAAGAACTCCAACCCGCTGTCCAAACAGTCGCAAAACCACAAACCAGGACTAACCCACATAAAACGGCTGGAACCATAGAGAAAGTTTGGGGGATGAGGTTTTATAGCAGGGACAACGCCCATTAACTAGGTAGGAAAATGATTCAAAATGAGTAGCATTTTCGTGACTTTCTTGGAAAGGAAAACAGTCAACTTGTGAAGTTATTGGAGAGCGTCTCGGAAAAACACGAAGCATTTATCAGCCTGAACACTTCCCACCAAAACTAAATTTTCTTGAGCTACACAACTCCAAATGATGTGGGGTTTCTTTGGTTGGAAACTAAACTTCAAGAAACTTCTGATGGTATACCCCAAAAGCCCTGACTCTGATCCATGTGGGTGTGGCACATCAAAAGATCAGAGGCAAATATCTGGCAGAAACAGATTCACTGGAAAACTTGTTTCGAACAACATTGTTTCTTGATCTTTAACATTGTTTCTTTATCTTCAATATTGTTTTGTTGTCTTCAATATTGTTTCTCCATCATCTCATAGGTTGCTGGATTTCTTTGTTGTATATCTAAGTTCACTAACAACAATGGAGATGAAAGCATAGTCATAGCATCAAGTTAACAAGATAAACCTAGGTTAGCGTTCACCTGATCACTTGTAAGTTTGGCATGGTTTCTTGTTATAGGTACATCGATGGTTGGTGTGGCGGCGATGCTTGGGATGTCCTCATGATCGTCCCCCTCTTGAAAAGGAGTCTTCCTCGACTCTGATGGTCCAAAGTATGGGGAGAGGTCAGAGACATTGAAAGTTGGAATAACGCCATAATCCATTGGAAGGTCAATCTTATAGGCGTTGTCATTTATCTGCTTAAGTACTTTGAATGGACCATCTCCACGCGGCTGCAACTTGCATTTGCGCTGATCCGGGAAACGATCCTCCCGAAGGTGTATCCACACCATGCCACCTTCTTCAAACAATATCTTCTTTTTTCTTTGTTTGCTTGTTTCGTGTACTACAAAGTCATCTTCTCGATGTTTTCCTTGGTCTTCTCATGAATTTTCTTTGCAAAGTCAGTGCACTTACTTGCATCAAGATTGGTTCGCTCCTGCAATGGCAAAGCCAAAGAGTCTATGGGAGCAGCAGGTTTGAAACCATAAACAATTTCAAAAGGGCAAAATTTAGTGGTCGAGTGTACTGCCCTGCTGTATGCAAACTCCACGTGGGGGAGACACTCTTCACACATGTTCAAATTATTCTTCCAAACTGGTCTTAGCATCATGGGTAGTGGTTCATATTTTCTTCTATTTCTTGCAAGGAAATAGAAGAAAAGACGAACCAGATGTCTGGATGTCCCGTGTAACACACATGTGTAGCTGGCAAAGGCACTGCTAATTATGTGGCATATGTGGGTCGGCCCATGTTGCCCACAATGAACCCACCTCTCGTTCACCACGTCGAACCACTTCGATAAATAGGGCGAGGAGCCTCCCAAGCACCGCCGCTACCTTCCCATGGCTGGAGCGCCTGCTCCTCCTGTTCCAGGGGACAAAGGTCTCCCGATCCACTTGTTCTTCCCTCACCTTCTGATATATGTCCTTACCAGTCTCGGCTAGCTAGAACCCAGGAGGCGGTGAAGGTGAAG
Source organism: Poa pratensis (assembly GCA_947311845.1). Lineage (NCBI taxonomy): Eukaryota > Viridiplantae > Streptophyta > Magnoliopsida > Poales > Poaceae > Poa > Poa pratensis. The sequence goes on along the minus strand of CAMZMU010000085.1, from coordinate 49,031,584 downwards.
ACGCTGATGGAGAGAAACATGGTGTCTAGCGAGGTTTCCCTACTCGTCTCTAGAACCAACATGTCCTTAGGAATATACGGATCTATCTATTTATACCCAGGCCCGTCGAGGGCCCAGTGCGAGCTGGGCGGCCGCACAGGGCCCCCAAAATCTAGGGGCCCCCATTTCCCAGTAAACAGACCACTTTTCTTTGTAAGTTTTGGTCCAGATCGTCACTGGACCAGGATCCAGTCCCTGCCTAACGTCCAGAACTCAGTTTCCTTCCCTCCAGATCGCTCCGATCACGTCCTAGTCGATCCGATCTAAAAAAAACGTCCTAGTCGATCCTTCGATCGGAGACTCGATCCCGTCGTTGATCTTTAAAAGTTTACCTCTTACAAAGATCCTCTGATCCATCTCAAAAAACAAAACAAAAAGACCCTAGCGATCTGCATCTTTTCGCCGAGGACACACGAGAAAGGACCGCCAATGGCCGGCGACAGCGCGCCCAATCAGCAATCGCCGTTTCAAATTTCCGTCCCAAATCGATCGATCAACATGGTGGCTACTGTTTCCTTTTGCCATCATGCTTCCGGTCCAAATTAATTCAGGCCGCCCCCAACTCGCAAGGCCGATCAAGGTTTGCAAGATATATATTTCTATTAGCTTGTCATGAAACGTCTATACTTTAATTTATCTAGTGTTTGAATTCTTTCACACTACTTATTTTTGGGTTTATAAAATCAATTTTTGAAGAAATACCAGAGGTCCTCTCAAGAAAATTAAAATATACCAGATGTATGATGCTGCTTTAGTAGAACATGAGGTCAATTTATTTTAGAGTGGTACCTTTTCATCATGGAATTAATGTGTGATATGTTTCTATATACTATACAAATAAAACATATTAAAGCTATGTCATAAAGTGAAATTATTTTCAGTTGTTATATAATGAAATATTTCAAATTTTAGGGCCCCATTTTGCGTTTCGCACAGGGGCCCCGAATTTCTAGAGACGGCCCTGTTTATACCAAACATTCATACCTCTTCATAACTCAACTAGACATTTAGTATGTTGCTTATGTTGATACAATATTTGATGCATCATATATATTTATTCAATATTGCTAGCAGAATCAGCAACAAAAATAAAAAATCTAAATTATCTCAAGGAAAAATTTAAGAAAATACTATATTTATCATTATAATACACTTATAGTGGTAAACTGAAACTCTGTTTGTTGCACAAATGTTGTATTATTTTGTCTGCGGTGTTTCCACCATAAATCCGAGCCATCCAGTATTTTTTCTTTTTGAGAGAGATCCAGTATTTTTATGTTTCTCTACCAACTTATTGATATGGCATCACTAAATATCCATATAAATTGGTACATTATACATGGATCTAGCAAATAACCTGAAAGATATATCTGGAGTTTAGGAATGTAAAGTTCAAGTATAACAAAATAGATATTCTAGAGTATATGAAGTGTCTATTGGTACTCCTTTCTCACAACCTAACGTACATAGTGTCCAGTCGTAGTTTGTAATCAAATGTTCTCGGCCACTCTCAGTTGTTGGTGATGCTCGTTTGTTCAAGGTTGTCTTTCTTATTCATGAGGGTTTTAGTTAGCCGATATCATAATCACATCCATATCTTCTATATTTAAATAGGAGCACCCCACTAGCTGATTTCTCTCAACATGCAAGCATGCCACATCATCAAGCCTGCCACCTCACCAAATCTGCCACTTCAGCAAAAAAAAGAAAGACAAATTACCATTCATTTCCGTTCCTCTATCCACTGGTCCATATTCAGCCCATCATCTATTCGACTACTATTCAACTCCACGCCTACTAGAAACAAATCGAGAGAGCTTAATCTCGTGCGTGCGAGCGCTCGCACGCTCCACGCGCGTCGCGCGTCTGACTGTAGCGGAGCACATGCAGCGACCCCCCGTCAAATCTGTTCCCTTTTCTCATCATGTGCATGCATACCGGTCAGCGGTCCCTCTTCTTTTTCCTTTTACTTTTTCTAGGTACACTGTGCTACATAAAAGTAACTGGTGCATGAGTCCAAGGCTACGCGGTTTTTTTCTCATGCATGCCCGGAGCCATGCATTTTGATGTGACGTGAGCTTTTTTAGCCGCCATGCACATGCACAAAAAATGCTTATCTCTTTTCTCTATTCCCTTTTTTGTTTTATTTTGTTATGTGAATATAGATTTTTTGCTGGCCTATTCCCTTTTTATTCTTTGGCAAAAAAAGATTTGATTTTTTCTTGCAAAAAAATACCAATATAATTTTTCAATTCCCTTTTTGGGACAATATTTTTTAGGGTAAATAAAAATGGGTGGGAATTGAAAAATCCACTTCCTACTAGTACACATAATTAGAATAGAAAATACCTACCACTTTCTACTAGTATAAAAACAATATAGAACATAATTCACAACAAAAACAATTGATTTTTGTTGCAAAAAAATATCTAGTATAGCTTTTCAATTCCCTTTTTAGGACAGAGACTTTTTTAGGGTAATAAAAATGGATGGGAATAGGAAAAATCCACTTCCTACTAGAGAAAAGGGAATTCCCCACCCATTTTTATATACCCTAAAAATATTGTCCCAAAAAAAGAAATTAAAAAATTATAATGGATATTTTTGCAAGAAAAAAAAACAAATTTTTATAACTATTTGGCCTGATTTTTTTGCTTTATTTTTTCCCCTTTTTACTATTCCCTTTCAGTGATAGAAACAAAAATATTCAAACTTTGCCTGCGAAAACACAAAGTATAATTTTTGAATTCCCTTTTTGGGATAGGTAGCTTTTTAGGGTAAATAAAAATGGATAGGGAATAGGAAAAGTACACTTTCTACTAGTACAAAAAATTAGAACAAAAAAGAAGTACCACTTTCTACTAGTATAAATTAGTTCTCGGCAACTTGTTTGCTATGTATTTGGTATCATCATGTATTAGTTTTAGGTTGGCAATTCGTACTCTAGATGCTTGGTAACACTTTAGCTAGTTTTAGGATCGGTAACTTACTTGCTATGTACTTAGTCTCATCATGTACTAGTTTTTATATTGGTAACTCGTACTCTATATGCTCGGTAACACTTTAATTAGTCTTCTGATCGATAACTTGCTTGGTAGGTACTTGATATCATCACGTATTAGTATTAAGGTTGGTAACGCGTGCTCTAAATGGTTGATAACATTTTAGTTTGTTTTTATGATCGGTAACTTGCTTGGTAGGTATTTGGTATCATCATGTACTAGTTTTTAGGTTGGTAATGTGTGCGCTAGATGGTTGGTATTTGGTAACACTTTAGCTAGTCACAGGATCGGTAATTCATTTGCTATGTGCTTGATATCATCGTCTACTAGTTTTTAGGTTGGTAATTCGTGCGCTAGATGTTTGGTAACACTTTAGTTAGTCATAGGGATCGGTATCTCGCTGGCTATGTGGTTGGTATCATCGTGTACTAGTTTTTAAGTTGTTAATTCGTGCACTATATGCTTGGTGGCATTTCACTTTAGTTTTAGGATCGGTAACTTGCTTGCTATGTGTTTGGTATCATCATCTACTAGTTTTTAGATTGGTAACATTTTAAGATGTTATAGGATTTTACCCCTGGTAACTCATGTATAGTGGGGTTGGTAACTTTTAGCTCAAAAAAAACTGTGGTCAAAACATATCCATATGGGATTTAGTTTCGAAGATCTCGTCGTGACCGGCTTACTGGTGAAAGCGGATTTTCAATTTGATTTGTCGTTCGAAAGATAAAATATTTTAAAATTTGAAAAGAATCTGGACGACTCAGCATTTTTGTTCTGTAGTACATGCATGCACCCAATCAATCATTTCATCCTACATGCATGCACCGAATCAATCATTCCATTCTAGCTTCTCGTGGTGCATGCATGCTAGATTAATCCATTCGTCACAATTAGCCAGTAGATTCCGTAAAGGGAATAAGCGTCCGCCCTGCGCTGCATTGATTAATTTCCTAATTAGGACGAAACCGTGCGATGGATAGGAAACAATGGAACGTGCGAAAGGCAGGCGAGTGGTCGAACCTCGCTTTATTATCCCACCACATTCGTGAAGAAATTACACAACTTCCTACCCACATCATCCTCCCCTACGATTGTTGTTGCAAGCTATAAAATCAACCAATGTCGATCTGATATCCCACGCCACCGCCTACATATCACCATTGGCCATGTTCTGCCCCTCCTAGCCCACATGCTTGGCACCCATCACCTTCTCCTCATTGCCGCAATCTTCTGCACGCCGCTCGCCGCTCTCCGGTCCAGGCCATCCCCGTCCATGCGTTTTCCCATCCTCATCTCCACCAGTATAGCCGACGAAGGAGGCGAGGAAGCTACGAAGTGACCGTCCTGTGTTTCATGGATGTCGATCGGCACACACAGACAAAACACCGTAGGATCAATTGGCTACGCAGTGCGTTCGTTTCCTATTCTGAACTTCGTGGGAGAGGCCAAGGGGTCAAGCGTCAGGCGCCGGCCTTTCCGTCTTCTGCATTGCCCTGGCGGTATGCTTCTCATCCACGATTTCGCCCCCACTGGACAGTAGCACACGCGGTTAAGCAAGCAAGATTTGCTACAAAGTTATATTATCTTTTTTAAGATCGGGCTGTATCATAGATCAAAATCCCACTCGACCACGTTTTACCAAGGAGGCCCTCCTCGAGCTGGGTCCGGGCACGCGCCCTCCAGCGCTGTTTTTGTCAATTTTATTGCACCTCACCTGTATATGGATCATACGCTGTTGTTTTTCATTGTAGGAAGACCCCTGATATATGGTGGTGTGCGCAGCAATTGTTCAAATCGATAGTGTCAACCCCAATTATGCACTAACGAGATTGGTAAGAAAATCTAAGCTTTTTGGTCTACGTACTGTACCAATTATTTGTCATCTTTTATTTTGTAAGGTACTTTCTCCTGTGCTAATGAGCCATTAACACATTCTGACGGCATTCATCTCCACTAATATTAAAAGACAGAGTCTGTCAGATCTGGAGGATCTGAACCGTCCATCAAGTCAGATCCAACGTCTCAGATAAGCCTAATGATGTATGTTGTGCACATGTGTGACGGAAAGAAAAATCGGATCCCGCGCCACGACTCTGAAACCGTTTATACACTATCGCCCTCCGCCACTAATCCCGTCAGAGCCCGCCGCCCTCCGCCACCACGACGCCAACTGCCTCGCCTCGCTCTGTGGCTCCGCCACCCACGCGCCGCCGCCGGAGACCGCCGTCCTAATTCTCGCACGGTCTACGGAAAAAATCTCCAACGATCCTCCGATACCCGAGAACATCGATCCCAACATCCTACCTAATCGTCCCGTATCCTCGCGATCCCCTCTCTGGTTCGGCACCACCCATCTTTTGCTCGACGTAGGGCGAGCACCCCAGCCGCCAAGTACCTCCTCGGAGCCGGATCCGGCGCTTCTGGCGCTGCCGAACGGCAACCGGCAGCCGGCGCCAACATGTTCGGAGACCCAATCCCCACAATCGTCGGCGGGTTCTGAAAAGTACACACGCATGTTTGAATTCATGCGCGCACACTCGGTCGTCAACGTCCGTTGCCAGTGCAACGTGCTCTTCTTGTGAGACGTGGGACATGCCTGCTACCACGCCCTTCCCCTCCGCATCAGGTCACCATCCATTACTGGTATGTACTTGCACATCAGGCGTTTGTCGAAATTTCTAAGTGAGATTCAGTTTGTACTTTGTAGTATATCTGCTATTGTTATTTAGGACGATGAACTGGTTTAAAGATATTTGAAATTCCTAATTCTCTTGCTGGTTCAGATTTGAGTATTTGACCATGTCTGGCATGCTCTGGTGGATTTTTTTTCCTTTTTTCTCTTTAAATAAATTGAAATTTCCTAGCAGAATTTTAATGTATGTTTTCAAAGCTGTTTATCTATATTTGTTTCATGAATGTAGGACCAGAAGGGCAGAGGCAAAATGCCTTTTAGATATGATGATTTCATAATTTTCTCACCTAAATATAGTAGGCAACGAAGCTCTCATTTCAAATCAGCAATCGCTGGAACCTCTTATTTGTTACTATGTGATAATGACTAATGATACTAACTGATTTTTTTATAGTAAGTATGACTGCAGTTCAGCCGATATAAACCACATTCGAAGTATAAGTAAGCAAGACCTCATGGCTTTCATACGAGCAACATTTTCATCTTCAATATTCTTCCTGGGCTGAGGTTGAAGCTGCACCTCCTATAAGCATGCTACTTGCTACTGCTACATACCCAGAACGTTTAATGTGCACCGTGAATTTGTAGGCTGTGATGAATGTTGGCTTAAAATTTATTTGTAGTTGTTACTCATAATATCTTTTAAGAATGCATTTTTCATTGATCTCTGGTTGTCATCTTTTCTGATCTGCCCAAGTCTGTACCTGCAGACTAACTCACAAGAATTTTCTTGCATGAAAGCATCTGAAATTAATGTCTTTGTTTGTTGCCTTTTGTAGGAATGGTAGATTCCACTCCATTAGCTTAGCCAATCATCCTGTATAAACCAATCGTCGAGGTATCAGGTCGTCATTGCCATTTTCGTCTCGCTCTAAGATTTGCTTGCCACCAGCCCACCATTGGTATAGTACAGTTCAACACTGTTTGATAAAACATTGTTTTATCTTTAATATTTTTTCTAAGAAACAAAACTAAATCCGCATTAAGTTGGTGTTTCTTAGTCTTGCATGTGGAACTGACAGAACAAACTGTGTTCCTTGTGGAAGAAAAACCTCTCTTGGCATTTTTCAGATTTGTCTCTTCCCATTATTACAGCAAGTGCATGGTATCACCCTGTTGAAGATTGCTTACTAGACATCATGCTCAGTCACCAGCATACCTTCATCTGCAACAACGAGCACGTACTGTGTTCATTGTCGTTGAAGTGCTTGTGCAACTCACAGTGGCCTCCAGGGAGTAGGCTCTTTGGAGCTACAACGACAATTTGCAGTGCATCTCATCGACAAGTTCTGAATTTTTATCAAGAGTTGAGTCCGGAGATTCGAACAGATGAAGAGTGGTGTATCCATTTTTCATCGCATCCAGTTCTTAGTTGCCTCTTGCTGTGTTTCAATTTTATTTTAGTTTCTAGGGTCAATTCGGAATTCAGATGCAAATTTGTGGAAGCTTTCATTTATCCGATGTGCCGAAGTATTATAGCCTTCTCTTTGCAGATAACTTGTAGGTATGTGGCTTCTCTCAGCATCAAAGAGGTCACTTCTATTCTCTTCTCTGGCAGAGGTGTCCTTGTCAAGTTCTTTATCAAGCTCTTGGTTAAGATTGCATGTATACACACGTTACTCTTGGTTAAGATATATGGTTCCACGATTCAGTTGTTATTGCCTAAAACGAAGATACTTACTGTCTGTAGATTGGAGAGTTCACTCGAGATTCATTGTCTCTCTCTCTAAGTCCCTGGTAGATTTTGTTAGAAGTAATCTTGTCATATGTGTATGCATGAAGTTTCTGGAAGGTCCAGGAAATATCCAGGATTCGTAGGAGGAGTCCTAGTAGGAGTAAAAGTTTGATGACTTTGTGTTCAAGTTAGTTTGAATAGCTTAAGGGAGCAAGTCTGTAGTAGTTTCTAGAGTATTGTAGACCTACTGTTCTGTGAACAGTAACCGACCTAGATGCCTATATAAGCATGTACCTCTGTTGTAAGAAAGCCAAGAAGATTGGAAGTTAGAAGAAGCTTGTAGAGCCAAGATGTAGCCTCAAGCATATGTATGAAATAGATAGAGCATATATGTGGTCTATCATATATGCATATGTGTTAGTGTGTGTGAAGCACAACCCTATTGGAAGGGAGCTAAGTAATTTAGTTCCAACAATTGGTATCAGAGCCTCAAGGTCTGAGGGCGGCATCAGCGGCGGCGATGGATTCCATGCGATGTGGAGGACGACGGCGTGAGATGGAGGTTGTTGGCCATGCGATGCCGCTAGCTGCTGGTTTCGGCGCGATGCCTCTAGCGGGAGAAGGCGGTGTGATGCTGCCAAGAGAAGACGACAGTGTGATGCCGTCGTGAGGAGAACATGGTGTGATGCCGTTACGAGGCGGCAGTGGTGCGATGCCGCAGCGTGCGACGGCGGTGGTGTGATACCATCGTCATAGAAAGCGTCGGTGTGAGGCCGACCACTATGGTTTGATGCCATAGTCTATGGAAAGGTTGGTGTGAAGCCAACGTCGGTGGTGTGATGCCATCGTCAAGTAGAAGAGTCGGTGTGAGGCCGACGACTGTGGTGTGATGCCACAGGCGCATGGAACCTCGGTGTGAAACCGAATCGGTGGTGTGATGCCACCTAATATGGAGTCAGTGTGAGGCTGACAAGCACGGTGCGATGCCGTTGCTGGACATGAGGCGGTGCGAGGCCGTCACAAGATGAAGCGCATAGTCCGGGTGATCTGGATTAGAGGATCTACTTGATATGACAAGATTAAGGGGGAGATTGTTAGAAGTAATCTTGTCATATGTATGCATGAAGTTTCTGGAAGGTCCAGGAAATATCCAGGATTCGTAGGAGGAGTCCTAGTAGGAGTAAAAGTCTGATGACTTTGTGTTCAAGTTAGTTTGAATAGCTTAAGGGAGCAAGTATGTAGTAGTTTCTAGAGTATTGTAGACCTACTGTTCTGTGAACAGTAACCGACCTAGATGCCTATATAAGCATGTACCTCTGTTGTAAGAAAGCCAAGAAGATTGGAAGTTAGAAGAAGCTTGTAGAGCCAAGATGTAGCCTCAAGCATATGTATGAATAGATAGAGCATATATGTGGTCTATCATATATGCATATGTGTTAGTGTGTGTGAAGCACAACCCTATTAGAAGGGAGCTAAGTGATTTAGTTCCAACAGATTTAGCAATTTGGTGTATTTATTGATGCCTTGAATTAAATTAAATTTCCCCTGTTTAATCTTTTATTTTCATTACATGCACTACTTTTCTTGGACCTTACATGTAGTCTGTAATAGAAGACACTTTTTTTCACCTCAAGTTAGTTTGTACTGTGAAGTTAAAAAATGTTTCAGGTGGCTTTTAGAACCTGGTTCTTATGTCTGTTGTTTCAGTCATATAATGGTTTTGTCACATATTTCCTTTTCGGGGTATGCATTTTGATTGCTTCTATTGACTCGGAAAAGGTAGCCACTTCCCTATTTTTCAATCCTCTGAAAAATATTCTTTGCTACTGTAGGTTATAAGCAGATAAGATGGTGAAGATCTGCCACATTGGCCATTACTAATTTTCGGTTCCGCTTTTCTAGACCCTAGAGGATGTTGCGTACTTAAAAGTGTGGATTTTTAACACAGCGTGATTGTTCCATCCATGTCTGGTTTGCTCTGTACACTGCAAATTACTGTTGTATCTTACAATCCTACATTCAGGTTTTAGTCAGATTCAGAGGCCTCCAGACTATTTTCTACTAGAAGCTTAATTCTATTTGATGCACTACTATTTTGAGGAAGTATGTAGCCATTTTTTTCCACCTGTGGAGGTTATGCCGAACGGGTATGCCTTCCACGGTGGATAAAACCTGGCCCACCAAGGAGGCCCATCAGATAAAGCCGGAGGGCTTAATGGAGAAGGTCTCATGGGCTTGGTCGCAAGAATAAGCCCTGGGCTGGCTTAGTGAAATCCAAGACAAAGGCCAGACTACGTTCGCCTTAGGGAGCAAGTTAGGGTTTGTTGCCGTGTTAGTCTAGGACTCATGATCTACGTCGGTTAAGGCTTTCCTTGTAGGGGAAGACTTGGCGCCTTTATAAGCCAGCCTTCCAGCAGCCTTAGAGGCACGCATACAATCTCATTGTAACCTGTACACATATTCGCCTTGAGTGAATTATAGCAGCACGTAGGATCTCGCCACCGTCGTGAGATCTGAAGCTGGGTAAGATCGTGTGTGCAATCCCGTCACTGGAACCCTCTACGTTCTTCCCCACCTCCTCTACGGTACGTATGAATCCATATAGTAGTTCCGCGTTACCAATACCTCGACAGTTGGCGCCCACCGTGGGGCCCAAGGCGTCGGGAGTTTTGTTTCAGGCGGGAGCACTAGTACAGAACGACACATTGGAAACGGGCCAAAAACCCCTTCGGCAACGGAGAAAGGGTCCGTGTCCCCGCCTCTGTCACTGATATGAAGGCCTTCATCGGTAACGGAGGCCAAAAACCGTTTCCGATGTGGTCTCCATTTGGCAACGGTTGTGCGCAGACCTCCGTTTCCTTAGTTTTCCTTCATCAGATACGGAGTTTGCCATCCACCCGTTTGCACTGAGCATTTCTCATATTTCGGTTATATGCCATAATACATGAAAGTCTGATTGCACAATGCACTAAAACGTTATTCAATTCATAACATAGAACAAATGCCATCATTACATTGGTATACAATAATATCACCGTTTTTTACAATTTGACTACAATCATATATATCACACATTGGCATAATGTAATATCACCTATTACACTTTGACTACAATCATGAACTCTAAACCTATAAGCAACTAACCTAACAAGATGGAAGGCTGGCTTAATTAAGCCAGCGTTCCATCTTTGACTTGAAGCTCACCTTCTATGAGCTCTCGGTCGTCGATGTACCCACTCCAAGACCAGTATCCACGAAATTTCCTTGCCTTAAGGTTTCTGGTTCTCGGAATGATACATTGGTACTTTTATGCAGTGTTGCCGAAATAAACTCCTGCGTGAAAAAAAAACTATTAGCGAAATGTACAAAATACATCTGGATATTAAAAAAATCAATGGCTATTTTCCAGCAACTGCTTTGTTCGGTTGCCATTTTCGAGAAACTGCTAAGATCGACGGCAAATATCCAGGAACTGCTCTGTTTGGTGGCAGACAGTTCGCATTCCTTCCTTCTCTTCTTCCTCGTTCCACCCCAATCCCCCACCCGCCATGGACGACCGCAACAGAATAACAGAGACAACTACCGTCCGTACCCACGGCACCGTTCTGGAGGTGGTGTACACGAACGAGGAGCATACCGTGGAGCGGATCCTCGACAAGTACGAGGAATGGCTAGCAGAGGAGAAGCATCGGTTCATCGGCCTTGACATCGAGTACACCCGTAATCGTCGGCACATGTCTGTCCTGCAACTCGCCATGCGCCAGCATGTCCTCGTGTTCCACTGGTGCAAGTCCAAAAAGAATTGTCCAGAGTTGGGCAAATTCTTTGAACGCAAGAATATCACCTTCGCAAGTGTGGACATCACCAACGACAGCAAGGTGCTTTCTTCTGCCGGCTTCCACATTCCACCGGAGTACTACGTGGACATCCAACTCGTATACAAAATCAAGGGTGGAGACGAGAGGGACGGAATGGGTGATCTAGCGGCAGACCTCATCGACAAATCATACGCCAACATGAAGAAGGAGTTCCCATCCAACCAGCACGATTTTTGGGAGTGGATGCCGCTGCACAAAGTTAACCTCGACTACGCAGCAATAGATGGGTACGTGACCTACGAGTTGTATCGCAAGATCCTAACCTTGAAGGACAGGCTACGTCCAACATGGCAGGAAATGCTCTGCCCTAGGTGCAAGAATGGCCTAGGTGAATTGCAATAGGCTTTGGATGTGGGTGTTTAACTAGTTTGTACAGTTGGTGCTTTAACAATAAGTGTTTGTAATTATCAGAACATGTATGTGTGAATTTGCACTAGGAATTTGTTTATGTGATGAAATGCTCATACGTAGAACCTAGTTCATCGGCATCACAGCCGGTCACAGAAAGATTTATACCTTTCACCCGGCGGGAGAGGAGGTGCAGGCCTCTGCCAGATGCGCTGAGATGCTACCAGCGCGCTGCGACGCAATCACCTCCTCATCCTTCTCCTTCGTCGACATCCACCTCCTCCTTCTTCTCCAGATCAGACACCACCTACAGATCCTCGACCACCTCCTCCAGATCGGCCACTTCCTCCTCCAGATGAGTTTCTGCTGGTAGATCCGCCGGAGGTGCTGCACCACCACCTCATGAATGACCTCCTCCACATCGGCCTGGCTCAGAAGAAGCCGGGCATCACCGGAGGAGGAGGGCGTCAGATGGTGGCGCTGCCGCATCATTAGCGGACGCATGGCCGCCTCCAGATCGACCTTCCCCTCACGAAGGGTTGCCGCTAGAACGGTGCTGCCGCGGCGGCTAGAGCCGCAGCCGCGATGGCCGGATCTAGAAGCGCCGACAGAGGAAGCCATTAGAGAGAGTGAGGATAGTTGAAAGCCACAGTGTGCGGCGGCTAGGGTTGGAAGAGAGACAAGTGAGAGAGTGATAATGAGACCGAGCCGGCAGTATATATAAGCGCCACATTGGCAACGGACATTTTATATAACCGTTTCCATTGATTTTACACCAGCGAGAGAGTAAACTTACTAACAGGTACTCTAAATTACATATGAACGCAGAGACCACTTAGCAGCTAGTGCTACTACATACGGACTTGATAATGAATTAAACGATTACATATATGCTACTACTAGCTAATGCTACTACTAGCAGCTGCTGATGAAGACTCGGGCTCGTCGTCGCTGTACACGAGTGCGTCCCTCCGGCCTAAGGTACCGTCGAAGATCTTGATGAAGAACCCGTTGTCGCCGTCGAACTCGAAGCACAAAAAGTGCCCCTGCTCAAGCTTGTACGCTTGGGCGAATGACTTCCATTCCTGGCCGAGGTACAAATTCCCCCGGCACTCACGGCCGTCTTCACCGCCCAGCTGCCGTTCTCGTAGTCCTCCATCTTCAGATGCATGGTAGCTGCCACCATGCCTTGGAGCTTCTCTGCGAACGCCCTCGGGAGCCTCAGGCGGCTCTCGATGCCCTTGTACAGGATAACCAAGAACTCGAAGCCGCGCAGCTCCGGGGACATGTCTTCAGAGGACGGTGAGGGCGACACGGACGGCGTGGCATTGCGGCTGCGCCCCCTACCACGGCCGCGCCCTCGTCCACGGCCGCGCCCACGTCCGCGGCCGCGACCGCTGATGGTACCTCTCGCCGGGGACATGTCTTCAGAGGACGGTGAGGGCGACACCGACGGCATGTCATTGCCGTTGCGCCACCTACCACGGCCTCGCCCTCGTCCACGGCCGCGACCGCTGCTGGTACCTCTCGCCATGGATTTGGACGGAGGGGATCTGGCGAAGTTTGAATAACTATAGGCGATGGACTGGGGCTTCAAAGAGACCGATGCTGGTACCTCTTGCCATTTATACTCGCGGGTCTGCTCCGCCCACCTCCCCATCTCCCCATTCGCTAGCCTCCACGTATCAACATTTTCAACGGTTGGAAAATTCTATCCGTTACCATAGAGGCAAATATTGGAAACGGACAATTTTATTAACCGTTGCCAATATAATAGGTGACGGAGATTGGAAAGGGTCCGTTGCCAATGTAGGCGGGCCTGGTCAGGTTTGTACGCACCGGCCGCGCGGAAAGCGCGATTCTCCGTCGCGTAACACCTGCCGTTTCCATAGAGGGGTATCCGATGTGTCGTTCTGTACTAGTGGAGCATTGGGCGAGATCGGCAAATCTGTGACAGTTGGTCGCGCCCGCATCATCAACAACTTCGGGTGCATCGAAGACGATGGATCCTATGTCCAGCAAACGACGCACTCGTATCAGGCTTCGTCGTCCCTTCGGCACCATCAACATCTTCATGGGTTTTACGGCTGAAGCGTATGGGTTCCCCAGGAGCCAGAGACAGAGGCATAGACCTTTTCTTTGACAAGCTTGTTGCCGTCTCTGTCCTTGGCTGGGAAACACTTGATAACGCGCCACATGTTGACCTCGGGGTAGTGGCCGCGAACAAGTCCTAGAGAAAGTTTTGCTCCGCCTCTGGCTGCTGAGCGAAGATGCTGAATCACCTCTGGGACGCAGTTCTGAAGAAGTGGCAGCAGGTTGCTGGTGTTTGTCACTTGAGGCAGTTGTTTTGGGAAGATGTTGGCGACAACATCTCTTCCCGCAGTGTATAGCCCTGACACAATTTCGCCGCACTCCAAGATTAGCTCCAGACGCGTCTCAGATGTAAGCCTTTCCCCAAACCCAGCTGGAACCGTGGAGAGAGGGAACGGAATAAGTATAAGGTGTAATGAACAGTTGAAATAAAGGTGAGAAGTGAAAGAAAGGAGAGAAGCTTACTTAGCAGTTGATGCATGTAAAATGCATACATGAACTTTGCACTTTAATTGCTTATATTCCAATCATATTTGCATCATATAAGGGTTATATCAATGTTTTATAATGATTTTTGGGAATATTCATTTATTTCCTATTTTTATGGAATTAACCCTGCACAGGCAGAAAACCCCGTTTTCTTATTTTAATGTTTCAGGGACCCAAACGTCAACGAAATCACCTGGAAATTTACGGGCGTCAATATTTGGAAGGAAGAAGACCTGTGGGCGAAGGAAGCGAGCAAACGGAGGCTTGAGGGCCAAACGAGGGGGGCCCACGCGGCCAGGTACTATAGCCGCGTGGGACCCACCCATTTGGGCCTCGTGGCTCCGTTGCCTTCGATATCTTCTCCACCGACATCGTCTTGACCTAAAAACGCCTATAAAAGAGGTCCCCTGACGTTCTCTGGAAGGAGCGCCGCACAAACACAGAAACACCGAAACGGAGATCAGGAGCTACAGATTGGAGGGGGAAAACTCCGGCGGGGCGCTGCCGGCGTGGTCTCCATCTTCTCCATCGACTTCTCCACCGTCTCCATGATGAAGAGGAGTAGTCCACCTCTGGACTATGGGTTTGTGGAAGTAACTTATGTATCTCTCCTCTCTTGAGCTTCACTAATTAGCACCGTATGAGCTGCTGAACATGATTACGGTCACCGTTGTAATACCTTTGTGGTGGATCTTTATGAGTTAATATATGTTTGAGATTGCAATGTTTGTTTCAGTTATGAGTATAGATGCATATTATGTACCCCGTTCTTGTCTACTTGTTTTGATCAAGCATGTTTATGAGAGCGTGTGTGGGGGAACGTGTGCATTAGTTGGAGTAACGGGGGGTGGCTAGTGGCATCACGTCTATGTTAGGATGGTAATAACCAAAAGATCTCTATGTTAGGACGTGATGCCCATATATCTAAGTAACTTGTTATCAAACCCTGTGTTGCAATCTCATATGTTAACTGTGTGTGTTCCATTGTCTACCACTTTATAAAGAGAGAGTGCATTTGTGAAACCATGAACCCCAGTCCATTTTTAATCATAAGAAACACCTTTCCAACACCATATACCACTTTTCTATTTTCAGCCATCATTAAATCCGAAAATACAAAAATACTTTTCATCTTGCATACATCATTCAAAAACCCAAAAATATCATTTACATTGCATCCACCATCATTGCATATTTATTTCTTGTTTGCATTGCATAACTATCCTGATATCATTCTTACACCTTGTGCTTGACAACCACAGGTGAGGTTGAGGACCAAAACATCTAACCTTGTTTTGTAGGTAACCAAAAGAAGGATAAGAAGATAAATCTACCACTTCAGATTCCCCGAGAGTTCGATATTAAACCCTCGAGTCACCCCTCGTGGGGAAAACTGTCTTCCACTTACTATACACTCTGCACTTGGAGTCTCAACCTAATCCCGTTTATTTTGCAGGTATCAAGCCTTGCTCTTCGGGACCATCAAGACGTTTTCTGGCGCCGTTGCCGGGGAATCGTAGCTGAGAGATTTATCCAAGGGTGTGCATCATCGCATTCATCTCACAACAAAGTCAACGTCACCAACTTGTGCTAACACCTAAGCTTGGGGAGGTTGCACCTACGTGAGCACCATCTTATCCATCTTTACTTACAAAGCAATTTATTTGTTTTGTTAGTGTCATTGCATATCATATCATATTTATTTCAGTTTTGCATAAAAAATTAAAAATACCAAAAAAACTTGCTAAAATGGGAGAAAGAACTAAGTTGTGTGACTACACAAACACTCCTAATGATCAATTTATCACGAGAGCTATTGCCACACCTAAGATAAATGCTGAGAGTTATGAAGTAAGTCCTAGTTTGTTGAACTTGATAACTAGGGAACAATTTGGTGGTAGTGCTATGGAGGATGCCTCTATGCATCTTCATGACTTTGTTGAAATATGTGACATGCAAAAGTTTAAAAATGTGGAAAGTGATATCCTAAAACTGAAGTTATTTCCTTTTTCACTTAGAGGAAAAGCTAAAGAGTGGTTGCATTCCTTGCCATCTGGTAGTATTAATTCTTGGGATGATCTAAAAGAAGCTTTCATTAAGAAATATTATCCCCCTGTTAAAATTTTGCAAAATAGAAACAACATCCTTTCTTTTAGGCAAAATGAAAATGAACATGTTGCTATGGCTTGGGATAGGATAAAACTTATGCTTAGAACTTGTCCCTCACATGGAGTTAATGAATGGACCATATTACACTCTTTCTACAATGGTTTAAACTACATGTCTAGAAACATACTTGATTCTGCTGCTGGAGGTGCTTTTATGAGTAAGACTATAGTAGAAGCTAAAAATATATTGGAAAGCATTTTACAAAACTATAGTCAATGGCATACTGATAGGGCACCTAATCCTTCTAAGAAAGTGAACTCTATTGAAGAAACTAATGATTTGTCATCTAAAATGGATACTATTCTTGCTTTGCTTAATAAACCTAGTGTTGAAAATGTTCCTTTGCAAGAACTAGTTGGAAACAATTCTGAAAATATTGATGTCAACTTCATTAGGAACTATGGTAATAATGGGTATGGTAACAACAATTATAACTCTTATAATAAACCCCCATATGTTCCCAACAATCGTCCTTTTGTTCCATATCCTAATGCTAATGATAATAATTGGAAGCCTATGTTATCACGCAATGATAATTCTGAGGCTAACAAAATTCTCATGGAACAAGTTGCTAGTCATAATACCATGATACAAGAGTTGAATAAGTCTGTTGCTTCTATTAGTTCTGATATTAAAGGCTTACAACTCCAAGCTGCAGGACTAGACAAAGCTTTGTCTAAACTAGCTGATAATCAAGCCACTTTATTGAGTATGTCTGCAGGGAAACCACAAGCATCACCTGTGGTTGGAATGAATTCTGTTAACATTGCTGAAAATGTTCCTCTTACTTTGGAGGAAACTCTTGATGAATTATTGAACTACCCTGAATATTTGTTGCCACTCATGTCTCAACTTGGTAGTTTAAAAGAAGAAGCTAAAGAAACTGAACATGATGAATCTCTTATGCTGATTGAGTTGGAAAAGAAAGTTGAGGAAGTTAAAATGCTTAATGAAGTCAAGGATCCTTTGCTTGACTTAGAAAATTGTAGCTTGCATGAATTAATATCTATCTTACAAAAATTTGCAAGTGATCCTTCCATCAACACTAACCAAGCAGGTTTTGGTTCTTATATTGCTAATCATGTCTTGAAAGAAAAGATTGCTAGGTACAACCAAGAGGCTATGATACCACCTAAGCTTGGGGATATGTGGATACCTAAGGTACTAGTAACTATTGGAAAAGAGACACACCATGCCATACTTGATCTAGGATCTAGTGTCTCTGTTTTATCTAAAGAACTATATGAAGTGCTTGAATTGAAAAATCTTGAAAAATGCTCTATTGAACTAGCACTTGCTGATGACTCTATTAAACATGCTTTGGGAAAAGTAAGTGATGTTATGGTAGAGTTACATATGACTTTTGTGCCTGTGGATTTTCTAATCATGGATATGGGGAATAAAACCTCTAGTCCTATTATTCTTGGAAGACCTTTTCTTCGTACCACAGGTGCTATCATTGATTCAAAGGAAGGGAATGTAAAGTTTCAGTTTCCACACAAGAAGTGCATGGAACACTTTCCAAGGAAGAGGGAACCACCAAAGTTCAAGCTCCCTCATGAGCTTCGTCCACAATAAAACAACAAGTAAGAAGCCTAGCTATATGGCTATAAAGAAAGCGCTTTGCGGGAGGCAACCCGGTTATTTTTATGTGTGATTTTTCTTTGTGTCCTCTTGCTGTAACAAGAGATTTGTGTCTAGTTAGGTTCTGGAGTTTTAATAAAGTGCCAAGTTTTACCCTTTTTGGTTTGAAAAAGTTGCTTATAGCGTTCGGAGATTTTATTCCTGCACGAGTCAGTGCACGGTATGATTTTTAATTCTTATTCTGTAACTCCGAATGAGCTCATATTTGAACTGTAGTTGCAACTTTTCATCCTCTGTATGCATGAATTTTTTCGGAATTTTTCGAGAAAGTTTGGTAGGGTAGAAAAATACGTTTTGCTGCTGTTTTTCTGGACAGATTCTGTCCCATTTTGTTTGATGCATGCTTTGAGCTTTTAAGTTGAATCTTTTTGATCCAATTGAGTTTATGAGTAGGCATACAACATTATATACTTTCTGGACATTCATATGAATTTTTGTTCAAGGATTATATGCAGCAAGGAACCTATTTGTTTATCACTATTAATGCACCCCACAGAAAAGAGATGGGAGAAACGGTGTTTTGAAGTTTTTTCACAGGGATTGGAGGAGATGCACCAAGAGCTATCCAAGGATGGTGAAGACCATAAGCTTGGGGATGTGAAGACAACCCCGCTGGACCTACACACTCTCGGTTTGCACACGTCCAACTTCTGTTTTTCGATCGAAACACTTTATCGCATAAACTTGGAGCGTCGTTTTTTGTTTTTGTTTGAGTCTTGAGAGACCACCACACTATCAATTATATATGAGAGAGCTACTGGAAATATGGGTTGAAATATGTTGGATGCTTTTATAAGATTGGGAAAAGGGATGTTTGATTGATTTTTAATGATACATATAGTTGCATGATTCATGAGCTTGTTTATGAGTAATAGTTTGCAAATTCTTTTTGTAGAGCTATCACTTATTCATGTTTTGGTGCTGATTGTTATTTACTTGGTTTAACATGGATTAGTTAGTTCTATGGACACTCATGCATGCATCTAGATGGTCAACTTTCTCCCTTTTGCTAGCCCAAAAACTCCAACAAGCAAAAACTTGTTTCCAACACCTTCAACCAAAGTTATTCCAGTGAGTCCACCATATCTACCTATTGGCTTTATGCTATTCCGAGTATGTTTAACATGTTGTTTGTGTTATCTTACCTCTGAATGAAAATGTTTATGTTATTGATTGCAATGGAAAAAATTGGTTATATAGCTCTCACGAACTTGATGCACAATGTTCTTTTATTTGCATAATAAAACTTGACCCATTGTGATTAAGATTATGATGTTTGTGGCTTGATGAATGTTTTGGGTTGGAAGTTAGCCCATATGTGCTGTCACATGGCAAGCTTTCAACACGCTCTTCATCTCATTTAGTTGATATCATGTGCTTTTGTCTATGGATGCTTATCATGTTGAAATAAATGTGGAAATAGAGTGAGTTTAAATGAGTTTGTGTAAATGGTTAGAGAGACGCCTGGGCCGCTAATCTAAGCCATGCATCATTCATGGTGGAAATTTACTTACATACTATGGTGAACCTTCTGTGATACACCTTGCAATAAAAAACTATTCCAAATGGTAAATAAAAAGGGTGTTGAGATTGTTCATTTTGTTTGTTTGTCTTGTCATTTTGATATGGGCTTGTTCCATATCTTGGGACAAGAGGTACCCCAGTTGACGCTCTTGATGATACTATTATGCTTACAATGATATTTAATTGAACTTGCTTTGTTTCCCAAGTTGAGTAACACATGGTGTAAGTACTTGTATTCAAGGGGCATGAGACATTCAACCCATTCTTTATCAAGCACACTACTCATATTTGCTTTCACTTTAACCTTAATCATTCAAGATGCTATGATAGGGGCAATGAGAGCTTGACACCAATGAATACCTTATTGCAATCATTAACTTAAGTAGAAGAGTTTGGAAGTTGGATGAAACTTATGCATGCTTTACCTCTACTCACATATACATCTTTCCAAAGTGTACACCTATCATATTCAGATTTTCATCTACACTCTATGACCATTGTAGGATGTTCTACTTATCATTATGCATACATGTGTTCCATATTACTTGCTACCATGTTACACTTTGTGAACTATCAATGAACATCCTTGTCTTGAATACTTGATATCACTTCATAAACTATTTGCATATTGCTACTCCTTTGAAGAATGAATCATTTGACTATATGTAGCAATAGTAATCATCTTTGATATCATTGTTAAGTATTAAATTGCAAAGTCCATGTTAGTTTTATCATCTTCATACATGAACTTTGCACTTTAATTGCTTATATTCCAATCATATTTGCATCATATAAGGGTTATATCAATGTTTTATAATGATTTTTGGGAATATTCATTTATTTCCTATTTTTATGGAATTAACCCTGCACAGGCAGAAAACCCCGTTTTCTTATTTTAATGTTTCAGGGACCCAAACGTCAACGAAATCACCTGGAAATTTACGGGCGTCAATATTTGGAAGGAAGAAGACCTGTGGACGAAGGAAGCGAGCAAACGGAGGCTCGAGGGCCAAACAGGGGGGCCCACGCGGCCAGGTACTATAGCGCGTGGGACCCACCCATTTGGGCCTCGTGGCTCCGTTGCCTTCGATCTCTTCTCCACCGACATCATCTTGACCTAAAAACGCCTATAAAAAGGTCCCCGACGTTCTCTGAAAGGAGCGCTGTGGGGACCCGGACTAGCTGTCCGAAATACCGATTATGCTTAACACAACGATCCCGTGATCAGTCTGTCGTTGCACATAATCCGAATTGGATACCAAAGTTTACATCCATTACAATACCGAATAAAAAGTCTTACATAAATGGTCATTTAGACCAAGTCTTACATAGGTGCCTTCATGGGCCACACCAAAATATCAGCGGAAGCTACGGCGTAGTAGACATCATATTCTAACGATGACAACCTGACAGGCAGCTGACTTGTGGAGATCCTTAGTTGGCGTAGAAGTCGCCATACTCCTGCTCGGCGTAGTGCTCTTCCTCGTAGTCTGGCTAGGTCAATAGCCAGGGACGAAACCAATATGAGTACATTTGAATGTACTCGCAAACTACCCCAACATGAGTATGCACTAGTTTTGACTTTAATGGACAACTTTATTTATTTTAGACATCTCTATATCTTTATTGAAAAAGGTAAGAAGAGTTTTATAACTATCTTTAAAGAAGTCACCATTTTTATCTGTTTTCTCCAAAACTCCCCTTTTTCCGACCATAGCCCGTCATGGTCCACTTCCTCCATCTACCTCATACCGATCCGTTGGTATAGGTATAAGGAACATTCTCCACTTCATTTTCTTTTTAAAACTCAAAGTCTTTTAAAAACTTGCACAAGTCTTAGGACAGTCTCCCAATTGTCCATATCCGAGGACTCGGCTATTCGAATAGTTTTTAACACTCTGCAGAGGTAGCACGCTTTTAGCCCACATCCATCCGGCAACTCATCGTGTCTGCCACGTCTCGCCATACCAGGTGTATGCGAAGTAAGCCGCCGGCCATAGCCTCTTATTTGCTCATGCTAGTACAGGATCCTTCCCATATGACACTTTCCATCAACACCCAGTCCAGTTTCCCGTCAGAAACCCTAAGTGTGAGGACTCATAGTTTTGTCCGGCGGTTTATGGTGGAACCTTCTATCCTCCCCACCAACTTGTGTGAGGACCGGGTCAGGGGTAGGTCCTCGGACCATCCCCTCATGCATAACGGAGTCATCTCCGTCGATGAGGTATCCCATACTAATAAGAGCAAACTACATGACTAAGCCTTTTTCCCATATATGGTAAATGTGGTCGCACAGGGTAAGATTGGTCGTCATAGTACTAGGACACTGTGCATTTTTCATAAACATCACCATTTTTCCACTTCTCCATTCCAACACCGACATCTCGGCATTTCATAAACTCACAAGTAATTGCAAAGGAGTTTTGAATAAACCATATTTGTTTTTCCCATCCTATAATTTGGTATAACTATCTTATATTTCTACATAGGTGGCAAAATAATTTCCATATACTTTTGAAATGGGTTTTTATAAATCTTGCTTTGAGAGTAAAACATGTTATGAAAGTAGATGCATATGTTTGTAGTGCAAGCTCAGAGAATAGCTTGCCTTGCTTGGCAAAGTGGTCTTGCTCTTGTTCTTCAATTTCAGCAAACTCTCCTTCCTCGATAAATCCGACAACATTCTCGTCTAATTAATAAACAAACAATGCAAACAATCACTAAGCTATACAAGCAATCATCTCAACAAAACAATCATGAACATCACACATAGCTACTGCACACATCAAACCATACAATTTGGTTTCAAAATAATTGAATTAAACATCATTTAATTATGTTCAAAATTATGGCAGAAACTTGTTGAACATGTTTAATTCAATAACTTGAGTTCTGTTGGTCACAAAAATACAAACTAAAATTCTATGGAAAGCTACTGATGTGTAGAATACAACACCATTTGATTTGGTTCAATTGGAGTTACTAAACTCCCTACACATTTGTTTGAATCCAGAAGCTTCATAACCAAGTTTTGGCTACCATTTAAATTGTATTGATCCTAAAATTAAATCCTTTTAGGGGTAACTAAAAATGACTAAATTTGACCTAACAAAATTGGTCCTAATTCATTTGGGTCAACCATTAAACATATTTAAATGTTTGAGTGCAGAAGGATGTTTAAACTTCAACTTTGTACTAAACAAATCCTGCTGCACAATTAATTCTACCAAAATTAAGGCAGCTAAAACAAGGCATTACTAAGCTAACAAAATTGGTTTGGAATTATTTGGACAAACAGAGTATCAGAAACAAACAAGTTTAGAATTTGAACCTTCTGTAGTATTTTTAATAATACTTTTTATTTATTTAATTAAATGGAATGAATCCAATTGGGTTGGTTAAACATTTTAATAAGCTTTCCAGAACAATTGAGTTTGATTTATTTGGATTCCTAAATCTCGAGATATTGAATTTCAAAGTTGGATCCAGTACTGATTTCACATTTCCAATTTAAACAGAGAAATCCAGTTATGCATAAAGTTCAGATTTCTGACTAGTGGGACCTACACGTCAGCGACACAGTGCGCGCGTGGAAATTAATAAAACGCTGATGGGTGGGGCCAGCGCGTCAGTCTAACATCTAAACGAAGGGGTACGCTGCCGTTGGATCAAGATCCAACGGCCCACGTTGGAGTCCATCGGCGACGACCATTTCTGGGCGGCGCCGTGGCTCCGGCGACGGCGAGGTGGATGGTTGGCTCACCTAGAGGGCTCGGGAGGTCGCGGAGATGATGCAGATCGACGGCGGACGCTCGAGGAAGGTGCTGGTGCGAGCTGTGCTTGCTGGGACGGAGTGTAGCGGCGACGGCGTGGTCTCCAACTTCCACGACCACGGCAACGAACTCCGGCGAGCTCCTGCGGGCGCGTCTGTGCATGAAACAGAGGGGAAAAGGGCTCGGGTGAGTGCGGTGTTCATAAGGAAGAGAGTAGGGGCCAGGGATGAGAGAACGGGAGGGTGTGGCGTCGCGGCCATGTCCGACCTCGACGGCGGCAGTGGCGGCAGCGAGCACGCCCTCCTGGCGGTGCCCTGGTGAAATTGGAGCGAGGGAGAGGTCGAGGGAGTGACATGGAGTTTCCAGAGAGGCTTGGGGTGGTTTAAATAGCGCGGGGGCGGCGTATCGTGGACGGAGTGCACGGACGGCGTCCACGGCGCACGGCGGAGATATTTCTCCTCCATCCGACGCGGCGGTGCGAGGGACGTGGAGACTAGGCGTTCACCGGGGTCCGGACACGTTCTAGAAGCTCTGGCTCGAGCGGTGTGTGTCGAGGTGCAGTGAGCTGCGCTAATTTGGGTCGGCGACGGCGAGCCCGCCACGGCGACGCTGGGGTGGATTCGAGGCGAGGGAGGGCGTAAGTGCTCTCCTCTGCGGCGCCGCGGCTGCAGAGGCACGAGAGCGAGGGAGAGCGCGGCAATGGGGGGCCTGGGGAGCGCGGAAACGACGGGGCACGGTCGCGGCGACACGGCGACGGTGACGGGGAGCTAGGGGTAGGAGACGACGACGTTTTCGCCGAACGCCCCCTGGACTTTCTTTTCCATTTACAACTAGGTCCTTTTGCTTCTTTTTCTTCTTTTCAAATCCAGCAGCATTTCTAGGATTTAATTAGGGCACTAAACCTATTTATAAAAATTCAAGAAATTTGTGAAGCCTTCCCATAGCATGCAGAAGCTTCACAAAAATTGGCTTTACAAAATAAAATGTTTTGAATCATTTTCTTTCATAGGGTTTTAATTATCGCATTTTGTTTTATTTCAATTGTTTTTACTTTTGAATTTTAAAATAGGTGTAAAATATTATTTGGAAGAGATAATTGATAAGGATGTAAATGAGAGGTCTCAAATAACATTCCTCTGAATTTTGTTTGGAACATTATTGAGTTTCTTATTTGTCACTTTTATTTTTCTTGTTTCACTTTTGCTTTTGCATTTTCTTTCTACTAATTCAAGCAAACAAGCAACACAAGCAACAAGAATTAATTACCACAAGCAACAATTGACAAACAACACATAAAATCAACAAAAGTTTTTGTTGGCTCTCATTTTTGGAATAATAATACTGATTAATATTTTTGGAATGTTACAAGCGCCGCACAAACACAGAAACACCGAAACGGAGATCAGGAGCTGCAGATTGGAGGGGGAAAACTCCGGCGGGGCGCTGCCAGCGTGGTCTCCATCTTCTCCATCGACTTATCCACCGTCTCCATGATGAAGAGGGAGTAGTCCACCTCTGGACTATGGGTTTGTGGAAGTAACTTAGGTATCTCTCCTCTCTTGAGCTTCACTAATTAGCACAGTATGAGCTGCTGAACATGATTACGGTCACGTTGTAATACCTTTGTGGTGGATCTTTATGAGTTAATATATGTTTGAGATTGCAATGTTTGTTTCAGTTATGAGTATAGATGCATATTATGTACCCGTTCTTGTCTACTTGTTTTGATCAAGCATGTTTATGAGAGCGTGTGTGGGGGAACGTGTGCATTAGTTGGAGTAACGGGGGGTGGCTAGTGCAGTGAACGTGAGAGAAAGTTCTGCGATCCACTTTGGTATCTTTACCTTACTTTGTTGCCTCATAGGGATAAACTAAAATACCATGCTACCGGGGATGTGGGCGTGACCATTGCCACTACTCCATGACTAGATCTAGCATGTTTTATTTTCACTTCATGTCATGATACTTAATGCTATACTCTGAGTTATCTTAATTACTGAGGTGTTATGATTTAGTTCGCATCTTGGTGGAGTATAAGAGAGGTTAATAACCAAAAGATCTCTATGTTAGGACGTGATGCCCATATATCTAAGTAACTTGTTATCAAACCCTGTGTTGCAATCTCATATGTTAACTGTGTGTGTTCCATTGTCTACCACTTTATAAAGAGAGAGTGCATTTGTGAAACCATGAACCCCAGTCCATTTTTAATCATAAGAAACACCTTTCCAACACCATATACCACTTTTCTATTTTCAGCCATCATTAAATACGAAAATACAAAAATACTTTTCATCTTGCATACATCATTCAAAAACCCAAAAATATCATTTACCATTGCATCCACCGTCATTGCATATTTATTTCTTGTTTGCATTGCATAACTATCCTGATATCATTCTTACACCTTGTGCTTGACAACCACAGGTGAGGTTGAGGACCAAAACATCTAACCTTGTTTTGTAGGTAACTAAAAGAAGGATAAGAAGATAAATCTACCACTTCAGATTCCCCGAGAGTTCGATATTAAATACTCGAGTCACCCCTCGTGGGGAAAACTGTCTTCCACTTACTATACACTCTGCATTTGGAGTCTCAGCCTAATCCCGTTTACTTTTGCAGGTATCAAGGCCTTGCTCTTCGGGACCATCAGCAGTTTCTCGTCAATGGCGGTGCTCTCATCAGCTCGGCGTTCAAGTCGACCTTGTAAGCTCTGGATTAAGAGCCCATCCTTTTCAGCCTGTCGCTGCAAAGTCACAAGATCTTTCTTCAGTTTGTCTTGCTCTGCAGTGGCGCTGTCTTGGATGGCTTTAAGATTGGCCTCGGCCGTCTTTCGGTTCTATATCGCCAGTCTCGCTGACGATCTGTTTCACTTTCGCCACAATAGCTGCGCAAACGCACATTGCATGTGTTGAGCATATTATGCCTTCAACGAATTAAACTCACAGTGCATGTGAAAGAACACCATTTACCTCCGTTCGCCTTATTCTTGGCGACGGCTGTCTTGAGCACCTGCCTTTGGTTGCTCAGTGAGTACCATAGATCCCATGTAAGCTGATCGCTGCTCTGCTAGGGCAAGGGGAGTGGTCAGTAACAAAGGTAAAGACAATAAGATATAGCTACAAGGTGCTTGGGGACTGGGAGTCTTTATCCACATGAAAGAAAGGCCATTACGTCGGCTTAGTCAAAGCTCAACGTAACGCCCGGGGACTAGGATATGTACATAAAGACAGAATATTTACCTGCGTCATGGCCTTCAAGGCTTTGTAGCTCTCCTTCATTGTGACGTACAGCTCGTCACAATTGTCTTCCAGATTCAAGATGGTCAATGTCTGACCAACTGGCCTTAGCTTCGGAGGCGGCTCGTTGCGCTCCTTCTCATCGGCAAGCATGGCGGCGATGTTGGGTAAGATATACCCCTCGTCGTCAAAGAGCTCTTGCTTCACCATGTTGCGGATAGCCTCCCGAGTAATGGGCTCGTTTGGCTCTTCTGACTGAATTACTGCCGCCTTCCCAGCAGCAGCAGCCCTGGCCAACTTTTCAGTTTCTGTCTTCTCCGGTAAGACGGGCGGGTCTAGATCCGTATGCTGATCTTCAGATGGGCCTGGGGCTGTCTCTTGCTGAATGGAGGGGGTGGGGGGAGCGACAGCCGGAGAAGGGTTAGCTTTCTTTTGCTTGGAAGAATATACTTTCCTCTTGAGAGGCGCAGTTGGCTTGATCCTGCGAATCATATACAAAATAAGAGAACATTTGTGGACACTGTTCGCCTGACTACAGAAATAGAGATTCGGCTTACTTCTGCACTGGAGCGTTGAAGGCCGCATCCTCATCGTCTTCAATGTTGAGCACTTCGGCATCAACAGGAACGGCTTTGTCACGCTTCCGCTTTTCTGCTGCTGAAGTTGCTGCAGAAGCCCCTGACGCCTTTCGTTTCCGAGTCTTTGGGGGCTCGGGTGCCGCTTCAGGCACGTAAAACAAAGGAGCCAGCAGATTTTCTGGCAAAAGGGCTAGCTGAAAACAAAAGTGGTGTTAGTAAGGCAAACATCGTGAAAGTATAGTAACACAAAGAGTCACGGTAAATGCCTTACCGTGAGAGCCGGGTTAGCGGCTGTGTACATAGGACGCTGCTCTGCGAGCTGGATCCTTTCCTTGGCAATCCTCTTGAAGCGATACATAAGGGCATCGTGCGTAAGGTCGCTCTCACTAACACGGAGAGGATCCTTCTTCTGGTCCGAGTAGTGGCATAAGAGGCCTTTGCGATCCTTCAAAGGCTGGATTCGCCTTGACAACCAACATAAGATGGTGTCTGTGCCCGTGAGTTTGGGCACAGCAGTCTTTGTCAAGTATTCAATCCGCCTTTGCATGCGACGGAGGTTG
Organism: Poa pratensis; assembly: GCA_947311845.1. NCBI lineage: Eukaryota > Viridiplantae > Streptophyta > Magnoliopsida > Poales > Poaceae > Poa > Poa pratensis. The sequence continues at coordinate 49,003,880 of CAMZMU010000085.1, read as the reverse complement.
TCAGGGAGGACCTTCATTGGTTTCTCGCCCCAAGAAAGGCGGGGCTCCGCAGGCAAAGGAGAAAAGCGAGGAAGTCCTATGTCTTTGCCTGCGGGCGCCATGTCTTTGCAGTAGAAAAAGGAGCTGTTCCAGCCCTTAATAGAGTCTATTTTTGGCGCCTTAGGATACCAGTCTCTACCTCTACGAAGGTTGATGCTAACTGTTCCCAAGGAAAGCAATTCTTCCTTCTCTGTCTGGCGTTTGCAAGTAAAGCAGTACTTGAAGAAGTCTAAGCTGGGTTCTATGCCTAAATATCCTTCGAATAAGGCCATAAAGCCAGCTATGTACAAGATGCTATTGGGGCCTACGCTATGAGGCTGAAGGCCATAGTAATCTAGGACAGATTCGAAGAAAGGATGCGGTGGTAGAGACAAACCGCGGAGGAGATGTGAGACGAGGAGCACTCGTTCATCGCCGGCGGGATCTGGAGTTGGGTGGCCATACGCCGACCGCCAGTGGCAGTCCTCCTTTGATGGGAGAATGCCCTCCTTTTGCAGCTGCATGAGGTCTGTTTCGGTGATGGTGGAGGCAGCCCAGTTGCGGGACGATGCCTCCTCTCCCTCCTCCTCTGCCTCCGCCGCGTCGCCCTCATCGGAGGGCTGGGCGTTTTTCTCCGCTTCGGTGGAGATGGTCGCGGGGCTTGTTGCCGTTGCCGCGCGAGAAGTGGATGCATCCACGGCGCCCGAGCCCCTCGCGGCCAAATCTTGTCCCGCCATCGCCGACGACGCCGCCGCCGCTGCCGCTTCCGCGGTCGCATCGGAGCTTTCCATGGATGGGTGTGCAAGTGGTGGTGGTGGAGCTCGCCGGAGTTTGGATGGGGGACGGGCGCGAGGAGGAAGATGAACAGGGAAATGGATCGGATGGAGTAATGGAGAAAATGCGTTCCCTTATATGGGGGGATGCGCCGCGATTAGTGCGATGGACAGCGCTCGCGCGATTTTCGCCACGCATCCCGCAACGGTCAGATAGTGGGTATCTTCTCCCTGAAGCCTCGGAGATCGTGTGCAGAAAAATAGCAGTGATGACGTCACAACGTCTCTTTGCTTATCCAAACTGTCATGGACTGGCTTTGACTACGATGACGTCATGACAAGACTTGACGCTGACAGAATCTTTCTGACAGATTGTTCAAAGTACAGGAGAGTTCGGCTTAATCCTTAAGACAGACTGAGCGTCTCATTTTGGAATGCTCCAAGCTCTTTTGTCCGCCTTTCGAGTAAAGGCGAAAGTCCATGTCTTTCAAAGACGGAAAACGAAGAACTTAAACCTTTCCGGGGACTACTGTGGAGGTTATGCCGAACGGGTATGCCTTCCACGGTGGATAAAATCTGGCCCACCAAGGAGGCCCATCAGATAAAGCCGGAGGGCTTAATGGAGAAGGCCTCATGGGCTTGGTCGCAAGAATAAGCCCTGGGCTGGCTTAGTGAAGTCCAAGACAAAGGACAGACTACGTTCGCCTTAGGGAGCAAGTTAGGGTTTGTTGCCGTGTTAGTCTAGGACTCATGATCTACGTCGGTTAAGACTTTCCTTGTAGGGGAAGGCTTGGCGCCTTTATAAGCCAGCCTTCCAGTAGCCTTAGAGGCACGCATACAATCTCATTGTAACATGTACACATATTCGCCTTGAGTGAATTATAGCAGCACGTAGGATCTCGCCACCGTCGTGAGATCTGAAGCTGGGTAAGATCGTGTGTGCAATCCCGCCACTGGAACCCTCTACGTTCTTCCCCACCTCCTCTACGGTACGTATGAATCCATATAGTAGTTCCGCGTTACCAATACCTCGACACCACCCTTGATTTATGATTTTTTTACTGCACAACCATATATTGTACTATCGAGTTGTGGCAAGCCATTATCAGATTTTAGTCAGATTCAGAGGCCGACTATTTTCTACTATAAGCTTAATTCTATTTGAAGCACTACTATTTTGAGGAAGTACATAGCCATTTTTTCACCCTTGATTTATGAGTTTTTTTTACTGCATAACCATTCTCCTCCAACCCTTTTTATGTGTTTGGTATGGTGTAACTAAATTCATTTTTTTCCTAATGGCGTCTCCATGCTGGTGTCATGGATGTTGAACCTCTTCTTAACTCAGTTCGATATGTCTTTTTTCGTAAACAAAACTCCCTGTATAATGGCTTTAAGTAGTGTGCTACATGACTAAACTAAAGGTTCTGGTTGAACTTGGTCCATCCACAATAAGTCGTGTATTACTAGATGATGCATCGTTCCCACTTTTTTGCATTTGTTTTGTATAAAATAACAAAGATATCATGATATTTACTACCATTTTATTTATCCCATGAAAAAGAAATTCTCAAGATTACACGTGTGTTTACACGTGCAAGATTACTAGTATATACTAAATGCCTACACCAATGCGTAATTGATATATATATATATATATATATATATATATAGTTGTAGTTGCTTACCCGTATTACTTTTATCTGAAGGGCAAGTGACTTCCAATATAATCCAAATCTTCTATCTATACAGGTCAAACTGGTATACATCTTGAACGGGCAAACTCCATAGTGTTCACGACTTACATAGAGATCAAAGATTCTCCTGCATTAAAGATGAAAAGATGCATGTCACTTTTACCGGTTATCACCATCAAGTTTACTTTTGCCTCCAAAGGGTTACAATGTTTTGGCAGATACATACGAGTAGAATTTAGGTATTGTTGGATTCTTCTCTTTCCGCATTGTACATTGTGAACAAAGTGTTAGACTTTGTAATACAGTTTCTTTATGTTTACGTACAAGGGTATGGAGTAGTACTCCAACCTAAATACGTCTCCATGTACGCCACGTGATGGGCTATTCATCACCATATATACACGCAACCGATCCACCTACGAGGCAACGATTGTTCCACAAAAATCACATGGTATCAGAGCCACCTTTTCCTGACCTATCCACCGCAAAACCCTAGGCCGCCGCCGCCCCATGACCTTCAAGACCAAGATCGCTGCCGCCGCATACACTGCCGCTGCCGCCGCCCCAAGACCTTCAAGACCAAGATCGCCGCCGCCGCCGCATACACTGCCGCTGTCGCCGCCCCAAGACCAAAAACCCACGACCAAAGCAACCAAACACGACCAAAACCATGACCAAAATAGCCGCCGCCGCCGCCCCAAGATCAAGATCAAGACAAAACTGTGCCGCTGCCATGTCATCGTCTTCCTCTACGGCCTCGCTCGCTGCCATCCTCGGCTCACCTCCCACCCAGCTTCTCACCCGGTCGAACTACTTGTTCTGGAAGGCCTTGGTGCTCCCTCCCCTCCGTGGAGCGCAGGTCACCGGGCTGCTTGATGGCATTGATGTCGCCCCTTCCAAGACCGTGGAGATAGAAGAAAGAGAGAAGAAAACCACCATCGCTAACCCTCTCTACTCTGCCTGGATCGTTCTTGACCAGCAGGTGATGGGGTGGCTCCTCCAGACCGTCTCACCGGAGCTGCTCCCTCACTTCTTTGAGCACGCATCTACTGTTGAAGTTTGGGGTACTATCACCTCTATGTTCACCTCTGTCTCCAGGTCGAAGGTCACGCACCTCCGCACGGCTCTCAACAAAACGAAGAAGAAGAAGGACATGACTGCTTCGGAATACTTCACCACCATGAAAGGGCTCTGCTCCGAGCTCGCTGCAGCTGGAAAACCCATTGATGATGATGAACTCATAGGTATATCCTTAATGGTCTTGATAGTTCCTATAATGATGTTGTTGCTGCAGTAAACGGCCAGCGTGGCACGACCATTGATGATCTCTTTGCTCAAATCGCTGCTCATGACATGAGCCGTGAGATGCTCTCTGATGACGAAGATGATATCCCTGCTCAGACCTTCACCTCCTCCGCCCATCTTGCTCATGGTGGAGGCCGCTCGAATGACCGTAGTCGCCATGATGGAGGGGGTGATCGCCATGATGGAGGGGATCGCCGTGATGATAGGGGGCCGTGGCGCTCCCGCGATGATCGTGCTCCCTGGCGCTCTCGAGATGGTGGTCGCCGTGATGATCACCGTGATGACTGCCGTGATTATCGCCGTGATGACATGCGCTGTGATGGAGGCCGCCGTGATGGTGGCAATGGAGGCCGCCGCGATGGAGGCCGGCGTGATGGTGGCAATGGAGGCCGCCGAGATGGGGGTGGTCGGCGTGACCGTGCTCCCACTCCCTATGTCAACACCACATGCCAGATATGCAAGATTCATGGGCACCCAGCAAGTGATTGACCGTGATGATTCCGATGATGATACTCGTGAAGAAAAGACTGCTCATCTTGCTTCCTATGGTGTTGACACCAATTGGTACCCGGACACTGGTGCCTCCAACCACATCACGGGAGAGCTGAGCAAACACTCCACCCATGACAAGTACAAGGGGCGTGATCGCGTCCACACTGCAGATGGAAACGGTATGAGAATAAGCAACATTGGTCATTCAATATTATGCACCCCACATGCTTCTTTTGATCTTAAAAATGTCTTGCATGTTCCTAGTGCTACCACAAACCTTTTATCTGTTCATAAGCTTACACTTGATAATCATATCTTTTTTGAATTTCACCCAAAAAAAATTAATTAAGGACCAGGCAACAAGGAGAATTCTGTTTAAATGACCTTGCCATGATGGTCTCTACCCGCTAGTGCCGTTCTCCACTGGATCCTCCAAGCATGCTTTTGTTACAATAAAGCCGTCCTCCTCCATTTGGCATCGTCGTCTAGGACATCCTTCGTCTTTTGTGGTTCAGCAAGTTCTTAGAAACAATAAAATTTCTTATACTCCTGAGGTTACCCCATACGTTTGTGATTCATGTCAGTTAGCTAAGAGTCATTAGTTGCCATATCCTACTTCTACTAGTGTTTCCACTGTTCCTCTGGAACAAGTGTTCTCTGATGTATGGGGTCCAGCACCTGAGTCTGTTGGCAGACATTCATACTATGTAAGCTTTATCGATGATTTCAGTAAATTTATGTGGATTTATTTGCTCAAGAAACGTTCTGAGGTGTATCAAGTCTTTCTTAATTTTCAGCAGCTTGTTGAACGAAAATTTGGTAGAAAAATCATAACTATGCAAACTGATTGGGGTGGTGAATATGAAAAACTTAATACCTTCTTTCAAACGCATGGCATTTCTTATCATGTTTCTTGCCCACATGCACATCAACAAAACGGTTCTGCTGAACGCAAACACCGGCATATTGTTGAAGTTGGCCTTGCCTTGCTTGCTAATGCGTCCATGCCACTCAAATATTGGGATGAAACTTTTCTCACCGCCACCTTTCTTATAAATTTGCTCCCCAGCAAAGTCATTAATCTTGATACACCTGTTGAACGTCCTCTCCACACCAAGCCAAACTATGAGTCTCTTAGAGTTTTTGGCTGTGCTTGTTGGCCTAATCTCCGCCCCTACAATAAAAGAAAATTTGCTTTCCGTTCCACACGTTGTGTCTTTTTGGGCTATAATCCACGTCACAAAGGAGTTAAGCATTTATATCTCACGGGATGTTGTCTTTGATGAGAGTGTTTTTCCCTTTGAATCCCTTCATCCTAATGCCGGTGCCCGTCTTCGAAAAGACATCCTTCTTTTGCCATCAAATAATGGGGCTGCAAATATTGATGATTATATGTCTTTGCCTATTATACCAGTTGTTGCTAATGATCCACATGCAGAAACAAGTGTGCCAGCAGATGCAAGTATGAAGCAAAGAGAATCAGAAAAAAATCCACTCAAAACGGTGCCAAAACGGTGAAAAACAGAGCGCAACACAACAGGCTACGTCTGTCCTCTTGCGATCCCGAGGAGGATCCGATCCTCGTCGATCCCGAGGATGATTCTGGCGCTAGCCAGTCAGACGTCAGTGATGCTGACTCCGAGGCGGATCCTGCCGCGTCGTCCGACGCGCAACGGTCGCCATCGCCTGCGGCGCAACGGTCGCCATCGCCCGCGCCGGGCGAGTCATCTTCTGCCACGTCGCGCTCCGGGCCAGCGCGGTCTCCATCACGGTCGGGGACCCCGCCACGGTCGCGCTCAAGGACGCCTCCGCCTTCGCCCGGTCCCCGCCACGGAGTGAATCGGAGCATGTCACGGAGGCCACTAAGCCCCCATCCCCTCCGACAGCATCAGCCGCACATGGGGGCTCTGATTCGCCTGGATCTTCTACACCGGGCTCTGATGCGGCCACATCTACACATATGCCAACGTCTCCAATGCCTCCTTCTTCGCTACCGGCTCCACCACCGCCTCCTGAATCCCGTACTCGATTACAAAAAGGTATCCGTCAGCCTAGAATCATCACTGATGGTACTGTTCGTTGGTGTCTTGTTGCATCTACAGGAGAACCACGTACACTGTCTGAGGCGCTTGAGGATGATAGGTGGCGCAAAGCAATGGAGGATGAGAATGATGCTCTTATGCAGAACAAAACATGGCATTTAGTTCCTCCACATCACACAAAAAATCTTATTGACTGCAAATGGGTATATCGTGTTAAGAAAAATGCAGATGGCACTATTGACAGGTACAAGGCACGCCTAGTCGCAAAAGGGTTCAAACAGAGATATGGAATAGACTATGAAGACACATTCAGTCCTGTGGTCAAAGCAGCAACGATACGCATTGTCATTGCAGTTGCTGTTTCCAGAGGATGGAGTTTGTGGCAGCTAGATGTCAAGAACGCGTTTCTCCATGGCGTTCTGGAAGAGGAAGTTTATATGAAACGACCTCCAGGGTTTGAAAATCCTCAAGCTCCACATTATATTTGCAAACTTGACAAGGCCCTGTATGGTCTCAAACAAGCCCCTCGTGCATGGTATTCACAACTCAGTACCAAGTTGCAACAACTTGGTTTTTCTCCTTCCAAGGCCGACACCTCTTTATTCCTTTATCATAAGTCTGGTGTTATGATATTTGTCCTAATCTATGTTGATGATATTATAGTCACAAGTTCTTCAAATCAGGCTATCTCGGCTCTTCTTCATGATTTGAATGCTGATTTTGCTCTCAAGGATTTGGGAGACCTACATTATTTTCTGGGTATTGAGGTAAAGAAGACACATTCTGGTCTGCTCCTTACTCAAGGAAAATATGCTGCAGATATGCTTGCCAAAGTCGGTATGACAAAGTGCACCTCCTGTCCTACACATTTATCCTCCACTGACAAGTTGTCTTTAACTGAGGGAACTCCCCTTGGTCCTGATGATAGTACACATTACAGAAGCATTGTAGGAGCATTGCAATATTTGACATTGACACGACCTGATATTTCTTTCTCTGTTAACAAAGTTTGTCAGTATTTGCATGCTCCTACAACTGCTCATTGGACAGCTACAAAGAGAATTTTGAGATATGTTCAAGGTACTCTACATGTTGGACTTACTTTCCATAAGTCCTCCTCTACGTTGCTTAGTTCCTTTTCAGATGCAGATTGGGCAGGCTGTATTGATGACAGACGATCCACCGGAGGCTTTGCTATATTTATTGGACCAAATTTAGTCTCTTGGAGTGCACGAAAATAGAAAACTGTGTCAAGGTCAAGTACTGAACCTGAATATAAGGCTCTTGCTAATGCTAGAGCTGATTTGGGTTGAAGCTGTTCTTAATGAACTTGGTGTCAAACGGAAGGAAAAACCGTGTCTATGGTGTGATAACTTGGGTGCTACATATTTATCTGCTAATCCTGTGTTTCATGCTAGGACCAAACATATTGAGATAGACTATCATTTTGTTCGTGAGAGAGTTGCAGACAAGTTGCTAGACATCAAATTCATTTCCAGTAAAGATCAAGTTGCTGATGGGTTTACAAAGGTGTTGCCAGTCAAAAATCTTCATGAGTTTATTCGTAATCTCAACCTTTCAGAAGGTTGTGATTAAGGGGGGCTGTTAGACTTTGTAATACAGTTTCTTTATGTTTACGTACAAGGGTATGGAGTAGTACTCCAACCTAAATACGTCTCCATGTACGCCACGTGATGGGCTATTCATCACCATATATACACGCAACCGATCGACCTATGAGGCAACGATCGTTCCACCAAAATCACACAAAGTAAAAATAACTTGTTTTCTTTCCTATTGTCTGCTCCATTTGTCATGTAACATAGTTTATCAATTGTGTTATCATGGATTCATACACATCTTTTTTTGGTGTTGTCCGCGTACATAGAGCCATTTTACTGTCCAATATGCAATTTATGATCTTAATTTGTTCTGAGTGAATTTCTAAAGCCTAATTATAATAATTTTTTATCTACAAGTCCCCGCAGCAACGCGCGGGGTGTCCTCTAGTTTCCAATATGCACGATTAAAATCTCATAATTTACAATGATTTCATATGAATTTTACATTTATAGTATGTCAGAATATAGTTTGACATGCCAAAAAATATGTGTCCATTTATTAGGATTTCTATATTTATATACATAAGTCTTTTCCACTCCTCTAGTACTTTCACATGCATTTCTTGATATTGTTGTATTTTCATAAAATGCGAATGAATGCCAACCAACCCATTTTTTAGTGGAAGCCGTGTGCTCACATAGTAGCTGAATCCTACTCTCCATCGAGGAGGTTAACTGTCACCAATGACTTGAAAAGAAAACCCAAACGAATACAATGACTATCGGACGAGACTACTACAGGCGATGGAGAAACTCAAAGAACACATTGTGATGTGCCTTTAACAAGTGACGTAGAAGTGTCCTGCATAATGCACACATTATCAGCTTCTTACGGAGCTTATTGGACTTGTAAGGAACATTTTATCATTCAAAATCTGCAAAGAATCATGCCAATGGTGCAGTCCAATTTATACTCCAAATGTTTTCTATAAATATGATTACCTATTCATATATTAGATACAACTATTAATTTATTTGTTAGATCTTAGCCCTTAGGAATGTCCGATATAAATATGTATACTCTACAAATTTTGCGCTTGCTAATAAATAATTCAAGAAGGAAATTTTGTCATAAAATACAATTTGAATTTAGCACAATGCTAGTTCTATTGAATAAGTATAATTACAACTGTATTATGAAAAATATTTCAAACGTAAATAATGGAAAAATGGAAAATAAATAATATGAATTATACTCTTTAATCATGCAAAAATATTTAAAAAAATAACAATTCAATACAAATTAAAAGTATTTTAGCCGCTAATCTCTCCATTCATACTTAGCCTGAACTTTATAAAGTTTGACCAAATATATAGTAAAAAGATCATCATCTAAAATATAAAATCATTATTATTACAATCATCATAAAAAGTATTTTTACAGTATACAAATTTGGTATTATGAATGTTTATATTTACTAGTTGAATGCCCGTGCGTTGCTACGGGTTTTCAAATTTCTTTTTCAACACACTTGGAAATTTAATGCATGTATAAATATTCATGTTTATGAAAAGATAGTTCTAAAAAACATTAAGATTACAATGTATAATTTTTTGCATCATTCAAATTTGAAATTTGGCCAAATCTTTCTGTCCTTGAAGGCATTGGTTCACTAATTCTTCTCTCGGTATCTCATTTGACCTGTAGGAAACATCATGTATTCAGATCCATATATAAGGCATAAAAATTAATACAATATTACATTATTTTTATATAGGTTTTTTGTACTTCCTAGAGATTTTTTCGCTCTTCAATGGCCGCCTTTGGTATGTGTCATTTCTTTTTAGCCATTCATTAACACCAACAAGATCCACATTTTCGCCTTCATCTACAAGAGATATTGTACTGATATTTTTACCATGTGATAGTCAAATGAAATAGATTTCAGAACATGATGCTAGATACTAAACTATATCAGCAAAATAACAGCTTGGCGTGCGGGCATATCTGCTGGGGACCCCGGCGCCTAGTTGTGCGTCGTGCCGCTACACTGTCACGCGAGCTCTACGCCACAAAACGAGTGAACTTCAGACTTAGAAAATATTGTACTGCCTAAATATGAGCCCCCGACGGGAAATTTTGCAATGACGAGCCCGCATATGGGGACGAGGCTGTGATGGTGGAGGCCTAATCAAGGCGCCGGGTCGTTGGCTCGAAACTTTTGCGGTGCCTGTGTTTCACACGACGGCGCAGTTCAAATTAATATAGCCGAGATTTTATTCTGAATTTTTTGAAACTTACAAATGCACTTTTTATTCTTTTCAAAAGAAAGGCTCCCTAGAGGTTGGACTCCATTATCTACCACGCTGATCCTTCAAACTGATCACTTCAGTTGGACACGTACTCCTTCAAGCCCACATGAGTCATGACCACATCTTAGCAGAGTGAACTTAGCTGATCACATATTCCCATCCATAAATTGACCACTATTGCACTGACCATAAGCTTCGCACACATAAATCACCCGACATCGCACTGTTCACATTAGGAGTGTATCGCGATGGTGCATCAAGCTCAGGGGCAGCTGGTGCAGGAGGTGGCTCTCGGCGTGCCGCCTAGCCGCTACGTACTGAAGAAGGAGCAGAATCTTCCCACCGCCACCGCCGTCGTCGCACAGCCGACCGAGCTGTCCATCCCCACCGTGAACATAAGCCGCCTGGTCGACGCCGATCCTGACGAGGCCGCGAAGCTTCGGTCGGCGCTCCAGTCCTGGGACATCTTCGCCGTGACCGGCCATCACATGTCGGGGACGCTCCTCGACGCTATCCTCGGTGCTTCGCGTGGGTTCTTCCACCTACCGACGGAGTCCAAGCAGGAGTACAGTACAACAACGTGGTCGACGCCGACGACGCCCGCCGCAAGTTCCAGAACGAAGGTTACGACATCGAAGCACGTAGGAAGGTTCCGGCAAAGGCGGCTGTGCAGGAGGTTCGGTGCGCGCAGCGCACGGTGTCGGCCAACTTGAGCAAGCCGGCGTTGAAGGAGATGGTTGTCTGCGTGTGTGGCCGCTGCCGAGCCGCGCTGGAGGAAGCACGCCGGCGGCGGCGAGGGCAGTGGAGTCGAGCGGAGGTGGCGTACTGGTCGGCGGCGGACAAGCACGGGGAAGAAGATCTAAAGCGAGGGAGCATAGGAGAAGTGCTGAAGACCGGCAGTAGGTCCGGAGCGGAATAGCTCACCGGCGCTTATTATTAACAGATCCATGGTGAAGCATACTCAAAAGCCGATGATCTAGGCGAGAGGAAGAGCTCACCGGCGGGCTGTGGTGTAGACGACGCCGATCACGCGATCCCAGCGGCGGCAGCGGCGTCGTTCGTCGGCGGGAGGAAGATTGCGACGGCAACGCAATACGCGGGGCGGACGAGGGACGAAGCACGACTAACGAATTCTCGGAAATTCCGTTTATTAATGCACGATTAGAGGAGGGAGTACGTGATTAGAGGAGGTGCAATTAATTCGATTTCATCCGTCTTTACGTCCGTCCGAGACGGGACACTTTGTTCTTTTGTAGTATATATATAGTTGAATGCCCGTGCATTGCTACGGGTGATTCAATTATTTTTGTTTCTACACATAATAAAATAATGTGTATAGAAAGAGATAGAGCCAAATAATACTGCAAAAGAAAGACTCTACTTTCCAAAATTAATTTGACTAAAACATATAAATTGAAAAATATGCATGGAAACAACAATTATCTTCATAAAAACAGTAAGTGCCCATGTATATGGATCGAAGATGTTTATAAAATATTAGAGCCATGCACTCTCTCCATGGTTTCCCCTTTGTTTTTGCACGGCAACAATATCTATGCCACAAATGAGTTCAAACTAAGAGATGGGTATCTTATAAGTTAACCTACTTAAAGTGGTACATATAAACTGTCCCAGATGAAAAGCTTGCAAGAGTGGAAAAAATTAACAAATTCAGATTATATTGGATCTAGGAAAAGTGACACAAAAAATCTGGGCATGTACAAAAAGACTTTACAAATAGCTCAGGTTGCAATGAAGCATGTCCCTTCAGTGGACACCTCACATGGTAATTTCTACTCCCCCGTTCACGACCACTCGATGCCATCACATGCAAGCAGCTACCGTCGGTGAGATCTTCCATGTTTGCGCAGATGATGGAGAAGCTGTATGCACACCTCAATCATCTACAGGTCAGCCAAACACACATGCACAACAAGCCAGCGAAAATTGATGTTGCACTGTTACATCCTGGAAGATTTGATGGATTGATTAGGCAATTGGTTCTACCTACCTTAGTTTCATTTTTTTTACCTAAGCTCAAAATCTGGTATAGAAAACCCAAACACACATGCCCATGCTTGAGATGACGATGTCACAACAATAGAGCTCACCTTGCTCGATCTGAAATCGCCCTCAATGGCGTGGGCATACTGGAGGATCTTTACTATTAAATGGGAGTTCGTACGTTGGTACGTCCTCCCATTTTCTGCCGATCGACCGTCGGCCTCTCTGCACCCGACGCGCACATGGGCCACGGCCCAACGAAACCCCGCCCAAGGAAAACCCAAACTCGATCGCCGCCTCTATCTCGTCTCCAAGCGAGGAGGTCGTCAACTCCTCTGGCGGCCGCCGTGCTCACCCTCGAAGATCGCCTTCCCACTGCTCCTCCTCGCTGAAGCCAGGGATCAAGACACAAATCCTCTGTTGTAAGTCAATGCCACGACCCTGCCCAGCAGTACTACTGGGTCGAAAGACCTGGAGAGAAAATCCAAGCCCGCCTCCCCATCTGCTCTCGCCGCCTTCAGCGACTCCCAGGCCAAGCGCCGGCGCAGTGCCGCGCTAGATCTACACCAACAGTTGTGTCTCAATCGCTCGCCATGTAGAAGGAAATCCTGCGCCCTAACGCTCCCATCCACGGATAATCGACTTCTGTTGGTGATGAGCGCAACAATCTGACGAGAAGAAGTTGGAGCTGGAACCGTGGAACGGAAGTGGAAGCAGAAGAAAGAGCATAAGGTATGCCTGCCCGAGATTCGTGTGAACTGCTTTTGCGAATTTCATTCATTCTCGTGTTGGTGCATTGTTGATTGGTAGTCAATTTCCCGAATTGGCTGTTCAAAATGTAGTTCAATCCTAGGATGAAGTTATTTGCTGTGTACCATCGCTTATGGGACTGGGTGTTCTACTTGTTGCAGGCAAGAGTGAAGAGGAGAAAAAAATCAAGGCGAAGCAAAAGTAGGCAGCTAGGCTCCAGGTTGCAACTTCATCATCAAATCAGTTTGGTACAGAAACACTTAATTGAGATTGTTTTGTGCTGATTTAGCTTAAGCTCCCCAAGCTATCATCATTTAGCTTGATTTGGAGGGTACAGATTAGACACTTGGTAGCAAAATTGGTGTATCATGAACGCACCAACATGGCAACATTATATGTCGGAACATTCAGTTAGAATCTAGGTTGAACTTCTGCTTTACTCCCAAGCTTTATGATTCTCCGGTTGTTAAGGATATTCTTACAATTTGAACAGATGCTACGTCCTCTAAATATTTTTTTCATTGATATGTTCATTCTGAACCGGAAACACAGTTAAGTATTGCTTCTGTTTTTGTGCTTACCTATAGGAAGGATTTGCTTTCTCACACTTCACAACATGCCAAGCTCAGTTCCATCTTCAAGTGGAAACTTTGGAAGATACGTCATGGCGTAAGATAAAGTTCCGGATCTTCGTCGCAACAGAGATGATATATTTGGTTTTCTTGCTGTTCAAATTGTAAGCTCTAACATTTGAAAATATTTCTTTTGATGTATTTTCTTTCATAAATTGACTTGCATTATCTTTGTTTGTAGAGATGTTCTTAGGATTATTGCAACAAGAATTACAGATTTCAGCAATTGTTGCATTATTTGCAAAATATAGTAGTAAATAATATTGAGTAAATTTCACAGAACTATATGTTTAATGTATGAACTATCACAAAATGCTAAATATTGTAAACAGAAAGATTCATCTCAGTAGTATTTCAGTTTCACCTGTTGGATAGGTAGTGATCTGACGATATTTGTAAAAGTCTCCAAACAATACTAGCTGACCGTGTACTATTAATATATTATTATTATGTCATTGTTCAATCCAAATTCAGGGGGGTCAAGCAATTATTTTCATTATGTGCAGGCTATTGCTATCATGGGTGTGATTTATACTTCCTAGACAGGGATGGAAGTTTTTGAAGCAGTGTCAGTGATGGTTGGGATCGCATCTGTCAAAGCATCCAATACCTTCTACTACTTCATAGGCATTCGAATATCACCTTTCATTATAATGATGCATCTGAATCCTTTATATTTGCACAAAAACTTTTGGTTGATACAGCATGCAATACTACTCTTGTTGTTCAATCATCATCTTCCTTAATGTTTCATCTTTATGCTCGAGGTGTTGTGGTTTCCTTTGTACTGCATGGATTTTTCGGGTGCACTGCTCGTCCTTCAATGACAACCAAGACCCGTGCCCATCTGGGTGTCGGAACTGCTGCTATGGTTGGGGCATCTTGGACTGCCTCCCTGCTTCTTTGGAGGCTTGTTTCGCAGTGGTGGTGGTTTTGTCATCGTCTGGTATATCCTTGGGATCGCCTACGGGTTCCTTGCGACAACTATTGTCGTCCAGAGGATCTGGCAGAGACACTATCACATCCTGACCAAAAGAGAATTCACAAGGCAAGAACCCCCTCAAACAAGTGTTCTCTCCTCTCTGTTGTAGCAATCAAAAAGAATACCTACTCTACTTACCCATACAAGTAAGAAAACTTGTAGCAATTTCTTCTGGGTAGTAGCACTCAGTTCAGATTCTGAAGTATGTTTATAAATTCTTTTCATATGCAGGAATATGTACTGAATATCTGCACGGCTGCTACACAGCACTGAAGCTCCCGCATGTATTACCGTGTGCCTACAGGATCCGCCGTTAGTCCTGTTGAGTTCAATTGTTGATGAAACATTTTGCTCATACCTCCCAAAACTTAAGGTATTGGATGACATAACATCTTAACTATTAAATGAGAGTCGGTGATGGTGGTAACTGTAAGTCTCGTTTTTCCGTGGCGATGCGTGTGTACTACCATCCTCGCAGAATTATTGTATCTTTACATTGTGAACTGATTCAAGGTAAAAGTTAATTCACATACACATTTGCTAACATCAACCATCAAGCTTAGCAATAAGTGATAACTATGATCGTCTTCTATGGATATTGCGTTCTCAAAGGAATTTATGATTAATAAGCTCAACAAATTTGAGTTACTCTCGTGTGTGCTTCAATGTCCTAGACTTGTCACTTTCTATGGGTGTTTTCATATGAACGAATAATGATTACTTTTGTTTGCTTCAGTTTTGTAGTTTCTTCACATGTAAATTGTCTTTTAGGTTTGCTTAAGGCCGAGTGGAGAAATAATGATTATTCTGGGTTGCTTAAGGCTGAGTGGAGGAATGACGTCCACCCAATGCTGTGGAGATGTAAGTGGTTAGAGCTGCGCATGAAGGATATTTCATCTCAAGTATCAAAGTATGATAGCCAGCTTGCTATCATCATGCAGGGAAAATAATTGCAGCCCGCAATAAGCAAAAACCGAATTAAGGAAGAGCTGCAGAGACAATGAAAATATTAGCATGGAGAGGGAAAGCGGAAAAGACATGAAGACACCGTGGACACATCACTATACCTAAGAAGCACCAAATAAATATTGTCATACTTCTTTGGTCCGTTGTCTTTATATTATTTTCCTTCAAAAAAGTCTGGTGCTAAACTAAAATCATATTAAGGGCTTATTGTTGTCTTAAAGTGTGAATGATTAATGAGGCCATAAAGTTACTACTGTTAGTAGTATAAAGTAATAGAAAAAATATTACGCCTTGCCTTTTTGGGAATGATGTATGCCATAGACGAAGAGAGCCAAATGAGAGAAATAGCAGAAAATATTTGGATGCTGATTTTGATTTTATATATTCATTTATTATTCCGTAGCAACGCACGGGCATTCAACTAGTAAACAATTACATGTCTCCTGCTACTCAAGATTCAGTAATCGCAAAGGGACAAACAATATCAACCTAAGTTGTAGTAGGTGAACTTATCTTGTTCCTAGTTGCCAAACGTAATTGACAGTGCACTATTAATGCTATAAATTAGATAGAAAGCAGAAACGTCTCCAATGACCATACAAAACCAATTAACGTGGACCTGTAAATATAAGAAACAACTCTAAGCCCTATTATTAAAAGCTGAACTCAAATAAACTCGCAAGATCTGCATTTCCCATAAATATAACAGCGTGTGTTATGCAACATATGTTTTTTTCTAGTATAATTTCAAATTTTCATTTCAAATCCTTTATGAACTTATATCTTTTCAATATTCAAACTGTAAGGAAGAAGTCCACCAAGATAAGTACCTGCTTCTGGTTCACAAGCTTGGGCATAGCCTGCATAACACGTTCTATGAAAATTGATCTCTGGCCTTCTCATCAGTGAGACACCCGTGTAAATGTGGTACCTGCTTCTGGTCTCGCTCCCTCGTGGAATTAGAGGTGCAGCAGGGGGAGCTCCTGGTGCGCGAGATCCCGGCGTAGTGGAGGGCAGCAGCAGTTCAGGCCTGAAAAATACAGAGAGGCAGATGAGGTTTCCCTATTTTCAATTTTTAGTCGATCAACCGGCACAACCTAGCTTCAGTTTGCCATTTTCCTATTTTCTCCTTTAGCAGAGCACATGCGGTAACTAAAGTTGCAAAATTATCTACCTAGACCAACTCCTGAAATTCAAGCCTTCCCTAACATTATGGCAGCGACTCCGTTAACCCAAATGGCAACACTTCATTACTTCTTAAGCAATATAAAAGCACATAACGAGAAGCTAGTGTCAACTGAAAGGCAGGAAAAAAAAGAGGATTTGATTAAGGAAAAAATATTTGCCTGAAAACGCCTCTCCACAAAATCTGGTATAGTTAGTCACATGGCGCAATATCCACCTGCAAATTAAGGGAATTGAAGCATCTATTAGCACAAACGTTCTTATGGAAAACTTAAGCTGAGCAAGTATAATTAAATATATTAGTATAAGCTAAGTTTACCAAGGATGAACTGGCCTCACTGAACTTTGACAGGGCAGTTTCGATCTTGTCGAGAGTTGCAACTGACGAACAAAAGGATGTAAGCTTTTTTTATTTTGAGAGGCAAACACTCATACATTCAGAGAGGCAGTGTTAATAGACCAAATGAGTAGAGATTACAGCAGTTGCATACATAGCAGGTGGCATGGGTGGTAACGACGTGTTACCAGAACCTGAAGATTTGACAAACTTGGCTAGCTAGCTGGAGGCGCAGCAGCAGCGTTGCGGCTTAGGAGTTAGGACGAATAATAGGGAGCATGGGCGGTTCAGTCCTTTTCCTGTTTTCCGGCAGCTTCTCCCTGGCGGCCGAGATGGCCCGTACTCGCCCAGTCGCCCTACTCCTCCTCGCACGCGGCCGCCGCCAGTCTTATCCCGCGAGGCTGCCTTCATCCCCGTGCCCTCCGCCTGCCTGGACTCCGGCGCCACCAGCCTTGACCCGTCTGCCTGTACTCTGGTGCCACGCCCCAAGCCCTCTGTATATAAATCGTGCAGCAAAATGATTTGGAAGAGAGCAGGAGCAGCAGACCTCGTTGTCCCTTCCGGAGATGGCGGAATGAGGCGGAGGTGTTCAGCACTGAAGAAGAGAGGGCGCAACCACCGTGCATCGGAGCTGGCCGCGGGAGGCAGAACTCGGTGGTTGGATGCAGATCTCAGGGCGAACGCACGGCCGCACGGGCTGGATACGGATGGCGGCGGAAAGCTCCGGGCGTGCGGGAGAAGATCAGGGCGAGCGGGTTGCCTCTGGCCTTACACGGCCGCCGGTGCTCCCGAGTTCCGAACTGATGTCTTCGCCGCCGCCCATGTCGCCGCCTAATCGCGAGAGCAGAGAGATGCTCTGTGATTTGTGTCTGTGGACTGTGGGTCAATATTCTAATTTCGTAAGGGCTAAACAGTTAAAAGGCAGACGACTAAATGTATCAACACTGTGTACTGCGGGTTGATTTCCTTCTTTTCAAAGGACTAAAACGAAAAACGGCCGATTTCGTCCGTACGGCAGAAGACAGGACACTCCATACTTTTATAGTAGAGATTGCTACATCTTTGGTTAAACTTTATAAATTTTGATTTTGATTAAAGTCAGAAACAGGATAAAGAAAATTCTAGCAATTTCTTTTATATATTTTGCTTACATCTATCACGTTATAGATAGGGGTGAAAACGGTACGGATTATTAAGTCAAAGTCTTTCTGGACTGGCCCTACATGAACCAAGCCCAAGACGGTGCGAACGAGGCTACCGACTAGTCCTGGCCATGGGAAGCCCGGCCCGAAGCCCGACCTGAAAATCTCAGGCTTGGGTCTCAAATCTAGGCCCGACGGCTACGCTGGACCGGGCTTGAGCTTTGGCTTTTGTCTGTTTCAGGAAGAAGACCGGCCCATGGCCCGACGGCCCAGTGGGCTTTTTGGCGGGGCTGGGCTTCTGCTTCGGGTTTTTCTTGGCCCGGGCCGATGTATACTACCGACCATGTCCAAGCCGGTGTCAACATGTAGAAGGACGCCACCCTCGGACGCGGGAGTAGAGCAGCCGCACTTGATTACCTCCTGCTCCTCCAATCCAATCACGCGGGAGCACGCATGGTCGTCCATCCTTCATTGATTCCTTCACGACTTCACGTACGTGTACACTTTCTTTGTTCCCTTCTTCTGGAAGCATCTCTCTGATACTGCACCTGGCCGTCCTCTCGATCTCCAGCACGAGCCGTTCTATCTAGCGTATGCGTATCGACCCCACGTGTCCAGGACACGTCGCTCACTGATTCGTCCACGTGGAGCCATCTGACACTTATAAAATGCACTCGCTCGAGCAGCCCAGCACATCCAAACAAGCCAAGCAGATCCATCATCTGAGTGTGTGAAGAATCAAGAGACAAAGCGGAGAAGGGACTGAGCTAAACCAGTGAGGATGCAGCACGTTAAGGAGAAGGTGAAGGACGGCGTGAGCGCGGCGAAGGCCAAGACCAAGGTGACGCGCGCCAAGGCGGAGGAGAAGGCGGAGGCGGCGACGGCGAGGTCGCACGGGGAGCGGAAGCTGGCCCACGAGCGCGGCAAGGCCAAGGTCGCCGCCGCCAAGATGGAGCTCCATCAGGACAAGGCCCTGCACCGCGAGGAGGCCATGGAGCACCGCATCCACAAGCACGGCGCCACCGGATGCCTCGGCGGACACGCCCACCACCACGACAAGCATGGCGTCGCCACCGCGCCGGCGCTGCCGGCGGGAGCGTACTACCCTCCTGCCGCCGGTACTGGCCACTACTAAGTAGCTATCGGCCGGAGGACGGCTGTATAGGTGTGCACATGTGTGCCTGTCGTGTACTCAGTGTGGGTTCTTGCTAAGCTTTTCATTTCCTTACTTACCGCGTGTTTGTTTGAGGTACGTACATGCTTGTTTTTCGACCTGGTTCGGAGACGACAGCGGCATGCACTGTATCCATGATGTATTGTTCGTTTTGGTTAATAACGGATCGACGAATATTACTGTATACTATTTCATGCTTGCAGTCACTACAACAAATACATGCACAGCAAGCACTCCCAAAATTGAATGAATCGTTGCAAGATTTGCAACGATAGATTTATTTAGAATTAGAATAATTGGGGTTCTCACCCCTATTATGAAACAAAGCCCAGATAATTCCATCATTGATAGGCCCAATCTGACCCGACGAAGGCCTCTAATCTGACCCGTCGGCTCTACTGGGCTCAATCTGACGGAAACCACTTGCCGAATCGTCCGTGTCTGGAAGCAGCGTCCATCGGCCCAAAAGCTCAAAGCTCAGCAACCATTTCTACCTTTTCCATCGGCTTTGAGCATCCTCGGCGCCCTGTAAATGGGCGGTCGACCCAGATGAGAGATGGCCGACTGGTGGTGTCTTCCTTAAAGCCGACGATGGCCAATGCTTCTCAAACCTCCAAGTGAAGGCCACTCATCGAGTTTGCTGCGGCGCCAAGTGTCTCGTCCCCGGCACCGGCGAGGATGGTCGCGGTTTGAGCTCACGGTGCCCCGACGAGTGCACAAGACATGATCGTGTTTTGCAGGATTTATTCAAGGTCTTCTCTGTAAAGGTTAGCGACTGGTATGTAATATTTTTTTGGATTCCTGGTGTAATCTAGGACCTTGGGGCCGCTCCAGTTTCGAAGGAAAAAACGAGGCGGATCGCTCCACCACGTGGCCTTCTCCGGCCCTGTTGCAGATGCAGGCGGGCCGACTTGAGGATGGCTTTGATGTGGCCAGGTTACCACGTTCCCTGTCCCCATCCGATCCGACGCAGCGGTGTCGACACTGCGGCCCCGTTTGGAACACAGGATAGGAAAAATGCAGGAACAGAAAAAACACAGGAATTGAGATGTCATACCTCACCAATCCTACAGGGTTCTAAAACACAGGAATGGAAAATAGTAGCCATTTGGATTAGAGGATAGGAAAACCATAGGATTTTTTGGGGTTTGAAAAACTAGCCTTTGTATTATTTCTCGCTGGACAGCTTAGGATTTGCAAAACCTACTACGTTGATCATCCATATGAAAAGGAATAAAATGTCCAAAATCGAGTTAGTATCTCGGGAATCATGTTAATTATTGGACCATGCAATAAATTGCGCTAATCACTGAAGTACTAATAATCTGACAAAATAAAGTGGTACAATCACGATGTATACAAGTAGCCGAGTAGGAGTTTGATCGAAGTAATCCTTTTCCTATTTCTATGTGACACTCGCGTACATAGGACCACGTACACGCTGGAACTAGCAATTCACTGCGAGTAAACTTCCAACGGTGTATACGAGTAGCTAGCCATGCACACATAACAGTGGAGCGTTTCATGCAAAGGAAACTTTCCAAGAGGTTTGATCGAATGTTTCTTTTCCTGTGAATTGTGAAGCATAGGAACCTATTCCTATGAGATTCCTTTTCCTATTCCTACGTTCCAAATGGTACAAAGGAAAACTTTCCTACAAAATTCCTATCCTTTGGATTTCCTATGGAATTCCCGTGTTCCAAACGGGGCCGGCATCTGATTACTAATTTGCCCGGTGATCCACTTGCTACTACTAGTAGCCTTTGGCGTGTATTCTGTTCCTTTCCTCTCCATCCATGTCGACCGACACCACGTCCCTGTCGACACTCCTCTCTCAAGCTGCGTCAACTGCCACCGCCCGCGGCTAGCCATCCATGCGTCGCACGACGATTCGTCCATGTGGAGCACCTCTCCTGCTCTCCACCTATATAAACCCCACTCGAGCAACCAGAGAAGGAAAGCAAAGCAAGCAAGAAGAAGCACAGCAAGAAGAGATAGAATAGAAACCAGCCAAATCAAGATACATCAAGATGCAGCACGCCAAGGAGAAGATTAAGGACGCCGCGAGCGCCATGAAGGCGAAGACGACCATCACGCAGGCCAAGGTCACGGAGAAGACGCAGGCGGCGACGGCGAGGTCGCACGACGAGCGTCAGCTGGCGCACGAGCGCGGCAAGGCCAAGGTCGCCGCCGCGGAGATGGAGCTGCACCAGGCCAAGGTGGTGCACCGCGAGGAGGCCATGGAGCACCGCATCCACAAGCACGGCCACAAGAACAAGGACAAGCACGGCGCCGGCCACTGATTTGACTGATGCACAGGCAGCGCGCATGCACTCGTGTGTGATCTAGCTTGCCTAGCTACCTCCTGCAATACTCTCTTTCTTTTAGTACGGCCGCCGTACGTGTTTATTCGTGTTGATTTGACGCCCTGCTTGATTTGACGTTGTTGGTTGCTTTTGTTAATAACATATCTACAAAACTTAGTTTTGTGTATAAACAGTTTTGATTTTTTTTTTTGCGAAACACGGTACAAACGCAGACGCTCACATATACATGCACACACTCACCCCTATGAGAAGTCAAGTCTTTTTTCTTAACCATCTACATTATTTAGAGAAGGCAAAAAATATAAATTATACAATGCATTATTTCTTATTGTCATTCCTAACAATTGATGAAAATTAATTATGTTTTAATGAGAAATTGTGTTGCTAAGTGAAGACATGTGGTATAATGGAGAAAATAGTATTCTCTTATTTTATAAGAGATCATCTCTTAGCTAAGTGAAGACAGACTCCACTTTCTTCATTCTCTCTCCTCCAACTAGACAAATATCCTACGTGGCAACGCTAAGAGAAGAATGACATCACCCCACTATACATGTCCTAAGGGCATCTCCAATGGAACACCCCGAAACAGAAAATTGGTCGTTGTGGTTTGGCGTGTCCTCGACAGGTCAAAGACACATTTATATCCTTGGTCCGTTTGGGGTCAGCAGCCCCCATTTAAAAAAATATTGGAATCGTATTTTAATTATACATTCTAGAAAACAAAAAAATAAAAACAATATTAACATAAATTTAGACCCAATCTACAAGGGTCGTACTCGATCTTGATGACGACGGGTGGCCACGCTGGAGAGGTGACCATGTCCGCGACGCCTCGCGGGCGGTCCACGGCCCCTGCAGAGTGGTGGGGGATGCTGGTGGATTGGCCGCTAGGGACGACTCGTGGAGCGTCCGGACCACATTGCGAGCTCTGTGAGCTCGGACTCATCAATGTCGGCCAAGAGCTCGGCGTCCATCTCCTCCTCCTTGGGCGTGGCACAAGCACGTGTAGGTGGGTGTATAGCTAGGTGGGTGGCACGCCCGGTAGACTTACCAATCTGGCAGCTCCTCGACATGGGGCTCCTCCGGCTCTAGATTGCTTTCTCTATTGAAAACTTAATTTACACCTTATTTTACTGGAGAGGGGTGAGTATTGCAAATATGACATCCCAATTCTTATTCAGTCGGAACCTGTGTCACCCCATGTGTAGCAACTCGAGGGAGCAAACTGTACCCGCCATCAGTGGTCTGCGTCGTTATCCTCCTACGTTGCTGCCGGCCCTAGCCTTGGCGGTGACCTCCTCTGCTCTTGAACGGCAGTGGTTTCTTGCGTGGCAGCGATGGGCTAGCCATCATGGTTGAGCGTCCGACATTGCGGGATCCATCTTGTGGCCTTGAGGGAGCTACGCTTGCCTAGGTTTCCTCCGGCCATGCAGAACGATGGATCTGGCTGGTGTTGTAAGCTCAGGACCGACAGTGGAGGCCAACGCGATGGCTCCCAGATGTAGATCGGTGGAGACGGTCCTTGCTAACGCGGCGTGGTCTTGTGGTGGTGGAGCTCCTCGCGGTAGTGGTGGTGGATGGCGGTGGCCACCCGACCGCGTTTGATATGCCCTCTTCATTGGCGATCTCAGGGCCTGTGGTGATGATCCGGACAGCAAAAATCTTCTTCGACGCATAAGGCGTGGTGGCGTGCGGAGTGCTGGGCTGTACTTCCGAGCTCTGGCGATCTTGAAGGATGAGCCATGGTGGGTGTTCACGGGGTTACGTCTTGGTGTGGTGCCCGGATGCTGGGGCGGTGGCCCCGAAGGTGGTTTTCCGGTGCCGTGATGAGCTAGGAGGTAGTAAAGCGCGAGGCGAACGTTGCCCTAGTGCCTTATTTCATCGGTGGCCTCAGACCATCGAGCTCGTGGGGTGGGGCTGGCGGTCTGCGTGCCGGTTTGCGGCGTTTGTCTGGAAGGCCTTCGTGAGGCGGACGTGTGGTTCGCGTCCTTGCTCTGGTTGCCGGCCAGAACAAGCAACGACGACGCCCTTGGCATCGCATCCTTCACAAATGCGTCGTCGAGTCGGCGCTTCGCTTCTCCGCCCGGGAGTTACCAGGGTAAAGCCCAGATCCCACGTGGGATAGGACGAGGGTGGCACTTCATTGTTGCTTGCCTCTTGGGACCTCGTTTTGGGTGCTCTCTCATGTCGTAGGGACCTGTAGAGTTGCTGGTGGGCGATGGCGAGTATCAACACAACCTTGGCTATGTAAGACACACATACACGATTTCAGATTCAGTGAGCTCCGGGTGAAAACCTTGCACCGACCTTGGTTGGTGCAGACGATGGCGGTGATCTCGGATGTCGCTCCCTTACTTGGAGGCACCATTGAGGAGCCCGCTCACTAGCCATGTAGGTTTTATCTGTTTGTGTAGTTGATGTTGTTGTTTTTTCTGTCGTCGCCTAGGCGGTGCGTGGTCCTAAGGTGGGCGTGGACGTCAGAGCGTCGACTCCGGGTTCTCACATCCGCCTTGTTGTGTTGAGATGTTTGGGTGTCGAATTTGATTGAGCGGGCAATTTGGTCGTACACTCAGAGTGGGGTGCGATCTCGGGGCCGGCGTGCGGTGTTTTGTGTTGTATTTTTTTGGGGCTAGTGTTTTTTGGACGAAATAGGCCGTAGCCCCGCTATATAAATATAGCAACAACACGATACAACCAACAGTCTCGCAATGCTGGGGCGGCAGCAAACATACACCCAAAGCAAGGGGAAGAGAAGAAAAGAAGAAAAACACAATGGAGACATAGGCGGATCGACTAAGCGACGGTGACCCGCGACCGTTGCACCCTCCGAAGAAGTACCACCACACTCCTAGCGTCAAATCGTCGAGTACCAAGCAACACCTTCAAGAAGGGGAGCACTGCTGCCCGGACCATAGGTCCTAGGGTTTCCCCCAGCACACGGATGGAAGCGGACTGCGGGTAGCCACGACGCCCTTCAGGAAGGGGAGATGCCACCCACAGGTGGCACCGCGTCGGTGTCAGGCGAGCTGACAAGGATTTCTCCCGAAAAACCCCAATCCACCCCCCCGGACGATCTGCTGCACAGGAACCCAACAAAGACGAAGCCTCGAAGCCACCAGGCTCTCCACCCACCAACTTGCGCCACCACGGTCACGAAGCCGCCATCGTCGTCTCACCGAAGAAGCTGTCCGAAGATCTGCAAGACGAAGGTGCGGAAACAAATGAACTGGGGTTAGCACTACCGCGGCCGGCGGGAGGGACCAACCTCCACCGCCGAGGGCGGTAGTCTACCGGATGTGGCAGCAGAACAGACCAGTCCCCGTCAGGTCCGGCCGGGCCCAGCGGGCCCGTAAAGCCCCCACGGGGCACACCAGTCCTAATAGGGTCCGGCCGGGCCCGACGGGGGCCCGTGAAGCTCGCCGCCACGCTGCAACAAGGCAGCCGCCGTCACCGCTATCCCCTGCATCCGTCGCCGCGCCTCCAGCTGCAGAGCAAGCCACGGGTCAGGCCAGCCCGCCACAACCCAGATGGGGCCCGTCGGGCCCAGATCTGGGCCGCACGGCCCGGTCGGCCATCTCCGCCGCTCGCCTTCGCCACTGCCTGCGTCGCCCCGCAGGACCACGCCGTCGTCACCGTCGAGCCTCCACCCGTCCGGAGTCGGGCCGCCGCCGCCGAGAGGCACCGCCACCGGAAGAAGCCGCCCCGCGAGGCTCCCTTCGGCGCGGGGAGAGAACAGCCGCCGCCGGCCCCAGCCCGAGCTGCGCTCGGCCGGCGCGCCGACGGCGGCGACAGGGGAGGAGATTCGCGGGTGGGCTGTAGGAGGAGATTCGGAGCCGCACCGGCCGCCGCGGGGCGGCGCGGACGCAGCGTGTGGGGGGGTGGGGAGGGAAGGGGTGGGGGACCGCGCGGCGGCGGGGGAGAAGCCGGAGGCGAGGCTAGCGGCGGCGGCGCCCTGGGGGTCGGGGGTCGCGGGAGCTAGGAGAGAGAGAGGTCCGGGATGTATCGTCGTTTTTCTCGGCTAGTGTTTTTTAAACTGGCCAACTCCTATATCAATGAAAAAGAAAAATAGTTTGCCTCATTTGAAGGGAGAAAACAACGTTAAGGTGCACCCCGTGGCCTGTTCCTGTTGCATGCAGCTGCTGGTGCCGACTTTTTTTTTCGAGAGTGCTGGTGCCGACTTCAGCTGGTGAGTGGTGACCATGTCCCCTGTCTCCATCCAATGCAAAATTTCGGGTCCGGCCATCCACTCCACGACGCCGCACCTGCATTTGAATAACCTTTCGCGTGCATCTATTTTTTGCTTTATTTTTCCTCCATCCATGTCGACCGACACCACTTACTTGTCGACTGTCCTCTCAAGCGAGGCAGCTGCGTCAAATGCCACCACCCGCGGCTAGCGATCAATGCGTCGCACGATGATGCGTCCATTTGGAGCACGGGCCGCCTATATAAATTATCCCCCTCGAGCAACCAGAGAATGAAAGCAAAGCAAAGCAAGGAAGAAGAAGAGATAGCATAGAAACCAGCCACATCAAGATGCAGCACGCCAAGGCGAAGATAAAGGACGGCGCGAGCGCCATGAAGGCGAAGGCGACGATCGCGCGGGCCAAGGTGTCGGAGAAGGCGGAGGCGGCGACGGCGAGGTCGCACGACGAGCGTGAGCTGGCGCACGAGCGCGGCAAGGCCAAGGTCGCCGCCGCAGAGATGGAGCTGCACCAGGCGAAGGTGGCGCACCGCGAGGACGCCATGGAGCACCGCCTCCACAAGCACGGCCACGGCCACAAGAACGACAAGAAGCACGGCGCCGGCCACTGATATACAGACAGGCATATTACAATTTGTGCCACTGCCAAGTCAAACGTTGCCTGTTCGCTGTAGATGTAAACCTCGTTGCACTAGATAGACTAGACATTGGATTAGGAATAAAGAGTCCTAACCGGAGTAGGATTTCTAGTCCTAGTCTGTTTCCAAGTCCCTGCGTGGACGTGTATAAAACCACCGGCAGGGGTGCTCTGTAAACACAACGAAAATTACAAAGAAATAGAGAGAGCAAGAACAGGCTCGAGACGGGCCCGTGGCAATCACGAAATCTTTTCCGAGTATTTTTCGTTCGTCGCTGGTTCGCAAGGAGAGTCGCCGGAAAGAATTGCTGTTACGATCCGAGCTAGCTAGCACGTACGGGAAATCGATCCGAGCATCACGTCCCGGCTAGCTGCCTCACTTACGGGAGTACTAGCCAATCGATCAAAGGAGCTAGCTTTGCACTGCGAGCATCATACGTGCTTGAGTTCTGCTTTGCAAGCGGCAACGATCTGAAGGCTAGAAAACCAACATTTGGTATCAGAGCCGTGTCAAGAAGACGATGGGCAAAGGCGACGACGAGTCCGTCAACAGCTCGAAGTCCGGCAAGTCCAAGATCAAGAGCAACGGCTCAAAGGCGAACAAGAACGGCGACAAGATCGTGAAGGAGGCCAAGAACACAGCAATGAGCAGGGTGCACGGTGCCAACGTAATGGCGCACCGCAATATCCCTGTGCAGTACCCGATGCTGACCGACACCAACTACGGTGTTTGGGCGGTCAAGATGAAGATTATTCTCGATCACTCCGAGTGTGGCAGGCAATCACCGACGATGAGGTCGACGACGAGTGCGACGAAGGTGCAATGGCCGCCATAGCCCAGTCTGTGCCGGATTCCGTGCTGATGACATTGGCGGAGTTCGAGACGGCAAGAGAGGTGTGGGACGCACTCAAGGAGATGAGGATTGGAGAAGATCGCGTCACGAAGGCTCGGGCACAAGTGCTGAAGCGCCAATTTCACAAGTTACAGATGGAGGAAACGGAATCGGTGAACGACTACGCCATGCGTCTTACCACGTTGGTAGGAGAGATCCGCGCACTTGGTGCAAAGCTCGATGAAGTCGACGTCGTGGAAAAGTTTTTCAGCTCAGTTACTGATAAATTCACGTACATCATCGGCACGCTCGAGCAGCTCACCGACATCGAGAACATGACCATAACGGAGGCGATCGGACGCTTGCGGACGTGGGAAGAAAATTCTCGTGGTTGTCGGAGAGGCCAAGGAGGAGGCGGCGATCAACTCTTCTACGCACGCGCTGAAAAAGGAAGGCGCGATGATGAAGAATCGAGCTACTCTAGTCAAGATGAGCACGATGAAAAGGGCAAAGGAAAAGGCAAGCCAAGAGGGCGTGGCAAAGGTGATCAATCCAACGAGCGGAGACCACGGAACTTGGATATGTCCAAGGTCAAGTGCTACAACTGCAATACGATGGGTCACTTTGCAAAGCAATGTCCGGAGCCAAACAAGCGGGAGATGAGAGCAAACTTGGCAAAGTATGAAGACGAAGATCCGGCTCTTTATATGGCTGAAGTTTGTGATCTCGCCCACACGGTGGTTGCGAAGCCAAACCGGAAGGTGCTCCTTCAAGAGAAGAAGGTAACACCTAAGTTATCCGGGAACAAGGACACGCGCGACCAAGGTGACCGAGGTGATCACGATCACCATGATACGGACACCGACGACAACGATGACATGAGTGAAGATCTTGGCAACAAAGACGCTGCAGATGAGGTGGTGCACGGTGATCATAATCACAACGAGGCGCAAAGTGACAACGACCACAACGACGATGGTCACGGTCACGACGACTACGCCGACGACACGGACGCCAACGATCCGGCGCCAAGCATGTCAAGAACTTCGCCACCTTCCTCAATCGCATCGACACCTACACAATTTGTGTCTCCCAACGTTGAGGAGCCGACAAATTTTGTAGAGGCGAGCAAAGATCCAAGTTGGAAGCACGCCATGGATGAGGAGATGAAGGCGATTGAGAGCAACAACACATGGACCTTGGTAGCCGACCTCCGAACCATAAGCCTATTGGTTTGAAGTGGGTTTACAAGTTGAAGAAGGACATGAACGGTGTTGTTGTGAAGTACAAGGCAAGACTCGTTGCAAAGGGCTACGTACAACGTCAAGGAGTTGACCATGAGGAGGTGCTTGCACCGGCTGCTCAACTCGAGATCCGGCTCTTTATATGGCTGAAGTTTGTGATCTCGCCCACACGGTGGTTGCGAAGCCAAACCGGAAGGTGCTCCTTCAAGAGAAGAAGGTAACACCTAAGTTATCCGGGAACAAGGACACGCGCGACCAAGGTGACCGAGGTGATCACGATCACCATGATACGGACACCGACGACAACGATGACATGAGTGAAGATCTTGGCAACAAAGACGCTGCAGATGAGGTGGTGCACGGTGATCATAATCACAACGAGGCGCAAAGTGACAACGACCACAACGACGATGGTCACGGTCACGACGACTACGCCGACGACACGGACGCCAACGATCCGGCGCCAAGCATGTCAAGAACTTCGCCACCTTCCTCAATCGCATCGACACCTACACAATTTGTGTCTCCCAACGTTGAGGAGCCGACAAATTTTGTAGAGGCGAGCAAAGATCCAAGTTGGAAGCACGCCATGGATGAGGAGATGAAGGCGATTGAGAGCAACAACACATGGACCTTGGTAGCCCGACCTCCGAACCATAAGCCTATTGGTTTGAAGTGGGTTTACAAGTTGAAGAAGGACATGAACGGTGTTGTTGTGAAGTACAAGGCAAGACTCGTTGCAAAGGGCTACGTACAACGTCAAGGAGTTGACCATGAGGAGGTGCTTGCACCGGCTGCTCAACTCGAGATCGTGAGGCTGCTCCAAGCTATGGCAGCACAAGAGGATTGGAAGGTTCATCATATGGATAAATCGGCTTTCCTCAACGGTGATCTCACGGAAGAAGTGTACGTAGAACAGCCCCTCGGCTACGAGAAGAAAGACGAAGAAGAGAAGGTTTACAAGCTCAAGAAGGCACGATATGGGCTCAAGCAAGCACCACGAGCTTGGAAGTCAAAGTTGGACCAAAGTTTGGTCTCTCTCGGGTTCACAAGATGTTCCCTCAAGCACACGGTCTATACGAAGCACTACAAAGATTCGAACCTGCAAGTTGGCAGCGACATGGCAGACGATGTTGATGATCGGAAAGGCACGTTGGACATGGTATTCTACCTAGGTCCGAATCCGATCAGCTGGAACTCTCAGAAGCAAATGGTGGTGGCACTCTCTTCATGCGAGGAAGAGTACATTGCGGCGAGCACGGCGGCTTGTCAAGGTGTGTGGATGAGAAAGCTTCTAGCTGATCTTACGAAGAAGGAGGTGCAAAAGGTGTCACTCAAGATCGACAACCAAACTGCAATCTCATTGTGCAAGAACCCGGTTCATCACGAGAGGAGAAAGCACATAGACACGAGGTTCCGTTATATGCAAGAGTGCGTTAAGGAGGGGATGATCGAAGTTCGACACGTGAACACCAAAGACCAGCTTGCGGACATGCTTACCAAGTCCCTCGACAAACAGAAGTTCATCGAGATGAGGAAGAACGTCGGAGTACAAGATTTAAAGTCAAGCAACAAGGTTAAGGAGGTGAATGTAGATGTAAACCTCGTTGCACTAGATAGACTAGACATTGGATTAGGAATAAAGAGTCCTAACCGGAGTAGGATTTCTAGTCCTAGTCTGTTTCCAAGTCCCTGCGTGGACGTGTATAAAACCACCGGCAGGGGTGCTCTGTAAACACAACGAAAATTACAAAGAAATAGAGAGAGCAAGAACAGGCTCGAGACGGGCCTGTGGCAATCACGAAATCTTTTCCGAGTGTTTTTCGTTCGTCGCTGGTTCGCAAGGAGAGTCGCCGGAAAGAATTGTTGTTACGATCCGAGCTAGCTAGCACGTACGGGAAATCGATCCGAGCATCACGTCCCGGCTAGCTGCCTCACGTACGGGAGTACTAGCCAATCGATCAAAGGAACTAGCTTTGCACTGCGAGCATCATACGTGCTTGAGTTCTGCTTTGCAAGCGGCAACGATCTGAAGGCTAGAAAACCAACATTCGCTCCACCCATGGAAACAAAAAAACAAATCCTTCGATTTCTTCTCGATCTGCCCCGATGGCCGACGGCGCCGCCAAGCCCGAGCCGGAGAAGAAGTCCTGGGCCGACGTCGAGGAGGAGGAGGCCAAGGCGGAGGCCGACCTCGCTTCCGCCGCCGCCGCCCCATCCTCCTCTTCCTCCGGCCCCGTCACCGAGCCGGAGGTGGAGGCGCAGGCCAAGCAGATCGAGGCGCTCTCGCTCGCCGTGCCCGACGACGACGGTGCCGGCGATGCCTCCGAGGGGCCTCCCCTGCTCGACGACTCCGACGACGCCCAAATCCAAGCCGTACGCTCTGCTCCTCTCTGGCACTAGCCAATCTCAAGTTCCGAAGCCTCTAGGGTAGCTGGTTGATTCGTTGTTTGCTCTCCAGGTGACCTCGGGCGACACGGTGTACGAGTCGGCGACGACCTTCGAGGACGTGAACCTCACGCCCGAGCTGCTCAAGGGCCTGCGCGAGGAGATGGGATTCAGCCGCCCCAGCAGGATCCAGTCCATCACGCTCCCCATGATCCTCACGCCGCCCCACAAGGACCTCGTCGCGCAGGCGCACAACGGCTCCGGCAAGACCACCTGCTTCGTCCTCGGCATGCTCAGCCGCGTCGACCCCAACCGCAAGGTCCCGCAGGCCATCTGCATCTGCCCCACGAGGGAGCTCGCACAGCAGGTAGCTCTCTTCTTGCCTTGACACTCTGTACTACTACACCTGATATGATATGATATGATATGATATGATATGATATGTGGCAGCTTCACAGCTGACAGGGAGAAAAACGGCTACTGGTGTTCTGCATCTTGTTTTCGTTTGCTAGCATTTTCATCAGAAAATGAATTGTGCTCGTTGACTGTGTACCTATGTTGCATCAGCGCTAGCAAATTGAACCATCATGCTATAGCTATGTCTAGCTATAGGCGCAGCTGCATCTGAACTGTGTGCGTCTCCGGTTGCATCAGCGACACCACATCTGCACCTCAATCTAATTCTCTAGGTGTGCAACCTGTTTTGACCATGTTTTCCTTGGTGTTGAACAGTTGATTTTCCTCTGTATAATTACTTCCGTCGCATAGAGATAAGAGAGAATGTATACTTCAATAAAACATGAGGGACAGAGAAATAGGGATTATTATACTGAAATAAAATATACTAAAAGAATAAATCAAATACAAATACAATCAGGATTAAAGGTTAAGATGAAAATGCAAAAAGAGAGCACGGTTATGCGGGTAGATTATTTTTGGGTAAAATTTGGGCTGCGCTCACATTTTCGTCAAACAATTGGTTTTCCTTCCCGTTGCAACGCACGGGTAATTTGCTAGTACTTCAGTAGTATGCTACGGGTGCCGTACGTGTTCGCGTTGATTTGACGCCCTGCTTGATATGACGATGTTGGTTGCTTTTGTTACAGTAATAAAAGATTGACAAAGTTTTGTGTATAAACAGCTTTGATACTTGCACTGTTTGGTTACTCGCATGATTTTGGAATTTTTTTTACATTTGTGGCCCTGTCAGAGTTTACCACTTACGGCATGTTACGCACCTTATTTGGATGCCCATAAAAGTCTAGCTAGTATGAAGAAAATAGTTCAGAAGCACTGACGTTTGTTGTACATCTGTGTTTCGGTAATCTAACATATAGATAATCTTTATCAATATGGTGAACTTACCTCATATCATTACACTTAAACAGTTGAGAAGCTAGCTCAATGGTATAGTATAGCCTAGGCAGTGGCGGAGCTTGGGCCAACTGGTTGGGGGCAAATGGGGCTCAAAGGCATTTTGGGTCAGTATTGATTTTGAAGACAAAAAGGTCAAAAAGTGGTAGATTTTAGGCAAAATTTTCTTGGGCTGGGGGCGGCCCCGGGCAAAGTCGAACACATGCATTGCCCAGTGCTTGTCCAGTAAAAAGTATTGATTAAAGCTTCACTTAAGGTGAATTCAGCAACCTGCCCGGACATGCCGGGCCCTGGCTCCGCCACTGCACTAGAAGAATCAACGTGACAACATCATAAAGAGTGGCGAGGAGGACAACAACGTGGCTCGGCGATGGCGGTCGGCGGTAGGAGCGCCGACGAAGTTTGGAGCTCGTCTATAACCGTGAACCATGTTGAAGAACACACGTGCACCATGCACATCTTATTAACTGCTGGTACGACGACGGAGTTTAACGGCGAGAGTGCGGCGGTTGAACGGAGTTGACACACAGGTTAAACAACACATATATATGAAGGACAGTCTAAACACATATATCGTATACTACAAGATTTACTCGGGTACATGGCCGTCAAAACGGAAAAAACTACAACACGAAAGTTGTGTGAAACATCGAGATGAACCTACTCATTAAATAATATTTCAAAAGGTCAACTGAGTGCGACGAACTTGACACAATTCGTCCAAAAATGTTCCAAACACATCCTTTCAAAATTGAGAAGTTATAATCGACGAAACTCGTAACCGAGGGAGGGAATTGAACCATAACGTTGACGTGCATATTTTTGTGTTCATTTTATCTCGAATTGAAGTATGAGTTTTAGATTAGAGAAGAGTGAAGTGGAGCTGTTCAAGTTAGGCCAGTAGGAGGTTACATATGAGGAGAGCCATGGAGCCAAGCTTTCAAAGTTCATGCCCATGTAGGAACACGGTCTGGCTCACAAAACCATGATTTTTTGCATCGACTCCGTGGGCAAACAAACACGTCCAACCTACTTACACCTTTTCATGTATTCGTGTCCGAGCAATTAATACCTTACACTGGCCAGCCTTTTTAATGGCGCTGTATGCCAGATAGTTGCTTGTGTCTAATAAGAAAAAGACATGAGATATCTAACGGATTAGTCTAGAACTCTTTATATGAACCGACTCAGCTTACCTTATAAACCCTAGGCCGACTCGCTGCCTAGAGGTGCCCTTAAGGCAATGGGTTTTGACAAGTTCTCAAGTTAGACAAAAGCCATACTCGTCGCCTAAGTTTCTAAACCGGTGACGATCTTGTAAAGTCCAACATTAGTGATTTATAGCAGGAGTAGAGCTCATCCACCAACGGGGACCCGAACTAGGATACGTGGTGCGCCAATCCCATTCTGATTAGCCTTCACTATCATATCACCCTTCCCTTTTCTTCGTTAGCCAACCCAGGCCTATCATGTCGGAAATAACACGACATGTGTCGCTTTTGGACAACATATTTGTCATACCTTTGTTGTCTCGGGTGGTGGCTGATACCGTTGCTTGTTTATGTATGTCCTTTATCGCTTTAGCATGACACTTGGGAGTCATTTTTTAAATAATTTAGGTGTGTGCATTATGTATGTCTCGACTATGGATTTGCAATATTAATATTTTACCTTTATAATAAGGGTTTGTCTAAATCTCATGCGTCTCGGGTTTTCTTAAGTCTCGGTCACGCGAAAAAAATATAACTGTAGTTTCAAAAAAATGCAACTCGTTGCAGATGCACTTTTTTAGAAAAGTGCAACTAGTTTCAGAGAAGTGCGGATCAATGTGTGTTGCACTTTTCTCTTAACCGTGGTTACACCTTTTTTTTAGTAAAATGATATTTAAGAAAATCTCAAGCATATGAGATTTAGCGAAACGGTTATAATAAACTAAATTTACACCCTTTTTTTGAGAAAACACATGTAACTTTATTCATACTCGAAACAATTACAGGTACACTATTTTGATCAATTATCCAAAGGTTTACAAAGTAACTCCTATAACTAAGAATTACAATGAAATCTCTTGGAGACATCTTCACCATGATTTCAATCTTTGCAAGACGAAATAATTCCCCAGCTTCAGTAAAGTCAGACTAGAGAAACAATACTACCGCTCGTTCACGTGAACTTGATTACCAATAAAGGTTTCTGAAAGCCCCTGGAGTCGTCCATCAAAGAAGATGGAAAGCCATGAGTGTTGAATGTGCTTGGGCCGGGATGATCCCCTAGAAGTGCAGGTCGTCGAATCACAAAATCTTCACTGTAACATCGCAGAACGATTCCAACTCCACAAAGAATCAAACCAACGGAAGCAACAAGACACAATACACAATGACATAAACTTATCAGATCTGAATAAACAGATCCGCGAGAACACAAATTTCTCTAGCCCCACGACACTGCCAAGAAATTAGAGCAACTTTATTCGGAAAACACTAAAACCAGCACTAAACGCTATGACGACGAACACAAAAATGAAAGATCTTGAGGTCCCCCACCTCGCAGAGTCAAGATGGCAGCCGAATGCGAGGGGAAGAAATCTCCGTTGGCTGCTGTCTCCAAAACCCTAATCAGCGATAGCTTTTTTGGTAATCGATAATCGATGTCACTAGTACAGAACGACACATCGGATACCCCTCTATGGAAACGGCAGGCGTTAGGCGACGGAGAATCGCGCTTTCCGCGCGGCCAGTGCGTACAAACCTGACCTGGGCCGCGGTTGGCCCGTCAACATAGGTAACGGAGAAAGTATTAACTCCGTTACCCATAGTATTGGCAACGGTCTTAATTCTGGCTCCGTTTCCGATATGTGCCTCTATAGCAACGGAGACTTTTGGGTGTCCGTTTCCAATGTGGACACGTTCCATCTTGGAATTCGAAGCGAGGCGAGTAAATGCCATGGCGTAGTGGCACCGCCCACTACTCATTGAAAACCCCAATCCTTGCTAGCTCAAGACGCCACCGAATCTGCTCTCTCTCTCTCGCTCGCGCGCTCCCTCCTACTGATTAGCGAAGATGCCTCGCAGCAACGACACACAGGAGCACACTGAGTCGCCGCGGGACAGTCCCCCCGTCAGCGGCGAGTCCGTTGAAGGACCAACTCCGGAGACGAGCGACGACGAATACGCCAACTTCCATGATCCCACCTTGATGCTGGGCCCGCCGAAGGTTGATTCTGATGACGAGTCAACCGAAGAGGAGAAGGAGGAGGAGGACGACGACGAGGAGGACGAGGCGGAGGCGCCGGTACCGAAGAAGGGAGCCCCAGTGACGGAGAAGAAAGCCGCCGCCACCGCCTCCGATATGCTGCCGCCGCCGCCACCGCCTCCAATGGCCCCAATAAGCGAGGCCGTGAGAAGGACGAGAATTGCGCGGAAGCAGGGCGCAAGAAAAATAAGAAGTAGCTAGTAGTAGTTCTATAAGTTCTCCAACTGTAATTTACTTTATTATTATTAATATGTACTGCGTATGTAATGTAGTAATCACTAATATTAATAAATCCTATAAGTGGTTTTCTCCATATAGTAGAGATTAGGAAAATATTATTCCAGAGAGTAAAAGAAATTCCACAGAGTGGGCGCGTAGGTCCCACACCTCAGTGGAAGAAACACAAAGGAAACGGTCCTTCTAAAGAACCGTTTCCTATGTTTTACCTATATATATGGGCGTACAGAGCAAAACCTAACACTCATTTCCTCACTCTGTCCCAGTATGCTAGATCTGTTCGTGGCGGCGCCTCCTAGCGTTGCGGCCATCGCCGGCGCCATGGCGACGCCGTCTCCGCCCAGACGACGGCTATCACGGCGAGGTCTTCGCCATCTCCCCCGACACGGCGAGGTCTTTGCCATGTACCCCGACACGGCGAGGTGTTCGCCATGTCCCCCGACACGGCGAGGTCTTCGCCATCTCGCCCGACACGGCGAGGTCGTCGCTCTGTCCGCTTCCTCTGCCTCCACGACTTCCGGATCTGCTAGATCGATCCAACGGCGACGTGAAGAAGGTATCCGATCCACATCCGGTAGTTCTATCTAGATCATTTCTTGATGTAGTTAACTTGCCTATTGTGCACTTGCAACTAGTTGTAGTTTAGCTTACTTGTTGATAGTAGTTCAGTTCACATCCGGTAGTTCTATCTAGATCATTTCTTGATGTAATTAACTTGCCTATTGTGCACTTACAACTAGTTGTAGTTTAGCTAACTTGTTGAAAGAGTTCAGTTCACATCCGGTAGTTCTATCTAGATCAGTTCTTGATGTAGTTAACTTGCCTATTGTGCACTTGCAACTAGTTGTAGTTTAGCTAACTTGTTGAAAGTAGTTCAGTTCACATCCGGTAGTTCTATCTAGATCATTTCTTGATGTAGTTAACTTGCCTATTGTGCACTTGCAACTAGTTGTAGTTTAGCTAACTTGTTGAAAGTAGTTCAGTTCACATCCGGTAGTTCTATCTAGATCATTTCTTGATGTAGTTAACTTGCCTATTGTGCACTTGCAACCGGTTGTAGTTTAGCTAACTAGTCCATGTGAAAACAGGAGTCTATTTCGGTGACACTGCATAAAAAAGTCGAAGACACAGAACAAACAACGAACATTACTCAAGAGAGTAGTGTTTGTTGACTTTCCCATAATGGCCTCCAATTATATACACAGGTCAGTACACACTATATACTACTATATACTTCATATTATTGTGTTAAATTGTTTGTTCTATCTAGTAGTGTCAGAACTAACATAAATCCTTATTTACATTTAGGAATATCAAGCTGTTCCCTTTCAAACTCCACCATACTAATGTATAGGGTACAAAGCTTCAACATCCTTCTCTCAAAAAGTTGAGATAAGAAGAGATAGCTAGAGTGACACCTGCGAGGATTGTGGAAAATGATGTAGGGAAGAAATCATATATTCTTTCCGTCCTTTGACATGATAGGCTTAGTATAGATGAAATCTGTTATCGTTTTGCCTCTTATGTTTGTCACATCTTGTGATGCAATTGTAAAGGTGAAATTGTGATGGAAATGTAAAGTTACATTGTGATATGAATGAAATCTGTTACCGTTTTAGTATTTGAGCTTGTGCTGTGAGATTTTAAGTATCTAGTGGCATTTGTAAACGTGGCATCCTGTAACCTGATAACCACAAGTATAGGGATCGCGTGTAGCCTTTTCGATAAGTAAGAGTGTCGAACCCAACGAGGAGCTAAAGGTAGGATAAGTATTCTCTCAAGTTCTATCAACCACTGATACAACTCTACGCACACTAAACGTTTGCATTATCTAGAAAATAAACTACGGTAGCAATACGGGTATGAGAGGTAGTTTTGCAAGATAATAAATACAAGAAAGTAAATGTTAGTGCTGCAGCAATAAAGTACACTAAGTAACCATATACTAACAGTACCATGAGTGTGGAAAAGTGGTGGTAATTGTGGTGGCTTTGTCCAAGATTAATTAGTGAAGACATCTAGTTCATTGTCTTTGATGCAGTTTTCAATGTGGGAGAGGCTAAATATACATGCACTCCACTACTTGGGATTACAAGTACTATATGATTGGATTGTTAGCAAACATCCGTAAATACTAACAATGCATTAAGGTTTCCCCAACCATAGCCTTAAGTTCAAGGTCCTCTTACTCCCATACGTGCAACTAATCGGTTTGAGTTCTTAGGTTTCTGTCACTCCGGCAGAACTTCGCCCCTTCCTTTGCACATACTACTAACCCTATGGTGTTGATCCATGCGCGCACAAGTATAATGGACACCAAAGGACAGTACCATATAGACATACAACTCTAATGAACCATAGCATTCAACAAAGCAATCAAAAGACAAATAAACTACATAAACATGACATAGATCATAGGATAAATATTATAGCATCAAACACCATGTTTACATAGGACGGTACAGAGGTTTGTGGGAGGATGAACCACTGAATACAAGGAGGAGATGGTGATGGAGATGGCGGTGAAGACGGCGGAGAGGGCAGCGAGAGGCGCAGGGCGGCGGCGGCACCGGCGGTGCGGGGAACTCCTCCCGCCGCCGGCCATGGGGAGCGCCGCCCCTTAGCCCCCTCCTTCATGGCTTCTTGGGAGCCCTCCCCCATGGAGATGGGATCCATGGGGGAGGCAAAAACGTGGCTTTTGGTGGCTGAAATTCGTGGGTGGAGGAGTCCTCCACGAATTAGGTTTCCTCCCTTTATATATCTTCTCGGATTTCCGTCACCCCTTTTAGGGTTCCACCAAAACGGGCCTACAGGCCGCGTCCGAACTCCGATTGGGCTGATCTCGGGCTTAAAATCTTCGTATGGAAAATTGTGACAACTTTCGTAACAGCCAGGTCTCCATTTGACGTCATCTTCGAGGGTCAAACTGGCAAACTTCGTAAAAAGTTCTCAGACAGATTTCAGGAAAGTCCCAATTCGACTCCAACAAGGTTTCCTCTTGTATTCTTGATAATTTCTACACATCAAAGAGTAAAACAAGAACATTGTGCACTTTTGCAACTATTAGTAGGTTAGTCCAAATAAATAATAAACTTAATATAAAACAAGTGCTAAAAGCATAAAAATGGCATGAAACAATCAAAAATTATAGATACGTTTTGGACGTATCAACATCCCCAAGCTTAATTCCTGCTCGTCCTCGAGTAGGTAAATGATAACAAAATAATTTTTGATTGTAAATGCTATGATCAGGTCTTTAACAATTGCATGATGTATGGATAATAAAACTTAGCAATCATGTTTCCTAATGAAAAGTATCAACGAACTAAGAGCTTATAACATGAAATTTATAAACATCAACAAGATTGTAATGACCATAATAAAGCATGATAGAGTGGTATCTCGCTTGCCCTTAATTGTGGAGCAAAACATAAATGCCAAGGCACCTCTGAAGTTCAAGTGAAGACTAGATATAGAGATATCAAAGATAAAAGCATCATGGTTATACCTCAATTAATCGTATTCTGGGACAAGCACATTACACTAAGAACGACAGCTATGCTCTCGAAGAAGTGCTCAAAGAAAGGATGGTGACTCAACATAAAAATAAAAGATTGGCCCTTCGCAGAGGGAAGCAGGGATTAACACGTGCTAGAGCTTTTTGTTTTAAAAACAGAGGTAAAAATGTTTTGAGAGGTGTTTGTTAATTGTCAACGAATGGTAGCGGGTGAGAACAGTATTCTACCTGTCAAACGGACTTTTAAGAGCGGCTCCCATGAAGGACGTTATTTCTACCAGCAAGGCAGATCATCCCTCTTTCTCTTTGGTTTACACACATTCAGGTATTTCACTGTTTGTCATTGCTTACTGATGAATCAGGGCAAAAGTGTGAAGAGAATTAATTGGTTAAAGTTGTAATTAATTGGGACTGGGCACCCCGTTGCCAGCTCTTTTTGCAAGTTATTGGATAAGCGGATGTATATGCCACTAGTCCAGGTGTAAAAGTCCATTTGACAAATAGAATAAAGAATAACCACACTAATTCCTCATGAGCTAGTAAACATTGACACAAAAAGAGAAATATTTTGAAGGTTTTAAAGGTAGCACATGCAAATTTACTTGGAATGGCTTGAAATACCATGCATAGGAATTTTTTGGTGGACTCTTTGGGATAACTTGGTTTTAAGGATTTGGATGCACGAGCAGCATTCCCGCTCAGTACAAGTGAAGGCTAGCAATAGACTGGGAAGCGACAACCACGAGAGCGATAACGGTCATAATCATGCTTGCGACAAAATAAAATTAACGGAGGCATAAAAACGATACTAAAACTCTGAGGCAAAATAGATCATCAAGGCTTAATTGACTTTTATTTTTCAGTCATAACATGTGTGAGCATGTGCCAAGTCGATTCAAGTGAATTATTCAGAGGAGGATACCACAATACCATACCATCTTATGAACAGGACAATGCATGTTGATATCAAAATAACATAATATGCACTATTAGCTAGTTGAGACTAACCATAAGAAAACATAAACTACTAAACAGTATTATTCACACATCATTTTTAAGTTTCAACAAGTAATCCATTAACCAAGTAAACATTGAAAACAGAGGATAAATAAAATATGTGACGATCCACTTATTAATGTAACTGGTGTTTGATGCTAAGATAAATAGATAATAAAATACAGCCGCTTCAAGTTTAGTTAAGTTCCTATGTTGCTCAAAAAACAAAGTTTAAAGGTTTGCAAACCGTGGGGTTATTGATGAAGAGGGATGCGGGGACATCCCCAAGCTTATGACTTTGGTAATTCTTCAATATTCCATAGTTTGGTGTTCCTTCATTCTCTGTGAAAAAACTTCAACACAAAAACTTTCCCATTCTTTTCTGCGGTTAGACATTAGTACAATAGATAATATTTCCCAAGTGCTACTATTAAACCAAATAAAATTTTGTTTTTAAGTTACAGAAAGGTTGCTTAAATGGCCAACTTATAAATGAAAGGTAAGAACCATTAAAAATCAAATGAAAACGAAAAGAGGCCACTCTTGCAACAAAAGTCAGAATCTGTCCAGAAAAACAGCAGCTGGAAAACGCAATTTTTAGGTGCACTTAAACATGCCCGAAATTTTAGCCAATTTTTGTACATGCAGAGGATTAGGTGCTACAACATCAGTAATTTTTTCGTGATTTTTAGAGCTTCCAGTAAAATATGAAAAATCGCGCAATAAGCAGTAGATACCGAAAACAGAAAATCACTTTTTACATATGTATCAACTAAGCTAAATGGATAAAACTTGGTACTTTATTTTTGATAAACTAAGAAACCAGAGGCTAAGCAAGACCTAAACATGCTAGCTACAGCAAGGAAAACTCTAAATAAAAATCAAAAGTAAAACCCAAATAAAATTAAAATAAAGAACCAAACAAAGAAGCAAAACAAAAGAAAATATTTTTGTTATTTTGAATTTATAAGTGAAAGTAAAGAAGCAATCGAAACCAAATAAGGAGCCTAATAAAACTAAAGAAGGTAAAACCAAGACATATAAAAGCAATTATAATACAAGTTAAGACAATACATATCATGTGGACGGGTAATATAGAGTATGAACGAGACAACCTCATGTTAGTTGATGAATAGGGGGATGACTCGGGCATCCCCAAGCTTAGATGATTGTATCTTCTTGAATATGTTCTTGGGATGCACCTACACATCCCCAAGCTTGAGCTCTTGCGTCTTCTTATTCATCTCATATCACCATATTGATTAGATCTTATAAGCTACATCCACATAAAACTTCACAAAACTCATTAGTAGGGTTAGTACTCATTAAATAAAATCCACTCATGTTCAAGCATTGACAAGTTTTATAATTTTTACTCAACATTAGCCACTGTATATACTAAGGTGTTCATGATTTCCGTTGTCCGTCGAAAAACTAATGAAACTAACAACACCAAGTACAATATTGAATAAACAAAGAAATCTGTCAAAACTGAACAGTCCGTAAAGATGGCATTCAACGAGATAGTTAAGTAGCTCAAATCGAAAAACTTTAGTCTAATGAAAGAAAGATAATAATCTCAGGTTTATGCACAAAAATTTTCAAGTCAAAATACTATTCTGAGATTTATCACGATTTTATTTACAGAGAAGCACAAAATCTGTCTAAACAGAACAGTCAGTAAAGATCGAATTTTTCGACCTATCTACGTACCTTAAATCAGAAAAAGTTAGTCTAATGAAAGAAAGCTAATAAGCATCACTTTGCACTCAAGAAATTTCAGATCAAGATCACGTTCTGGTGATTTTAAACATTTAATACGGTGGAGCACAGAAAATCTGTTTCTGGACAGCAAAGTAAAACTATCAACTTTCAATTAACTAAAGACTATAATTAGCATTTTATTTTTATGTACAGAGGTATATACACAATATTTACAATATTTACATGTTTTTAATGAAAAGCTTCCATGGAAAGATTTGTTTTGGTTTCATAGGCATGAACACAAGTGTTCAAGGTCGACCCCCATTTAACCATTACTCATCTTTCCAATCACTTTTCTTTTTGAAAACGTTTTTAGATAACAACTACACCTAATTTTTTTTGTAATTCGCATTCCCTATCCATAGTAAGATAAAGAACAACTTAATACTGAAAATAAAAACTACTTAGAGATAAAGCAAACAAGTGCACACAAGAACATTAACCTACGCTATGGCTCCCCGGCAACGGCGCCAGAAAAGGTCTTGATAACCCACAAGTATAGGGGATCGCGTGTAGCCTTTTCGATAAGTAAGAGTGTCGAACCCAACGAGGAGCTAAAGGTAGGATAAGTATTCTCTCAAGTTCTATCAACCACTGATACAACTCTACGCACACTAAACGTTTGCATTATCTAGAAAATAAAACTACGGTAGCAATACGGGTATGAGAGGTAGTTTTGCAAGATAATAAATACAAGAAAGTAAATGTTAGTGCTGCAGCAATAAATACACTAAGTAACCATATACTAACAGTACCATGAGTGTGGAAAAGTGGTGGTAATTGTGGTGGCTTTGTCCAAGATTAATTAGTGAAGGTACTTGGTTCATTGTCTTCGATGCAGTTTTCTATGTGGGAGAGGCTAAATATACATGCACTCCACTACTTGGGATTACAAGTACTATATGATTGGATTGTTAGCAAAGCATCCGCAAATACTAACAATGCATTAAGGTTTCCCCAACCATAGCCTTAAGTTCAAGGTCCTCTTACTCCCATACGTGCAACTAATCGGTTCGCGTTCTCAGGTTTCTGTCACTCCGGCAGAACTTCCCCCTTCGTTACAAATACTACCAACCCTAGGGTGTTTGATCCATGCGCGCACAAGTATAATGGACACCAAAGGACAGCACCATATAGACATACAACTCTAATGAACTCATGCATTCAATTAAGCAATCAAAAGACA
The DNA here is from genome assembly GCA_947311845.1 of Poa pratensis. NCBI lineage: Eukaryota > Viridiplantae > Streptophyta > Magnoliopsida > Poales > Poaceae > Poa > Poa pratensis. Next base: position 48,960,544 of record CAMZMU010000085.1, on the reverse strand, counting down.
AATAAACTACAAACATGATGATCATAGGATAAATATTATAGCATCAAACACCATGTTTACATAGGACGGTACAGAGGTTTGTGGGAGGATGAACCACTGAATACAAGGAGGAGATGGTGATGGAGATGGCGGTGAAGACGGCGGAGAGGGCAGCGAGAGGCGCAGGGCGGCGCGGCACCGGCGGTGCGGGGCTCCTTTCCCGCCGCCGGCATGGGGAGCGCCGCCCCTTAGCCTCCCTCCTTCATGGCTTCTTGGGAGCCCTCCCCCATGGAGATGGGATCCATGGGGGAGGCAAAAACGTGGCTTTTGGTGGCTGAAATTCGTGGGTGGAGGAGTCCTCCACGAATTAGGTTTCCTCCCTTTATATATCTTCTCGGATTTCCGTCACCCCCTTTTAGGGTTCCACCAAAACGGGCCTACAGGCCGCGTCCGAACTCCGATTGGGCTGATCTCGGGCTTAAAATCTTCGTATGGAAAATTGTGACAACTTTCGTAACAGCCAGGTCTCCATTTGACGTCATCTTCGAGGGTCAAACTGGCAAACTTCGTAAAAAGTTCTCAGACAGATTTCAGGAAAGTCCCAATTCGACTCCAACAAGGTTTCCTCTTGTATTCTTGATAATTTCTACACATCAAAGAGTAAAACAAGAACATTGTGCACTTTTGCAACTATTAGTAGGTTAGTCCAAATAAATAATAAACTTAATATAAAACAAGTGCTAAAAGCATAAAAATGGCATGAAACAATCAAAAATTATAGATACGTTTTGGACGTATCATAACCGAAATATGAGAAATGCTCAGTGCAAACGGGTGGATGGCAAACTCCGTATCTGATGAAGGAAAACTAAGGAAACGGAGGTCAGCGCACAACCGTTGCCAAATGGAGACCTCATCGGAAACGGTTTTTGGCCTCCGTTACCGATAAAGGCCTTCACATCAGTGACAGAGGCGGGGACACGGACCCTTTCTCCGTTGCCGAAGGGGTTTTTGGCCCGTTTCCGATGTGTCGTTCTGTACTAGTGTGTGGACGTAATGCAAACTAAATTTACACCTTATTTTATTGGAACGGGGTGGTTATTATAGTTTAAAAAACAACGTTAAGATAGCAGATCAAAGGAAAGCTCAAACTTAACGAAACACACTAAATACTCTCCTCTCTTCTCCTCCTCTCCTCTCCTCGTTGAGAGTCCGCCGTCCTCTCCGCCCAGATCCGGCCGCCCTTGCCGTCGGCGCTCACGCTGGCTGGCATGGAGCTGATCTAGGGTGCCGGCCCACCTTGTACAGCAGTAGATTAGGGAGTAGATTAGGGTGTATGGTTTGTGGTGAGCTGATTTTTGTGGCGTATGGCCCGTCTTCCCTCTCCCAAAAGCTTGTAGCTCCGACGCTCGAGCGCGGTGTCGAGCTCGCCATCGATCTGCTCTCCGTCAAGCTTCCAAGGTGGAGGAAACGCGGAGGCGAATCGACGGCAGCTTTATTCAATAAGTGCCTCTGCTTCCAAGTTCTGTGGATCACTCTCCTTCTCCTGGCCGGCCTCGGTGGCGAGGGGGAAAAGAAGAGGGGCGCACGGCTATGGGAGCGCAGCGGCTATCCCGGCGGTGAGGCGGACGCATCGCTGGAGTGCAAGATCCTGTCGTTTGCTGGAGCTCCATGGAGGAGATTCTCGGCGTCAGGTACCAAGCGCCGCTGTTCTAATAATCGTCTGTTCTGTGTGGAGCTGCTGGATCGAAGGTTGCTACTCTTCTATGGCGCGGAGGTAGCGGGGAAGAAGACTAGAGTCTTGGATCCACAGTTTCTTGGGGGAGCTCTTCTGACTGCTTGCTTCGGAGTTCATCAATGGCGACGAATTTGCGTCGCTGTTATCTTCGACCGATGGGGCCACTCCGAGCTGTGGTGCTGCTTGTGCCACAGCATCTTCAACCTCCAGGCCGGCGTGCCATTGCGGAGGCCCCTCTTCAGTTCCACGGCGGCGCACATCGTCATGTCGTCTCCAATTGGTTCCGTCCCCGGCGATGGCACCGGCGGCCGTCGTGTTGAGCTGTACTTCTCGCTCGGTGGAGAAGGACCTAATTGCGTTTCTTTTAATCCGATTAAGGTCCTTTCTGTAAAAGCCAAGGGCTTGGTTGTTATTTTCTTTTATTTTCTGGTCCTTGATGTAAACTGTATTCCCACCGACTAATGCAGTCGGGATCCATCCCTCCCCTTGTTCAAAAAAAAGATAGCAGATCAAAGCGTGTGGCCGCGCCACGTGTCCTGATCCTGTAGGTGCCGACTTCAGCCCGATGTGGCCAGGTGACCATGTTCCCCGTCTCCATCCAATCAAAATATCTGATTCGGTCTAATCCATCCACGACGACGCCTTTATTTGATTATTTTGCCCCATGCATGATCCTCTTGCTACTAGTAGTATCCTTTATTTCTTTATATTTTTTCTCCATCCATGTCGACCGACATCACGTACCTGTCGACAGTCCTGCGTCAACTACCGCCAGCAACGGATCGACATTCATGCGTCGCAAGACGATTAGTCCATGTGAACCACCGGCCGCCCGCCTATATAAACCCCACTCGAGCAACCAAAGAAAGCAAGAAGAAGCATAACAACAAGTAGAAACCAACCAAATCAAGATATATACAAAGATGAATCACGCCAGCGAGAAGATGAAGGACGGCTCGAGCGCCATGAAGGCGAAGGCGACGATCACGCAGGCCAAGGTGGCGGAGAAGGCGCAGGCGGCGACGGCGAGGTCGCACGACGAGCGTGAGCTGGCGCACGAGCGCGGCCAGGCCAAGGTCGCCGCCGCGGAGGCGGAGCTGCACCAGGCCAAGGCGGTGCACCGCGAGGACGCCATGGAGCACCACCTCCACAAGCACGGCCACGGCCACGGCCACAAGAACGACAAGAAGCACGGCGTCGGCCACTGATATGTAGGCATGCGCCGCTGCGCGGATGTCTACAGGCATGTCGTGTGTGCTCTAGCTAGCCTATCTCCTGCAACTCTTTCTCTTACTTCAGTACTCCTCGTGCCGTACGTGTTCGTGTTGATTTGACGCCGTGCTTGATATGACGTTGCTGGTTGCTTTATCGGTTAATAACAGATCGAGCAAGCTTTGTGTCTAAACAGCCTTTATATATAGACTGGTCATATAATCACAGATCTCGCGAAACATTCGATGAGATTGTCTATATTCGAATTTCGAGACACGGGTTCAGAGTACGGATGGCACCCGACGGGTTTGGTATCCCCATACCCGCACCCGGCCCCTCCACCGCACCCGCCACCCGCCCCATACCCGCCGGGGGTCAAGATCTCTATCATACCCGCGACCCGGCGGGTACGCGGGACCCGCTCCGTACCCGCCCGTACCCGCCAAGCATTGCAGCAACACAGAAAATGGGGAGAGAGTGGCTGGGTTAGGTGAGAGTTAGATTGTGAGGCAATGACATGTGGGCCACTCCTCAGACATTGCGGGTATGCGGGTCTGCGGGTATGGGTTTGGCACCCCCATACCCGTCCCCTCTAGACCCGACGGGTCTAGATTTTTGCCAATAAGCAGCCCGTGGGTTTTTTTTCTTACCAAACCCGCCCCATTTAAGACGGGTACCCGTCGGGTATCGGGTTTGCGTGCACCCATTGCCATCCATAGTTCAGAGAGTTACAGTGACAGTTCAGGTACATGAATGCTCTGAGACCGAGGTTACAGAGTTGCACTGCATCTGCTCCTCGCGGCACTCCTCATTTTATAGACAGGGCTGTCCTATCTGAAGATGTCGATGTCGCACGCCAGCGGCTTGGTGCACAACGTACGCCGGGCTCGCCGAGCGGCTCTGCGTCGAAGAAGAAAGAGCAGGCTACTGATGCGATGCCGCCATGGTGTGTAGGTGACTTTCGATCAAGGCGAGCTGAGCTTTTTGGTGTGTTGCCTTTTTTTGGTGCGGGAAGAAGATGGGGGCGAGCTGGGTTGGGAGGAAGAAGCCAAGGGTGAGTCACTGTTGTCATTCTGTGAAGTCTCGGTTTTGCTTCTTTGTGTTCAGTTCAATTTCCTTGATGAGCAAACGATTTCATCTGTTCACTGAGAACATTGATTAATCTTGTTGATCTTTACTATTAAATAGGAGTTGGTGATGGTGTACCCGGCAGACCATCTCTCCATCAACGTACGTGGTCTGGCCGTGGTCTGCCAGACCGTCGCGCGTTGTCGTCGCTATATGGGCCGGCCCAATCAGAAAATCACCCCGTACGCTCGCAATCTGGGGAGTCACCGCATCGCCGCCCCGAGCGCTACCTCCTCCAGCGCCGCCCCTCCGTCCTCCTGCCCTGGACCGCCGCCGCCCCTGCCACGTCCACCGAGTCCCCGCCTTCGTCTGCCGCAGAGGCCATCGACGGCAAGCCAACGGTCCTCGGCGCCGCGGGCCTTACGCTGCTCTCCCCGAGATGCTCCGCGTACGCTCATCGTGCGCTCTTGGACCAAGGTGGGGCGCCACGTCTTCGAGGGCTCTGGAGGAAGGCTCTGCGTCCTTGGCAGCGCAGGGGCGGGATCGACAACAGTTGATCTTGCTGCTGCTACCGATCCTGGATGCTTCGTCGTCAACGTACCCAACGTACCCAGTGGCGAGGATATCTGAGCGGCTGGTTCTTCCAATCTGTGGTCCTGGCTCGAGCTCAGATCGGGGTTTGTATGAGCTTCCCGAGCACGATCGTGGTACCCAGCGGTTGTTGCTCTGACCTGTCCCTCTTCAATTTCCGTTCGTCCTCTGATCCAAAGTGAATATTTGGAGAAGGCTACACTGCAGGTTCAGCTGCATATCATGGACGAGATCATTTCAGCTGCATGTTTGGAAAAGCTTTCTATTCGTTTATGTTTTATTGGGCTAATTGCAGCAGTGAGAACTTTTATCTCCACTTTCAGAAAAATAAAGAAGGGGAAGTCATTCAGGTGCGCAGCTAGCGCCAGTTCTTCCACCTTAAGGTAAGCCGCCCCTCAGATTTGCTTCCTGCTACCCTGATGGTCTGTGATCCGGTGCTCAGATCGAGGGTTTGCATTGATTTTGTCAGGGGGCGATCTTCTGTAAGGGTCCTATGGCTGTTTGATTCCTAGAACAAGGACGACAGGGATGTTAGTTCATCCGATGTGCCATTTGGATTTGCATATGCAATTACTGATTTGAACTAATTCCAGTGCTTCCTTTAATTTACAACCAACTGTTATTCATGCCATTTTCAGTTCATGGCTATTCCTTTTCCAGATCTGGAAAAAGTTCATGCTGAATCTGTATGTTGTGAATATATAATCAGTCAAGCACTTTGTCCTCTTTTTGCAGAATGCCAGGTTCACTAACACAACACAAATGGCCTTTGTGGCGTAGCATCTATGGATGATCACTAACACTAACCATTGGCCTATGATCATTTTACTGACAGTAACCGATGGATCTTCCTGGTGTTATTTCTAATAGGCTAATAAACTTACATGTCCTTTTTCCTCTAAATACAGGTTGTTTCCAAAATACAAGTGTTGACGGATTCTTGGTTGCGCGTGGTATGCTATGAGCTCTCGCTGGGCTGGTACATATAATTCCCCTCAACCTTAGATAATCCCTTTGTTCATTACGAACATGACTCCTCAGTGGGCCTGCACAGGTGGACCCTGTGAAAATAATATCTTGCTATACATATATGGCACCCTTCACGGTATTCAAGCTTTCAGTCATCTTCAGTAAGAAGCTGACAACAATATTGTGCTACTGCAGACTTGGCATGAGCTTATGTGTTAGTGAGAGTGGTATTTAGCCGTAAATACAAGAGGATGAGATACATCTTGTATGCAGTCCAACCAGGGAAGAAACCAATGTTGAATTTACTAGCTACTTCACGAGCTAACTCTTAAGCAATACTCTAAGACGTCATCAAGAGTTATCAGGTGTTCTCTCTTTTCCTATTAATTTTCATTGCCTGTGGTATTTAGCAGTTTTCTAGATTGAGACACAGGCAAAAATTATAGCTGCTTTGTAGGAGAACAATGCGGTTCTGTACTACCAACTGTTAGTTTTATTTTTGTTTGAAGTTAACATTCTGCTTACATACTTATCCAGGTATATTTATAAGGCATTTGCGGCTTCTCAAATTGTTGTAGCTTCTGAAAGTTTACACCATTTCCTTGTAATTTTTCTCAGGAGAAATATGAGTAGCATACGGTCTGGATTGTTAGCTTGATTATCTTCGATTGAACATGCATATTTTATTGACAGTCTTAATTAAACTATGTAGACCATTCGTTCTTCAGTTCTTCAACTCTTGGATATCTTAGACACCATATTTTTAACATGTATTTACTACTTCTGTTTTATCTGCTTTATGATAAAATGAATACATGTACTTATCGAACTGACTGCCAATAACTAACGTTGTGAGGAGTATTATGGCAGGGAAGGGTGGATTCAAAACCTGCAGCCTTGAACCCTTGACGCATGAATGAGATAGTGAGGGGGACATGGCATATGCATTTATTTGCGGGCGCATTTGATAATTTGTTGTGTATGTATATGCGGCCTTTGGGAAGGATGGATTCAAAACATTGAGGCTCATGACGCTTAGATGAGGGACAAAGGAATATAGCAGATCGTTCATTTGGCAGTTTGCTCTCTATCCCAGTCCTTAGTTCTACATAAGTGGTATATTGTATTTTTTATGCTTTTATTGTAGTAAAACCGGTATAATTATTTTCCTCTTCACATTGTGAAAATTATACTATGATATTTTCTGATCTTCACATCCTTATCACATTTATTTGTTGTCAGTTATTTCTCTCTCACCGTTCTCTGGCTGCTTCCTAGCTTTTATTGAAGTAATATTGCACTGTGGAGTTGTGGAGTCATTCGATACGTTCTCGATCCTACAAGACAATGTCCATACCATGTGTATCTTCACACTTAAATGAGAATATATGAAATTGATACATGTACTTATCAAACTAAATGTAAATGGGGAAACAAATATTATGATATTTTGATGACATTGAAATGTGGAATTTTGGCTAATATATTAATATATGTGCATGAGATGATGAGACCATTAGGTGGTACTTGATGATGATTTGGTAATACCTCATAACACTTTGGATCTCACATCTATTTTATTCGCTCAGTAAATGTGGATTAATTGATATGATGTATAAATATTTGTGAAGTGTCCTGAAAAGATTTGAAACCACTAGATTTTATGGAATGTATTCAAATCGTTGCACATGCAAAATTTGAAGTACATATATGTGAAATGAAAAAATGAGTTTCAAATATTTGAACTCTAACGATGTGTGCATTGCACGTTCACGTGCACTTTTACTAGCCGTAGCAACGCACGGGCATTCATCTAGTGCCTTATAATATGAAAGTGCCTTATAATATGAAAGAAAGATCTGCTACAAATTACAGTGAATTTGTGGCATGGAAGGTGTGGTGGTCGTACAATCTGCAATGTGGCCTGCTTGTTCGAGCACCACCATTGATTTATATTTATATGTCTTACTGTGTACCGAAAAAATACCTAGAGACGCACTGGGTTGAAAACTTTAAATCGATGGTAAGACTCAGATTAGCATATTGTCGGCACTCGACTGTGTTGGAATTTTGACTAGTATTACTAGTGGGGCTTTGATCCAAAACCCAACTAAAATTTTTGAACTTCTCATTTGGCCCATTCGTGGCTGGTTGTGCGTGTGACTAAGTTTAGTCCCACATTTGTTAGGAACCTTGGCTGCATACAACTAGTTGGGCTGCCATCGTGGGCTAGCAACGATGGGCTCAGCCCAACCCAATCTGCCAGGAACTATCGCTGCTACATATACGCTCCAGGAGGAACGAATAGAGCATCCAGAGGATCACGACAACGGCGGCGGCGGCGGCTCCTTCTCTCCCACCTCGGATCTAATCCCCGATCCCCTTCTTGCTTGTTCATCTTGTATCTAGCTACCAAATCCATGTATCTGTGAGTGATTCAGTGAGTTGAGTATTTGGTTGTTAACATCTGGTATCAGAGCCAGTCTCGATCCATCCACCACCAAAATTTCCCTAAAAATTTTCCACCCTTCCACAAAAATTTCCCCAATTTTTTCCATCCCAACCACAGCCATGAATCCCGAGCTCAAGGCCTACCTCGATGAGTGGCAGGCCGCAAACAAGTGTATCTTCGACAAGCTGCTCAATGCTTTTCTCCCACCGGCGACCAAACTTGGTGCAGCCGAGCACGACAACTCCACTCTCGTCGTTGGGCCCGTGCAGGCGAGCTCCGGCACGTCCGAGCTCGTCACCGCGTCGGCACGGCTGGCCGAGCCCCCAGCTCCGGCCCCTTCCATCGTGGCTTCACCACTGGTCGCGCTCGCGGCTCCCATCGACACCGTCGCCGTGGTGTCCGCGTCCTGTTTGATGAAATGCGCGGCCCAAGCGGTCCGGCGTCGACCACGACAACACTCCTGCCTTGGGTCTCCGCGTCATCGTCGTCACCGGCTACGTCTGCGAACAACGGTGTGGTCTCCACTGAGCTTGCCTCTGACAATGATCCTGACGAGCATGGCGTTTCGCCTGCGTCCTCGTCATTGTCCTCGTCACCGACCCGGTTCACGGCGTGGAAGAACGCGTCCCTATTGTGTTTTAGGGTTGTGGGAACGATCGTACCTCGTTGGAGGCGATCGGTGCGTGTTAATATAGGGAGAAAAAGCCTCTCCCGTGGCTCGTACATGGTTGTATTATACGGGTTGGTGTACTACACCATACCCGTATTATACGTTGTATACAAGATGTTTAACAGCCCCCCTTAATCTAAACATTACAAAGGTTTAGATTACGCTTAAACTTATCTAACTCTCTAACAGGAAGAGCCTTCGTGAAGCCATCAGCTACTTGATCCTTGCTAGAAATAAACTTGATGTCTACGTTTTTTGCTTGCTACTCTTTCACGTACAAAGTGATGGTCAATCTCAATATGCTTTGTGCGTGCATGAAACACGGGATTTGCAGACAAGTAGGTTGCACCTAAATTATCACACCATAGGCATGGTCTTTCCTTTAACCGAATACCAAGCTCAGTAAGAAGTGCTTCAACCCATATCAACTCTGCCGTGGCATTTGCAACAGCTTTGTATTCAGCCTCAGTGCTAGACCGAGAGACTGTGGCTTGCTTGCGAGAGCTCCATGAAACCAGATTCGGCCCAAGAAATATTGCAAAACCTCCAGTGGATCTTCGATCATCAGGACATCCAGCCCAATCAGCATCTGAGAAGGCACTCAAAAGTGTATCAGAAGAACGTGTTAATGTAAGACCGAGTCCTATTGTGTCCTGAACATATCTCAATATACGCTTTGTAGCTGTCCAATGTGTTGTGCTAGGAGCATGAAGATACTGACATACTTTATTAACAGCAAAACATAAGTCTGGTCGTGTAAGCGTCAAGTATTGAAGAGCACCAACGATGCTTCTATACTGTGTATTATCTTCAGGCCCAAGAGGAGTACCATCATTAATAGACAATGGTTCAGTGGAAGACAATGGTGTAGGAGCAACCTTGCAGTTTAACATACCAACCCGAGCTAATAAATCCATGGCATATTTTTCTTGTGTCAACATCAATCCATTACTAACTTTCTTGACTTCAATACCCAAAAAGAAATGCAAATCACCAAGATCTTTGATAGCAAAGTGTTTGTTGAGTTCTTGAAGAAGTATGGATGTGGCATCATTTGAAGAGCTTGCAACTATAATGTCATCAACATAGATCAGGACAAACATGGTTATACCTGACTTTTGGTAGAGGAATAGTGAAGTATCTGCCTTTGATGGAGTGAAACCAAGAGCATGCAATCTTGAACTCAACCGAGAATACCAAGCTCTCGGGGCTTGCTTTAAACCATATAAGGCCTTATCAAGTCTACAAATGTAATGAGGAGCATTAGGATCTTCAAAACCTGGGGGTTGTTTCATGTAGACTTCCTCTTCCAGAACACCATGTAGAAACGCGTTCTTGACATCTAGCTGCCGTAGGTTCCATCCTCGAGAAACTGAAATTGCTAGAACTATGCGAATAGTTGCAGCTTTAACAACGGGACTAAAGGTATCTTCATAGTCTATGCCATATCTCTGTTTAAAACCTTTAGCAACTAACTGTGCTTTATACCTGTCAATGGTGCCATCAGCATGCTTTTTAATACGATAGACCCACTTACAGTCGATCAAGTTTCTATTTTTGCTTGGTGGAACAAGATGCCATGTCTTGTTCTTGAGAAGTGCCTCATATTCTTCTTCCATTGCTTTTCTCCAGTTTGAGTTTTCTAGTGCCTCATTCAAAGATCGAGGTTCTCCTGTGGATGTTAGCAAGCCATAACGAATGGAATAAATTGAATTTGCTTCCTTATAAATATTTGGCCGTTTACCATATGTGATTGTACCGTCCTTATACTTCCTGGGTTGCCGAATCCCTTTTTGTAGACGTGTACGTGGCGCAGCGTTAGTAGTAGCACCAGCCCCAGCCACACCGAAGCGTGGTGCAGAAGATCCCCCCACTACCGAAGCAGCAGATGATCCAGGAGATGCATGCGACAAATCAATTTCATCCGTCTCATGCAGCGAATCATCGTCGGCCATTCCGTCGTCTTCATCCGAGGCAGCGTCAGCAGCAGACGCCGACAGGGAGCTGTCGGGGGCCCCGCTCTGCATTGATGGCGAGGCGAACATAGGCGGCGAACCAGAGGGCGCCGCGTGTGAGCTGTCGGGGTCCCCTCCGGGAGCAGAGGCGAGCGGCGAATCCTCGCCATCCTCGTTGGCGCTGGACGCGGCGGGAGAATCCACATCGGGACCAGGGGGTGGATCACCACCGGGATTGATGTCTTCACTGTCCGATGCAGGGACAGAATCTGCATGTGAGTCTGTGCCATCTTCGTCTTCTTCCGAGCTTGTGGGAGCTTCATTTTCTTCTCCGTTTGGGGCCATTTCTTCATCAATTTGCACCAAAAAAAATTCTGCTGAAGCATGCTGAACCTGACCAACATTTGTGAGAGGTACAACAGGCAAAGGCATATGATCATCATCGTGTGCATCCCCAATATTAGAGTGTGTTGGAAGGAGAAGAATATCTTGACGAAGACGTTTACCGGCATTGGGGTGTAAGGAGGCAAATGGGAAAACGTTTTCATCAAAGACTACATCTCTAGAAATATACACACGACCTGTGGCAACATCGAGACACTTAACTCCCTTGTGGCGAGGGCTATAACCCAAGAAGACACAACGTGTAGAACGAAACGCAAGCTTGCGTTTGTTATAGGGACGGAGATTGGGCCAGCAAGCACACCCAAAAACACGAAGAGAGTCATAATTTGGTGGTATGTGGAGGAGACGTTCAACAGGAGTGTCAAAATTTATGACTTTGCTAGGGAGCAAGTTTATGAGAAAAGTGGCGGTAAGAAACGCTTCATCCCAAAATTTTAGAGGCATGGAGGCATTAGCAAGTAAAGCAAGTCCCACCTCAACAATGTGACGGTGTTTACGCTCAGCGGATCCATTTTGCTGATGAGCGTGAGGACATGATACATGATGAGTAATACCAATCTTTTGGAAGAAACTATTAAGTTTTTCATATTCACCGCCCCAATCAGTTTGTATAGTTATAATTTTCCTATCAAACTTACGTTCAACAAGTTGCTGGAAATTAAGGAACACTTGATAAACATCAGATCTTTTCTTGAGTAAATAAATCCAGGTAAACTTGCTAAAATCATCGATGAAGCTTACATAATAAGTGTGCTTGCCAACAGAGGCCGGAGCAGGGCCCCATACATCAGAAAAAATTTGTTCCAAGGGAACAGTAGAAACACTAGTGGACACAGGATATGGCAATTGATGGCTCTTTGCTAATTGGCAAGAATCACATATGTAAGGGTTTATTTCTGGAGTGTGAGATAACTTATGCTTCCTAAGAACTTGTTGTACCACAAACGAAGAGGGATGACCTAAACGACGGTGCCACGTAGATGAAGATGGCTTTATTGTGACGAATGCATGCTTGGACGACGACCCCGTAGAGATAGGCACTAGAGGATAGAGCCCACCATGACATGGTCCTTTAAACAGAACCCTTCTTGTGGCCTGATCCTTAATCAAAAAGAAGAATGGGTGAAACTCAAGAAATACATTGTTATCAAGTGTAAGTTTGTGGATAGACAAAAGATTCTTGGAAGCATTAGGCACATGAAGAACATTATTGAGTTGTAAAGAAGCATGTGGGGTGCACAACGTTGAATGACCAATATGACTTATAACCATACCCTTTCCATCGGCCGTATGGACATGTTCATGTCCCTTGTACTTCTCATGGGTGGAGAGTTTCTTCAGCTCGCTGGTGATGTGGTCTGTGGCTCCTGTGTCGGAATACCAGTTAGTATCGACACCATAGGACGCCATGTTTGCAGCCTTGTGATCTTCGTGGTCTTGTTCACCATCACTGTCCGAGCTATCATCCTGATAACGCCACCAACAATCCGCTGCAGGGTGCCCGTGGATCTTACAGATTTGGCATGTCACATCAACAAACGGAGTCGGAGCACGATCCATCCTTTCGCGCCGTCCACGCCGTTGTCCTTGGCCACCATCGCGGCGCCCATCACGACGGTCATCAGCACGGCGCCCATCGCGCCTGTCGTCACGGCGGTTGTCACGCCTGTCATCATAGCCACGGCTGCGGCGATCATCACGACGCTCCCAGCGATCACCGCGATCACGATGCTCCCCGCGATCACCACGGAAACGACGATCACCGCTATCCAGAGAGCGGCTGCGAGCATCAGGAGGGCCACGCTGGGCAGCATGGGCCGAGGAGACGAAGCCGTCGGTGGAGTCATCTAGCATATCATTACGAAGATCATAAGAAGACAACTGTCCATAGAGATCATCAAGAGTTGTACCCGGGTTGCCATTGACAGCAGCGACGAGAGAGTTGTAGGACTTGTCAAGGCCATGGAGGAGATAGCCGAGAAGCTCATCATCTTCAAGGGGTTTCCCGGCGGCAGCAAGCTCGGAGGCGAGGCTCTTCATCTTCGTGAAGTATTGATCAGTGGTCATGCCCGGCGTCTTCTTGGTGTCGTTGAGGAGGCCTCGGAGGTGCTGAACCTTGGAGCGCGAAACGGATGAGAACATGCTGTTGATGGTGTGCCAGACCGCGGCAGTGGACTCCATCCCGAGGACATGGGAGAGAATGTCCGGGGAGAGAGAGTTGAGCAGAAACCGCAGGACCTGTTGGTCGCGGGCGATCCAGGCGAGGTAGGCGGGGTTCTCCACCGATGTCTTCTTCTCTCCTTCATCTACCTCGATCGTCTTGGAGGGGGCGCGGTCAGAACCATCCAGGAGACCCATGACGTTAGCTCCGCGAAACGCAGGGAGCACAAGGGCCTTCCACATGAGGAAATTCGCCCGTGTGAGGGGCTGGGAGGGAGGCGATCCTAGGGCGGCGGCCAGCGAGGAGCTCGATGAAGAGGTGCTCACGGCGGCGGCGGCGGTTTTGATGTTTTTGGGTCGTAGGGTTTTGAGTTTTTGGGTCGTAGATGGCGGCTACGGCGGCTATAGGAGCGGCAGCAGCGGCAGGGTGTTTCGTATGTTGTGTGGCGGCGGCGGCAGACAAGTGCGGCGGCGGCAGAGCTTGGTTGTGGCGGCGGCGGCGGCTAGATCAGCGGCGGCGGCGGCGGATTTCTTAGGTCGTGGCAGCTAGGTCAGGAAGAGCTAGGCTCTGATACCATATTGTGTTTTAGGGTTGTGGGAACGATCGTACCTCGTTGGAGGCGATCGGTGCGTGTTAATATAGGGAGAAAAAGCCTCTCCCGTGGCTCGTACATGGTTGTATTATACGGGTTGGTGTACTACACCATACCCGTATTATACGTTGTATACAAGATGTTTAACAGTCCCCAACGGCTCCGACACCTACGGAGGTTTCAGACACACAGCTGCTGTGGCCGTTCCCCGTCCAAGTGCTCAGCCCATTGGCGCCCGTCAAGCATTCGACGGAATGCATGGATGATGACACTCATGCTCTGATGCTTCCATCTGTGCGTGGTGCTGCTGAGAATTTTTCCATACCAATTCTGGACACTGGGCAAGTAGTGTTATGTACTTCCTCACTTCCTTGTGTGGAGAATATTGAAGTTGAGGCTCTCTCTATGGGTGACATTATCCCTGATGGCTGATGACACTGGAGCTAACCAGCGACCACCGTGGCCTCCACCAGATCTCAAGGTTTTGTGCTCCAACGGTATTCACAGTTCGCAGCTGACCAATCCTATCCTGGAAGCTCATTCAAGTAGTTATGCTCCCAGTTTCCTGAAGATTTATTCGGTGAATGAGGAAAACCAGAAAACACCATGCTTATGTGAAGTGATTCCAGGTGCTATAACTTGTGGTCCTGATTATTTCCGATGGGAAATTGCATGCGTTCTAGTAGTATCACCTTCTGCACGTACAAACATTGGAAATGCTTCAGATCTTGCAGATGCACCTACGGCAAGTGCACCAGATGCATATACTAAAGCTTGGGCACGTCCTAAAGATCCATCAGATCTTGAGTCCTATCTAAAGGCTCACTACTGCCATGATTGTGAAGGGCTGCCGGTCTGCACACATAACATGTTTGTCTGCTGGGAATCAGATATTGTGCCACCTCCTTACCCATACATGAGCCGGTGTGATAACAGCAAGTCACGACCAATACCGTGGCCATCGTTTGCTGACCTGTCTGGAGGCGTGCATATCACTGAACCAAGGCCACCTCTTCAAGGTACATGGGGCGAAATTCTCAGTGTTGTGGAGCTGCATTGTTTCTCTTACGGACCTTACCCATAAATTAAGGCTATCTGGTATTAGTCCACTCCCTATGTGTTTGCAATATGAACAACAACCTTGCTTCCCCTGGTCACGACACATTGAGAGTGTATGCAAGTTAAGTGGGAAAATTATTCAAGCAGGCTTGGGACCGCCGGAGGAATATTTGTTCGTGTGGCTACAGCCAAAGCCACCCTGGTCATATATTCTGATTAAAATTGATGCAGAAGTTGAGGAAAGAGGAGTGCATCTACGTGTGGCAGAGATAACATCTGTCCAACTGATATTGTTCAAGTTACTACTGCCAGTTGGGATTTGTTTGTATGAGTTACTGTTGCCTGTTTATAGCCTGTACAGTTCAAGCTTTGGTAGTGCAAGTGAAGAATTATTTAGGGAGAGCAAGAAGCTGGAGTTTAACAACTGGGTTTCTTACATGTTGGAACAGTACAACTACATAAGTACTTGTGGGATAAATACTGAACTTCAGTCCTTGTGCGAGTGCACTAACAGACCATTGATGCAAGCTGCGGAAATACCAGACAGCAACAAGCAAATGGAGTTATGCATGGCAGCTAGAGAATTATTTATACTTCATAATCAAGGTCATCGCTGGATGTCTTATGAGTTTGCTCCATTATGTTATTGCTGCACAACTCTACTGGCTGCTCAGGGGGCTGACAGAGATGGCATAGTCACAAGGAAGCAATACAGAGTTCTGGTGCAGCGCACAGAAGTGCCATGGGATCCTGACGGTTCTACATGGTGCCGGTGGTTCTCTACATCCACTGAGCACGGACCTTTTCAAGGAGGGAGGAATGCCATCGTCGTAACCAATTTCTTCGAGCAAGTTTTCGCCGGCAACAAGCACTACATCGATTTCAACCAAGTTCATGCCAGCAACAACTACTACCTGGGAACATCCTTCGTTTGGGTCCCTGCCAGCCATGAAAACTGCTCCTACATCATCCAGACCTACCCCAACTTCGTCTACTGCAGTGACTCCAACCAGATCAATGATCGTCGACTGCAATGGGATCATGGCGGTTTCTTGGTGATGTCGGCTTGGGTCAAGCCGAGTTTCAAGGAGGGTGGGTTGTTAGGAACCTTGGCTGCATACAACTAGTTGGGCTGCCATCGTGGGCTAGCAACGATGGGCTCGGCCCAACCCAATCTGCCAGGAACTATCGCTGCTACATATACGCTCCAGGAGGAACGAATAGAGCATCCAGAGGATCACGGCAACGGCGGCGGCGGCTCCTTCTCTCCCACCTCGGCTCTAATCCCCGATCCCCTTCTTGCTTGTTCATCTTGTATCTAGCTACCAAATCCATGTATCTGTGAGTGATTCAGTGAGTTGAGTATTTGGTTGTTAACAACATTGCTAGTTTAGAGAGTGTTGCAACTCTTTATAAGGTGAAGTGTTGTGCTACTTGGTGTGCTTGTGAGAACAGAAGGCTCTCTCCCGCGTACTCCGCCGCTCGCACGTCGTGCCGCGGGTTGCAGGAATCTCGCCGAGCCGAGCTTATATTTTTGCTGTTCCGATCCCTTTGGATCGTGGGACTGGGCGAACCCTAGCCAAAAACACGCAACACATGGTCGCTCGCCGCCCTAGTTCCAGAATCTTGCGCCGCCGTATTCCAAGTCTTCTCCATCCCGTCTTCCGGCGTGCACCGGTTGAAGGGACAGTAGGCCTCTGAAACCCCGCCTCTTGTGATCCTGTATGGGAGAGGAGCGATCAGCTTTTTGGGGAGCGCACTCGCGCGACTACTGGCTTCGAGTTCTTCCTCAACGACGACTTCTTTCCCGACATCGTCAACCTCTTCATCGACGACATGAGCGACACCAACGGTTTTGCTGCTGCTGCACCGTACGTCTTCTTGATCTTCCTGTTTGAGATACTGCTAGATTTCTGCTTGTAGTACTTGCTCTAGATTCAATCTGTTTATCTACTGTTTTAGTAGATCGCATGATTAGTTTAATTCTGATTATTCTAGTCATAAATCGTTTATCATTTTCGGGGATTAAATCATATGCTAAATTGCTTATATGTATTCAACAATCCAAAAACCTGATTATAGGCAATTTGTATCATCTGGCTTTCTCGCGTCTATGAAGCCGTTTCCCTTCAAAGGGGTACAATACAAACGGTGGCGCATGAGAGCAGTTTACTGGTTTCAGAACAGTAACTGCTATGCCGCCACCAAAGGCAAGTCTGAGGGCGAGCTTGCTCCTGAACAACAGGAAGCGTTTGAGAAGCTCGATACCCTTTTCAAGAGTGCCCTTCTGAGTGTTATTGATGATTCCATTGTGGATTTGTATATATCATTTGATACTGGCAAGGACGTGTGGGATGCGCTCGAGGCCAAGTTTGGGGCCTCGGACGCTGATAGCAAGTTGTACGTCATGGAGCAATTCTATGACTACAAGATGACTGATGAGCGCTCTGTTGTACAACTGGCTCATGAGATACAGTCGCTCGCAAAGGAACTTGAGCACTTCAAGTGTAATTTACCGTACAAGTTTGTTGCCGGTGGCATTATCGCCAAGCTTCCACCTTCGTGGAGCAACTTTGCTACTTCTCTGAAACACAAGGGACAAGAGTTTTCCGTTTCGGATCTCATTGGGTCGCATGATGTGGAAGAGAAGGCGAGAGCGAAGGATACACGTGCTCGAGTTGCTGAGGCTGGTTCTAGTGCTCATGTGGTACAGAAGAAGAATTACCAGCCGCCCCACAAGCCCAAATTTAACAAGAGCAACTCTCTGGGTAAAGGCAAGTCTGATGGAAGGTTTAAGCCATCACAACCTACCAACTTTAAGAAAAACAACAATAAGAAGCCGATGAAGGGATCATGCCATGTTTGCGGTGATCCGGATCATTGGGCACCTCGCTGTCCCAACCGTCATGAGCTGCGCGGACTGGACAACAACGGCAAGACTGCCAATGTTGTCATTGGCGACACTGAGATGAAGGATTCTGGGTACGGTATATTTCCTACCATCCTTTCAGTTTATCATTCTCCTGAATGGTTGATTGACACTGGTGCCAATGTACATGTTTGTGATGATGTCTCCATGTTTTCTTCTTACCAGGTCACAGGGACTTCTCCCGTGCTGATGGGGAACGGGTCACATGCTTTTGTTCGTGGTGTTGGCACGGTCGATCTAAAGTTTACTTCGGGGAAGATCATGCGCTTGAAGAACATGCATCATGTGCCCTCTATCAATAAAAATCTCGTCAGCGGATCTCTTCTGTGTCGAGATGGTTATAAGTTGGTTTTCGAGTCCAATAAAGTTGTAATATCCAAGTAGGACAATTTGTTGATAGAGGCTATGAGTGCGGAGGCTTGTTCCACCTATCTTTGTCAGATTTTTGCACTAAAGTTATTAATCATATTTATCACGAGGTTGAGTCCAATATTCGGCATTCACGACTTTGTCATATTAACTTTGGTTGCATGATGCGGCTAGCTAGTTTGGATTTAATTTCGAAATTCTCTACTGTCAAAGGTTCCAAGTGTCAAGTGTGTGTGCAAGCTAAACAACCTCGCAAGTCCCATAAGACTGCTGAGGCAAGAGACTTGGCACCGCTGTAATTTATATATTCGGATCTTTGTGAGATGAATGGCGTGTTGACAAAAGGCGGAAAGAAATATTCCATGACGCTTATTGATGACTCCACTAGATATTGCTATGTGTACATTCTGAAATCAAAAGATGAGGCTTTAAACTTTTTCAAAATCTATAAAGCTGAAGCAGAGAACCAACTTGATCAGAAAATTAAACGGCTAAGGTCTGATTGTGGTGGAGAGTATTTTTCCAATGAGTTTGATTCTTTTTGTGCGGAACATGGTATAATCCATGAGAGAACGCCTCCCTACTCACCTCAGTCAAATGGTGTGGCTGAAAGAAAGAACCAAACTCTAACTGATTTGGTTAACGCAATGTTAGACACTTCGGGTCTCTCCAAGGCATGGTGGGGGGAGGCTCTATTGACAGCTTGTCATGTCCTAAACCGAGTTCCCACAAAGAAGAAAACCGTTTCTCCATTTGAGGAATGGGAAAGGAAGAATACGAGACTCTCTTACTTTCGTACTTGGGGTTGTTTGGCGAAAGTCAATATACCAATTCTCAAGAAGCGCAAGCTTGGACCAAAAACCGTGGATTGTGTTCTTCTGGGCTACGCTTTTCATAGCGTTGGTTATAGATTTTTGGTAGTAAAATCTGAGGTATCCGACGTTAATGTTGGTACGATTATGGAGTCGAAGGATGCGACTTTCTTTGAGGATATCTTTCCCATGAAGGATATACCTAGCTCATCAAATCAGGAGATACCTAATACATCTAGTCATGAATTGGCTGTTATTCCTGATCCTACCATTTCAATAGAACACACTGATAATCCTGTTGAGGATGACAATGAAGTTCCTGTTATGAACAAGAGACAGAGGACTGCAAAGTCCTTTGGTGATGATTTCATTGTGTACCTTGTGGATGACACACCCAATACCATTTCAGAAGCCTATGCATCTCTTGATGCTGACTACTGGAAGGAAGCTGTCCGTAGCGAGATGGATTCCATCTTGGCTAACGGAACCTGGGAAGTCACTGATCGTCCTTATGGGTGTAAACCTGTAGGATGTAAGTGGGTGTTCAAGAAAAAGCTTAGGCCTGATGGTACTATTGAGAAGTACAAGGTGCGGCTTGTGGCCAAGGGTTATACCCAGAAAGAAGGTGAAGACTTCTTTGATACCTACTCACATGTGGCTAGACTGACCATGATTCGAGTGTTACTTTCGTTGGCTGCCTCGCATGGTCTTCTCGTTCATCAAATGGATGTTAAGACAACTTTTCTAAATGGAGAGTTAGACGTGGAAATTTACATGGATCAGCCCGATGGTTTTGTAGTACCTAGTCAGGAAGAAAAGGTGTGTAAGTTGTTGAAGTCTTTATATGGCCTGAAGCAAGCTCCTAAGCAATGGCATGAAAAGTTTGAAAGAATTTTAACTGCTGCAGGTTTCGTTGTAAACAAATCTGACAAGTGTGTGTACTAATGTCATGGTGGGGGCGAGGGAGTTATTCTCTGTCTGTATGTCGATGACATACTGATCTTTGGAACCAACCTTGAATTGATTAATGAGGTTAAGGATTTCTTGTCTCGCTGTTTTGAGATGAAAGATCTAGGAGTGGCTGATGTTATCTTGAACATCAAGGTGCTGAGAGATGATAATGGTGGGATTACACTGCTTCAGTCTCACTATGTGGAAAAGGTCTTGAGTCGCTTTGGGTATGATGACTGCAAACCTTCTCCGACACCATATGATCCTAGTGTGTTGCTTCAGAAGAATCAACAGAGTGCTAGAGATCAGCTGAGATATTCTCAGATTATTGGCTCGCTTATGTATTTAGTTTGTGCCACGAGGCCTGACATCTCCTTTGCTGTGACCAAGTTGAGCCGGTTTGTTTCTAATCCGGGAGATGATCATTGGCATGCTCTTGAGAGAGTTATGCGTTATTTAAAAAGCACTGTGAGCTATGGAATTCACTACTCCGGGTATCCGAGGGTACTAGAGGTTATAGTGATTCAAACTGGATATCTGATGCTGGTGAGATTAAGGCCACAAGTGGTTATGTGTTTACACTCGGTGGTGGCGTTGTTTCCTGGAAGTCTTGCAAGCAAACCATCTTAACGAGGTCAACTATGAAAGCAGAAATCACAGTTTTAGACACAGCCACTGTTGAAGCTGAGTGGCTTCGTGAGCTCTTGATGGACTTACCTCTGGTTGAAAAACCAATACCCGCTATCCTTATGAACTGTGATAATCAAACTGTGAAAGTTAAGATTAAAAGTTCTAAGGATAATTTGAAGTCATCAAGGCATGTGAAGAGGAGATTGATATATGTCAAAAAATTGAAGAACTCCGGAGTTATTGCGTTGGATTATATCCAAACGTCTAAGAACTTGGTAGATCCCTTCACAAAGGGTTTATCACGTAATGTGATAGATAGTGCATCGAGGGAGATGGGTTTGAGACCCACGGTATGAGTTGTCCATAGTGGTAAACCACTTATGTGATCGGAGATCCCGTGAATTAGAAGTGGGAGACAAGTTGTTGGTCAGCTGGGAGGAGAGTATCCCTACATTACTTTTCCCACTCCGTGAAGATGCAATACTCTCCTGATCTGCATGGCAGGTTGATGTTTATCTTAATGTGTTTCAAACGACTTACTTTTATAAGCGGAGATGTTGTCCTGCAAAGCATCTCTTGAGCAATACACCTATATGAGTTTGACTATTAAACGTCGTAGTCTATGAGAGTTGGGTGCTCTTTAATAAACTCATGAAAGTTCTTGGAGTATGACGCATAAGCTCCACCCGCGGGGAAGCCTTGCGGCAGCCCTGTATCGGTCAAGGACTTGTGTGAAACTAGGTCGCAACAAACTTGTAGTTCAAGGCATAGTCCACTATCCAAGTTGTGATCTAGTGTAGCATAAGTTTTTAAGTGGAAGTTCAAATTAACAGTCTCCACTAAGTACCGGTATATAAAACAATGTTTTGGAAGTCAATGATGAGATTGGCAAATGAGACTTTGTGGGGGATTGTTGCAATTTTGACTAGTATTACTAGTGGGCCTTTGGTCCAAATCCCAACTAAAAATTCTGAAATTCTCATTTGGCCCATTTGTGGCTGGTTGTGTGTGTGACTAAAATTTAGTCCCACATTGCTAGTTCAGAGAGTGTTGCACCTCTTTATAAGGTGGAGTGTTGTGCTAATTGGTGTGCTTATGAGAACGGAAGGCTCTCTCCCACGTACTCCTCCTCTTCCTCCTCCGCTGCCGCTCGCTCGTCTCGTCACGACACGTCGCGCCGCGGGTAGTGGGAATCTCGCCGAGCCAAGACTCGATCGTGCGGCTGCGCCCACGTCCTACCCGACCCGCACTATATATACAGGCTGGGCGAACCCTAGCCAAAAACACGCAACACATGGTCGCTCGCCGCCCTAGTTACAGAACCTTGTGCCGCCGTATTCCAAGTCTTCTCCATCCCGTCTTGTATACAAAAATAGAGGGAGTACAACGGTTGAGATTGATACGTCTCAAACGTATCTATAATTTTGATGTTCCATGATGTTATTATACCAATTGCTACATGTTTTATTTACACTTCATAGCATTTTATGCATTTTCTGGGACTAACCTATTAACAAGATGCCGAAGTGCCAGTTCCTATTTTCTGCTGTTTTTCTCCTTCAGAAAGGCTAGTCGCAAAATATTCTAGGAATTGGACGAAAATCAACGTGTGCAAATATCTCATCGGAAGACTCCAGAAGCCAGAAGGGGAGACAGAGTGGGGCCACGAGGCAGCCTTGCCAGGCCTCGGTGCGGCCTAGGAGGGGGTGGTGCCCACCCATGGCGTGGCCGCCTCGGTTGCCTCCCGACGCCGCCCTTTCGCCTATATATTCTCGATGTCCCGAAAACACTAAAAACACCGATCATATTCCACGAAAAATTTCGTCGCCGCCGCCGTCGTCAACCCTAGATCGGGAGGGTTCTGAAGCTCTTCCCGGCACCCTGCCGGAGGGGAGATCCTCACCGGAGACTTCTACACCGCCATGCCTGCCTTCGGAGTGATGCGTGAGTAGTTCATCCTTGGACTACGGGTTCATAGCAGTAGCTAGATGTTTATCTCTCTGATGTCTACGTGTGCTTCTATTCTTGTAGACAGTGTTGGGCCTCCAAGAGCAGAGGTTTGTAGAACAGCAGCAAGTTTCCCTTAAGTGAATCACCCAAGGTTTATCGAACTCAGGGAGGTAGAGGTCAAAGATATTCCTCTCAAGCAACCCTGCAATTAAGATACAAGAAGTCTCTTGTGTCCCCAACACACCCAATACACTTGTCAGATGTATAGGTGCACTAGTTCGGCGAAGAGATAGTGAAATACAAGTAATATGGATGATTATAAGTAGTAACTGCAATCTGAAATAAAGATGGCAGCAAGCAAACATGTAGCAGAACTTGTTATAAACGTTGTTTCAATGCTTAGAAACAAGGCCTAGGGATCATACTTTCACTAGTGGACACTCTCAACAATGATCTCATAACTGAATAAGTAAAAGCTACTCTTAAACACTCTCTTGTTGGATAACAAACACCATTCATTGTGTAGGGCTACAAAAGCACACCTCAAGCCGGAGTAAACAAGCGCCACAACATCATAAAGGAGTCACACACGGTGCACACACTGTCACCTTTACACTGTGAGAGTACCGGAGTTCATATTAAAGTAACCTATAGAGTGCATAATAGATAAAGAGTAACATCTACTTATTTAACTAGATTACAAAGCTCATGATCACATAAAGATCACACCATGGGAGAGAGAGATGAACCACATAGCTACCGGTAGAGCCCTCAGCCTCGGGGGAGACTACTCACACATGGTCATGGTGAGCACACTTGATGGAGAGGTTGATGAAGAGGTGCAGCCCGGAGAGGAGACGGAAGCCCGCAGCAGCCACGGCGCGGCGGCGGCGGCCCGTGGAGGCGGCGGCTGCCCTTGGTGATGGAGATGGAGTTGAGGAGGTTCTCCTCCCCAAGATGGCTGCTGGGGAGGAGGAAAATTCGTGGTATGGGGCTCCTCCCACGACCTAGGGTTTCCTCCCTTATATAGACTCTCGGATTTCCGTCATCCCATCTAGGCCTGCAGTAAATCGGGAATATCTCGGCCGTACGGACTCGGAATTGGGTGAATTTTAACTCTAGATCGATTCTCGCGAAATTTCCTGCAACTTCCTTTTCGGGGAGACTTCCGTTTGACGCGGTCTTGGGCCCGTAACGTGACCATCTTTGAAAAACGTTTCCAGACAGATTTCTGGAAAGTCCCAATTCGACTCCAATATGGTTTCCTTTTGTATTTTTGATAATTTCTACACAACAAATAGGAAAACAAGAAGATTTTGCACTTTGGCAACTATTAGTAGGTTAATCCAATAAATGTCATAATATGATATAAAGTGTATATAAAACATGTAGCAATTGATATAATATAAGCATGGAACAACAGAAATTATGGATACGTTGGAGACGTATCACTCTCCACCTTGTACCTCCATGTTTAGATCTTGTGAGCTGCCTAACATGATCAAGATCATCTTATTGTAATACTACATGTTGTGTTTGCTGGGATCCGATGAATATTGATACTATGAGCAAGTTGTTTATCAATCTATTTTATGTTGTTTATGATCTTGCATGCTCTCCGTTGCTAGTAGATGCTTTGGCCAAGTAGATGCTTGTAACTCCAAGATGGAGTATTTATGCTAGATAGTGGGTTCATGCCTCCATTAATCTGGGCTCGAGATGACAGAAACGACTAAGGTTGTGGATGTGCTGTTGCCACTAGGGATAAAACAATGATGCATTGTCTACGTGTCATTTGCATTGTTTACATTACACATTTACTTCATGCAATAATCTGTTGTTTGCAACTCAATACCGGAAGGGGTGCGGATGCTAACCGGAAGGTGGATTATTTAGGCATAGATGCGTTGGATAGCAAGTCTATGTACTTTGTTGTAATGCCCAATTAAATCTCATAATAATCATCTTGTCATATATTGCATTGTCATGCGCTCATTATTTGTCAATTGCCCAGCTGTAATTTGTTTACCCAACATGTTAGTTATCTTTTATGGAGAGACACCACTAGTGAACTGTGGACCCCGGTCCATTTCCTCATACTGATAAAACCACCAACTGCAATCATTTGTTCTCTGTTACTTTCTGCACTCATTACTGTTTTCCACACAATACGTTTAATCCTTTGTTTTCAGCAAGCCGGAGAGATTGACAACCTCTCTGTTTCGTTGGGGCAAAGTAGTTTGCTTGTGTTGTGTGCAGGTTCCACGTCAGTTGCGCCGCTGACAACCTTCTGAAGAACCTCCGTGTCCTCTGGTTCGATAAACCTTGGTCATATTTCAAGGGAAAACTGCTGCTGCACTACATCATACCTTCCTCTTGGGGTCTCCCAACGAACGTGTGTTGTCACGGTCAACAAGCAGATCTTCTGGTGCTGTTGCTGGGAAGTAATAAAACACTCTACCGTTAACACGCCATCAAGACATTTTTCTGGCGCCGTTGCCGGGGACATGGAATCTCCAGATAGGGAGTCTCACACTTCCAATCTCATTACTTTGTTTTTGTCTTGCTTAGTTTATTTTATTTTATCTTGTTTGCTGTTAAAACCCAAAAACACAAAAAAAAATCCTGCATTTAGTTTATTTCGGTTTGTTATTTTCTTGTTCTGTTTTAATTTTGCTAAAATGAGTAATCCTGAAAACACTAAGTTGTGTGACTTCACTAGCACAAACAACAATGATTTCATATGCACACCTATTGCTCCTCCTGCTACCACAGCAGAGTTCTATGAAATTAAACCTGCACTGTTAAATCTTGTTATGAAAGAGCAATTTTCTGGTGTTAGTACTGATGATGCTGCTGCTCACCTTAATAATTTTGTTGAGCTATGTGATATGCAAAAGTATAAAGAGGTAGAGGGTGATATTATTAAACTGAAATTATTTCCTTTCTCCTTGAGAGGAAGAGCTAAAGAATGGTTGCTATCTTTGCCTAGAAATAGTATTGATTCTTGGACTAAGTGTAAAGATGCTTTCATTGGAAAATATTATCCTCCTGCTAAAATCATATCTTTGAGAAGTGGCATTATGAACTTTAAGCAATTTGATAATGAGCATGTTGCCCAAGCTTGGGAAAAATGAAATCATTGGTTAAGAATTGTCCCACTCATGGACTGACTACTTGGATGATTTTTCAAACCTTTTATGCAGGATTGAATTTTTCTTCAAGGAATTTATTGGATTCAGCTGCTGGAGGGACCTTTATGTCCATCACTTTGGGTGCTGCAACAAAGCTTCTTGATGATATGATGGTAAACTATTCTGAATGGCACACCGAAAGAACTCCAACAGGTAAGAAGGTAAATTCTGTTGAGGAGATCTCCTCTTTGAATGATAAGGTTGATGCCATTATGTCTATGCTTTCGAATGGTCATGCTACTATTGATCCAAATAATGTTCCTTTAGCTTCATTGGTTGCACAAGAAGGGAATGTTGATGTGAACTTCATTAAAAATAATAACTTCAACAACAATGCCTACAGGAATAATTTTGGTAATAGCAACTATAGGCCATATCCTTCTAATGGTAGCAATGCTTATGGTAATTCTTATGGTAATTCCTACAACAACAATAAGAGTGTGCCCTCTGATCTTGAAGTTATGCTTAAGGATTTTATTAGCACACAAACTACTTTCAATAAAACTGTTGAGGAAAAGCTAGGAAAAATTGATATTCTTGCTGCTAAGGTTGATAGTCTTGTTCATGATGTTGATTTCTTAAAAATAAAGGTGCTGCCTCATGATGTTAAAGAGAGCAAAACTCTCAATGCTATACAAGTTAAAATTGATAACAATATAAGAATGCTAGCTGAGTTGCATGATAGATGGGAAAGAGAGGAAAAAGAAGCTGAAATTGCTAAACAGAATAGTGTGGCTAGAGTTTGCACTATTTTTACTACTGAAAATGTTGATACCTCAAGTGCTAGTAAACCTCCTACTGTTAATGGAAAGATAATTGGTGTTGGAAATGTCTCCACTTCTGCTGCAAAAAGCTTTAAACTGCCTGATAGCACTAAAATTGCTCCTGATAAAAGTGCTGAAATTTTTAGGAGTGTAGGAGATAATGGTTCCATTACCTTTGATGATAATAATTTTGATTTTGATGGTTGTAATATAACTGAAGTCATTATGTTCTTGCAAAAGCTAGCTAAGAGTCCTAAGGCTAGTGAAATAAATATGGCTTTTACTAAACATATCATCAATGCTCTCATGCATGCTAGGGAAGAGAAATTAAAACGTGAAGCTTCTATCCCTAGGAAGTTAGATGATGGTTGGGAGCCCATCATTAAAATGAAAGTGAATGATTTTGATTGCAATGCTTTGTGTGATCTTGGTGCTAGTATTTCTGTTATGCCTAAAAAGCTTTATGATATCCTTGATCTTGCACCTTTGGAAAAATGTTATTTGGATGTTCACTTTGCTGATTCTTCTATGAAGAAACCTTTGGGGAGAGTTGATAATGTTCTTATTATGGTTAACAATAACCTTGTCCCTGTTGATTTTGTGGTTTTGGATATTGAATGCAATCCTTCTTGTCCTATTGTGTTGGGAAGACCTTTTCTTAGAACTATTGGTGCTGTTATTGATATGAAAGAGGGGAATATAAAATTTCAATTCCCACTCAGGAAAGGTATGGAACACTTCCCTAGAAGAAGGATGAAACACCCTTTTGATACTATTGTTAGGGCAAGTTATAATGTTGATGTTTTTGGTCTTGACAATACTTGATTCATGTTTCATGCCTAGCTAAAAGGCATTAAAGAGAAGCGCTTATGGGAGGCAACCCATTGTTTTTACTTTCTGTTATTTTTCTTTATTGAGTCAAGGAGCATGTTTACTTCTGTAACAACTCCTTTGTATCTTTTATTTGCTGTTTTGTTGTGCCAAGAAAAGTCTCTTATGACAAGATGGTACCTATATTTGGATTACTGCACAGGAACAGATTTCTGGAACGTCACCGTTTCTCGCCGTAGAAAATCAAAAAATTGAAAAATCTGCCAATTTTTGTGCGTGTTCCTGAGATATGTACGCAACTTTCGTACGACTAAAGTTTTTCGATTTGAGCGACGTAAGTGTCCCGAAAAATCATCTTTACGGACTGTTCTGGTTTTGACAGATTCTGTCTTTGTTTTGCATTCTCTCTTTTACAAGTGTTGAGTGGTTTCTTTTAAGGTGAAAGAGCATCACTTAAGCCTAGTAACAGTAGCTAATGTTTGAAAATGATTGCTTATGAATTTGTGTCCTTACAGAACTAAGTGAGATTATTTGTTTTGATGCACTAACCCGCTAATGAGAAAAATGTTGAGTTTTGGTGTGAAGGAAGTTTTCAAGTGTTAAGAGAGGAGGATGATATTATAAGATCAAGAAGAGTGAAAAGCTTAAGCTTGGGGAAGCTCCCATGGATCTCCCCAATATATTCAAGAAGACTCAAGCGTCTAAGCTTGGGGATGCCCAAGGCATCCCCTTCTTCATCAACAAACTATCAGGTCATCTCTAGTGAGACTATATTTTTATTTCTTCACATTATATGTACTTTTCTTGGAGCGTCAGTGTGCTTTTGTTTTCAGTTTGTTTTTGTTTTGTTTGCTGCTCTATACTTGTTGGATCCTAGCACTCTTGTTTGGGAGAGAGACACGCTCCGCTTTTTCATTGGAATACTCTTGTTCTTCACTTATATTTGTTGAGTATTCTTGTCTAGCTACTGCTAAAGCTTCTAGCTCTCTGTTTTCATATATCTCTTGTCAGAGCTATTAGTTTCTTTTGAAGAAAGTACTCTCTTGCTTCACTTATATTTGTTTGGAGAGTTGTTCAAATAAGTTGATTGGTGTTTGGTTGGAACAGAAAATGCTATGCATGTGGTAGTGGTATAAAATGCTTACATAAGTTTGTAGATCACTGTCTTGAGTAATTTGATACTTGTCAATTGTTTTGAGTTACCAAGTAAGTAATGTTTAGACTTGTGCATCATGTAAGTAAAGGCTATTAGTGAAGAACTACTGTAAAGCTTGTTGATATTTGATTTGTATCATTGGTAGTTCCAAAGTCTAGATATTTTCTAGTGAAAGGTTTTGGTTAACAAGGAAGACAATGTGGAGTCTTGTAATTTTTCAAGCATGTTTTTTATATGAGTTCTTGCTGTACCGGTTGACAGTCTGTGTTTGCTTAAATAACCTTGCTAGCCTAAACTCTGTACTAAGCGGGAATGCTGCTTGTGCATCCAAAACCCTTGAGCCAAAATCCATGCCATCTGTGTCCACCATAACTACCTATTATGTGGTATTTTCCTGCCATTCCAAGTAAATTTTTCATGTGCTACCTTTAAAATATTCAAAACTGTTACAACACCTTTTTGTGTCACTGTTTACAAGCTCATGAGGATGTGGTAGATGGTCTTTATTTCACTTGTTGATCAGACTTTACACCTGGACTAGTGGCATATACATCCGCTTATCCAATAATTTTGCAAAAAGAGCTGGCAACGGGGTGCCCAGTCCCAATTAATTACAACTTTAACCATTAATTCTCTTCACATCTTTTTGCCCCTGAGAAATCAGTCAAGCAATGTTCATAAGTGTGTAAACAAAAGAGAACGAGGGATGATCTACCCGCTGGTAGAAATAACGTCCTTCATGGGAGCCGCTCTTGTAAGGTCTGGTTAACTTGTGACTTAAAGTATTGTCTATTTACTGATTCGTTGACCACTAACACACACCTCTCAAAATATATTTTTATACTCTCTATATGCTTTCAAAAACTTAAAAAGCTCTAGCACATGATTTAATCCCTGCTTCCCTCTGCGAAGGGCCTTTCTTTTACTTTATTGTTGAGTCAGTTTTCCTACTTCTTTCTATCTCCACAAGCAAACACTAGTGTCAACTTTGGTACAACAGTTGTTATATAATGATATGTTTGACTTATTGCATTACTTTGCCTTGACAATATCCATGAGATAAATATGTTAAAGTTGAAGCCAGTGCTGAAACTAAATCTTCCTTTGTGTTAGTCAAACACTTTCATTTAGAATCTATTGCTTTGTGAGCTAACTTTTATGCAAACTCTTATAGCTCCATTGTCTCCAAAGTATTATTCATGAAAGTTTGCACTTGTATGATTCATTTTGTTTACTCCTTGTTTACTTGTTAGCAAACTATAGACCATTGACTTGGATCACTTCATTCAGTTCATGTGCTTTGCATTACTATTTGATCAAGATTATGTTGGTAGCATGTCACTTCAAAAATTATGTTGTTTTTATCGTTTACCTACTCGAGGACGAGCAGGAACTAAGCTTGGGGATTGATACGTCTCAAACGTATCTATAATTTTTTATGTTCCATGCATATTTTATATTAATTGCAACATGTTTTATATACACTTTATATCATATTATGACATTTATTGGACTAACCTACTAATAGTTGCCAAAGTGCACAATGTTCTTGTTTTATACTTTAATGTGTAGGAATTATCAAAATTGGGCAAAGCAAACCTTGTTGGAGTCGAATCGGGACCTTCCTGAAATCTGTCTGAAAACGTTTTTCGGAGATTGTCACGTACCGGACAGAAGACGACGTCAAACAGAAAAAGTCTAGTCGCGAACGTTGCGGGGAATTTTCTGCCAATCGATCTGGATTTAAAATTCGCCTAATTCCGAGTTCGGACGCTCCAGATATCGCCGCTCTACCAAAACCCTAAAGGAGATGACGGGAATCCGAGAGCATATATAAGGAGAGGAAACCTAACTCGTGGGGAGGACCCCATACCACTAATTTTCCTCCTCCCAGGCAGCCGTCTTGGGGAGGAGAACCTCCTCCATAGCAGCACCATCGCCGCGGGCTGCCGCCGCCGCCGCCGCGCCGTGGCTGCCGCGGGCCGCCGTCTTCACTCCGGGCTGCACCTCTCCATCAAGCTCCTCGCATCCATGACCATGTGTGAGTAGTTCCCTCGGGGCTGAGGGCTCATGCCGGTAGCTATGTGGTTTATCTCTCTCTCCCATGGTGTGATCTTTATGTGATCATGAGCTTTGTAATCTAGTTAAATCCATAGATGCTACTCTTCATTATCTTATATGCTACTTGAGTGGTTTTATTAATGTAAACTCCGGAGTCACCTTTGTCCCACGGTGCGAAGTTGACAGTGTGCGCACCGTGTGTGGCTCTTAGGTTAAAGATTACAGGAATACTTATCATGAGTTATTATTTGTGTTGGATGTCTCTATGAAATTGTGGTGTTTGTCTATACTATTTTAGGGCGCTCAAGTTGACAGTGTGGGGTTCCCTAGATGTGAATGCGACTTTAAGGTGTGCTTTTATAGCCCTACGCAGTGGATTGTGTTCGTTATCCAACGAGAGAATAATTCAGAGTAGCATAGTGAAGAGGAAATATTTATGTATTCAATTATATTATTATTGTTGAGAGTGTCCACTAGTGAAAGTATGATCCCTAGGCCTTATTTCCAAGCATTGAAACACCGTTTACTATCATTTTGTCTCATGTTTGCTTGCTGCCATTTTTATTTCAGATTGCAATTACCACTTATAATCATCCATATCACTTGTATTTTAATATCTCTTCGCCGAACTAGTGCACCTGTACATCTGACAAGTGTATTAGATGTGTTGGGGACACAAGAGACTTCTTGTATCTTAATTGCTGGGTTGCTTGAGAGGGATATCTTTGATCTCTACTTCCCTGAGTTCGATAAAGCTTGGGTGATTCACTTAAGGGAAACTTGCTGTTGTTCTACAAACCTCTGCACTTGGAGGCCCAACACTGTCTACAACAATATAAGTGTGCGTAGACATCAAGCTATTTTCTGGCGCCGTTGCCGGGGAGGTAAGGTAAAAGGTACTCACATCCTCCGTCTACTAAGCTATTTTCTAGCACTGTTGCCGGCGTGTGAGTGCTCGAAGGTATTTCCTTTTGATCCTGCAGTTTTATCTTTTTGTTTCTTATTTTTATTTCACTAGTTAGGCTTAATGGAAAAAAAAATTAGAGAGCTCTATGAAATTTATCTTGAGTTAGGACATGATGTTTTTGAAGAGAAAATTTAAAAACCTATGGAAAATTATTTGCATGATGGTAGCAATGTTATTGCTATAAATTCTTTGAACACCATTATTGCTAATGCTATGGAAGAATTTAAGCTTGGGGAGGTCGGTTTTGATGAAAATGATCTTTTTAGTTCCCCGGTTTTGGAGGAGAAAATTTGCTTTGATGATACTTTGCCTCCAATATATGATGTTTATAATGATTGTGATATTTTCACTCCACCTACTATTGAGGATATAGTTTATGTTGATTATGATATGCCTCCTATATATGATGTTTACAATGATGAATATGATATTTTCAGTCCATCTACTATTGAGGATAAAATTCATTATGATTATTCTATGCCTCCAAATTATGATAATTACAATGATGGATGTGATACTTTTACTCCCACTATTACTAATGAAATTGTTTATGCTTATGTGGAGAGTAATATACTTATATGAATGTGGATCATGATAAGAATGCTTTATGTGATAGCTATATTGTTGAGTTTATTCATGATGCCACTGAAAATTATTTTGAGGAAAGTATGGTTATAGAAATCTTCATGTTACTAAATTTCTTCTCTTTATGATGAAGGTTTTGAGCTTTCTCTTGATTTGCTTTTATTTGCTGGGTACTTTAAGACCTACTGGTCCTTATGAGAGAGGGAGACACGGTTTCATATATCTCAATAATATTAAGTCTTCTCTCTTTATGTTGAAATTTTTGAAGTTGCACTTGTTTTGCCTTCCTATGCTAGTCACTTTGTGCTTTATTGATTTATTTTCTTACAAGATTCCCTTGCATAGGAAGTGTGTTAGGCTTAAATGTGCTTTATATTTGCTTCTTGATGCATTCTTATATGTTCAACTCTTATACATATGAGAGCATCGTTAAAATTATCATGCCTAGCTAAAAGGCTTTAAAGAAAAGCGCTTGTGGGAGACAACCCATTGTTTTTTTTTTTTGCAATTTTCTTTTTATTGAGTCAAGGAGCTTGTTTACTTCTGTAGAAACTCTTTGTATCTTTACTTTTTCGCATTGTTGTGCCAAGAAGAGTCTCTAATGATAAGATGATGCTAGATTTTGATTGCTGCGCAGGAACAGATTTCTGCTGTTCACCGTATTAATTTTCTAAAATCGACGGAATGTGATTTAAATCTGTAAATTTGTGTGCTCAATCCTGATGTATGTACGCATCTTTCATTAGTTCAAAGTTTTTCGATCTGAGCATCGTAAGTGCCTCGAAAAAATTCGTCTTTGCGGACTGTTCTGTTTTAGACATATTATGTCTTTTATTTTGCATTCTCTCTTTTACTAGTGTTGAGTGAAATTCTTTTTGGGTGGAAGAGCTTCACATAACATCAGTGGCAGTAGCTAATGTTTAAAGTAACGGTCATATTGCGTCTATACAGAACATGTGAGTTTTTGATTGTTCACTAACCCTCTAATGAGATTTACTTTGAGTTTGGTGTGGCGGAAGTTTTCAAGGGTCAAGAGGGAAGAGTGATATAATATGACGGAGAATAGTGAAGAGCTTAAGCTTGGGGAGGTCCCATGAATCCCCCAGCATATTTCAAGAAGACTCAAGCGTCTAAGCTTGGGGATGCCCAAGGCATCCCCTTCTTCATCGTCAAAATTATCAGGTCATCTCTAGTGAAACTATATTTTAATTCTTTCACATCATATGTGCTGTTCTTGGAGCGTCTGTGTGCTTTTATTTTCAGTGTGCTATTTTTATTTTCTGATATCAACTTGATTGGATCCTAGCATTCTTGATTGGGAGAGAGACACGCTCCGCTTTTTCGTTAGAATACTCCTATTCTTCACTTATACTTGTTGAGTATTCATATCTAGCGCTGTTAAGCTTTTAGCTCTTGTTTTCATGTATCTCTTGTCAGAGCTATTTGTTCTTTTAAAGAAAGTACTCTCTTGCTTCACTTATACTTGTTTGGAGAGTTATTGAAATAAGTTGATTGGTGTTTGGTTGGAACAGAAAATGTTTGCATGTGGTAAATGGCATAATGGAAAAGACTTACATACTCTTGTAGATCACAACTTGAATAATTTGATACTTGTCAATTGTTTTGAGTTAACAAGTAGGTCATGATTAAACTTTTGTATCATGTAAGTAAAGCCCATTAGTGAAGAACTACCGTAAAGCTTGTTGAAATTTGGTTTGCATGAGTGGTAATTCTAAGGTCTAGATATTTTCTAGTAAAAGAGTTTGGTTAACAAGGAAGACAGTGTGGAGTCTTATAATCTTTACAATATGTTGTCATATAAGTCTTGGTGTACCGGTTGATAGTCTGTGTTTGCTTATATAACCTTGCTAGTCTAAACTCTGTATTGAGAGGGAATGCTTCTCGTGCATCCAAATCCTTGAGCCAAAATCCATGCCATTTGTGTCCACCATAACTACATATGTGGTATTTCCTTGCCACTCCAAGTAAATTTTTCATGTGCTACCTTTAAACTATTCAAAACTTTTATTACTCCTTTTTGTGTCAATGTTTACCAATCTCATGAGGACGGGGTGGATGTCTTTATGTCACCTGTCAAACAGACTTTACCACCGGACTAGCGGCATATACATCCGCTTATCCATTAATTTTGCAAAAAGAGCTGGCAACGGGGTGCCTAGTCCCAATTAATTACAACTTTAACCGCTTAATTCTCTTCACATTTTTGCCCTGATTTATCAGTCAAGCAATGACAACCAGTGAAATATCTGCATGTGTAAACAAAAGAGAAAGAGGGATGATCTGCCTTACTGGTAGAAATAACGTCCTTCATGGGAGCCGCTCTTAAAAGTCTGGTTGGCAGGGGTCATATTGTACTTTCCATTTTTGATTCGTTGACAATTAACATACACCTCTCAAAAATTATATTTTTACTCTCTATATGATTTCAAAAACTTAAAAAACTCTAGCACATGATTTAATCCCTGCTTCCCTCTACGAAGGGCCTTTCTTTTACTTTTATGTTGAGTCAGTTTTCCTACTTCTTCTATCTTCCACAAGCAAACGCTAGTGTCAACTTTGGTATAACAATTGTTATATGCTAGATATTGAACTTATTATATTGCTTTGTGTTGACAATATCCATGATATAAATATGTTGAGAGTTGAAGCAAATGCTGAAGCTTAAATTTCCTTTGTGTTGGTTAAATATCTTTTACTAGAATCTATTGCTTTATGAGTTAACTCTTATGTAAACCTGTGGATACAATGTCTCCAAAGTACTATTCATGAAAAGTTTAGCTTGTATGATTCAGTTGTTTACTCATTATCTTTTGGTAGCAAACTATAGACCATTGACTTGGATCACTTCATTCCTTTACATGTGCTTTGCAATACTATATGATCAAGATTATGATTGTAGCATGTCACCTCAAAAATTATTTTGTTT
Source organism: Poa pratensis (assembly GCA_947311845.1). Classification (NCBI taxonomy): domain Eukaryota; kingdom Viridiplantae; phylum Streptophyta; class Magnoliopsida; order Poales; family Poaceae; genus Poa; species Poa pratensis. The sequence continues at coordinate 48,925,547 of CAMZMU010000085.1, read as the reverse complement.
TATCGTTTACCTACTCGAGGACGAGTAGGAACTAAGCTTGGGGATGCTTGCTACGTCTCAAACGTATCTATAATTTTTGATGTTCCATGCATGTTTTATATTAAATGCTACATGTTTTATATACACTTTATATCATATTATGACATTTATTGGACTAACCTACTAATAGTTGCCAAAGTGCACAATGTTCTTGTTTTACACTTTAATGTGTAGGAATTATCAAAATTGGGCAAAGGAAACCTTGTTGGAGTCGAATTGGGACCTTCCTGAAATCTGTCTGAAAACGTTTTTCGGAGATTGTCACGTACCGGACAGAAGACGACGTCAAACAGAAAAAGTCTAGTCGCGAACGTTGCGGGGAATTTTCTGCCAATCGATCTGGACTTAAAATTCACCTAATTCCGAGTTCGGACGCTCCAGATATCCCGCTCTACCGAAACCCTAAAGGAGATGACGGGAATCCGAGAGCATATATAAGGAGAGGAAACCTAACTCGTGGGGAGGACCCCATACCACGAATTTTCCTCCTCCTAGGCAGCCGTCTTGGGGAGGAGAACCTCCTCCATAGCAGCACCATCGCAAGGGCTGCCCGCCGCCGCCGCCGCGCCGTGGCTGTCGCGGGCCGCCGTCTTCACTCTGGGCTGCACCTCTCCATCAAGCTCCTCATCACCATGACCATGTGTGAGTAGTTCCCTCGGGCTGAGGGTTCATGCTGGTAGCTATGTGGTTTATCTCTCTCCCCATGGTGTGATCTTTATGTGATCATGAGCTTTGTAATCTAGTTAAATCCATAGATGTTACTCTTCATTATCTTATATGCTACTTGAGTAGTTTTATTAATGTAAACTCCGGAGTCACCTTTGTCCCACGGTGCGAAGTTGACAGTGTGCGCACCGTGTGTGGCTCTTAGGCTAAAGATTACAGGAATACTTATCATGAGTTATTATTTGTGTTGGATGTCTCTATGAAATTGTGGTGTTTGTCTAGTACTATTTTAGGGCGCTCAAGTTGACAGTGTGGGGTTCCCTAGATATGGAATGCGACTTTAAGGTGTGCTTTTATAGCCCTACGCAGTGGATTGGTGTTCGTTATCCAACGAGAGAATAATTCAGAGTAGCATAGTGAAGAGGAAATATTTATGTATTCAATTATATTATTATTGTTGAGAGTGTCCACTAGTGAAAGTATGATCCTAGGCCTTATTTCCAAGCATTGAAACACCGTTTACTATCATTTTGTCTCATGTTTGCTTGCTGCCATTTTTATTTCAGATTGCAACTACCACTTATAATCATCCATATCACTTGTATTTTAATATCTCTTCGCCGAACTAGTGCACCTATACATCTGACAAGTGTATTAGATGTGTTGGGGACACAAGAGACTTCTTGTATCTTAATTGCAGGGTTGCTTGAGAGGGATATCTTTGACCTCTACCTCCCTGAGTTCGATAAAGCTTGGGTGATTCACTTAAGGGAAACTTGCTGCTGTTCTACAAACCTCTGCACTTGGAGGCCCAACACTGTCTACAAGAATGGAAGCGTGCGTAGACATCAGGGATGCTTGATACGTCTCAAACGTATCTATAATTTTTGATGTTCCATGCTGTTATTATACCAATTGCTACATGTTTTATTTACACTTCATAGCATTTTTATGCATTTTCTAGGACTAACCTATTAACAAGATGCCGAAGTGCCTGTTCCTGTTTTCTGCTGTTTTTCTCCTTCAGAAAGGCTAGTCGCAAAATATTCTCGGAATTGGACGAAAATCAACGTGTACAAATATCTCATCGGAAGACTCCAGAAGCCAGAAGGGGAGCCAGAGTGGGGCCACGAGGCAGCCTCGCCAGGCCTCGGCGCAGCCTAGGAGGGGGTGGCGCCCACCCCTGGCGTGGCCGCCTCGGTTGCCTCCCGCCGCCGCCCTTTCGCCTATATATTTCCGATGTTCCGAAAACCCTAAAAACACTGATCATATTCACGAAAAGTTATGTCGCCGCCGCCGTCGTCAACCCTAGATCGGAGGGTTCTGAAGCTCTTCCGGCACCCTGCGGAGGGTAGATCCTCACCAGAGGCTTCTACACCGCCATGCCTGCCTCGGAGTGATGCGTGAGTAGTTCATCCTTGGACTACGGGTCCATAGCAGTAGCTAGATGGTTGTCTCTCCACCTTGTACCTCCATGTTTAGATCTTGTGAGCTGCCTAACATGATCAAGATCGTCTTATTGTAATGCTACATGTTGTGTTTGCTGGGATCCGATGAATATTGATAATATGAGTAAGTTGTTTATCAATCTATCTATTTATGTTTATTATGATCTTGCATGCTCTCCGTTGCTAGTAGATGCTTTGACCAAGTAGATGCTTGTAACTCCAAGATGGAGTATTTATGCTAGATAGTGGGTTCATGACTCGAGTAATCTGGGCTCGAGATGACAGAAACGACTAAGGTTGTGGATGTACTGTTGCCACTAGGGATAAAACAATGATGCATTGTCTACGTGTCATTTGCATTGGTTACATTACACACTTTATTTCATGCAATAATCTGTTATTTGCAACTCAATACCGGAAGGGGTGTGGATGCTAACCGGAAGGTGGATTATTTAGGCATAGATGCGTTGGATAGCAAGTCTATGTACTTTGTTGTAATGCCCAATTAAATCTCATAATAATCATCTTGTCATATATTGCATTGTCATGCGCTCATTATTTGTCAATTGCCCAGCTGTAATTTGTTTATCCAACATGTTAGTTATCTTTTATGGAGAGACACCACTAGTGAACTGTGGACCCCAGTCCATTTCCTCATTCTGATAAAACCACCAACTGCAATCATTTGTTCTCTGTTACTTTCTGCACTCATTACTGTTTTCCACACAATACGTTCAAGCCGGAGATATTGACAACCTCTCTGTTTCGTTGGGGCAAAGTAGTTTGTTTGTGTTGTGTGCAGGTTTCACGTCAGTTGCGCTGCTGACAACCTTTGAAGAACCTTCGTGTCCTCCTGGTTCGATAAACCTTGGTCATATTTCAAGAGAAAACTGCTGCTGCACTACATCATACCTTCCTCTTGGGGTCTCCCAACGAACGTGTGTTGTCACGGTCAACAAGCATATCTTCTGGTGCTGTTGCTGGGAATTAATAAAACACTCTACCGTTAACACGCCATCAGAGATTAAGCGAAAAGATAAAGTCAAAATTTAAATATTTCCGAAAAAATATAAAAAACTCTAGTAAATCGTATATGGTCCGTTTCGTATTCTGAGAAAGTTTCGCTTCATTTGGATCACTCGCTTATGATTTATTAGCTTTTTAAGTTAAAAAATATGAAAAGCTATTTAAAAATAACCAATTATCCAAATGCTAGCGCCGAAAGTGACTCGAGACAACATCTGAGCTTGCCCAACTATGTCAATGGAACGAGAGCGACATGTACCAAAGCTCCACGACGACGCCCCATAGAGGGTAACGACGCATTACGCCGCCGTCGTCAAGCCCAAAACGGATAAGGCTTTTCACCCGGAGCCCTGTCGCCGGGAAGGTAACCACAACGACGCCCCCAAGAGGGTTACGATGCCCGCAGGCATTGCCGCCGCTGGCGCCAAAGCGCTGAGCATTAAAATCTCACATCACAAGTAATATCATATTTCATTCATAACATATTCAAATGTCACCATCACATTTATATTACAATATGACGAATTCCATTACATTTCTATCACAACATGATAGATTACAAGATGACACAAGGATGTAAAACCTTATTTCAGCTTGATCGAGACAAATCGCGCCGTCGGGGCGTGCTGCTTGGCGGCAAGTCAATAATTAATTGCTTAGGTGACATCCGATGGTGGTGGTGGCAGATGGACTGATCTTCTTGGCATACTTCATTTATTATGTGTATTGTCAATGAAATTTACTTCTTTGTTTCAAAGGAGTTCTAAGTTAGCTAATTTTGGTTTTGTATTAAACATAAATAACATAAACAATGGCAATTCCTAAGCATAATAGAAACTAGTCTACAAATGCTATGGATCCCTGGGAGATATAATCATCTGAAAGTCTGATTCCACGGAATCCTACTATTTTATGCCGTGTCACCGAAATAGACTCATGTTTTCAAATGAGTTTGGACTTAGTGACAAGACAAAACACGACAAATATTTTCGGTTAGTTGATTATAATGTACGAAGATCATTTATAATCATCGACGAAATCCAGAAAAAATTGGTACGACGAAAAAGAAAGGAAAAAGTACAAATCAAGGGCCAGTTTGGAATACAGGATAGGAAAAACAAAGGAATAGAAAAATCACATGAATAAGATAGGAATGCAGGTGTAAACCTATGGATTGGAAACCACAGGAAAATTTCCTACGTGAGCGTTTGGATGGGCTCACAGAAAACACAGAAATATTTGGGCATGAGCTTTGAAAAAATACATTACATCTGTTTAATTAGCGAAAACACAATTTGCAGAAACTGATACGTCAGGGTCATTCTCAAGCTTGTTGCCCAGAGTCTATTGCAGAGAGCTAGAGAAGCCACGAGATTTGTCCCCACCGTCCCTGGCTACAAAGAGCAGCCCATATGGTGTAGGAGCGTTAGTTGGAGGAGACATACTTCAGTGGATAACAAGAGCTTCGTGTGATGGTGTTGATAGAGCCAATGTTTTGTTTCCTGTACTTTTCCTATGAAATCAGAGGCAAAGGAAACTTTCCTGTAAAATTCCTATGAGGGAATCCTGCGTTCCAAATGGCTCTACAGTACTCATTCCAGAGGATTGCCGATTCCTACGCTTTTCCTGTGAAAATCCTACGTTCCAAACGACCCCCAAACCTTCAGGGCTCTTTGATTCATAGGGTTGCCAAAGAATTTGTATAGGATTGAAATCATGTGGGAATTTTTCCTATGAAGCCGTTTGATTCATAGGATCATTTCCTATAGGAAAAATCCTATAGAAATCTTGTAGTACAAAGTTCATTGGAAAATAACATGAGGTCTAACCTCATGGAAAAATTCCTACACCACAATCAAACAAATTTCCTCTTCCCATAGGATTAGATTAGACATGCCATCTCAATCCTATGAATTCCTATTCCTACACTTTCCTTATCCTACGAATCGAATGAGCCCTCAAATTGCACGCCTTAGCTAAATCGAACCTCAACCTCTGGATCACCGAAATCATCACACCAAACTTTTGAATCCCGCTTTATTCTGAACCTTAGAACTGTTTTTATTTGAACTTTCACTGATGTGGCAAGTCAAACCGGGTTTGTTGACTTGGACATAGATGGTTCCACGTGCGGTACCTATGTGGCCTCCACCATGTTGCCTAGCCGGGTACACACCGGCGAGCCGCTGCGCGCCCACCGCCACCTGCACGCAGAAACCCACCCGGGCGAGCTCCTCTACCAGCTGGGAAAGCTCTCTCAGCCCTTGCTCAGCAGGTCGGTCACCATTTTGCCCTATGCCGCTTCACGACGGCGGCGTAGTACTCGGATGGCATGCCTTGCTTGCTCGCCTGCCCGACAAGCTCGTTCCCCAGCGTCATGCAGCGCAAACGTCGACACGCGAAAGCCCGTTGCGTGGGGCACCGGCCTAGCCGCTAGCGCGGGCAGCAACGAGAGCCACTATAGCTTGCTGCAAATTCCAAATCAAACAGTTCTAAGGTTCAAAATAGATCGGGATTCAAAAGTTCGGTGTGCTGATTTCCGGGATCGAGAGTTTAAGATTAGATTTAGCTAAGCCTTACAAGTTGAATATTTGATTTGGACTTTTTCCAAAAATAAAATGCTCTATGTTCAAAAAAAGAAAATGCTCGGATCCAATGCGTCGCCAAGTTTAGGCAGGCAAAAGTCGGGCGTCGCATTCGGACCGAGCGGCACACGCTATCCAGCGCCACACGAGACTGCCTTCCCTCCTAAGCTAAGCTTTGATCGCGCCGCGCCGCACCGGTCGGTCGGGTCATCACCGCGTCGCACGTTGGACGACGTTTCTACCAGAGAGGACGGAAACCCATCTCCCCTCCCTCCCTGATCTACCAATTCCACCACCACCTTGCTTGTGAACCCGCCTCGCCTCCCCCAATCAATTCCTACCCTTAGTAAGGGAACCCTTTGGATCTAGATCTTGGAGTCATTTGTTGATTTCCTCCATAGTTTTTTCTCTCCCATTCCTCTCTAACATTTTTTGTTTCGATGGAATTTGAGAGAGAAGGATTTGGACACTTCTTGTGTTTTTGCTTTGCATTGGTTGCATCGGTTTGAGCTCTTCACGTTGATATGTTCGAGTGAGAGGCCGTGAGCTTGTTACTCTTGGAGGGTAACCTCCTAGATCGATGGTTTGGTGGTTGTGACCGCGGTGACCTCTTCGTGGAAGATTGTGAAGAGTTCCGGATCTTCTCCTTCGTGGGGATTTGTGAAGTGGTTGTGGAGCTTGCCATCTCTAGAGTGAAGGACAAGCTAACCACAAGAAAGGCTCTTGCTTCGTGTAGAGGGTTTGGAGAAGAAGGTGAGCCTTTGTTGCGTATGGGCATCCTTATATATCTTGTTCTCATCTTGTTTAGCTTAATTTGTTGTGCACTTAGTTGAGCCTAGCATATTTAGTTTTTTGGTTGAAAACCAAACGATAGTTTATTTCCGCATTCTTTCAAGCCAAACCCGTAGTAGATTTTAAAAATGCTTATTCACCCCATCAATAGCACACGAGACCATCATAATCTTTCAAAAGGCCTCTTCAAACCATCATAATCGTCCAGGTGGCAAGCGTTTCGGGTTGGCCAGACCACCCGGCCAGAACCTGGCCGCCACTAGTCCATTTTGACGTAGGCGATGCTATAGCACACGAGATGGAACAAGCAATATATCAAGTGGAGAAGGTAGCTGAGTTTGTACCTTTACATGTGAACACTAATGGTCTTACTGAGCCGAGGAACATGAAGAACGGGATGGACGATGAGCAACTTCGCCCACACACTCGGTCACTTGATATGGACCATAGTACTTAAAAAGCAGCTTACACTAGTACACAACGACACTATGAAAATGGTCCAAAACTCTCTTTGACAACAGAAAAACACTACATTGTCCGAGCTTCGTTATTGATGTGAAGGGCTTTATCGGGAACATATGTTTTAAGCGTCACCGATTGGGCGTTTTTGGCAGCAACACTATATTTATCTCCGTTGCTTTAAGGTTGAGCTCGTTGGGATGGAGTTCTCGTTTACTGCGAAAGCTCTCCCAGCCCCTGCCCGACAGGTCGGTCACCGCTCGCCCTGGGCCGCTTCACAACAACGTAGTACTTGAATGGCATGCCCAGCTTGCTCGCCAGCCCAACAAGCTGGTTTCCCGGCGTCATGCAGCGCAAAGGCGTCGACACGCTGAAGCCCGTTGCGCGGGGCACCGGCCTAGCAGCCAGCGCGGGCAGCAACGAGAGCCAACTATAGCTTTCCGTAAATTCCAAACCAAACAGTTCTAAGTTTCAGAATAGGCCGGGATTTAAAAATCCGGTGTGCTGATTTCGGGGAGTGAGAGTTTGAGATTCGATCTAGCTAAATCCTACATGTTGAAGATTTAATTTAGACTTTTTCAAAAAAAAATGTCGGATCCAACCGCGTCGCCAAGTTTAGCCAAGCAAAAGGCGGGCGTCGGCACACGCTATCCAGCGCCACACGCGACTGCCTTCCCTCTTAAGCTTAAGCTTTGATCGCGCCGCGCCGGTCGTTCGGGTCGTCACCGCGTCGCACGTTGGACGACGTTTCTACCACAGCGGAAACCCTCCTTCCCCCTCCCTGATCTACCAACCACCACCACCTTGCTTTTGAACCCGCCTCGCCTCGTCTCCCCCAAACCCACACTACCAGCTCAGATCGCGCGCACGCCTTCCCACCCTGCTGCTGACGCGACTCTAGGGCAGCGCCGCCGGCGATGGCGTCGTCCATGAGGCGGCGGCCCAGCCGCGGGGGCGGCGGGGGTCCGGACCGGGTGGCGGAGAACTGGGAGCGCCTGGTGCGGTCCGCGCTGAAGCGGGACCGGGCGGGCGGCGCGGGGCCCGGCTCCTCCGCCGCGGGGCACGCCGCGCCCGGGGCCGGCCTCGCCTCCGCCGTGCCGCCCTCGCTCGGCAGGACCACCAACATCGAGCACATCCTCCAGGCCGCCGACGACATCGAGGACGACGACCCCAACGTCGCACGGATCCGTACGCGCCCTCCCTCGCCTCTCCCCCCTCCGCTTGCTTGCTACCGCTTACTGGTCACTCGCCGTGCCGCCGCGGCCTTCGCTTGGGGAGGAAATGTCTGGGTAATTTGGTGCGCTGGGTCAGGGTTTTTTAGTGCGCTCCCAGTCTCTGACATGGGATTATGTTCAGAACTACACAAGCAAAGGGGATTAGGTTCTGAACTCGTAGCGGCATTGCCTGCTGATTTTTGGTTGATCCATCACGGACCTTTGGGGGCTTCTAATTAATGCCACTCAATTAGATAACAAACTAGGGCACCGTTCCCTTTTGGGAAAATTCGTTCCAGGCATTTTGAACACTCTGTGATAGATTAACTGACTCCCAAGGCGATGTGAGGGTGGGTGACACACAGTCGAACCCATGCCTATGTGCTTAGACTCGTAACCTTACCTGACTAGAGACTCTATAACTATAGGACCTTGCTATTAAGGGAACGTGCCCCAGATTAGTATTCCGTGGGCACGGATAGTACGTGGAAACTTTAGTCATGCATGCATGAGCTACGTAGATTCCTTTTCATTTTTAAACTTTAAAATGTTTTATCTCTTAAACCGTAAATCGGAATTCAAATCGGTTTTCACGGTTGGATTTGTCGCGACGAGATCTTCAAAACTAGATCCCATCTTGATATGTTTTGACAACTTTTTTTTCTCGATCTTAGTTGCCAGATTACAGTCACTTGGTTACCAGATATTGTCAAGTTGGTTACCAGATTAAAATCAAATGGTTGTCTGGTTTCTTGGACTTCTCTATTCACCAATCCAACCATTTTGTGACGGTAATTCTACATTTTACGTGTTTAGTATGGATCAAAAGCTCACTCTGGGAACGTGTGTATCATGCCTATAACAAAAGCACATGCAAAAACTATCTGGTAACTATGTATTATTTAGGTGGTAACTGTTAACTAGTCAGATGGCAACTACAGTATTATAACATGGCAATTGACGACGAAAAAAAAGTTCGTCAAAACATATTAAGATGGGATCTTATTTTGAAGTACTCGTCTAGACGAACCTAACGGAGAAAACGGATTGTTAATTGGATTAATGGTTTAAGAGATAATTCGTTTTGAATTTTCGTATCATGAAAAGAATCCTTCAATGCATGCACTTCCGTCCTATAGGGGCGCGCATGCTAGCACCAAACGCCGGATGGAGTCGGTGAGCAGGGCACGGTTGTTAAGTAGATTAATCGATAACTATATATATATATTTTTAACCTGATTACCAGGCCCACCGTGTGGTACGTGCAATTTTTAGATGAACTCAGAGGGCATTGCCCGGGAACGCTTCCTCTGCTTGCTTGCGACAATAGGGTTGCTTCTGGTTACTTGAGATGTGGCTGTGGCCTGACAGGTCGTACTGAATAGCAAACAACCTGAGGATGTGAAAACTGTCCTAGTGATTCGGTCTATGCAGTGGGTTTCAGGGTATTGTGTTCTCTGTCTCATATGCTTGTACTTTTTTGACGAACATTACACCAGGAGAGGCTCCCACCGCTTTAATTTAAACGAAGAGTTGTGTACAAGACCTCACCCGTGATTAGAGTTTAGAGTTCGTGACATGGCAGTTTTGTTCCTGACCTGGAGAAACTTAATAGCAATTCTGCATTGCAAATGCTTTCCAGATTTATCTGTCTCTCCATCCGTAACTATGAACGACAATCCTGATATCATCTATAGAGGAAATGGCTCATGATCTTATCTTCTCATCACTTTCGACATGTACTGTAGCTACCTGCCCTTTTTGCGTCCTTGCTCCCTTGAATGGTTTCACGGAGAAGAACATGGGTGATAGTGTGGTTATGTACCCTTTCATCGTTTATATGAATGTGTTTTCTGAGCGTCGATTATTGTCGTCCTACAGTTTGTGAACAAGCATACACCATGGCTCAAAATCTGGATCCAAGCAGCGAACTGAGAGGTGTTCTGCAGTTCAAAACTGGCCTAGCATCTGTGATCAAGGTATGCTAGTTCCTCACTGTGTTGTATAATTACGCGCACTAATCACTTCTATTACTGTTCAATCTCTCTTCCGATTAATGATCCCACTTTGTTATCTAACTTCCTATGGATGCCATGGTATTCTGCAGCAAAAGCTTGCTAAGAAGGACGGCGCTTCAATTAACCGTCAGAATGACATTGAGGTACTCTGGAACTTCTATTTGGAGTACAAGAGCCGGCGTCGAGTTGATGATATGCAGCGGGAGCAGGAGAGAATGAGGGAATCCGGAACTTTTAGCACAGAGTATGTCTTTCTTGCTGATTATATATTGGGTCCTTAATTGTTACACAAACACTATTGTCGCAGCATTTTATGCGATTCAAAATTTGGCAGACAAACTTCTTGCACTCTTTCGTCCATCTCTGTCTGAGGAATCTATCTATTTATGATATATGCGAAGTGCTAAGTTGGTCTTCTTTCTTAAGGTTTCTGAGCACAATTATTTGCTGAAGTACTTCTATTCAAATCCTTCTCGCACTAGCTTTGCACGATGTAATAATGGCAAAATCATCTTGTGTACATTATAACATTGCTCATGAATATCCCATTTTTTACCCTATAACCAGGATGGGAGCAAGGGCTGTGGAGATGAAAAAGATTTATGCTACGTTGAGGGCTTTGCTTGATGTTTTGGAAATTCTTGTTGGACAAGCACCAACCGATAGGCTTGGTAGACAAATTCTAGAGGAGGTAATTGCTTGATCAACTGATCCCGTCATGCCTTTTTTTGTTCCTTTGCAATTATCTGTTCTGTATTTGGTTGACCTATCTTTGAAATCCTGGATAACTCATGCGGGTTACTTGACATTTATGCTTCATTAAACTGTTATTCTTTCTCATTGGACTTTTTCAGATAAAGAAAATAAAAAGATCCGATGCAGCCTTGAGAGGTGAACTGATGCCATACAACATTATACCACTTGATTCAGCATCAGTGGGAAATGTTGTTGGGTTTTTCCCTGAGGTAACCATGGTTTTTAACTTTCTATTGTTGTTATGGTTTTATCTTCTCATGCCTTGCTAAATATCCTCGTAAAATGTCTTCATCGTCTCTTGCAACTCTATTAGGTCAGGGCTGCAATTGCTGCAATTCAAAACTGTGAGGATCTGCCACGGTTTCCTTATGACACACCACAACTGAGACAGAAAGATATTTTTGACCTCCTTCAGTACGTATTCGGTTTCCAGGTTATATTCTTGACCTTCCATATTCTTCTTTGTTTTAATCATATTAAACTGGGTCCTGTGTTAGGTGTTTTGAATGCTTTAATATGGTATCTTGCGTGTTGAATCGCCTTGAGACACTCGGTGAATCGCCCTATTGTGTACAGTTTGATGTTTTTTTTGAGGGAGTGTACAGTTTGATGTTACGTATATCTTCTTACACATTTCTTGATCGATTCACTTAAGGACCATTTTTAGAAGCAACCAACAGTCAAGCTTGTGCATGTCAGCCCTGTGTTTGTATCTCAGTATCTCATGCTAAGTTTTACATTTCCTCAATACGTTGCTGCTCCTGCTAGTGCTGCATGTTTTTAGCTGTCAATCAGCTGATATTGAGACACGGCAGTTGTATTTTGTTATATTATCTGCCTTACCCTTGTTTGTGCATGCATCTTTGATCACTATTCTGGATATGGCTGAATTAGGAAACTGTCCAGTATCCTGAACATTAGCTGTTACATAATTTGAGAAGCCAATCTGAGAGTTAGGTTGTAATGTGGTGCTGCCTCTTTTCAGTTTTGCATCTGCCATCCAGTTCCTTGTGCTGTTCACGCTTAATTCAGATGTTATATTCCCCTGTATGCTATCCTCTCTCCATAAGCAACGACTTCTACTGTCGGTCGACGCACCCAATTTTTTACCAGTTAACAGTCTTAAACATATATGCCCTCCAGCAATCCATTGCATGATGAATTGACACTTAAGAAAGTAAGCTGGTATTTATGCTCAGGATCCTTAAATCGCATCACCATCCTGAGTTATGATGGAACTGCTGAACAAGGTTATCACTTATCAGGGCTGATCGTAGTCAGGATTTCTCTTAGCAACATAACTTGGAAATCGAACGATTATTAGTTATTTTATGAAATTCACCAAATTTAATGCATCTTTAGAATAAAAGGATTCTTGGAGGAAAAATGGAGCAGTTCATTCTGAAGGAAAAAAATTCTATGAGAGATGTTTGGATTCCTTTAAAAGAGTTTCACATGATAGGATTTTCCCCCTACACATTACAAGGGTTCCAACATGATGTATAACCTCATATGACAAATTCCTTTGGGAGTCCTCTCTCTCTCATCAAGTAGCATCTAATCTCAAACTTCCTTCATTTCTCTTGCGAGGAACCCATACTTCTTTGCTATAGGACATTCTAGTCCAGTTTTTGTCCTACTCCTATGTTCCGAAGAGGTCTCTGCATCCTATAGGGATCATGATCCGAATGTTCAATAGGATCCTTCTATTAGAATCAAGATCATTATTCTTGGTTGTGAAGGCCTTCATATTTGAAAAAATAGATATGAGCATAGTTTTTTCTGGGTGGGCTTAGCTTGAGAATCTTATGTTATTTGACTTAGTTACCTATCAAGCAACAATGTGGCAAGTTGTTCCTTCCTTTGTTTGCTGCTTCTCCAGTTTTTTTAGGCCTTTGCTGCTGCTCCAGTTGTGCTCCTATATGTTATTGTATCTACGTAGAACTGGGCATTAGCGGAGTGCAATGGTGTCCCCTTGCTGACCTGGTTCGACCCCTGTGGGGCGGATTATATCTCGCTGGTTTATTCGACAGGGTGGATAAACCAGTGTCTCTCGTCGTATTCTAAATAATGTGTGGGGAGGTGCTAGTACCCTTAGTTTCATTATTACTATTCTGCCTGCATCGAGTATCTAATGCGGCTGAATTTTTGTTCATGTTTCAGGATGATAATGTTCGGAATCAGCGTGAAAATGTTACACTTACCTTAGCCAATGCTCAGTCCCGTCTCAGCTTGCCTAACGAGACAGAACCGGTTAGTTCCCCCTCTTCTCATCTGAATAATTTTTTTTTTGGCATCTGGGTTGTGGAGTTCAATAAGATCCTTATCCCTGCTGATATAATATTTCATGTATTATTTGTTATTTTGGGCATTGGCATGGTCTCAAATGCAGGATATAATTTATGGCATGATCGATACAAGTTTTTATACAATAGACATCCGAATAGTGAATAACTATTATTTTGCATCGTGAATGCTAGTTTTCATACGCACAATTAGAAGCCTATTTACCTTGGTCGTCCTATATGATTGCCTGAGGGAAGAGAGAAGGTTTTGCCAGACTAAAATTGAACTTCGCAAGTAATAGACGGTTTTAAGTAATTATTGATCAGAAAAGCCTAGGCGTATTGCTCTTGTTCCATCTACTTTCAACAAATGGAGGCTCCTGAATCTTGACAAAAATGAAATCTGTGACCTACGTTATTATTCTTTTGTGGCCATTTATCAGAAATTTTAGCTGTGTAATTTAATAACCCCAACACAATATACAATAAATATGCACATGAATCTTGTAGAAAATCGACGAGAGAGCTGTTACGGAAGTTTTCTGCAAAGTTCTGGACAACTACATAAAATGGTGTAGGTTCTTGGGCAAACGTGTTGCATGGACCAGGTATGTTTACTACCTGTGAGCAGTTTTTCTTGCATACTATTGATTCCCTGGATGCTTACCTGTTATCACCTATTTTTTTGGTAGCCTCGAAGCAGTAAACAAGAACAGAAAAATCATACTGGTTGCTCTCTACTTTCTTATTTGGGGCGAAGCTGCAAATATTCGCTTCCTTCCAGAATGCTTATGCTACATTTTCCACAATGTGAGTCCCTTATCCTATGTTGATGTTGTTTCCGAGGGATGCCATGTAGAGCAATATAAACCACCAATCGGTAGGCTCTTTTCTGTAGTAGCTGGTCTGGTCAGTTTGCGACGATGCAGCTTCCATTTGCCATCTAATTTTCTTAGCTTCTTGGCAAGGTACTCTGTTTACGATTCAATTTTGTAAGCGTTAGAATGGCTCTTGCATTTTTGTGCATATCTAGCTAGTTAAATCGTAGTTCATATTATTATTTGTGGAGACTGCCACTGATGTAGCTTTCTACCATTTTTGTTGAAACTGCCTTTCTTCAGGGAACACTCATATATCCTGAAATGGATTATTATGCTATGGCACTCAAAGTTTGCTTAATGCTGAAAAAAGATTGGGAAGTAGTTTTTGTTGTAGATCCTCACTTTGCAGTAGAAAAGTGGACCATGTATTTGAGCTGATAGAATAAATGATGTGTCCTTGAGATACCACCTTCTTATTTGTCGCAAACTTAAGCTTGGCTCCTTTCCTGTTGTGTCTGAATATGTTCTTACTAGGGGAATAGTTCGTCTGTATTTCTGTAGCAATATTTTTTTGTACAGTTTGCTGAGCTTACAGATACTTCTGGCATACATTCAGATGGCAAAAGAACTTGATGGAATTCTTGATTCATCTGAAGCCGAACCTGCGAAGAGCTGTATTACCAGTGATGGTTCCACATCATATCTAGAGAAAATAATTACTCCGATATATCAAACGATGTCCGCGGTAGGTTCATTTATGGAAGTTCCAGCTTGATTTTCAATTTTGATTAACTGTTATTTCTATCATATCTGAATCAGTATTGCTTTCGTACTTGTGTGTATCTTGCTCTCTTTGGATCGACACTGATCTTTCCTAATTTCAGAATAAGGTCCTATATTCTGCTGGTACAGTTTGGTGCTTTACTGCCTTAATGTCTTAGCATTACTCGAAAACTTGAAATTGTTCACTCAGTCTTAGTTAGCTGTATGTGAAATTAGATTGTTCTTGTGAGCCATGTGGTTTCTATATTCTGTCTTGTTACTTAACACCTGCTGACCTGCGCAACAATTTTTTCCGTAGTGTTACAAGATATAAGCTGTTTACATATGACCTGACTTACTGTCTTTTTATTCTTTTCTTCTGCATTAAGGTTTTATGCATCTTATATCTTCCACAGGAGGCTAACAGTAACAATGATGGGAAGGCGGCACATTCTGCATGGCGAAATTATGACGACTTCAATGAATATTTCTGGTCTATTCTCCTAACCATTGCCTTTTGTGCTGTTTTCCCTTATATCCATTGCATCACTGTCTCTTTGTTCTGTTTCATATTTGTAGGTCACGCTCATGCTTTGAACTCAGTTGGCCACCTGCTGAGGGTTCCAAGTTTTTGCGCAAGCCTGCTAAGAGGAAGCGTGTAAGTTGATCATGCATATTGTTTTAACGGCAGTAGTAGTTTTGATGATACGTGTGGTACAAACAGCCGAACACTGAGAAACCTAGTCTTTAAAGATCAAACATTTGAATTCCTTCTTTTCTGTTACCTAGTTCTATCTGTTGTTTTGTCAGTGTGTGACATGGGCAGGGGCTTCACTGGCAGTAATAACATCACTGCCGTTAGCCCGTTGCTATAGCACAAAATGGTAGCGAATTGCCTGTTATCTTTTAGTCTGTTTCAAGGTTATTAAGTCGTTGCCTGATCGACACCTAAACGTCGCTATTTCGTCCAAGCGCTCTGAGGTGGACGACTGGGAGCGACTCCCAGGATTTCTCAGTTAGGCATGCTCGCCTGGGCGTCGTCGCGGCTAGCTGTGTTGCTCAACCAGGGGGAGATCAGCGTGATAAGCTTGAGCTTTTCCATCAGAATGGGCAAAAACTTCAGATCTGGAGGTAGCAAGTCAACGTGAGAGGGGAAACAGTTGGTGTGGCTGATTTGCTCGTGGACAGAGGAGAAGCGGAGTTGTGCAGCTGCTAGAGCATGCCATGGGGCTGCTGAGCTCGCCATTCCCGGCCATGGGCTGCTGGAGCTCGCCATGGTTCCCCGCCAGGGCTGCTGAAGCAGCAGTAGAGGTGGGTTACATGCTTACTGGTTTGGGAAGTAGGGGCGGCGGTAGAAGGGAGAGGCTGAGAGCGGAAGCTGCTAGGTTTTCTTTCTCTTATATAGTCCAGGCTGTTGGGCTTAATGGGCTGTCTCTAGTATACCTTTGGGCCAAATTGTCACACGGGAATTTGATGCCATATGTGTATAATTTCATATTTCTTACAGTATATTATTTATAATTATTTTCGCCCAACACTCAATTGTCGACATGGTGGGCGCCATGTCGACTCAACTCCACGAGCTCGATACGACCAAGTGACATGATAACTTTGTTTGTTTAAGTTTTAATCTATTTGTTTGATAACTTCTCAAGATTTTAAGTTTGACATGAATTAGTTTTAGGTTTACTTTGGGCGTTAGACATAATAGTTTAGACTTTTAGGGACAAAAGACGGGTCAGCCCTATAAATGGCTACAACCTACAACCATTGTACCTTCAGACATCAAGCAAGAAGAATAGCTCTCATCAAAAGTCTTCTTCCTCTTAGGCAAACAGTGAACGGCGATCATTGCTTCGTTTTACTATATGAAATTTTTGCAGTACTAGTGAGTAGTGACTAAGGAGTGCGCTTTGACCTAATTGAAATAAATGTACTTTTTTATTGAATATCCATCTATACCTTGTTCTGTATAATTATGGTTTTTCATACCTACGAGCCTTCTAATTTTAATTTTTTCTACAGACCGGAAAGACCAACTTTGTCGAACATCGAACTTTTCTGCATTTGTACCGCAGTTTTCATCGCCTGTGGATTTTTCTCATATTAATGTTTCAGGTCAGTTGTATGATCCTTTATTAATTTATAGGAACAAATGTATCAATAATCTGTAGCGCTGAACATCCCTTTCTGAATGGTGCTGCAGTGCTTAACTATTATAGCCTTTCACCATGGGAAGATAAACCTTAATACTATTAAAGTAGTACTTAGCGCTGGACCAGCCTTCTTCATACTGAACTTCATCGAGTGTACGCCCTCTATTTTTTCCTTCACGATCTCCCTCTTTATATGATGGCTTTTCACGTGTTATCATTTGCCTGGACTAGGACCTTGTAACATCTATATGTTCCTTATGCTCCCTTTTTTGTGGTGGCTCTTTTTTTCTTATAGGCTGCTTGGATGTGCTACTCATGTTCGGCGCATATAAGACAGCGAGAGGTTTTGCCATCTCAAGAATAGTTATTCGGTTCCTTTGGTTAGCTGCAGCTTCAACATTTGTAACATATCTTTATGTGTGAGTAATCGTTTGTATTTGTTCTTAATTCTTACCCTTTCTTAGAGTGCACTAAGTTACCTATTCATTTGAATGTTGAATATTGAACAGGAAAGTCTTGGATGAGAAAAATGCAAGAAATTCTGATTCAACTTATTTCCGGATCTATGCTCTTGTTCTGGGTGGTTATGCTGCGGTTAGGCTTGTGTTCGCATTGTTGGCCAAGATCCCAGCTTGCCACAAGCTATCCGATTTCTCTGACCGGTCACAGTTTTTCCAGTTTTTCAAGTGGATATACCAAGTATGCATGTCTTCACTCTGCATTGTGGTTTGGGAACACATATTCTTTATGTAGTCGTGTATTCATCTTGTTTCTCTTTTTTTGTACTAGGAACGATATTACATTGGCCGGGGACTTTACGAGAGTCTAAGCGACTATGCCAGGTTCTTTTCTTCCCATTATTGATTCACCAGCAGTTCTCTCATATCATCTTGTCTTCACTACTTTAGTATTTGTATTCTGTGGTGTGTTATTTACGTGACAACATTTCTTATGCAGATACGTGATCTTTTGGTTGGTCATATTTGCGTGCAAATTTACGTTTACTTATTTTCTCCAGGTGGTTATAACTGTCTTTCAGAACTCTGATGCTTACTGTTTCTCTATCTGAAGTTACTATGTTCATCGTTACATTCCGTTTTGCAGATTCGTCCTTTAGTTGAACCAACCAATATAATTGTGAAACTCCATGATTTGGAGTATTCCTGGCATGATTTTGTATCGAAGGGTTAGTAGATTTGTACATATCACACAAACAGTGTTGTTTTATTTACTCCACATCTTTTTTTGAGGGTATAATTTGTTCCACGTCTTTATCAAGGAGACAAGGGTTATCATCTTATTTACCCAAGTACACTAGCAATGCCACTACCATGCTGATGATGTTTTTGTAGGAAATAAAAATGCTTTGACCATTCTCAGTCTGTGGGCACCGGTTGTTGCTGTAAGTTTTCCTGCATTGACCTTCAATCTTATTGGAGAGAAAAAGTGAACTTTGCAAACGATACATTACTTTACCTTATTTGTATATTCAGATATACCTGATGGACATTCACATTTGGTACACTCTTTTATCTGCTCTTGTTGGTGGCGTTATGGGTGCTAGAGATCGCCTTGGGGAGGTACTATCACCTGCTTGTGCTTTTCTTGCTTTGAAACTGGATATCCCTCTCACATGTGCCAATTTATTGCAGATTCGCTCAATTGAAATGCTTCATAAACGTTTTGAGAGCTTTCCGGAAGCTTTTGCAAAAACTCTTTCCCCACAAAGGTCCTTAATCCTACTCGTTAAAATTGTGTCATCTTGAGGGGCTATGTAGCTAAAGAACAAATTAAGAGTCTTCGCACATCTGCTGCCATCAAGTTTAATTTGATTTATTTTTCAATTTTCATTCTCCATTGCAGGATATCTAACAGGCCAGTTGCTCAGGTAAACAAACGCCAGCTTATCACATACTGTGTCTGTCACTTCCTTTAGATTTAGAAGATTGTTCCACAGTACATTTCAAGATGTCTACCCTTACACCTGCACACACACATCTAATTTCTGATTACAGCAAGTGCTTACGATTAGTTTTATGACCTGATATGTTCTAAACAGGTTTGTTTAACTCAATTTAGCTAAGCATGCCACTCTATTTAAGCTTGTATCGCTAACACTAAGTTCACTTAATTTTCTTAAACTCTGATGAAGTGATTATGGCCTGAACATAGTATTGTTTAAAGTTTTTTATCTTTAAAATGATCAAGGTAGCTGATTCCTGACAAGTGTATTTGAATGTACTGACTTTTTTATCACCCTGAACACTAGGATTCAGAAGCTACTAAGATGTATGCCTCAATATTCTCCCCATTTTGGAACGAGATTATCAAGAGCTTGCGTGAAGAGGACTATGTCAGTAACAGGTACATGAAACACAGCTTAATCCTACCACTTCTAGCTAACCCATTTGGCATTTGCTTCGATGTCATGAAAGGATTTTCTTTTCAGGGAGATGGATCTGCTTATGATGCCAAGTAATTGTGGAAATTTAAGACTTGTGCAGTGGCCGTTGTTTCTTCTTACTAGCAAGGTATCCTAATTGTCATTAATTATATCCGTTTTCTTTCGCAAGAACAGATCTTTACGTATCAGGAACCAGTGTCTTGACTGCCATGACTCTGTTGGTTGCTTCATTTGTAGATCATGTTGGCCAATGACTATGCATCGAACTGTAAAGATTCCCAATACGAGCTGTGGCACAGAATATCAAAAGATGAATATATGGCCTATGCTGTCAAGGAATGCTACTACAGCGCAGAAAGAATTCTTAATTCTTTAGTTGATGCTGAAGGGCAACGTTGGTATGTTTTCTCACTGAAAGATGAAGCATCTGATACTAACATCAACTTTATTCGATGGTTGCCCTAAATTATGTCTTCACTTAGTTATTTGTGATACACACACACAAATTTTTGATACATACTCCTGATCTATGTACAGGGTCGAACGTCTTTTCCGAGATCTCAATGAAAGCATAACACAGAATGCACTTTTGGTGACTATAAATCTGAAGAAGTTACAGTTAGTCCAATCACGACTTACAGGCCTGACAGGGCTTCTGGTAAGATTGTCACACAAGTGCTATACCTGGCACCTCCACATTTCCACATGATTTCTTTTTGGTCGAGGGTTGTTTATCCAGCTGTTTCCTGTTTCTTAAATTTATAGCAAGGCATCTTGAATGATAGTCTGATGTATATATATATTAGATACGCGATGAGACCGCTGATCGCGCAGCTGGTGTTACGAAGGCTCTCCGTGAGCTGTATGAGGTTGTTACCCACGAGTTTCTTGCACCAAACTTAAGGTATGCAATGGAAAAACACCTTTTGATTGCTGAAAGATATGTGTTTGGCAGTTCCACTTTATTTTCTGGTACAAATGTGTCTTCTCTTGCTGCAGGGAACAATTTGATACATGGCAATTACTGCAAAGAGCTAGAAATGAAGGGCGTCTATTCTCCAAGATTTTCTGGCCAAAGGATCTGGAAATGGTACCCCCACCTCCCCTGGACAACCATGTGAAAATTGCTTACTGAATTTTTTTCTTGTGCTACCACCTCTTGTGGTGCTACCGTGCTACCAAATTATGGCATCACCACTAAAATGTCAGGATTTTTCTAGATGTTTTTGGCATATTTTATGATGCTTCTGTGTGTCCATAGCATAGCAGCAAGCCAGCAACCCTAAAGGGATAAAGGGTGATAGGATACAAAATTTTCTGACTGCTTACTCTTGTATGTTCTTACTAGAGCTGTGTATTTGTGCTTGCAGAAAGAACAAGTTAAGCGTTTACACTTACTTCTGACTGTTAAAGACTCTGCTGCAAACATTCCAAAAAATTTAGAAGCTCAGAGAAGACTGCAATTTTTCACCAATTCTTTGTTCATGGACATGCCAGAAGCAAAGCCTGTCTCTGAGATGATCCCCTTCTGGTACTATAAATGCTTACAAACTTCATGCTCTCACGGAATATGATCGTATTAACACTTAGTTATTTTGTGCAACAGTGTCTTTACCCCGTACTACAGTGAGACGGTACTTTATAGCATGTCCGAGCTGTGTGTTGACAACGAAGATGGCATTTCTATACTTTTCTACCTTCAAAAAATCTTTCCTGGTACTACTATAATACTTAATCTCCACTACTTATTGCCACTTGTAATCCACAATGGTTATTTTGCTTTTAACAAATCTTTTATGTGCTTGTTGTACTTTTGCTCTTCAAATGCTTGCTTGCATGTGCTATTGGGTAACTTCTTGACTTTTGAATGGCTTGTTGCTTCTGATTCTTGTTCATCTAAATATCCATTAGTTGTGACTCATCAAGATGTTCTAGCCAATTTAGGAATATTACTTATTTTGATATCTGGGTAAGGAATGGGTTGCTTTAAATTAGCAGATATGCAGAATAAGTTACGTAGAGTGAACCATTGTAAATATAGCTCCAATTAATTACCACAAATTTCCCACATGTCAACATGTGTGGTTGCCTGAAACATTTCTGTCAGGTCACCTCAAAGAAGAAAGTGTTTCCCTTTTTTATTGTACCAAAATACTGATCAAGTCGTTAGGTTTACACCAGGCACGTAATTTGTAACTCACTTTTGCTGCAATCAGACTGTCATAAACAAAACATGCCCTTAATTTCGATGGGTATATGCCCTGGTTTTTTATTTGGTTTGCAGATGAGTGGGCAAACTTCTTAGAACGAATTAACCGTGGAGAATCATCGGAAGAAGATTTTAAGCAGAGTTCAAGTGATACCTTAGAACTGCGGTTTTGGGTATCATATCGTGGCCAAACTTTGGCAAGGACAGGTCAATTTGTTGTTTTATTTCTGTTGCTTGCAACTGAATGCTCATATTTTAGCAGAATATGTGTAGTAAATGCTAAAATGATCCATAAGCTTCATTTTGGTGCCAATCTGCATGTTTTTTTTTGTCTTTGTAATTGATATATTTGTTGACTTAGTATTTCTTGCAGTGCGTGGAATGATGTACTACAGGAGAGCTTTGATGTTACAGAGTTACCTGGAGAAGAGATATCTTGGAGGTGTGTGTATAGTTTGCTGTTGTAGTAAATCAATTGAACGCGTTTCCTCGTGAATTTCATCCTTTTGTTTGTTCTATCAGGCATTGAAGATGGGTACTCTGCAGCTGAATATATTGACACTCAAGGCTTTGAATTATCTCCAGACGCACGGGCCCAGGCAGATCTTAAATTTACTTACGTTGTTTCATGTCAAATATATGGACAGCAGAAGCAAAGGAAGGCTCCAGAGGCTGCGGATATTGCTCTTTTATTGCAAAGGTTAGTTTCTTGACATGTATTTCTTGTGTAGGCTGTAATATAGATCACATGGACAAACGATCTTTAATTCTTTTTGCTTATCAGGTGAGTTTACTAAGATGACCATGGTCTTCTTTCTTTCGTTTTCATTATCTGGAGTTCCCTTACAAGTTTTCGACTGTGATTGATGCTATGCGACTTTTAAACTGTTCCACTGGATAATACTGACTACGTTTCATTATAATTTGTAGAAATGAGGCCCTTCGGGTGGCTTTCATACATGAAGAAGATAGTGTATCAAGCGGTGGGCATCCTATAAAAGAGTACCATTCCAAGCTAGTAAAGGCTGATATTCACGGGAAAGATCAAGTTAGTAAACTTCTATGTTTTGTATTATTTGTTTACCAATTCTTTGGTGCATTTTTTACCTGGTTGGAATCAATGATGATCCACTACTCACTCCCTTCTTGTGATCCCACTTATCATGTTTATCGCCTGAGCTTTATGATGATTCCCCTTAGTTATTCTCGTAAATATACCCTTCTCAAATAACTGGTAATACTGTTCTCTCCTGTTCATATATTGAATACGATAAAGAAAATAATAGCTGTTTGTAACAGTTCCGGTTCCTTGCTACTGCATTTCCGCTGGTAGCGGTCCCTCCATTTGCCGATCTACCAAACCATCTCCACTTCTGGCAGTAATCACTGATGTTCTTGTAGCCTTAACCGCTGCTTGTATAAAATTTGATTATCCAAAATATAGAAGAAATTTAGTTTCTTGCCATCCACAATGTATTTTACCGACGCTACTTTTCATTAACCTTTTATGCTTTATTTTTCTGTAACTGGTGTATACATAGGAAATATACTCCATTAAACTGCCTGGGAACCCCAAGCTTGGTGAGGGGAAACCTGAAAATCAAAATCATGCTATAATCTTTACTCGTGGAGATGCTGTACAGACAATCGATATGAATCAGGTATACTATTCTTCTTCAGCATTAACAGTACCCTTAAACCAATGACCTTCTCGACTCTCAGTTCCTCACTAAATGTATCAGCTGTCTAGATTTTCTGTACTTCTATTACAGTAATAACATCCTTATATGACATAATGGTTGTTTTTAGGTTGCTCATTTCATTTCTAAGTATTTCTCGATACGTAGATGCTGAGCTATGCATGATTCTGTTAGTGTTACAACTTACATTCTGTGCCTTTCTTGGTAAATTTTGCCATACAGATGATATTCTATGCTTTTATTTGCTTGAGTTTTTCGTGAGTAGAAAGGAGTTTGTTACGTAAAAGCTGTAAGGGGAATATACAACCATATGCGTTGCACTAGATACCTCCCCTTTATCATATGCGTGTTACACAGTATAGATGTTTAAGATGCTTCTTTATAACCCAAATCAGCCCTGATTGATAGAAGTTCTCATGTAGGATAATTACTTGGAGGAGGCAATGAAAATGAGGAATTTACTTGAAGAATTCCGTGCTAACCATGGAATACGTTATCCCACAATTCTAGGTGTGCGTGAACATGTGTTTACTGGAAGGTATTATTTGACTATTCTCAGTTATTTTACCAACTATGGACATGTTTGTTCTTTCTGTATCAACCTGTTCGATTTTATTTTGCTACAGTGTGTCTTCGCTGGCGTCATTTATGTCGAAACAAGAAACTAGTTTCGTTACTCTGGGGCAACGTGTTCTTGCTTACCTCAAGTAAGTAAACGTTGTAACTATGCTGTGGCTTGCTGTAGCGAATATCCATGCTCATTGTTACTACTCCCTCCGTCCCAAAATAAGTGTCTCAAGTTTGCCTAAAAGTGGATGTATCTAGACATGTCTAGATACATCCACTTTTAGGCAAACTTGAGACACTTATTTTGGGACGGAGGGAGTACATTTTCTCTTTCTACCAATGAACGTGACAATAGTTTCATTGTGACGCAATTTAATTGCATTCTGTTATCCTTACCCAGGGTTCGAATGCACTACGGACATCCAGATGTTTTTGATCGGATATTTCATATAACCAGAGGCGGCATTAGCAAGGCTTCCCGGGTGATTAATATTAGTGAAGATATATATGCTGGTTCGTATTTTGTGCTCTATACAGTTAAATTACATCATGAATGTGCTGCAGTACTGCAAAAAATTTCAAGACATGTTCTATTTTAAGCACCTAAAAACTGAGACCGTCAACTCTGTTATTTATCTCACAGGAGATAGGATGATAGGCGACGTTGATAGCTAACCATTAGTTTGGATCACTAGTGTTATCCATACATAGATACCGAAAACAAATACTTTATTCTTTTAAGCTTGACTTGTAAGTGTTAACCAATTTGCAGGATTCAATTCAACTCTCCGCCAGGGTAACATCACACACCATGAATATATCCAGGTTATCAATTCTTTTCACTTTTTATTACGAAGTCTATAAGATCAATAATAGGCATTTAGGTGATGCCACATGTATATCCATTATGGTTTGCACAATACGGTGGCCCAGAAGATGGCTGTTTGACATGATAAGGCATGTGCACGTGGAAAGTTTGTTTTCAAAGATGTCAATATGTGTATTACAGAAAACACATGTGGAACTGCATATACAGCACATGCATCAGTTTCAGTTATTTTCTTTCTGGATGGTGCACATGAGCTAACATGCTTTACAATTCGTCATTTTTTAAAGTGCAGTTGTGTGTTTATTTGCTTCAGGTTTGAACATGCCATTATTTGTATATCCCCCAAAAATGTAATAATTGGTTTGCTTCTTTCCAGGTTGGGAAAGGACGGGATGTTGGTTTGAACCAGATTGCACTGTTCGAGGGGAAAGTTGCTGGTGGTAATGGCGAGCAAGTCCTCAGTCGAGATGTGTATCGTCTAGGGCAGCTGTTTGACTTCTTTAGGATGCTAACCTTCTTCTACACCACAGTTGGGTTTTATGTCTGCACAATGGTATTCCTCCCTTCCACCCTGCATCCTCGAGTTTACTTTACTCTGTTGTTGCTCGGTTGTGCCTGAATCATATGTTATAGTTTTATACATCTTTAACGGAGTAACCAACTCACGTTGAATACATGCATTCAAACGAATTATTTTATCATGAGTTGCTCCTGCGCCGGCTTAGATATGCGTAGTACCATTAATTGATAGTATATTCTGAATTGGTTTTGGTTGCATCACCGTCCTAAATCCACCCAAATTTGCTTGAGGCTATAAAGATGGGTACCAGAGTGGCGTAGAAACTGGATCCTTGTTGGGTATTCTCAGTTTAGGATTTAAGCAAACTTCTAAGTCAACTTCTTTGAGATTGATACTTTAAGTCCTTCACCTAAAACCTATATATGTTGAAGGACTTTTGGGTATAGTTCATTGGTTGTTACGTAGACGTCTTGTTCTTATCTTGCCTGCTACCATGTTACCAATCTCATGCACTTGATAGCTAAGAGTGTGCCTATAAATAAACTACGCTGTAATGATGAGCCTGATTTAAACATTGTGTTGAAAATTGGATTTGGCTGGCTATATTTAATAATGCCTTTATTTACAGGATTTCAGTAGCATACATATATATATCTAATAATGCCTTTATTTACATGTTCATTTTTGTTAATTACTATAAGTTGTTGACATATTTCTTTGTGTACGTGTGCATGCAGATGACTGTTTTAACTGTGTATATCTTCTTGTATGGGAGGGTGTATCTGGTAAGTTTCGAATTCCTACCATGTTATGCATCTAGTTGATGCATATTCGCTTCTATGCTGTCTTATAATTGTAAATTGCACCTGACACTTTTAGGCACTCTCTGGACTCGACTTTTCAATATCTCGCCAAGCCAGGTTTCTAGGAAACACTGCCCTTGATGCTGCTCTGAATGCTCAGTTTTTGGTCCAGATTGGTATTTTTACAGCTGTACCAATGATAATGGGTTTCATTTTGGAGTTGGGGCTAATGAAGGTGTGCTCTTTGTTTCTTCCTGCTTCTTACATGGTGATCCTGATCCTGTCTTCACGTTATAATTTTAATCCCGTGCAGGCTATTTTCAGTTTTATTACAATGCAACTACAGTTCTGCTCAGTATTTTTCACCTTTTCACTTGGAACTAGAACACATTATTTTGGGAGAACAATCCTTCATGGTGGTGCAAAGGTACAGACGACGTGTTAATGTTTTACAAATGTTACTTCTTCGAAATCTTCTGACACATGATCCTCTACGCAGTATCGTGCTACTGGACGAGGTTTTGTTGTTCGTCATATAAAGTTTGCTGACAATTATAGGCTCTATTCTCGAAGCCACTTTGTCAAAGCGTAAGTCGCTACTTTCAATCAATCAAGTGATTTTTTTCAGGAGGTTCATCTGCATGAGTAATAGCCACACAAATCTATCTTCACCACATGGAATAGCGCACAGCTTTAGTGTTGCCATATTGCTTGTTAGTATTGTCGTACTACTGTGTATAACCTGATTGTATGCCGTCTATTGACATTAGTGAGGAATAGTCTGGTGGGTGTATGTGCTAGTATATCCTGATTGTATTCCACAAGCACTGAATTTGTGTTTGAAGGAAAAATCGGTTAGCATTTGCAGATACACTTTGGGCGTGTTTGGTAGCCCGGGCCAACCCAGCAATTCTCAGCCCAACCGAGATTTCTGAAAATTCGGCTGTTTGGTAGCCCGGTTCTCCCGTGTGGGCACTGCCCAACTGACCCCGAAAAGAGCTCTCAGCCCTGCCCGGTAGAGAAGCTCGAATCGAGCTTCGCTGCTCGGCAGGGCTGAGCTCGCCCGGAAAATGCCCACCCGCGCCCCGCACCTGGGCCAAAACCAATAGGGGTCAACTTCCCCGACCCTCATTTCCCCCCAACCCGCTCCTCTCTCACTGTGCTCCCGCCCGCTGCCACCTCCTGCTCTCGCCTGCCGCCACTTCCTGGATGCCGGCCTCTGCCGCCTCCTCGTCGACGCCAGCCTCCGCCGCCTCCCCGTCGACGCCGGCCTCCGCCGCCTCCCCGTCGACCCCGGCCCCCGCCGCCTCCTCATCGACGCTGGCCTCCGCCAAAACTCGCACTGCCGCCACCTACTCCTCCCCTGGAACCCCGCGACCTCGTCGACGCCGGCCTCCGCCCAAACGAGCACCGCCTCGACGAGCACGGACGAGCACTGCCGCCGCCTCCCAGCCACGGCCTCCGCCCCCGCGTCCCAGCCACGGCTTCGGCCCGCCCCGCGTCCCAGCCATGGCCTCCGCCAGGGACGAGCACCGCCTCGGCCGCCACGGCTCGTCACGGTCGCCGCATCGACTCCACCGGCGCCGCCTCGCTCCGCCCGACGTCCCTACTGCCGGAGCGCCGGCGGCGGCGAGCTAATCGGCCACGATGGGGTGGTTGGAAGAATCGAGGACGGGATTGCTTTTTTAATTTCTGTTTAGTGTCCTTTTTGTAAGAATTTGGTTCTATTTGTAATATATAAATCCTGGAGTTATTGGATCTATCTATAAAACTGTGATATTTGTTATCTCAGCACATACAGCCTACCAAACACTATCTCATCTCAGCCTGTCTAAACACACACAAGCCACCAAACACACACAAAAATCTCAGCCCAACATGTATGAGGGCAGCTTGGCCCAGTTGAGAAAGCCATGTTGGGGTCACCCGGTCTACCAAACACACCCTTTGTAAATTCTGTAATCTTTTGATGGACACAGCAAAGGTTTGCTGGAAATTACTGGAGTGGTTAAAATTATTAGTGTAGGAGAGTTAAAGGGGGATGGAATTCTATTTTCCTTTGGAAATTAACTGAGCCCAGCTGTCGGTAGGTCAATTCTGTCTTCTCTTGTTTCTCTCCAAGTACAAATAAAACTTCTCACTACCCCTAATTTCTAAATTTCAAAATATTAAGATTTAATTGTTCCATTGCGTTGCACCAAATGGCAGCAACTTTGCAGTGTTCATTGCTAAACTATCGATTTCATGATTCTCTTCAGCAAATGCAAACCAATTGTAATGTCGTGGAGTCAGTTTTGTGACTTTTTTGATGATATTGCAGGGTTCTGACTAAGTCAGTGCATTGAATCTTCAATTCCAGTTACAGTGTTCTGCTAACATTACTTGATCAATCTGATGGATATATTATTGCAGGCTTGAGGTTGCTCTCCTGCTCATTGTCTACATTGCGTATGGATACACGAAGGGCGGGTCATCATCCTTTATTCTTTTGACTGCCAGTAGTTGGATAATGGTTATATCCTGGCTTTTTGCTCCGTACATTTTCAACCCTTCTGGTTTCGAGTGGCAAAAGTATGCTAAAGACCAATCCTATCTTTTCCCTTAAGTTTTGTTGGCACTCAAGCTAGATGACCATGATTGGGAAACTGAGAGTTTTTCCATTTTTCCTTTTATAAAGAATATCATAACTACTGTGAAGAAACTTATGAAATTATAGGATGAAAATATATGCACACTCATCATGCTAGTCTTAGAAATATGAATATAAGATGCATTTTGTTGATTCACATTGCATGGATGTAATTGCTACTGTTGTATTTCTGGTATTTCTGCTTTACTTTTACTGACTCCCGTTTTTTAACGTCAGAACTGTTGAGGACTTTGATGATTGGACAAATTGGTTATTTTATAAAGGTGGAGTTGGTGTAAAGGGAGAAAATAGCTGGGAATCTTGGTGGCTTGAGGAGCAGGTCAGTAACCATGCCGTTGTGTGCGAAAATCTATTTATTTAAGCTATGTTCTTCTTTTTCTTTTCACTTATACAATTTTTTGTACTTATATAATGTGTTTATACAGGCTCACATCCAGACATTTAGGGGACGTATCCTGGAGACTATCCTGAGCCTGAGATTTCTTATATTCCAGTATGGCATTGTGTACAAGCTTAAACTGACTGCACATAATACATCTCTGGCAGTAAGTGAAGATCTATCTCTTAGTACTTCTTGATTGTAGAAGAATTTATTTGCTTTCTTAGTTATCTGTTTGTGTGCTGCTTTACACCAGATATTTTCTACCCGCTCTTCTATGTCCAGCTTAAATGTGGATAATTACACATTGATCTTATAGTATGTCAGTGGACCCCCTCGTTTTCGCTCCATAGTTGTTTCTGATGATTGTTTTTATGTGCAAGTTGAATAAAAAAGCTTGGAATTTGACGTTGTACATGTACTTACATGTTCAATTAAGCAACATTACAATAATATAACCTATCTAATGCCTTCTGTTATTGGTCAGATTTATGGCTTCTCATGGATTGTACTTCTTGTTCTGGTCCTCCTATTTAAGGTTTGTTATATTATTTATTTATATTTTCATCTATTGCACGATTATACATTATAGGAACCAATTTGCCTAAGCTAGCTCTATTGTGTTTCAGCTTTTCACTGCAACTCCTAAGAAGTCGACTGTCTTGCCGACTTTTGTTCGGTTTCTACAAGGCCTCCTTGCACTCGGCATCATTGCAGCAATTGCTTGCCTTATTGGATTTACAGATTTCACAATTGCTGATCTATTTGCAAGCGCACTAGCTTTTCTAGCAACTGGATGGTGTGTTTTATGTGTAAGTGCAACAGTCTTTTCTTTCCCTTTTCTACATTGCATGTACTTTCTGTCTTGTTGCATTTCGCTGCATACCTCCCAACTTGCTGCTTCTCATTGCAGCTGGCTATCACATGGAGGCGCTTGGTAAATACCCTTGGGCTCTGGGACTCTGTCCGCGAGATAGCTCGGATGTATGATGCTGGGATGGGTGCTGTTATCTTCGCACCCATCGTGTTTTTCTCGTGGTTCCCCTTCGTATCCACCTTCCAGAGCCGCATCTTATTCAACCAGGCATTCAGCCGCGGTCTGGAGATTTCCCTCATCTTGGCGGGAAACAAGGCAAATCAGGAGTCATGAAAAGCCCCATCTGCTCTGCCTGTGTGGTGTGCTGTATATTGTTGGTAGTTGACTAGCGACACTAGGTTCGAACAATGTATGTACATAATGTCTCCAGTGATTGGACGCTAATCGCGCGTGGATCTAATGCTTGCTTAGACATGTGCATATTCGCCTCTTGCTTGTAGTTGAGAGTAACTGATGTAATTTGGATCCTCTGGCGATTTGTGTCGCCTGGTAGTAGTATTCTCACTTTGAGTAACGATGAAATCTTTCCTCTAGGCTTCTAATGTATGGTTCTGAAATGCTTGTTTTTTATGCCTCCTGTATCTGTTACCTTCCTACAGAATTAAGCTGGCTGCCAAGAAGTTAAGATGCTAAGAGCATTTCTACTAGCAATACTCTCGATAACTAAGCTGTGGAACTTGAACTGAACCTGAGCAAGACAGGAACTGCCTAATCGAACAGAAGCTGCTAATCAAAGAAACTTGCTGATATATATTCTTCTTTTTTCCAGTTTACTACATCCATATAATGGCACTGGGTTCATCTCCACATCACCCAAAAGTATAAGAGGTTGATGTAAACTTTTGCAGATTGATGGTGGTTCTCTGCAAGCAACACTTGCCGGCAAGGTGAGCAACAAACAAGCCAACAAGTAATCTAAGCACGGCTTCACAATCCAGGACACGTCATTCAACTGTTGGATCGATCGCCTCTGTTTGTCCAGTTATGCAGCCGATCCTAGGCTAGGTTTGGTTAAATTTCTGATGAACTGTGTCACCTTTCGATGAGATGTAAAAAGAAATGGTTTGGTAAATGTGCACATGTATCAAGTAACTAACTAGGGGTCGTAACTAGGAACTGACTGGCTGTTATACCACGTGAAGGATCAGAACACCTTTTTTAGCGGATCAAGATGATGATCTGTGCTGAGAGATCGATGATGACTGTTTGATCGTTATCCGTTACTGCAGTTTAATTACCTGATCTGTGCGTTTTACCAGTGAGTGATCATGCATGCTGTTTGTGACACTAATTGTAATGCCTGATGACTATTTAACTTCAATGAGAATATGTTAGCTTTCTTCTTCTGTAACAACAGGAACTGTAATTAGGAAAGCTTTCATGGTTCTGTATTTTCTATGGACGAGTTGGCTAATTAAGTTGGTGCATAAAGTTTTGTGTGTTCTTTAAGACTCGTTGCATTTTTTTCCGAAACGGAGGCAAAAACTGTGCCTCATCTCGATAATTAAGAAAGGAGTTTAACAAGTTTTGAGGTCACAATTTTTTAATATGTTTATTAAGGGTTTGTTGCATTTTTCTACAAGAATACACCCTGGAAGGTGTATTAAGCTCATAGAAGAAATGCCAAGAGGCATGGGCAGCACCATTTCCAACACTTTAGCCGTCAACAAGAGGTGACAACCCTCGAAACTGTTATTGTTCTCCATTTTCTTAAAAAGTATTATCCTCCATAGAAACTGTTTATCAGGCTTATAAAAATATATGAATCTGTAAGCGGCCGATCAATAGACTGCATTTTCAAAAGTGACATTTGCGCCTCTCTAGTTTTCTTCGTGGATGATGCAACGAGATTGAGAGCGAGATCTAGCCAGAGGTTCTTTAGGTTGGAAACACACGGCATTATTCCTGCATCGATCATAAGGTAGGTATGTGGTTGCTCCTTTCTAGGTCCATGGTTTACCTACTAAATATCTTGCCATCCCTTGTGATTACACTAACTGCTGCTCAAGTGGGACTGGATTATATATAATTCTCAAACTTTATATGATGTAGTAATAGGTAGTGGATTAATATTCTCGCAAAAAAAGATTAATACATTTTCAGGATAACTGGTGAAAATGACGTCACCACTGAGAGGAAAGTTTATTTGTATATGTATCCTGTCAGAGCAGCACAAATCAGAGACAGCTTCATTGAACTGGGGACGGTGTTGAAATGTGAGAGTTTTTTCTTGGTGCAATGATTAGTTTGTCACTTGTTAAGAAGATCTTAGTATGCTAAATTAACTGGCTTTCTGATGGAGTGCCCACGTTTTCTTACTGATCTGACAACAGCAACAAAAGGTACCTTTAGACTGTAGAGAAGCCGTGACTCGATCAAAGTAGGAAGTCAAAGCAGTACATCGACATGGCTAATTACCTTTATTGGTTAACCCAGGATTAGGATGAGGATGCTACTATTTCTAACTTACAGAGCAGACCAAATGCTACTTAATTATTACCAGATCTACCAGAAAAGAGATATAATTACCACGTGACATACTTGGTAAGCAACCCAAAAATGAAAAATATTTGAAGTGACATAATTCAGACATATCGATGGTCAAAACGTCACCACCTAAAACGGTCGGCTGACGTACGGCTGCGGAGCAAAAGTATAATTTGCCTGTTGTTCTGAATTACCACCTCCATGTGTTTGTCGGTTTGTCCGAAACAAGGTAATTACATAATTCACGGCGGCAAAATGCAAATCCTTACAGTTTTGGAAGTCTGAGGCCCCGGAGATATTGGTCTCGCGCTTAGATAGGTTAACCGGTCAAAATCATAATCTTGTGTGGTTGGTCCGCCTATGTATGTCACAGACACAGTATTTTTCCTTATGAGTAGGAATCAGCTCTTTAGTCCTTTCCACGCCTCCCAAAAGCTGCACAATCTCGAGAGTTTTATATGTCTTGGCTTTAAGATTCCACTTTGTTGCAGAAAAAGTCTCAGTTTGACACACATTGGTACGAAGCCAGACTCAAAATGCCAAGTTTTTTTTAAAGACAACTCACAATGCCAAGTTGACCACGCACTGCAGCCATCATATGCGTTTCCTATTGTTCTTTTTTTTCTCATGGGGTAGGTAAAAATCTCTGCATGCATAGCACCATACACTTGTGGACAGTGTCGCATAGGTGGCCGTGTTGCTACCAGGAATTCCTGGGATTCAGGCATCGGAATCGTACATGTATTGTACACATTTCGTCGTACGTATATCAGCGCTCTTCAGGCATGGGTAGATACGTATGAAGGTCCCTGTATGCTTCCTGTTGAACAATTATCCCTAGCTAGTAGGGTTGCAATGTGGCGCCCGTACCCGGGTCACATAACAGCAAAATAGGAAAAATCTTGTTATAACTAACCTGCTGGGATTTGAACGATTTGCGCTAAAAACGTGCTAAGCGGGCCTATGCGGGACCGCCGCTAACAACCCTGCTAGCTAGTTCGTTTGTCATTTGCCACACCATGGGTAGATACGTATGAAGGTCACTGTATGCTTCCCGTTGAACAATTATCCCTAGCTTGTCCGTTTGTCATTTGCCACAGCACGTGTGGTCTTGTCCAAATCTCACCTGACCAGCTGAAAGCGAGATCCAGGAGAAGTTCCTGGACATGTACTTATCTCAGATGAAGCTAAATGCGTGGCCAGAAAAATTGCACTTGGAAGTTTCTGTCAAGTAATCCCGTCCTTTGCTTTTCTTAGCAAAAAGAAACTTCTTAAACTGCTAATTGAAAAGGAAATATAATTTTTTTTGCAGGCAAAGTGGTTTAAACTCTAACCACTTTGTCAAGTCCAAAAAGATTGCAAGCTTTCTGATGATAAAGTGGATTTGATAGGCATATAGAAGATGGCTGCTAAAAGGATGCTAATTAAGTTATAGGGTTCTTAGCATAGAGGCCAAATCAGATGAGAGCATATCTATGAATGCAGGTCAAGTGCAAGCTGCATGGACAGTCAATAGCTTGTGGTACCCGGAGATGAGGCCTCTACCTACTGTCTAACTAATTTGTGTGACTTGTGGTCCAGGGCCACAAAAAAAGAAATAGATATACATATCTGTACATAAAAGCTGTGTCAAGTTATGTGAAGCAAAGACATCAGGGTCACAAGTAGCTGCCGTCCTAACTAAAAGTGCACTCAAGCAGCATAACCATTGATATTCTTGCACTGCCCCCATCACAAAAGGAATCTAACCTAGCTTAGGCAAGAGCGCAGGCACAAGCAAACAAGACATGCCGAAACTGCCCAAGGACATTGGAGACAGTGATGTTTAATGCTTCTTTTGCTTCTATGTGTTGAAATATATGTAAAACATAGCTAATTAGCATTACTTTCGCATTTGTTCATTAGAATTTAAGTAGCATCAGACGTTTGAGTTAACAAACTATTTCCCTGATCTTACCACCCCATCTGAGAATTTTCTGATAGGTGGGACAACTTGTCATCATCATTATCACATATATTACATATTACGCAAAGAAATCTAATACACAACGTATTTTAGGACGGAGAGAGGTATTTTCCTGTTTGTCCCTTTGGCTTCCTAGATATTCGAGTTGAGTTTGATTAATGAGGCGTCAGCTACATTAACTACTAATAGTGTATGAGACTACAAGTATTTGCCCACATTTTTCCTTTTGGCTGACTTGTTTTTGGTGCTGGTCAGTAATAATTTTGGGCATGAGAGGTAGAGAAATGCTAGAAGATTAATAAGGTAACTTTCTCCACTTTGACAAGCTAACTAGATCGGTACCCATCCTTCTCCAACTCCAACTAACCATTTTTTAAGTATTATACCGTTTGCATGTTATCATATATATGCATGCATGTGTCCCTGGTTAGTACAAGTGATGTGTCAGCTAGTCAATTCTCCTCCAACAAGTAACCTCGTTTTCAGAAGACCTCAGAGAAACAGAAGCTATATTGGATGTATGCATGAAACCCTCTTTTTCTTAATATTGTTTTCTATAGTGTACATATATGTACGTACAAAGTAGTATGGAAACTTCTCTTAATTAGAACATATATTCATGATCACAAATACAGATATATTTCATATACCCTGATGCAAAATGGAAGGTCTACAATATGTCTTATGTAGCAGCCTTACGATTATTGTCGCAAACTCAAAGTACTCCCTCCGTTTAGGTGTATAAGGCCTGCTACAATCAGCGCTGCGACCAAGGCGCACGATGATACGGCCTGAGAAAAGCTATAACTAATTTTTTCAGCCAATCGGTCTGGGGTAGTTAGTACACGGAGATGAAACAACAACCAATGGCTCGCGTCAAAAGTCATGGGCCCTTTGCATGCAGCAGAACGGTCCAACCACATGCGAGAATCTACCGCATGCAGTGCAAGCGCTATAATTACTGCTCTAATTAATCGGGTCATTAACTGCTAATTGGGGCCTTAAGATGGCATAGTTTCTGAACAAATAGATTTTGATAAGAGGCCTAATACACCTAAACGGAGGGAGTACTTAACAATGAAGACTAATTAATGTTGGACTCACAAGACCAACATCGATGAAATCAATATTTCAATACCGTGACGACCTGAGTTTAGCTTCAACACGCAAGGGAAGTCCATACTCACCAATCATATCGTGTCTCATGAAGAAGTAAAGGTGATGAATAGTCACACTCACATACACTTTGCTGTCTGGAAAGAAGAAGGTGTGTTTTGATTTATGTCACGAGCTATTATTACATATATATTCCCTCCTTATAAAACCCAAAAGAGGAATCAACAAAAGAACTAAGTAAACAAAAATGAACATTAATTGTAGTGAGTGTGTGTACATATGTATGTCCTTTTGTTCTTTTTTTGTACATGACTAAAAGTGTGGACCAAACCACCTTTTTCCCCTATCAACAAACAAACTTCACATCTTCGATGTCGATCAAACTGTGCATCAAATCCAACAATTAATTGTCCCTCTCCTTTTGCATTATTTCTGTATTCTTCATTTCCCTTCTACCTACCCATCACAGCTCATTTGAGTTCAGCCATGACATTTGCCTGGACCAAAGACAAGAGAATTAATCATGTTAGCCAAGTCTAGGTTAAAATTCGCACAATTTAATTTGACAA
This sequence comes from Poa pratensis, assembly GCA_947311845.1. NCBI lineage: Eukaryota > Viridiplantae > Streptophyta > Magnoliopsida > Poales > Poaceae > Poa > Poa pratensis. Next base: position 48,889,444 of record CAMZMU010000085.1, on the reverse strand, counting down.
AAAATCAAGCTAACATATACGCTTTGTATCTTATGAGCCTAAGTAATTTAACTATCGTCAAATTGGAAAAGGGAAAAACCCATAGGGAAGTACTCCGTATTAAAAATGAGTCAAATTCATTGGATGGATGGAAAAGAGACTAGCATGCATGCATGCTTTTTTGTACTTGATTAGGGAGCAGGTACTCACTCTAGCAAATCCTTCCAACTACCATCCGTGTTGATGTCATTGTCATCAATCAGGTTCAGGCTGTCCAGCCCGTCGAACGGGCTCGACGCTGGCGTCTCCTCGCATGATATGCCGGCGGCGGCATTGATACACTCCTGGTCCACCGCCACCATTGGGCGCGGGGCCACCGCGTCCGTCACGTTGCTCCCGCTCGCTCCGCCGTGACCCCCGAGCTCGGTTGAGCTCAGCCCGTCCCCGGCGCCAAAACAGTCGAACAGCCCGCTGACCTGCATGCTGCTCGCCGGCGCAGAGCTGGTCAGAGCCGGCAGGTTGAGCATGCCGTCCCACTGGCACTGCTGCAGCAGCATGCTCTGGTCAACGCCTCCTCCGTGCTGCCCGCTGTTGCCGCTCGCGGCGAGGAGTGTCATGAGGTTGTCCATGCTGGCGGCGGCCGTGGGTGCGGGCGCAGGCGCGGCGGCCGTGTCGAGCGCGCGCACGAGTCCCTGGAGAAGCTGGAACTTGGCGGCGTCGGCCTGGAGCCTGAGAGCGTTCATGTCCCATGAGCCCCCGGCGCCGGCACCACCGAAGCTACTACCGGCGGCGGCGAGGAGGCCGGGGAGCCCGGCGAGCAGGCTGAGGTCGGTCCGTGGGCGGTGCGTGACCGGGTCGATGCCCATGCCGAGCAGCTTCTTGCGAAGGTGCGTGTTCCAGTAGTTCTTGATCTCGTTGTCCGTCCTCCCCGGCAGCTTCGTCGCGATCGAAGACCACCTGGACCAGTTATCAAGCCGTCAGTCGCCGGCGCCGGAGAAGAAGATACAGCATAAGGAGCAACTAGCTAGAGAAGTAAGAAACGGACGTACTTATTGCCTAGGATGGAGTGGAGGTGGATGATGAGCTTCTCCTCGTCGTCGGTGAAGCGTCCGCGCTTGATGTCGGGGCGGAGGTAGTTGGTCCAGCGGAGGCGGCAGCTCTTGCCGCAGCGGTTGAGGCCGGCGAGCTTGGGCAGGCGCCGCCAGTTGCCGTGGCCCTTCTCCTGGATGTAGTCCACCAGCAGCTTGTCCTCCTCCGGCGTCCACGGGCCCTTCTTCACGCCAGCCTCCCCGTCGCAGCATGGCGATCTCCCCATTAATCACTAGCTAGCTTCGATCGAGCTCTCTGCCTAGCTAGTTCTAGCTGGTCACGGTGATGAGAAGCTTGGAGAGAGAGAGAGGTGTAGCAATGGAGGGAGGGGAGGGAGGAGCTGGTTTTTAAGATTTCGTTGGGGGGATAGGATGGGAGGGGTTTTTATAGAGCGAGGGGTTAGAGATGGAGGTGGCCGATGATGGCGGCATGGCATGCCAAATGGAAGTCTTTCTGTGTGGGCCGGAACCGCAGCCTCCTCTCTCACTATCTCTCCGTGTGTGTTTCTCTCTCTTACTCGGCTGCTCTCTGACTTTTTATGGTCATTATCGAATCAGTTAGCTTGAACACGTTGTTTAGTTAGATATGCTGGGCATGCATGTGTACTGTCCTGTTGCGTTTTGTTTTTTCCGTACACTCGCGCAAGTGGAGTAGTACGGACGTACTACACGTCTGCACGTACGTATGCGAGAGAGATTCCTGCATGCATTTGTCAAAACCGGTACTGTAGGAAGCAATACCCTTGGCCTCAGGTCGCCTGCGTGTTATATAGGGGCATAAACGCTAACGATTACATCGTGATTACAGGAGATAGTTTAGGGATCCTAACCATAGAAGGTTCTACCGAATATGCTTTATAAACAGCATATTTGGGTGTACATGATTCTATCTCTAACATCCCCCTTAATCAAAACTTATACAAGTTTAGATTACGTTTAAACTCTTCTAATCCTCCAGGTGATAAGGGTTTTGTGAAGCCATCAGCAACTTGGTCTTTTGTGGAGATAAATCGTATATCAAGCATCTTCTGCGCCACCCTTTCTCTGACAAAGTGAAAGTCAATCTCTATGTGTTTGGTTCTCGCATGGAATACCGGATTAGCAGACAAATAGGTTGCTCCCATGTTGTCACACCATAGACATGGTGTCTCATGAATTTTAATGCCGAGTTCCTTCAGAAGAGTTTCCACCCAAATAACTTCAGCGGTAGCATTTGCTAAAGATTTGTACTTAGCCTCTGTGCTTGATCTAGACAATGTTGCCTGCTTTCTTGCACTCCAAGATATGAGATTAGGATCAAAAAATATTGCAAACCCACCAGTGGATCTGCGATCATCAATACATACTGCCCAATCAGCATCCGAAAAATCACTAATAAGAGTGGAGGTAGACTTTCTGAATGTGAGACCAATAGTGAGAGTATTATGCACATAACGCAATATCCGTTTGACTGCAGTCCAATGTATAGTGGTAGGAGCATGAAGGTATTGGCAAACCTTATTGACAGAGAAAGAGATATCTGGGCGTGTCAAAGTGAGATATTGCAAAGCACCAACGATACTTCTGTATCTAGTACTATCTTCCGGTCCAAGTGGGTCTCCTTCATGTGCAGATATTTTTTCCGTAGCAGATAATGGTGTTGCGGACGGTTTACAATTTTTCATGCCAACTTTAGCTAGTAACTCTCGTGCATATTTTTCTTGAGTAAGAACTAGGCCGTCATTGATTTTCCTTACTTCTATCCCTAGAAAGAAGTGAAGATCACCAAGGTCCTTGATAGCAAAGTGTTTATTCAGGTCATCCTAGAGTGTTGAAATAGCTTGACTTGATGAGCTAGCAACAATAATATCATCCACATAAACAAGGACAAATACCATGATACCTGACTAGTTGTAGATGAAAAGAGATGTGTCTCCCTGAGATGGTGTAAACCCCAAGTGCTGAAGTTTGGTGCTCAAACATGAATACCATGCTCTCGGCGCCTGTTTGAGACCATACAAAGCCTTATCAAGCTTGCAAATGTGATGAGGAGCATTGACATCTTCATACCCAGGAGGTTGTCTCATATAAACTTCCTCTTCCAGAATGCCATGTAAGAACGCATTCTTGACATCGAGTTGCCGAAGGCTCCATCCCCTGGAAACAGATATGGCCAAGACAAGACGAATAGTGGCAGCTTTAACAACAGGGCTAAAAGTGTCCTAATAGTCAATTCCATATCTCTGTTTAAACCCTTTTGCTACCAAACGAGCTTTATAGCGATCAATGGAGCCATCAGCACATTTCTTAATTCTGTAAACCCATTTGCAATCAATAATATTTTTGTTACCGTGATGGGAAGGTACCAAATGCCAGGTTTGATTTTTCTAAAGTGCAGCGAACTCCTCATCCATTGCAGAACGCCACTCGGGGTGATCAAGAGCTTCTCGCAGTGTATTGGGTTCTCCTGTAGTACACAGAACACTGTACCGAACGGTACCATCAGTCCAAATTTTTGGCTGGGTAATCCCTTTTTGTAATCTGGTTCTTGCTGTAGGAGGTGCTGCAGGATCGGGTGCCGCACAAGATCCAGGCACCTGAGGAGCATGCTGCGTCGTCTGTCGGCTAGGACGTCCGCGGCGAGTACGCGACTGCCGCGTGGGCACCTGAGGCCCACTGGTTTGTCCTGGCACGGTCGTGGAGGGACCGGCAGCGGGGCCAGTCGACGACGCGCCCGTGTGCTGGTGCCGCGTGGAGGCGCGGGAGGAGCCCGTCGCGGAAGATGCGGGCGACGCGTCTTCTGCATGGTCTGACGCGCCGACAGAGGGGACAGGATCGCCACCGGGATCAGCGACGCTGGCAGCATTGGATTCAGCGCCAGATTCGATATCATCCTCGAGCCCCGTGTTGGCATCTTCCGACATGGAATCATACCCGTTTTCTTCACTGTTTTGACTCAAAACTTCATTGTTTTGCTCCAAATTTTCTGCAATAGGCTGCATATGACTGGTAGAAGGCAATGGTGAGTTTTCATTAGTCAAAGGTTCATCATTATTCGCACCCCTGTTTTGAGGAAGAAGATGTTCCGGAAGGAGAAGGATTTCCTTCCTAAGGAGGGCACCGACGTTTGGACGAAGAGAAGCAAAAGGAAAAATTTCTTCATCAAAGACTACATCCCTGGAGACATAGACTCGACCGGTGGAAATGTCAAGGCACTTGACACCCTTATGCCGTGGGCTATAACCTAGGAAAACACATTGTTTGGAACGATAGGATAGCTTACGATTATTGTAGGGGCGCAGATTTGGCCAACAAGCACATCCAAACACACGAAGAGCTTTGTAGTCAGGTGTGGTGCCGAGGAGTTTTTCTACCGGACTAAGCTTGTCAATAACACGGCTTGGTATTAGATTAATGAGGTATGTGGTGGTGAGGAACGCCTCATCCCAAAACTTGAGAGGCATAGAGGCATTGGCAAGGAGAGCTAGGCCGACTTCTACGATGTGGCGGTGTTTCCTTTCAGCAGACCCATTTTGCTGATGAGCGTGAGGACAAGAAACGTGGTGTGAGATGCCAAGTTTTTGAAAAAACGGATTGAGCTTCTCATACTCTCCTCCCCAATCCGTTTGCATGGTAACAATTTTCCTCTCAAATTTTCGTTCAACAAAATTCATGAAGTTTTGAAACACGTCAAAGACATCTGATTTCTTCTTAAGCAAATAAATCCAGGTAAATTTGCTAAAGTCATCGATAAAACTAACATAATAGTTGTGGCGCCCTACGGATGTGGATGCAGGGCCCCAAACATCAGAAAAAACTTGCTGCAAGGGAACAGTTGATACACTTGTAGATATTGGATAAGCAAGCTGATGACTTTTAGCTTTTTGACATGAATCACAAATAGTATTACTACTAGAATTCTTGGAATAAGGAAGACAAAATTTATTCAGAATATGTTGAACAACCCGATAGGATGGGTGGCCTAGGCGACTATGCCACTTTGAAGAAGTGGGCTTGGCAGCAACGCAAACTTGTTTGGTCTTTGGCTTGAACGAAGATGATGATATGATGGGATACAAGCCGTCTTCACAACGTCCTCTAAGAAGAATTTTCCTCGTTGCTTGGTCCTTAATCAAAAAATGCCAAGGATGAAATTCAATGAAAGCATTGTTATCAACAGTAAGTTTATGGACGGAGAGTAAGTTTTTAGTCGCACTAGGAACATGAAGGATGTTTTTGAGGTGAAGATCACGGCTAGGGGTTTGAATAAATGAATTTCCAATATGACTAATGTGCATACCTTCACCATTTGCAGTGTGGATCTTGTCCTTGCCACGGTACTTGTCGCGGATCATGAGCTGCTCCAGGTTGCTAGTGATGTGGTCGGTTGCCCCGGAGTCCGGATACCAGTTGGTATCGACCCCATAGGCATAGGCGGCATTGGCGCCCTTGTTGTAGTCACCCTTGTCTTCATAGGTGTCGTTGTTGTCCTCATAGCGCCACCAGCACGCACCTGCAACATGCCCGTACTTCTTGCAGATCTGGCAGGTGACGTCGCTGAAGGGAGCAGGAGCACGTCCGCCATGGCCGCGCCCGCCGCCACGCCCGCCACGGTGACCGCGTCCACCGCGGCGACTGCCATCATCACCACGGTCATAGTACAGACCACGGTTGTCCTCACGGTTGTAGTTGTTGTAGCCACCGTACTGGCCACGGTTGTCATCGCGGTTGTAGTTGTTATAACCACCGCGCTGATTCTTGTTCTTGGGGTTGTAGTTGTTGTAGCCACCGCCGCGCCCACGATGCGCAGCATTCGCTGAGGACTCAAAACCCTTGCGACTGCCGCCGGACAACCTGGTCTGACGATCATCATGGGCAGATATCATAGCATGGAGTTCGCTTACCGAGCACTCATCCATGACGTTGACAGCAGCTACGAGAGAGGTGTACTCATCATCGAGGCCATTGAGGTTGAACTCCACTAGTTCGTCCTCCGGGAGAGTACGGCCTACAGCCACCAGCTCGGTGGAGAAGCCTCTCATCTTGCCGACGTACTCGTCGGCGGTCATGTTTTCCTTCTTGGTGTTCGCCAGCTCTCCACGCAGATGAGCCAATTTTGACTTGGATCTCGACGCGAAGATGGAGGTGATCAACGACCACACATCTGCTGCATGGTTAAGCCCAACAGTTTGGGCTAGTAGATCTTTTGACAGGGAATTGAGCAAATAGATCAAAACCTGTTGGTCCTTCACGATCCAGCTATCATACGCTGGATTTGGGATGGTGGTTTTCTTGCCGTCGTTGTCAACGGTGAGGGTTTCAGGTGGTGCCTTCTCCTTGCCTTCTACGAGGTCGATTGCCCTCGCACCGCGCAGGGCTGGCATGACCACCGTCTTCCACAGCAGATGGTTTGCCCGCGTGAGCTTCTCTGTAGGAGGAGCACCAAGGGGCTGAGCAGATGCGGCGGAGGAGGAGGCCATGGCGATGGAGATTGGTTTCTGGTGGTATAGATCGGTTTCTGGAGTTGTTGGGTAGATCGATGGGTTTGGGTATTAGGGTTTCGATGTCGTGGAAGAGATCGGCTCTGATACCATGTCAAAACTGGTAGGAAGCGATACCCTTGGCCTCGGGTCGCCTGCGTGTTATATAGGGGCATAAACGCCAACGATTACATCGTGATTACAGGAGATAGTGTAGGGATCCTAACCATAGAAGGTTCTATCGAATATGCTTTGTAAACATCATATTTGGGTGTACATGATTCTATCTCTAACAGCATTGTCATGTACTTAATCACCCTTGTTGCACACATTTACACTACGTACGCCACTACGTGTGTCCATGTAGTTATTTTTTCGCGAAACACATTATAACACAGACGTAGAGACGGAGCCGGTGGCAGAGCTGTTGTGTAAGTGTTGGGATCCAATAACTTTATGCAAATCCTGCTCAAATTTAGAAGATGGCACCATTACAATGAGATGAACCCGGCCAACGGACTAATCCCTTATATAGCTTCGTCCCAGACTAGAACGTCTCTTACAACTGAGAAATATTCCACATTTTATGAGACACACATGTATCAAATTTATAGTTTGAACTCTGATGGTACCACTACCCTCCTACCGGTTGGTTCTATACAATTGCTGCACTGACCAACTATTGCGGCACGTGGGCGGGAGGCAGAGGAGAGTTTGGTTCCTGCGACTAGACACGTGTGGACTTTCCTCCCATGCAGCAAGGAGCAACGAAGAAGGAACTACCTGTTCCCCTTTCGATTCCCCTCGTGTCACAATATTTGGTGTACCTCCCCGCTTGATCATAGGCTACGGCCGGCTACTAGGGCTGGGCTAGTAGGCCCTACCTTTGTAACTACTATTAGCTGTAGGACCCACGGTGCAGCTGGCTGGCCCTTTTGCCAAGTGACCTGGGCAAAATAATTATTTGTTATTCAGAACTAGAAGAACACACTAGTACTTGCAGTACTCTCATCCAATAGAGTACATGCATGCGTCTATATCTGCATGTTTGACTTCGAAAATGGATATGGTACTTTGATCCATTTGTTTTCTTTTCTTCGTATGCTGCGTAGGCATTTCCTTATGTTGTAGTAATAATGTAATCAGTTTTGCTTATTTTAGTGTTTTTACTCCATTTAAGTGCTTCCACGCCTAGTTTGTACAACAGATTATAAAATAAGCACATCATAGCACACTTCGGTATTTCTAAACCAGGCTAATGCATGGTTTAATGAAACGTTTTTCCCACATATGTTGTTGATTCATTCTTTCCTGAAATCAAACTATAGATATATGATTGGTTTGGTTATGGAAAAATGTTAAGTTAGCCGTGGATACTATATAGTGAAATATGGAGGAATAGTGACTAAGTGGTTGACCAACATATTTCTAGTCCTTAATGATTGAAATTGAGAAAAATTCTTGTGTTACGGTAGCCATCTATGCATCTTGCATGCAACTTAGAAAATGCAATTATAGCATACCATTTTGGAGTCTTGGGACGATTTCCAAGTCTAGTGCATTCTAGTAAAAAGTTCCTAGGTTGTCTTGAAAACACATTTTGTTTTCGCGTTTACCAACAATTTATGTGGGTTATAGCACACTCTTTACAGATTCCAGCGAAATTTTCCTTGTCAAGTTGGACCTACAAAGATGTAAATAACTCGTCCTTTTTGCAACTTTTGAATGTTTTTGTGGGCTACACCGAAACTTTCTCTACTATATAATACGGCCTGAGGAGGTGTTGGTACGTCATTTTTGTTTCCAGTTTTACCCCTGTGTGCTACGAGATTTTACCCACCCCTGCCATCGGTAAGTGAAAAAAAAACGATCCCTTCCTTCTCTCCCTAATTCCTCTCTCTCCTCGACTGATTCGGACCAGCGGCGCGGCGGCCGGCCACGGCGAGCGGCGACCCGAGCCGCAGCTACGGCCAGCCAGATCGAGTCACGACGGCGGCCAGCCAGCCGAGGCGCGGCTGCCCGAGGCCAGCCAGAGGCGCGGCGGCCCGAGGCCATCCAGCCCGAGGCACCAGCGGGCGACGCGGGAAGGCCAACGGGCGGCGCGGCGGCGCAAGGTCGCCAGCAAGGGGCGGCCATGGAGGCGCCGGAGGACCAAGGGCGGCCACGGCCACGACGTCCTTGGAGGCAATAGTGCTACACATACGGGAAGAAACTTACGGAAGTCAACGCGCCTAGCGATTTAGGGGGAGAAAACAGAGAAGAGCACGACGGCTCTGGTTTCTGGCCGGTAACTACCCGTGCCACTTCCGGCGATTCACGCCGTAGTCGGACGTCGGCCCCTCGTCTTCACCCGTGCATAACGCCTCCTCCGGCCGCTGGCCTCGAACAGTTCGGTGCTCTATCCGCTTCGTGGCTAACAGTTAATTCCCAATAATCCAAATCTTCAAGCTTGCGATGTGCGCATGGCGTACCTGATCGAGGTGTTCTAATACCAGATCATACACATGCCTCCGCCTGATCAGGAACACCTGGAGGAGCTGGTGGATGCTGGATAGCGGCGGGGACGAGAAGCTAGACTGATGCAAGTATTGAATGTTGAGATCGACCCGGCTGCAGGAACCCGTGCAATGGTTTCCCCCTTGCCGGCGGCTGAGCGATTGGAGCTTCATGCAAAGGCTGGGGAGCTCGCCTCGCCGTCTCGGAAGAGCCTGGCGCCGCTGCGCCGCTGCGGCCGGGAGAGAACGCGATGGGGAATTCCAGATTTTTTCAACACAATCGAGCGACCTGGATTCAACGTGCCTCCCCACGTCAGCGCGTAGACCCTTTTCCGTAGGTTGTTTCCGTAGGTGTAGCATTGCTCCCTTGGAGGCAATGCAATAATTTAATTGGAATTGTCTAATAGTAAATCAGTGCTAATTTAATTGTTAATTCTAAATTAGTGCCAATTTAATTGCTAATACTAAATTTGGCTAGCCATTCCCTTCCATCTCGAATTTTCCAACCGAACACAAGGACGGAATGGAACCGTGACATTCCAATTTAGTGGAATGGAACGGTTCCATTCCGTTCCACCCATCCGAAAAAAGAACACTCCCCTAATCTCTCTCCCTCCCGGTTCCATTCTCTCCCCTCGACGGCCGGCGTGGACAGCCGGCGGGCGGCAGGCTTGGGCGGCGCGGGGTCGCCAGGGCGGGGGGCGCGAGCAGAGGAGGCGGGCTGCTAGCCACGGCCAGAGGCACGGCTGCGACCAGCCACGGCCGGCCGGAGATCGCAGGCGCGGGCGGGCGCCGGGAGGAGCAAGGAGCAGCGGATACAGGGGCAGCTGTGGCGGCACCGGAGACTCCTCCGATGCCTCAGCTAGCGAATCCTTGCATTGTTCCAGATCGACTCCTATACAAACCACTGCTCTGAGACGGACTCCTCCCTACGCCTCGCGCCCTCCTCCGAGATGACGAGCGCGACCACCCCAGACTACTGAGACCACAGCGACTGGACGCAGGTCCTGGCGTGGCGGCAACCCAAACTTAGGCGGAGGCAGCAGCCGAAATCAAGGGTGCATACAAGAGCTCATGGAGGCGGAGAGACAGGGGGCGCCAGAGAGAGATCTAACAAGAGCTGCTGCTACCTGGTAGGCTATCGAATTTGGGGAACGGTATGTTATGGGCTTAGACTCATGGACATCATCGTGGTGACAAGCTAATGGAGCAGCAGGAGAAAGAACAAGAAAGTTGGGGAATCGAGAGGTGTGATCTTCACTTGTAGCCACACCTAAGTTTTTCTATAATTATTGAATAACCGAAGCTGATTTTCTTTTGAGAAAAATAATCAAAGATGTTGGTGAAGAAAATTAAGCATTGGAGGACTTTTATCTGATAGAACAAACATATGATAGACCAAATCTAATTTATTGAACATATAACGATCAAACATGTTGAATGTGTATCAAGTATTTTCACTAACGCGTGCAAAATAATTGTCTTTCATAGTTTACATCGATTTTTATCATTTAGAAAAAGTTACTTAGTTAATTTAATGACTAATGTATCTTAGCTGACAAAAGGTCGTATGCCATACTTTTGTAATCCCGTAGCAACGCACGGGCAATTTGCTAGTTTATATTAAGATAGGCATGTCTCATATATCAGCCATATATTATTATTAGGGTCACGTAACATAAATTTCATAATATCACTTCAAACATATAAGCCCATATAAACTGATATTTCTACTGCTAAGTACAATATTTGATCTGGTCTTAGGACATTTCCACGTTCGACGGATTAAGGTAAACAAGTATTGGGATACCACTAAACTCGTAGTTTTAGTGTAGTTCGAGCATTTTCATGGACATAGCATCTTTTTGAATCCCCAAGACAATTTACATGTTCAATGCATCAAAATGGAAACTGGGAGATATAAAATCTCACCGTTTTTTCTACAATTTTTTTAGCTATATCACACTATTTTTTTTTGTCTTGGACGATATATAGATATGAGCAATCACGACAAGTAATGACATCTCTCTCTCCTTTTTTCTGTGCTATAGCACACCGTTTGGAGTCCCGAGACGATTTCCCGGTTTGTTGTTTCTCAACAAATGGTTCCTTATATGTTGCACAAAATTGTAATGGGTCCGAGGATGATTTCTAGGTCCGGTGAATTACGTTGTCGAGTTTTATGGTAGTTTGTTGGATGTCGTTACCATTTTGGGTCCCGACCATTACAATTTCAAGGTCTGTTGTATGTTTGTAACGATTACTAAGTAATCATGAAAACTCGTTGTTTTCATGTTTTGCCGATCTTATGTGGGGCCTTAGCACACCATTTCGGGGTCCCGAGCTGATTTCCAGATTTGGCGGATCACTCAAACTTGTCCTAACATTTTTATTGTCGGGTTATCTTTTGCTTTCAAGCTAAAATTAACGAGATCTATTGCCAAGGGTACCTTCATGGTGGACTAAATACTCACCCCTCTACCAAAATGGACCTCTTTTCTCTTGGTGTATTTTCTTGACTTGGTCTTTTATCTATTCTTATTTTTGTGTAATTTCATGCACTAGCCAACGCAAACAGAAATCCAAACCGATGAAAAGGCTTATGCCTTCCACATATACATTTCACACCCCTTTTTCATGTGACTCGGTGGGCCCAACATGTGCATAATTTTTTTTAGAGGTATGTATTAAGGGGCCTATAGGTGGACACAGATGAGGTAACGATATTTTTTGAATAAATTACGAAGGCAGGATTCAGCCTCGAGACCTATGACCCTGATACCATGTCAAGTTCCATGCAAATCAAACGCAAACAAAAGTCCAATGATGGAAAGGGTTAGCCAATCCACAGTACATTTCAACACTTTTTTGACTTATTTATTATGATTCGTTGCTTGATTTTTTGTTGAGTTGACTTGACTTTAACCCATTTTCACGTATACGCCACGTACTAGTAAAGGTCCCTGGGTAGGATTAACTGATCTTAAAAGAGTTATGATGTGCATGCCATGTATTAGCAAGAGAAGAACAAAGTTATAGGGCGTGTTAGGTAGCCCACGGTGACCCAACCAGGCTCTCGGCATGCAAATTTCGGCCATTTGATTCCCTGGCCTGACCCGCGTTCCTGCATGGCACGAGCCTTAAAGCAGACTCGGGCTAGGCCCGATAGGAACGGCCGAATCAACCGTTTCCACTAAGCCACCCTCAAGGGCGATATTTCTGGTGCAGAGATGGGGAACGCGGAGCTGAGTTCATCTAACCTCGAAGATGGCGCAAGCTCGCACGCGAAGGTGAAAAAATGGCGGGACAAATTTTGGTCACCGCCCATCAGTTTCGCTTGCATATTTCACCCCCTCCACCTCACCGCCGAAACTCCCCACCACCACCCCCCCCCCCCCCCCCCCCCTTCGAGCTCTCCTCTTTGCAGGTTTTTCACACATGAGCAGGTAAGCGGCGGCTACTCCTCTGGCGGTCGGAGGTGGTCATCGGCGGCAACCCGTCTTCATCCTCTTCTCCGAGATGTTGTCCTCCTCGTCGTCCTCCGTTGCTTCCGCGGCTGTACTCAGCTCCGCTGTAAGTTTCGTGCACCCTAGATCTGATAGTATGTGCTAGATCGGAGTAGATCTTTAGGTTCGTGCTTTGCTTTTGATGTGGTACGTCTTTGATCTGGTAGTCCATGGTTACCTCTTGATGTGGTAGTTCTTTGATCTTGTAGTCCATGCTTAGCTCTTGATGCGGTAGTTCTTTGATCTTGTCGTCCATGCTTAGCCCTTGATACGGTACTTCTTTGATCTTCTAGTCCATGCTTAGCTCTTAATTCGGTAGTTCGTTGATCTAGTAAGTCCATGTTTTGCTCTTGATCTGATTCGTCTCTGCTCATTCACCCGAGGTAACCTCTGCAGGACCCAGATCTTCCGCTACGTCAGTGCTGCCTTTGCGCGTGAAGCCGGTATGCTACATACCGGCGCCTGATGGGTTCCTCTCATTGCAAAGGGCTAAGAACATGCCAATGCAGTGGTCACCTGTTTTGGCCACCTTCATCCTAAATAGGATGGCTGAGCTCGTCAAGGATGGGCTTGATCTTGACAGGGGAATCAAAGACAAGAGTTTGGACATGATCTCCTTTTCTACGGCACCACGGTGACCAACAACCAGGTGTACAATCATCTCACGAAGTGGTGGTACAGGTGGACCCATCTCTGCGATTTGGCACAAGCTAAAGTAGTCGAGTACTGTCTTCATGGACGATGAGGCATTCCTCAAACATGTCACTTTAAGCTTCCATAGTTCAGCTTATTCAGTTCTTCCTATTCTCTACTTGCCGTGTCCCGGGATAACAGTTCCATCATTAAGGTTCGCTCTAAAGGACGAATGCTTCATCAACACGCCAATTGAAAACTATGAGCAGATGAAGATCATATTCGGCAAACCACGTGTGCAGAATCCTCTCGCGGTCAACACACTCTAGCTTGCTCTTAGTTACCTTATAAAGATGAGTGTATCGCCTATTTTGCCGGGACCGAGGCAGACATGAAGAAGTGGTCCTACTCCTACCATCGCACCCTCTTTTGGGCGACAGGGTGATGATGTTGTTGCTGCTGATGTGTTTGCTGTCATGCCCTCTATTATGTCCCCTAGTATGTAGAACTTTCTAAAACTGATGCCATATGTGTATATTTTGTAAGGCGGTACACTAAAGACCTCAGATGATGAACTTTTGGTGCATCACCAACAGTTATTGTGCTGAATTCGTGATGCACTAGGTATTTTGCTAACTAGAAAGGGCATGTTTAGTTCAAGTCATTATGTTCCCTGGTTAGTAACTTTTGGTATGTTCACCACTCGGATAGCAAGGTAACCCCATCATGGCATTTGCACGTAACCAAACATCATGAATTTAGCTCTATAAAACACACATGCTACCAAACCACTTGTTCTCAAAATTTTGCACCCAACCAAACGGTCTGGCTAGAACATTGTTTGCAACCAAACAGGCTGCACAATATGGCTCACTCCACGTTTTACCAGGGCTAACTTGAGTTAGGCCATGGATACGAGAAGCCCAAAATCCATGCGAGTAATCAAACACACCCATAGCATGCATGCTATAGTTTTGCCAACAGAAGAACTTCTGGAGAACTTGGCCAGGAGCGTGGATGTACAAGACGACCATCTGGGTTAAGTCCTCGTTGGACGTGAATTTGTGTTCCTACTTTTAAAAACAAAACAAAAAAACGCTCTCAAGACGTACCTACCGCATTCCTTAGAAAAAGAGCTGCTTAGACGACCTTGGAACTGACAGGAGGTGTATATGTTCAGATCCCATACGTGCATATCTTTATGGCCCACCCATGCATGCATATGCATGACACATCTGGACTTTTCTGCAACAGCAACTAGTGATCGCACAACATAGCCTTTAGCAGGCATAATTGCTTAGCTATCCCACTCACTTATACTCCTAAAATAATTTAGGTCTTGTTTATTCCAAGAGTTTTTTAGGGGATGGGAAGAGTGGTGATGAGAGGGTATTTGGTGAACATCCAATCCCCACAAATTCCCACAAATACTCTTCCCCTACAATACACTAGCATGGACTAGATTTTTTGTGTTAGTCAAAAATGAGATGGTTGGTAGGGGATATTTGGAGATTATTCTCTCCCATCCCCTAAAATATACTAGAAGTAAACAGACTAGTGGTGATTTTTCGGGATGAGATAATCCCCTCCATCCCCTAAAATACACTAGAGCTAAACAAGGCCTTAGACTGAATCCATCCAAGGTTAATTTAGACAGTTCCAAGGTTGATTTAAACATAGCGCATTTTACAATGGTCAAGTGCCCCTTATTGATCTCATCCATGCATTGCATGCATCTTGGACACGTACGCATATATAGATGTGGCGGGCTCCCTTTACAACTTGCTAAAATTTTCTTAATTTGATAGTGTCCTGTTTAGCCAACGTGTACTTGACTTGTGCTCTAATTAAAGCAAGTTTTGGTCCTAGGATTGCAGAATAAAATCTATGTTGTGGGCAGCGGCAGAAATACAGAAGCAAGAGAGGAATCTATGTTGGGACACTTTGTCATGTGTACACATCAGACTACTGTAGACCACTTTATAATGCAAACCCCTGAACAGGAAATGAAGAGAATATGATGGCCAGGGCATTGATTGCAGGAATGTGGTGTCTCTCTGAATATTTCCTTTCAAGAAATGCCTATGTGGGCCATTGCGTATGGTTACTTAATTAACCACATGTAATTAAATCGCTAATCTATGCACAAGAGAATTACATTAGTTGTACTCTAATGGTTTAGTTGCAAACTTGCAATGCACGACGAATACTTTATCGGAGTCATCTACTGAAGAAACTGATAGGAAGTATATAATAGAGGGTGCAATTCAAACAGTTGGTTAATCTTTTACCAAACTTACAACCACCATCTCTCACATCACGCGGAGCAGAGATGTTCCTGTAAAATTGAACACTTTGATGTTTGAATTGTGCATAGAATAGCAGGCCTCATTGGAAGCTTCCTGTCAACCTTGATTGCTACTGTCATCCTTGACAAATGCTGGCACACAAATCCAATATGTATGTGTGCCCCCACAAAAAGATGGGTAGTTCCATGAGCTATCCATTCAGACATGCATATAGTTCAACACTCTTGTCGGTTCTGTCAAATCACTTCTCTTTTCTTTCTTACTTGAATAATACAATATTTAATTTGCATGTTCAACAAATAAGTAAAGTAAAGAAAACGGAAACACACTGATATTTTTCGAATTAAGGCATGCCATGTGTTTTCAAAACTCTGAACTGCGAGGAAGACATGTGACCGGAATTAACAAGAAGCTTTTTTTTACTTAGTATAACCAATACAGGTACAGTACTGTGGTAGCAGGGGGAGGAGCAGGTGGTGTTCGTCGCTCTGTTTTGGTGGTGGAGTTGTTGGTGGTGTTGTTCTTCGTCTTCGGCGTCTCTGCTCCGGCCGGCCTCGGTGGCGAGGGGAGCGGTGTCCGCCGGAGCTTGGGTGTTGCGGCTGGTGGGCCTCGACGGCGCTGTGCCGGCTGGATGGTAGGTGGTGCTGGGGAGAGGGTGCTGTGGCCGTGTCCGTTCAGCGAGCTCAAATTCCGTCGCGCGGCGGCGGATGGATCTTGCGGCCGTCTACTCCATGTGGTGGTGCCCTTCTCCGGCGGCTGGTGGTACGGCGGCGCTGGTGCTGGCTAGGTTTCTCGGGAGAGTGGTGGTGGACCTGATCGTGATCTTTCCTGGAGGCTCGGGGTGCTGTGTGCTTTTTGCAGGGGTTCCTTTGTATTTTCTGTTCTTCGTTGGATCACTTTGTAATCTGTACTCAGCTTCCTGTTTTATATATCAGGTCCTTTTCCTCAAAAAAAAAAAAAAAAAAGTACTGTACTAGGTATTCTGCATCTCTATATCTCTCGAACATGCACCTAAATGTGTGTCATTTTGTTGTAGAAGAAAATGCCGAGAAGGCAGGCACAACTCACTAGACACAGCTTCGTTTCTATACAAATTAGCATTTTACACAGCCTAACACATATTGATGTCGATAGGGACTATCCTTCCTATATGTGTGACTTCACCATCACCAGCCACCCAATATGGTTGCAACCAAATCGGTTAAGCTAGGTGGGTGGATCAACACACATACGCATATATTTATGTAGAAGCTTCAGGTTGATCTTCTGCAGGTTTCAGTCAGCATGAATTAGCCACAATGTGGTCTACATTGGATATACATACAGCAATAGTCTTATCTGGTCTCTTCGTCGTCGTCACGACATAACCACTGTAGACAGGCTTATTAAACTAATTTGCACTAGCGTTGCTGCATGAAGCAGACTAACTAATTGGTCGATTAGATTTCCTTCCAATAAGCCTGGTTTCTAAAATTGCTTTCCTAAGTATTTAACAAACTATGTAATTAGATGGTCCGGTGTGAAAACTCTTGTTCTGGTCTTTATTGGTTGGGCTTAGTGAAGAATCTGTGTTGTTACCTTATTGAAGACATTGTCTCATTGCCGATATGTTGGTCTTCAACTCTTCATTGGTTGGTCTCGGTAAACGAGGATGAAAATCCTTTTCTTGGTCATTTCAGCCGGACATGGCGACGGCAGCATGAGGGTGTGTTCGCTTCTTGAAGGCTTTGCTGCGGAAAAAGTCTTCTTCGTAGGTGTTAACCATATCGTGTAATGGTTCCGTCGTTGTTGTCTATATTATGTACTTTGATTGTTGATGACTTTGGCCTTGTTGCTTTGCATTAACTTGAACAAAAATGGATGGGTTCATTACTTTTATGCAGAGAATGGAAATATCAACCTCCTTCAGAAAGATAAAAAATAATATGTCGATCCAATCACTAAATTGAAATTATGATTTTTTCGTAGGATTTTCAATCCGGTGTCTGATGAAGGAGGAAACTGATATGTCCTTATTGGCTACTGACATTATGTGCTCTTCTGAATAACCGAATGTGCATACCATATTTCAATGTGTTCAATAATGCGAGTAGACGTGACATGAATAATTTTTGTTTTCATTGTGATACTTCTGCAAGTAATCTAGCTAATGGATGAATTGGCAAGCATCCCACAGTAGAATTTAGATATACGGGCAATGTGATAGGTTTTTCGCTCCGCTCGCTCGTGTCGCCCCCCCCCCCCCCCCCCCGCGGGCGACCGAGCGACAACCCTAGCTCCCCTCGTCTCGTCCTCCCTCCTCCCCTCCTCCCCTGCCGCCGCCGGCCAAGCGCCGCCGGGCGAGGCCCGTGTGGTGTCGGCGGCGGCGGGTCTGCCTGCACCCGACGCGAGGAGATCCGGGCGGGACGGTTCTCTCCATGGCGGCGGTGAAGATCGGCGGGTCTCCATGATGGTGACTTCAATTCCGTGGTGGCGTATGCTGGTGGGTGGCAAGATGGATGGAGCGCTGCGGATTGTCCAGAGATGTGGTTTTTTGGGGGTCGGGAGAAATCCCTGTCATCTTGACACCGACGCGGCGACGCTTGCGAGTGTCGCTGTTCCTTCCTGAAGGGCGTCGGGTGTACCTCTTCCCCACTACCTCTAGCGTACCGGGGAAACCCTAAGACCAGTCCGGGCAACAACAGCGTCATCGTTGTTCCCTTCTTGGAGGTGTTGTTTGGTACGCGGCGATTCCGAGTGCTAGGCTTGTGGTGGGAATTTGTCGGAAAGGACGCAGCGGTTGCGAGTCACTTTCGTTTTCGTTGATCCCCCAATGTTGGCATTGTTTTCTCTTCTTTCTTCTCTTTTTTTTTCTTCTTTTGGGCGTGTCTGTGCTGTTTGCCCCAGCATTGGTCTCAAAGTTGTATCGGGTGGTTGCTATATTAATATAGCGGGGCGAAAGCCTATTTCTTCAAGACCGGCGGAGGTCGGCGTGGCCTGGCGCGGCGGCGGCCGGCGAGCAGCGCCAGGGGCGACCTTGCGCATGTGGAGGCGGTGACGGGGGGCTGCGCTTGTGGCTGCTGCGGCCCGTGGCGGTGGTGGTGACCCGAGTCAGCCCACCCAGATCCTGGCCGACAGGAGCTGTTCGGCACAGCGGCGGCGCGGCTTACCGGCGCAGGCGATGGCGAGGACATGGACGGCACGACCCTTGGACGGCTGCTGGTGTCTCTGGCCACCGATGGCGGCGCCCGGCCTTGGCCCGGATCTGGGCCCCATGGGTCTGGATCGGGTTGGCTAGGCCTGCATGTCGAGTGGTTTCAGGGGCTTCCCCTGACCATGGTTGTGGTTGGTTGGGGCGCAGGATCCGGACCATTCAGGTCTAGATCCGGCAGCCGCCTAGCAGCCCCATTCTGGGCTCTGTGGGTTCGACTGGCGGGTGCGTCCTACTCGTCTTACCTCACTGTCCGAGGGGCGGTTGGATGTCCCCGTTCTTTCCTGTCCATTCCGGTAGTTTGTTCGTGGTGGCGGTCGGCTGCATCGTGGGCTAGAGATCATGGACGCCGAGGCGGCGGCCTCGGAGGGTGGACTGTGTGGGTGTCTCTACGGCGAGCGACGTGACAGTGGTGATGACCTTGCTTTTTGGTCATGTGGATGGCGAGAAGCGGGTGGCGGGAGCTCTCGGGGTTGGTGGCGTTTCGACAAAGGCATCTCCTAGATCATGTTCTGGAAGCCTGACTCGGTAGTGATGGGTGGTCCGTAATACCGGGTGTGGGGAGTATGTTTTTCCGGGCGAAAGTCCAGCGCTCCGGCGCCAACGACGGCGAGGCTTGCGGGTATCGTTACCCTCTTGGGGGCGTTGTTGTGTCTACACTCCCCACATCAGAGCTCCGGGTGAAAACCTTGGACTGTGGTCTCGACAATGGCGGCGTGTGGCGTCGTTACCCTCTTTGGGGCATTGTCGTGGAGCTCCGGTTACTTTCGGGTTCGTTTCGATACCATCAGTGGCAAGTCTGGTTCTCCTGTACTTTTGGTTTATCTTTGATCTGCTCTGTAAGAGGATCTCCTCATCACTATGTATTGGTTCGGCCGTTGGGCTTTATTTATAAAGCGAGGCGAAAGCCTGTTTCGAGAATTTAGATATATAAGTACCTACCTATGCATCTAGCTACTAGGCCAAAGACAATGGTTGTTTTGGGCCGGTTAGTACCATCGAGACACCAATATATCACACTAGTGGAGACAGGGCCTATTGTCCCGGCCCGTGAGGGGCTTTAGTCCCGGTTGGCCAACCGGGACAGGCCAAGCGGGACTAAAGGCCCAACCTTTAGTCCCGGCCCTGTTACCAGCCGGGACCAAAGGCCCTCCACGTGGCCGCCGCGGAGCGCGCTGGGGGCACCCCTTTAGTCCCGGCTCGTATAACGGGCCGCGACTAATGATCTGTGCCGCGGCAATTCATTTTGTTTTCTTTTATTTATTTCTTTCTACAAAATAGTTTTCGTATTTCTACGCTACCCACATACCGTACACGTTCGTGCATATATAAGATAACTTGTCTTACGATCGAGCATACAAATATATACAATTTTGATAGTTACATGGAGATCACAATTACCGGGACTAGAGCCCGTCTATTCGATTACACGGCCGGGGATCATCAGTAGCGCCTATTCACACTAAATTCTCCGGCGTCGTCTACCATCTCTTTCAACAAAAATCCCGCCAGTTCCTCTGCAATTCCTAGTAGCGTTGCTCTGGTAGGAGCTGATCCCGCATTCTCTCGAACTATATAAGAAAAGGAGATCAATATGAACATCAATCATGATAACAAAAAGTGACGGTAATAAAATAATGTTGTGAATGTATTGCTTACGTCGACTCTATAATCATTGTGCTCAGTGGTAAACGTGCGAATGAACTCGCAAACGTAGTATCCACATAGATTCGTCCCCGGTGGCTGCCTCGCGCACTTTACGAGAATAGAATTCAATCAAAATAATAATCTAGCATCATAATTGTATTGAAACTAGAAGTAAAGAGATGCGCGGACATATCTCGTACTACTTACCGAGACCGGAGTAAACGTCAGCTTCTCACTAAAGGAACCCGTCACCACACTTGAACAGGTTCCAAACCCTGCCCGGCAAAGAAAATGAATTAATGAATGAGTTATTCATTACCTGATATCTCATGAAATCAACGAAAGAGACCGATATAGCGCGAAAATTACCTCTGGAGCATGTCCTGCATGTTGCGGAACTCTTCCAGGTGTCTCTTTAATGGGTCCATGACTTCAACTATTCCCTTATCAACTGAATGTCTAGCAGAATCCAGTGGAACCTGCACACGTTTATATATACGTCAGTAACTCATCAATTACACTTAACATCGAGTAAGCAAAAGTGAATGTGTACACAAGTAAGACCCTCACTGGAAGTTGTAAGGAAACAGTATGTGGTCACAGAAATTTTGCTCCGTTAGAAACCTTAGAAGGTTTTCCGCCGTCTCGTCGGGTTTCGTCGTTAGCGTATTATATGTACTTTATCTGGGTCAATGAACCCAACACTATAGATCCTTGTTTTACATTCCTGATCTTCATTCTGCATAATAGAGTACAAAAGGATATAATGAGGATAATTACATGCAATGAACTGAACAACTGAAAACTGAAAACTTATATGTAGACAATGAATTCAACAACTTACAGACAATAGCAACTCATGAGAGATTTGTCGAGGGCGTCGAAATTGTATAACTGGAAGAGTTCTGAAAACTCAACATGGACCTTGTCGGCTCGGAAGAAGTACTCATGTGGGACTTTCGCCACGATCATTGTTCTGCCCCCCTACCACACTCAAGTACCATTCATGCAAATTCCGCATTTGTGTTGGCAGTTGTTTCAACTTCTCTTTGCTGACCAAAGGCTTCCCTGGGACATATGTAGGGACTACATCAGCCTTGGGTAACTTGTCGTCTTGGGAACCTAGCAATTCAGCAACACTCACACCCATAGCGGCCGCCAACTTCGCAGCTTCTCCATATCCTGCTGCAGCACCTGGGGAACGTCTTCGGATAACACCTTGAGGGGTGGGATCGATTGTTTGGCCTGTTCTCCGAGCTGGGGAACGTCCCTTCTTTTCCCGCTTGCACTTTTACTTGATTTGCTCCCGCTTGCACTTTTACTTGATTTGCTCTTCTCCACTTCCTTGAAGTGTGCGTAGATAGTCATCTGGCTTATGGTGCAACTCATATTGCGATTTTGTGTTCAGAAAATCACGTGCACGCTTTTTGCTTCTCGGTGTATACCGGGGCGGGCTTGGGTTTCTTCTTTGCAAAATGCGCATCTTTTTCGGCCTTTGCGATCGCTGCGATTTGCTCGTCAGTACGATCGTAAGTTCTGATGGGAAGATTCTTATGAGGTACTCTTGGGGGGGACATTTGTCGTTTTGGGCTGCTGCGTCGGTTAGTACTCATCGACGGAGCACGCTTCCGCTTATTGTCCTTAGCGGGCAAAGGCGGCGGCGAAGACGGCCGACCCAAGTCCGGCGGCGGAGATCGAGATGGACTCGCGCTGTGGTGGTCGTAGTCATGGGGTGGGCTTCTTGGAGGTGATGGAGGTGTAGGTGACCTGCGACGACTCGGAGGCGGTGTTGTCCTTGGCGCCGAGCCTGGAAACTTGATGTAGTTCTTGTCCCATAGAATGATATCACCCACAACTTCTCCGAGTGTCCTCTCATCTTCAGGTCCAGGGATGTCAAGCTCCATATCATGAAACCCCAATACGATTTCATCCACCCCGACTTTAGCATAGCCAGCTGGAATCTCACGGCCTTGCCAGCGTGCGTCAGGTGGACAAGGTAAAACATATCGACCGCCACCTTCATGGATATGTTCTTCAATTTCTGATGGAGCTCACAAGATATTGAATCCTTGATTCCATCCACGGGGTAGCCGGGACCGCCATATCATCCGCCGTGCATCGTCAGCGGGACCTCCGAGTCACCCACGCTGCTTTTCCGCTGAGATGGGCCGGCGGTAATATCGAGTGCAGGATCTTGCAGGCGCACTACTCCTCTAAGTTCGTCAATCTGCTGCTGCTGGTGGTTAATTCTGCAAGCAACTGGTTGAACCTGTCTCCCTCTCCTCCTGTTGTCGCTGCTTTGCTCTCGCTCGGCTTCTGTAAGTTTCTTGTCTTTGGCAAACCCAAGCCACCACGGATACTTAGGGCCAAGGCCTCGTGTTCGTCCTCCTTTTTCGTCATTCCCGAGGACCAGTGTCAGCAAGTCTTTCTCTCTATCGGACGGAACTTTAACTTCCCCTCTTTAATTTCTTTCACCACTTTAAGCCAATTTTCCCTGGGTATCCTAATCCCGTCACTGCAAACAAGGTCCCCTGTTGTTTCGTCGTATGAACCCCCATGCGCAAGGAACCAATTTCTTGCCCTCAATTCCCATTCTTCGCGCATCCATTCTGGTTCGATCCCTTTAGCAAGCAGCTCTTGCTCTTTTTTATCCCACTTTGGCATGGCAGTCTCGTAGCCCCCTGGCCCCAATTTATGGTGATATTTCTTCTTCTCAGCATTTTTCTTGTTCTTTACTGACATCTCCTTGGCATCTTGTGACTCCTTGTACTCCTTAAATGCGTTCCAGTGATTCGCCTGCTTCGCTAGATAGCCTTCGAATACTGGAGCAGTCTTTTTCTTCAGATAGTCTTGCCATAATCTTTTCTTCCACACCCGGAATAGTTCGGCCATCTTCTTAAGAGTCCACTGCTTGACTTTCGCCCTCAATTTTGCAGTGTCGGCAGGATCCTCAAATTCTGGCAGGGTGAAATGTGCCATGAGGTCATTCCAAAGACCCTCTTTGTACCTTTCGGCGACATACTCACTATCGTTCGCCCCTTTGCGCTTATGCCAGTCTCGAACGGTGATCGGGACGTGATCCCTAACCAGAACTCCGCATTGTTTTTAAATACATCGCAGCCTTCTTGGGTTCCTTCGGTTCGCCCGTAGGGGATATGACCTCAAATGTATAATGCGTAGATGGGGCCAACTTTTTGGTCGGGCCTCGTTTGGAAGATTTGCTCGATGTGGAGGCCTAAGAGAAGAAACATTCGTCAATTTTATATATATACAACTCAAGTAATGCATCTACTGATCGCCGAACTTCATATATATACCTCGCCGGACTTCGTTAAGGGTCCACCGGCTTCTCCATCATCGGAGCTATCGCCTTCTCCATCATCGGAGCCGTCGGCTTCATCCTCACTTCGGTCGACCTCCATTCCATCCCCGGAGGGGTTCAGATACGACGACGGATCAGCACCTGGGGCGTCGTGGATTATATTCTCGAGAATTTCTTCCTGTGTTAGGTCTCTGCGGATTGGACTAGGTGGATCCATAGTTTCTGCAAAATGCACACAATATTATTTCAAAATGCATCAAATAAAATGAGTATCAATTGTTATAAATAATTACTAAAGCAATGAATACAAGTCACTTATCTAATGTGTATCAATTGTTATCATCAATACTTTGTAATTAAAAAATTACTACAAATCTATTAAGTCACAATATATCCACTACAAATCAATTACTAAAAATTACTACAAATCAATTACTAAAAATTACTTAGTCCTAGAATTTATTTAAATGAATTATCATACTTTAAAACATAAAATGGTTTTCATAACTTATTCAATTTTGAAAATGAGTTCAAGATATTTTATATTACAAAATATTACTCTTAATATTCCTAGAATTTAATTGAGATAAAAATATACATTATAAAGCCCTATTTTAAAATGATTCGTAAAAGAAACATATAAGATTATTAAATTTTAATAACAAACAAAAATATATTTTGGAGGACAATGTTGTTAAATATATCCAATTTAAAGGATATTTAAAAAATATATCATTTTCATTTTTTTTCTGAAAGCATTTGAATTCATTTTGAATCAAGATTTCAAGTTCAAACAATGAAACAGAAAAAGAAAATGACAATGACCAAAAAAAAAGGGGAGACAACCAAACGTCCCGAGGCCCAGCATCAGCCCAGCCCGCTCACCCTCCTCCCTCTCTCACCGACAGGTGGGGACCACCTGTCGGGGTCGTCTCCCCCAACCGTCCAGCGCGCCCACGTCCACCCCCACGACCGCAAGAATACGTCGCACAATTCCCACTCTCCAGAGCCTGAACTGCACCACCTCTGGCCTACATGAAATCCCCAGGGCCCCGGCTCCATTTCCCCGCTCCCTCCCCCTCGAATTGTGCCAGCAAGTTGCCGAAATCGCTCGTCGGAATTCTCCACGGCCGCCGCCACGTTTCTTCGATTCTGGCGAGGTGAGCAAACCCCCGACCCCAGACCACCTCCTACTCATCCGCCGTGCTCGCGCGCATCTCCCTAACCCCTTTCCCCTGTTTTCTCGTAGCCTAAACATCGAAATCGAGATCGACCCGAGCTCGCCGGCGCGTGCGCTGCTCCGTCCACCTCTCGTCACCGCACCATCGAGCCCGCCTCGCCGCACTGCACCTTGACGTCGTATTCCTGGACCTAGTGGACCACCAGAACGATGGAATCGTCCGCGACAGAGCCGCCGCGCTGCCGTCACCTCCTTCTCCGGAGAAGGAGCATGGCGGCAGGGCGAACCAAGGGGAGAGGAGGAAGAACAGGAGGTCCAGAAGGACTAGAAGCTCACCAGGAGCGTGCAGAGGGGCTCGGTGAAGGCGGGGAGGTCGGACGGCGACGAATCGGCCGCGTCGGCCGGCGGCAGGCGCGGTGGATTTTGGCAGCCTGCGGCGTCTCCTCTGCTTCTGCCCTTCGTCTTCGATGAAAAATGGCTATGGATTCCAACCGTGGCTTAAGTAGTGGAGGGACCTTTAGTCGCGGCCCGTGGCTCAAACCGCGACTAAAGGGGGGGTCTTTAATCCCGGCTGGTGCCACGCACCGCGACTAAAGGGGTGGGAGGGCTTTTCGCGTTCCCGCGCGCTACCCACACCTTTAGTCGCGGCCCGTGGCTCAAGCCGGGACTAAAGGCCCAAAATTGCGCGCGCAACTCATTTTTTTTTTACATTTAACAGAACTAGGACCTTTTTTCAAACATTTAAACATTTGAATTAAGCAGTTTTTGCATATTTTTGAATCTGAGAAAACTTTCAACATGAAAAGTGAACTAATCCAAAACCATTTTCTGTTTTATAAAATAATTATTCTAACTATTCAAACTATTAACCATTTTGCCATTTTGAATTAAAAAATGCATTAACTTTTATCTTTTGCATATTTTTGAATCTCACTAAACTTTCAACATGAAAAGTGTTTGAATTTGAATAACTAATTCAAAACCATTTTATGTTTTATAAAATAATTATTCTAACTATTCAAACTATTAACCATTTTGCCATTTTCAATTATAAAATACATTAACTAATATTTTTTGCATATTTTTGAATCTCACTAAACTTTCAACATGAAAAGTGTTTGAATTTGAATAACTAATTCAAAACCATCAAGTGCTTATGTTTGTGCACTCTAGGGAGGAGACGGCGAAAGCTGCTCATGCAATACTACCTCTTCCTAAGTATGATACACACGGGAATAATTTTAACTTGCCACAGTGAATTGCAATACTACCTCTCCCTTATGAATCAACAACTGCCAATTGATAGTCAGTTCATCCGGATGCAAAGATCTTGGAGAATGGCAGTAACATCCGGATTGTGGCGCTTTCTGCATCACTTGGAAATGCTAAAGATCTTCGAGAATGTAGAGATTGTGTTGGTAAAACTGTAGCTGATTTGAAGCTTCTTGACAAAGGGGAGATCATTACTAATATAGTACTCCATTGGAAATACACAACAACTCGAAGCTGACCAGACATTGGACCACATCAATCTGTAACCCTGATAGACTTTCTGGATCGATTACCTTCTGAGAAATTGCATTGAGGAATGCACATACCTTCACAATGGCTAGTCGAACATTTTCCGGTAGAATTCCCCTCAATGCAACCGGAAGCAATTGCGTCATAAGCACGTGGCAGTCATGAGACTTTAGGTTTTGGAATTTTTTCTCTTTCATATTTACTATTCCCTTTATATTCGACGAGAAGCCAACGGGACCTTGATACTGAAAAGGACTTCAAAAAAGATTTCCTTCTCTTCTTTGGTAAGAGCGTAGCTGGCAGGCCCTTGAAACTGCCCCGGATGCATGCCGTCTCATCCTTTATGACGTTGCTGGTCCTCCCGTGCTTCCGGTGTATCTTTTGACTTCCCATACAAGCCCAGGAAGCCTAGAATATCGACGCAAAGATTCTTCGTCAGGTGCATCACGTCGATTGCAGAGCGGACCTCATGGACTTCCCAATAGGGTAGCTCCCAAAATATAGATTTCTTCTTCCACATGGGTGCGTGTTCGTCAGCGTCATTCAAAACAGGTTGTCTGCCAGGACCCTTTCCAAAGATTACATTTAAATCCTTGAGCATACCAAATACATCAGCACTAGTACGGGGGACAGGCTTCGTCCGGGTTTCTGCCTTGCCATTGAAATGCTTGCCTTTTTTCCTTAAGTGATGCCTGGGCGGAAGAAAACGACGATTGTACGGGTACATATTCTTCCTACATTTATCCAGATATATAATTTCAGTCTCATCTAAACAGTGCGTGCATGCATTGTATCCTTTGTTCGTCTGTCCTGAAATGTTACTAAGAGCAGGCCAATCATTGATGGTTACGAACAGCAACGCTTGTAGGTCAAATTCCTCCTGTTTGTGCTCATCCCAAACACGTACACCTGGTTCGTCCCACAACTGCAAAAGTTCGTCAACTAATGGCCTTAGGTACACATCAATGTCGTTGCCGGGTTGCTTCGGGCCTTGGATGAGCACTGGCATCATAATGAACTTCCGCTTCATGCATAACCAAGGTGGAAGGTTGTAGATACATAGAGTCACGGACCAGGTGCTGTGACTGCAGCTCTGCTCCCCAAAAGGATTCATGACATCTGTACTTAGACCAAACCATAAGTTCCTTGCGTCACCTGCAAAGTCCGGGAAGTCTCTCTCGATTTTTCTACACTGCCGACCATCAGCGGGGTGCCTCAACATCCCGTCTTTCTTACGGTCTTCCATGTGCCATCGCAACAACTTGGCATGCTCTTTGTTTCTGAACAAACGTTTCAACCGTGGTATTATAGGAGCATACCACATCACCTTGGCAGGAACCCTCTTCCTGGGTGGCTCGCCCTCAATATCACTAGGGTCATCTTTTCTGATCTTATACCGCAATGGAGTGCATACCGGGCATTTATCCATATTCTCGTACTTCTCACCGCGGTAGAGGATGCAGTCATTAGGGCATGCATGTATCTTCTGCACGTCTAATCCTAGAGGGCAGACAAGCTTCTTTGCTTCGTACGTGCTGGCGGGCAATTCGTTCTTTCTTGGAAGCATCTTCTTCATTAGTACCAGCAACTTTTCAAATGCCGAGTCAGTCACACCGGTCTCTGCCTTCCACTTCAGCAATTCCAGTGTGCTACCTAGCTTCTTCTGGCCATCTTCACAAGTTGGGTACAACAATTTGTTGTGGTCCTGTAGCATCTGCTCGAACTGCAACCTCTCCTTTTCTGTGTCGCAGCCTCGCCTTGCATCAGAAATGACCCGACCAAGATCATCAGTGGGCTCATCTGGTGCTCGTTCCCCTTCTTCTTCATTGTCTTCCATTGCGGTATCAGTGTATTCAGGGAACATAGATCGGTAGTTGTCATCATCGTTCTCTTCTTCATCGCCGTCTTCCATCATAACCCCTCTTTCTCCGTGCTTGGTCCAAACATTATAGCCGGACATGAAACCGGACCGAAGCAGGTGGCTTTGAATGACTCTTGAGGAAGTGTGATCCTTCTCATTCCGACATTCAACACATGGACAAATCATAAAGCCATCCCGCCGCTTGTTCGCCTCGGCCGCAAGGCGAAAAGAACGCACGCCTACTCTGTAAGCGGCAGAGCGTCGGTCACTGTACATCCATGGATGGCTCATCTGCATCATAGAACTATATATCAAACGCAATCACGATGCTAAAATTAGTACCGCGCGGTCTAAACGAGAAAATAGTTGCTAACCTTTTAGGACACTTGGAAACAAAGAGGAGGAAGCTTAAGTGTGGCTCGGGCACCTCATATCATGTTTGTCTTGTGTGAACTCAAGTGGCATCGCTCTAACAGGCATTTCACCGAACACCTCTAGTGCATATGAAGAAAAAAAAAACTAGCACAAACCTACACCACCTCCCACCAGAAAAAAAAACAAGAGAGAGGGGAGAGGGGCTGCCATATATATAGGGCCATCCCATTAGTCCCGGTTTGAGATATAAACCGGGACTAAAGGGGGGGCACCAGGCCGCAGCGGGCACAGACCCCTTTAGTCCCGGTTTGTATATCAAACCGGGACTATTGGGCCCTAACGAGCCGGGACTAAATGTTGCCGTACGCTTCGGCGTTTTCGGGGCCACGGCCGGGACTAATGGCCCGGACGAAAGGCCTGTTTTCTACTAGTGTCATTATCTGCAACCTTAATTTAGAGTACAGGAGAGAGTGACATGATGAATATGAATCATGTTTGACAATTCAAATCATCTAGGTATGATTGTAACATGATATAAGTGTAGAATATATGTGGTACAATACACTAACGTTACTTAAAAATCGGATTGGCAATGCATGATATGTACTCCTACACATACACAGTGGTGATCGGTTGATACGCATTATATATATTTGCGCTAATCAGAGAGATGACTTAGTACTTTGGACTTTGGAGATTTAATTTTATCTTGTACAATTTTCTGCTCCGGCGCGTGTGTGACAGCCTCGACTAAAGGGTAACTGATTCTGATAAGAAATCTGATATAGACACCTTATATAACGATGTGTTTATTAAGGATGCAATCATACTCAGCCATCAATATTGTGTATCACTGGAAGCAACAACCTTGCATATATGACAGAACGGCTTGCCAATTATGTACATCATGCACAGAGCTAATTAATGGTTCCTATCATTTTCTGAAGAATGAGTTCTTATCTTCGGTTGTTTTCTTCAGCTCTATGATTAGGCAATTAATATGTTTATTCCAAATCATACCGTAAGTACACGGACAAAACATGGAAATATTTGTCCTTGCTAAATATTGTTATCATCCTAAGGGTAATTACATATAGCATGCTCACTGAGAACTGGATCACCTATGAAGCTTGAACATGGCAGGAAAAGGCATTCTATGTCACCTTTTGTATACTCAGACTTCACATGAATAAAACAACGGCCCTGACGACTAAGTAAAAGCTTTAATTTTTACACGGTGTTAACACTGTTCTAGCATCATTCATATGACACTACACTGCTAAAAAGAATTGTCTGAATCAACATGGAGTAAGATCCCAGTTTGCTGTGACATGCTCCGGGACAGCATCCGTTAACTATTATAGTAGTATAGTACTACAGTTTTGTTTTCCAGGGAGTATAATACTATAGTTAGTTAACAGAATCTGATAAAGAAACGGGACCAAATCTTTGCGTGATCCAATTGTTCGCCACATGTCACTATTAGGCCTGTGGTTGTTGCAACCGCACGCACACTAGACGCTAAATTAACAACCTAGACAAGGATTGGTCGAAATTTATACGTCGATCTAGGTGCGTAAGATCAGTTAAATTCTGGTATTTTACTTGTAAGACAGTGCTGTTCTAAACAATGCCTAGGCCTAGGCATTCTGAAGTCGAAAGGCACACTGTTTTAATTGCAGACATGTAGACAGCCATTAGTATGATATGGTAATAATTCGAGTGAGTTGACAAAGACCGTTTCAACATTGGTGCTCCTGTCCTCGATCGATCTGCTCTCCTCGATTACATCATGAGATACAAAACTGGGACTTTTTGCTGGTAAAAAAATATCTTTAATTATATTTTGTTCAAAATTGTATCTGCAATTATCATGGGTTTCAGGTAAGACGTGAGACAAATTTAGATCATGTAGTTTGGATCAGAAATATATATCTATATCACTTTTGTCTATATAAGGACAAATTTTCGTTTCCTCTTTTGACATTTGAACTCACAATGCATACGTGGTCTCCGCGGTGTCATGGACCTGAAAGCTCGTGTGATCTTAGTTGCATAATCTAATCTTGTTAGTTAGGAGAAAGTGGACTATGCCGCATCCATGCATGTTGTATCTGTTTGACTTTGCTGCTGAGATTGACCCTTTCCAATTAACCAATTTGTTTCAGAACATGTCTGTGCATGCTACTAGCAACAGGAGTTGTTCATAAATAGCCTGGAAGGAATCGAACCTGTTGTAAGAATTTTTTTGCAACCCTGAACCTGTGTGTCTGTGTCTGCACCTGAAAACAGGCACAAAAGCTCTCTGCTGTCCAAAGCAAACATACAAGTAAAAGTATACGGAACTGAATGTGGTCTTGAATTTTCAGTTATTTAACCTGTCTCGTAATTACCGTTGCTCGATTAAGTAGCTGCTACATCTTGAGGACAGCGTGTGTTGAAGAGTTGAAACTTCAGCTGACAGTACTTTATGCATGGTTGTTTCTTGGACTCAAACCACTGGAATCAAATCAAGTGTTTTACTAGCGACAAGATTCTATCTACAGAAAATTGCTACACTAGTACAATCCTGTGCGCACGGCACGGATGAGAAACCCGGCACTCGCAAGTCACAGAAGATAGTTAAATTTACCGGCTGCACGGAGCCAATGAACAATGGGGCTTCAGAATCTGGTCCTATAGAGACCCAGAACCTAACTGTTTCCTGACCATATACAAAGACAAATAGGCTTGTAGCCAGTGGCGGCTCCAGGAAATGAACAATGGGTATTCCTCCCAAATTTTTTTTTTGCTCTAAATGTACTATATGACCCAAACAGCACAACACTAGCAATATATATGGAAAAAACAACACTAGCATAACAAATTAACAACAATAGCAATATTTCAATTTATAAGCTCATAACAACATGAATACATAGGTGATAGGTACCTTTTGATTGATAAAGTGATGATATTCCATATTACATTATGACTTTGCGGTTGCCTTTTTGGAAGCGATTGATGCATCCTCATCCTTTACTTTCCTGAAGAAATCTCTCTCAACAAATGTAACCATACAATTGTTCAAATAGTCATCACATTTTGTTTCTTAGCTTATTCTTCAGATAGCTCATTGAAGAGAATATCCTTTCAACATCCGCAGTGGCTACTGGCAGAATCAATACCAACTAAAGAAGCTTGTAAACAATAGGATAGTATTCATGCTTCTTTGTCTTGACAAGCATAACTGAAAGCTCACACAATTTTTCAAGTTTTGAAACCTTTCATCTCTACGCACATTAGCAACATACATGTTTAGTTGCCTTGAAAGTCTTGTTAGTTCCTCACTTGTAAAATCAGAGGCATAAAACTTTGTAGCAAGCTTAACCAACTTCTCTTGATCAAAAGCAGCAAATAGATTAACTGGAGAGAATGCTGCCATGCAAGAAAGTAGCTCTGTGTTTACCTCATCAAATCTGCTATTGAGCTCACTGATTTGCCTGTCAATGACACCCACAAACATATCAACCTTGAAGCGTTGGTAATTGGTTACACCATTACATAAACCCCTTCTAGGCCGGCCAACGGGAGAGTAAGGACCCTCCATATCAACAACTTTGACCTTATGCTTTCTACAAAAAACTGTGACCTTTGTGAGAAAATCATCCCATCCAACATCGGACCGCAAAGCCTCCAAGTAAAACTTTGTGTCATCAACAAGCTGAATAGCATGAACAATATCTTCGTCTTGCTTTTGCAAATGTCTGGACAAATCATCTGTGTATCCAAATATTTCTTGCAACACGTGTGCCATGAAAACAAACTCAAATGATAGAAATGTTGTCTCTATGGATTGCAAAGGTCAAATTGTAGTCCATAAGCATTTTCTGAATTGCAGCTTTGAGTGTCAAAGAGGTAGTATCTTCAACATGAGCAAACCAAGAAATCTTACAACCGCCCTTCCTTTCTTATTAACGTAACGCAAGCAAACAGCCAACTGTTCATTCTGATACACATCACTAGACTCATCTGCAAGTATGGAAAATTGACCACCATCAAGTTCTTCAATGACTAGTTTAGTAGTCTCTTGTGCACAACATTTTATCACCTCGTGTTGTATATCATGGTGAATCATTTGGCAGTTCCCTGGAGCATTCTTGAGAACAACCTTGTTAACCTCTTCAAAATTTCCCGCTAGCCAATTTAGAAGCTCAAGGAAATTTCCTTTATTTAGTGAGTCCTCACTTTCATCATGTCCTCTAAATGCCAAGCCTTGGTGCAATAGATATCTCACACACTTGAGTGTCCATGTCAAACGCTGTTTATACAAAGCCTTGTATTGTGTGGTGTTTGAAGCAATGGACTCCCGAATTGATGTTTGTGGTGTAGTGAACCTATCATATTTCTCTTGAGCTTCAGCATGAGCACTACTAACCTCACCTTCATGTTTCTTCAACCTCAACTTCAAGTTCCAGTTATTAAATCCCTTCTTCACAAAAGCATCTCCACCGGGACATCTTGTTTTATCCTTGAACAAATAGCAAACAAAGCAGAAAGCCCTATCTTTTTCCACACTATACTCAATCCATGGAAATTCTTTAAACCAAACACGGCAAAAGCGACGGTCTTTTCCACTTTTATTTGTAAGCTGAAACTTATGATTCTTTGGTTGACATGGCCCCATCTCAATATATCTCCTTCTTGCTCTATCTTGGCCATTGACAGCATACACTGAGATGGGAATCCGCTTTCCAGGATCATGTTCGAGTGCCTCCAAGTCTGCTTGCATCAGTTCATCATCTTCATCAATAGAATCATCATCTTCTACTTCTACATGTGGTGTTGAGGTTTCTCCTCTACTCTCCGGTGCTTGCCATAACACCATTTGCAAATTGCTCTCGAGATGAACATCACTAGGAGCAGTTGTTGTCTGATTCGGTGTGGATGATTCATTTGTTTTCCTTGTTTTTGCAGCCTTTTCCCACATTGTGTGTATGCTACTGCCAACAACACTACTCTTCTTCTTCTACGGTACAAGAAAAGTAGAAAACAATGAACAGAAAATTAATAATTTGCATCTAGGAAGCTAGTATTAGCAAGAAATTAAGCAAATCAAGCAATGAAGCAACAAAATTGGGGACGAAGCAGGGCGGCCGTACCTTCTGGGCATACAGGGGCGGCGCTGCTCGGGGACGCTGGGGCGCAGCTGCTGGGGCGGGGCAGCGCGGACGTGAGGAGCAGAAGGGGCGAGGGTCGGCGGGGGGCGGGGCGCCGCCGCCGCGGGCGCGGGGCCGTTGCCTCCTCCAGTCTGCATCGGCCGGCGGCGGTCGTCCGTCTCCGTCGTCCGTCAGGTCCAGGACCAGGTCGGCAGGTCGCGTGACTCGCGTCGCGCCTAGGTCGACGAAGAAAACGGAAAGGGAGAGGGCGTCTGCGACGGACGGACGCGTCGGATCGATGCGAGACAGCGAGACAGTCAGCCCAGCTGGGCTTTTTTTTCGTTTCTGACTTATTGGGCTGGGCTACATATAAACATATTTTTTTTGCGTCAAAGTCTTGGGTATTCCTGTGAATACAGGGGCATACCCCCAGCGCCGCCCCTGCTTGTAGCCAATTTAGCAAGCAGCAACTTGGCACATTTTCTGGGGAGGGTCAAAGGTATAGTTGAGAAGCATGGGAAAGCCACATGATAGTGTCATGACACTGATGTAAATCACATATGCATATCCATGGCTGACTAGCAACAGTGCTTGCTTGGTTCCTACTGGTGCAACATGCACAAGTTCCTGTCTGAAACTTGAAAAAACAAAAGAGGTTCTTGTCTGAACAAATCCACACAGCTTGGGTAGTAAGTAAGCTGGTTTAAGGGGTCAATGAGGCGCTCCTCTTGATTCTTTTTCTCTCCCTAGTTAACTTGTGTTGTCACTCTGACCAGTCACAAGCAGGACAGAGAGACAGACACAGAGAGAGGCTTGTGCTGTTATCCAATCCAACATATGAATGATGCTGATTAGTTTGTTAGTTTATTTATCTAAGATGGACAATAAGGTGGCTAGGTAGCTACCTGGGTAGGACTGTGGCTTGCAAGATGGTTAGGTTAGGTACTTAGGTAGTGATGGTTTTGATAAGAATAAAAGCGCCGTTGCCGGGGATCGAACCCGGGTCACCCGCGTGACAGGCGGGAATACTTACCACTATACTACAACGACTTCATTGATCATTTAGGTCAGGTAAATATTTTATAGCACTTATGTAATCTCTTTAACCTACTCTGCAACTGAAGAGATGAATTGCTTTCTGAGGCTCCAAGAAAATGTGCAGTTTGGTACCGATATATCTCAAACAAATTATAGATTGACCTCATTTTAGGAAATAACTGTAGCCTCCATCAATCTGGTTTTATTTTCGAGATTTTGTATCAGCAACCGTCATATTTTTTATTGAGTAAAATGCAGCAGGGTCCCTAATTTGAACATGACACTTGAGTTCACTTTTGTCCATAATTTCTCAAATGGTTTAGTGGAATTTGTGTTCAATTTGGTTAAAGTCTGAATACACTGAAGAAAACTTGCCATAGTGGCATGAATTGAGCGCATGCTCATAGCACATAGCATGCCTTTTCTCTGTATGCCCCTTCGTGTTCTCAGACGAGTTCGTAGGCGGGAAGTGGCAAACAATTTCAAGCACACCACGGGCGGGCTGCAACGGTGAATGGCCGACTAACTTCATAC
This sequence comes from Poa pratensis, assembly GCA_947311845.1. Taxonomy (NCBI): domain Eukaryota; kingdom Viridiplantae; phylum Streptophyta; class Magnoliopsida; order Poales; family Poaceae; genus Poa; species Poa pratensis. Next base: position 48,854,169 of record CAMZMU010000085.1, on the reverse strand, counting down.
TCGTTTGATCTTCCGACCGATAGATGAAGCATCAGTGCAAATTCGGTAAACTAGGTAGTCTCCTATGCTCGAGTTGGTTTTTTGTGCAAAATGTTTTAGTTTTTGAGTTACTATGATAATTTGAAGTTGCCCCGATTAATTCTCTAGAAAAGATGATAAAATATAAATTTCACCAATTAACGAAAAGTCAAAAGGCACACCGTGTGCACTCCGATTTATGGATCTTGCCAAACACTGAAATCGTCATAGCTTACTTGCCAATGTGCCCCAATGGAATAAAAACAGACCATGGAACCTTGAGGGCCTCAGGAATTTGGAAACATAGGAATAGAAAAAACACATAATCGAGGTGCCAAATATGGCACAAGTGGGCGTCTGGGGAAGGATTATACGAGTCAAACACAAAGAGGGTGAGTCAAACCCAGGACCTCTTGGCACAAGTGGGGAGTACTTCCCCACTGCGCTAGGCCTGTCCTTCTCCTATAGGATTTCGAAACATGGGAATTTTCTGAGATGTGTCTTTGCATGTGCACATGAAGCAACACATGAATTTCACACGGGATTGACCGATTGAGAAGAGAGAGGTAGAGCATAAGTGCATTGGACTTCTCGAAGGACAAATAAATGAGGTTGAGCTCATGTTGAGATTCATATGGAATGGAGGACATAGGAATAGATTCCATAGGAATTTGGTGACGAATGAGCTACCATCCAAAGGGCTTCAGTAGGAAAAGTTCCTATGGATTAGAATCCTCCAATAAATTTATAAATTTCTCCAATACGAAGAGGCCCTGCCGTTCTTCTGCTTTTGAGAGATTCAGTACTACCGTAATAATCAGTGCCAGATCCCTGACGATAAACTGAAGAAGTGTCATTCTCTAGCTAAACATCATGTTGATGTTACTTCATGAAGAAATATAGGTCAATATAGTCACAACTCCTGATGCTTCCAAGTCCCAGGATTTCTATGGGTTTTTATTTCGACGGCATAGCAGAAGCAGTTCCAACCAAGTATAAAATTTGTGTCCATTGCATGTATGTTGTATGTTGATATATGCACCTAGCAATGACTAAGCTTTATACCTTGCTCCGCCTCAAGTTGGCAGGATGGCTTTGCTGTGAGTTTATGATCCTATTCCTTCTCTCTTCTCAAGCTTAAATAAGAACAAGGCTACATTTCCATCGATACCATGTGGCACAACAACCATGCGATGAGCGCTTTCATGCATGCAGATGCTGTCCAACATAGCCACAAGGAGCACATGGACAATATGGTTATGTGATCAATAAAGTTAGGAGCACATGGACATTCATTTACAACTATGATCATCCCCTCTGTATACAGTAGCTCGATGATAAATATGCTGATCATATCAATTCAAGCTTACGCTGTACTTTCTTTAGTGGACCACGGCTTGAGAAAGCCTTTGCATTCACGGTCCCAAGTCCACCACGAACACGGCCAAGAAAATCAGCATCGAGTCATCATTTGGTAAAAGCTCTAGTAATTCTATCAGTTTGATGAAGAAACAAATTAGTACTGTATCATAATCAGTAGGGATACGCATAACTGTCGACTGCCACCTTGTAGGAGTCCGACGGTATGTCGTGTGATCACTACCTCCCTGCTTCACGATCTCATCAACTGTGCCATCAGAGAGCACGAATGGGCAAGAGTACTGCAGAAACTTGAGGGCCTTTTCACAGAAGAACTCGTATAGCAACAATGCCACAAATAAGAACCTCACCTGTCCTAAGCTGCAAGAATGCACTGCAACTGGTGACTGTGCTGTGCAGAGCCAGGTCCATTGCTGAAGAACACAACATCAAGGGAACAAAACAACGCCAGCAATATTATTACAGCACCCTTCCACAGCTTAACCAAAAGTAAGGTTCATTCCCAGCAATTCTACCTTGTAACATTCTGAACATATAATCCCCCAGAATACAGTGTGATCAACAGCAGATCTCCCTGTTCTACCGAGAGGACGAATGGAAGGATGGTTTGATGTGTTCTATATCTATGTTTCTGACCAACAAATACAACATGTGAGGCATATAAGGGAACAGGAGATGATCAACGAATGGGTGTGTATGAGTTCCCTCCAGACGAACCAGAACCCTTTTGCTGCTCTTCAGATGACATCTTCTCTTTCGTCATCTGGCCGACGTCGGTGGCGGCCTTGGCGACCTTGCTGAACGCACCGGTGACCCACGAAGCGCTGGTGAAGACGTACCTGTTCTTCATGATGGCAGACCCGGCGCTGCTTACCGTCTGCTCGGCCGCTGCCAACGCCGACTTGGTTTTGTCGGACACCTGGAACTTCTGATCCATCTCCTTGACCTTCTCGTTAACCACGGAAGTGCCCATGGTGAACTTCTCGCTAAGCCCGATCTTCTTGTCGATGGAGGCTACCTTGGCACCAGCAGTGGATGTGAAGCCAAGCTTATCGTCGAAAGCTTTCGCCTTGCCAACAGCGTCTTTGCCCAGGGTGAAACCCCTAGCAAGCATAGTGCTGACGACATCTTCAGCCTTGTGGACCACATTGTCACCACCAACTGGGACTCTTGTTCCACTCATCTGAGAACAGAACACAACATCCAGTTCACATTGTCAGCAAGATTAAACAAAATAATGAAAATTGTGTTGCCTTGCCTATGCTACTACCAAAGTAAGCTCGCCAGTAATATAAACATAGCTCTGGTGCATGAACACCAGAAATACCACACAACACGACTCTCAAACTCGTAGCATCTGAAAGCCAAAATACTAATGCATGCACTTGACCATAAGACCTAGGATAAACCATGATTCAAAGCAAAGCATGACGCCCGAGTCCCAAATTATTCTAGTATGGCACTGATAGTATGCGAAAAATTTCATAGGTTCTAACTGTCATTTGTCTACTAGAACTAGGCATGAATTACCATGAAACCATTGATTTCATTTATGGTCAATAAAAAAGAATATGCATGACATGACCCTGAACATTGAACAATCAATGGTATGGTTTGAGAGAAGTTAAATTAAAAACAGAAATGTCCCCATGTCCAAATAAGTGCATTCTGAATTATCATTTGTGCCATATTCAATTCAGGACACAACATACTAAACGAATTGAATATAAAACAGGAAAATGAGGCATCACATACCACTGGAGCAGAGGCGGTAAGGGGTGGTTGATATTCTGGAGCAGACGCGATCATAACGGAAAGATCAACTATTGTTGCACCCTGTTACAATGAGACAGAGTGTCTTCTCAGTTTTTTTTAAAAAGAGAGGTAAACAATATTGCACGGACATCGATCCTTGAAAATGGGAATTGTGCTTATAATATCCCCCGTTGTTTTATTTTTTTGACAAAACCATTGAGTAGAAACCACTAGGTGATTTATCAACATCCGGATTAGCTAGTAATGGAATTATATATTTGCAAGGGGTGACATGATCGGGACTTTAGGAAACACGAAGGCTGATAAAACTTAGATACTTCCATTGAGATGAAAAGCATAGAAAACAAGATATGGCATCTGAAACATCTGACATATTGACTTCACATATACATGTCCCACTGAAGAAAGCAAAAGTTTTGTTGAAAGCTAATGATTAAAGAACTTGAACAATTGGAGAAAAGAATATTGTTTGTAACAACTAGACTGAATCATACCCTTTAATTACTCACCGAAAGAAGAAGTGCAGTCTCTGCTCCTTGAGCGTCTTTAAAAGTAACATATGCAACTTGAGACCACTCGTCGCCACTGTCATAAATAAAAGAGGAGAACTAAAACCTGAGAACGGCACTAAAAAGCCTATTTGGAGAAGTAAAAGAAGTACGATCCTGTTCAAATTAACAAACCTTTGCATATCCACATGTTCAATGTCTCCTGAAAAGGAAAAGAACTCCTTAATGTCTTGCACTGTTGCACTCAGGGAAACATTCGTGACCTTCACAGTCCTCACCTGGAAACATTATAAGCTTCAGAAGGAGTATAAAGGGGCATAAGAAGGGAAAGCAAAAATAAAGCCAAACAGCGTGCAAGTGTGGATTGCTTCATACGGAAATGAATAAGAGAAAGCAAAGGATTTTGAAAGCTGAGTTGGCATGTAAATGTGACTCAAACTAATTAATCTTGGGTTTTTCCGCATACAAGCACACACTGCAGATCAGACATTTAAATTAAATGAGAAGCATCATCCCCTTATATGGAGAAGCTTACGCCATGTGCCGATGTTTTTTAAAGCCTGCAATTTGAACTTACTGAATATGTAAACTTTTAAGTGCTCGGTAGCTATGCTCCACCATTATATGGGCCTTAAGCCCTCTCCTACAAACTTGAAAGGCTAATTACTTCAATCAAGCTTGATCTTCTACATGGAAGCAACCAAACCCAACAGCAATCAGCAGGCTGTTTTTTCCAGAACTCATATATGAGTGCTATGCTAAGAAATCTATATATCTCAAACTAACTAATATGTGCTTAGTATTTTTCCCCAACTCATATCATACATAAACATCAGCTTCTGTCAGATGACACAACGTAACCCAACAAACTAGCTGTTAAAAACAAGCAAAAGGAGGTAACAACTCCTAACAGAAACAGACATTTAGCTTGATTCAGATACCGCAAGTGCGATTCGCTAGCAAGCAGCCTTCGCGTTGTATCGTGTAAGCATGGCTGTGAATATCAAGTCAAGAAAACAGCATGATTCTGTATCGCCGAATAAACTCAATATCCCCGAGCTGGTGTTACGGTAGCAAAAAACCAGCTAGTATAGGCCAGACATATCAGCTAGTACAAATGACAGTAATCGGCTAGTATGAGTTCATAAGTATTGGCATGTTTCAAGCAATCCACTTCCCCTATTCAACAGCACCTGCCGTCGACAAGAACAAGCTTAATCAACCGGCTACGATCTCGAGACCCAAACCGAATCTTGACACGCGCTCTTTTCCAGCTACAACGACACTCTACACGCCTCCGCAATCACCGCCCACGAATTAACCAAAACCTTAACCCTAACCAGCGGCACCACAAGAAGTTCAATCCCACGAGCCACGGAGAGGCACGGGAGCGCCGCCGCCCCGGCACGGCCAGATCCAGCACCGTAAGAATACCGAGACGGCGAGAGGGGAGAGAGGAAGCGCGGGGACTCACCGGACCCGTCACCGGGACCTCCACCGGAGCCGCCGCCATCGCCCGAGTTTTCGTAGCAGAGGGTGCGGGAGATTAGGCTGAGGTGATTAAGGCGTGGACTAGCGCTGATGCTGCTAGCGTGGAAGGGAGGAAGACTAGAACTAGAAGTAGTAGCAGAGGAGTGGAACAGGACCCAATGAATTTGTATTGGGGCATTGACTACTTGGGAGTTAAGGCACAGAGATGGGAAGAAGCAAATCACCTTTGAAAACATTTTTTTTGTTTTCCTTCTATTTTCTCTACGATAATACCATGTGTTATTAGGTTTTCTGAAGAAAAAAGCAGGGTACAGTACAATAGACACAACATTTACTAAATTGGCCCCAAAATGAGCTCAGCATGCGAATGATCTAGATTATTTTTTAGGATCCGACACTTATATTAGGAGCTCAGTACAAATTACAACCAGGTCCAACCAGAAATTACAACAAGACCCAAAAAACTTGCACTAAACACCCGAAACAACAGGAAGAAGCACAGACGGATCCACCCCACACCCCAAACACCTAGCCTCACGGAGGTCAAAAGCTCACGGAAGCTCACGGAGGTCAACATAAGCGGTGCAAGGCTTTGAAGAAGGAAGGTGAATCCGCCAGGAGATGTGGTGTGTCCACATGGCACCGGAGCATCTCGTGAAGCAAACGTAGTGGTGAGTGTGTCGACACTTCAACATGTCTTAGTCTCACGACTCACAAGTGTGTAGTAGTCACGTGGCATGGTGTCGCACCGGATCATCATAAGGTTCAACACCGCGTCTTTGCTCCATACTAAGCATCCCCTAGCTTCTTACTAAGTCAACCCTTTCCGACATCTCCTATTCCCAAGCTAAACTATTTTTTTCTTCTTCCATTCTTTTCGATAGCAGTAGGTGTGTTGAGAGGTGTTGAACCTCGAGAGCTCACGAGCAAGAAGAGAATGTATTCGAACGGTGGTGGCATATAAATTGTTAGATGTGCATGGTTTGGTTGCAGAAAAAATTATACTCCCTCCGTCCCAAAATAAGTGTCTCAAGTTTGTCAAAAAGTGGATGTATCTAGACATGTTATTTTGGGACGGAGAGAGTATTATATTAATCTCGTGCGATATTTATAAGCCGTTTGTTAGCGCAAGGGGCAGATGTATTACATGTCAAATCATTTATTCTACCATTATGACATAAGTTGGCATTCTTCTTTATTTTCATTGTTATCTGCTCCTATCACCATAATGGCACACATATAAAAAAAGTAACATGGAGCCTGTAGAACTGTGATCATGCAAATATTGTCTACACATTTTTTTTCAAGTTCAAATCCCCTAAAGGTGATGCTTGTTGACAATGTCTTTATTGTCTCATAAATTGTTTGAATTTGTTGTTCTAAAAGCTCAAGTTTTAAAAGAACAGGTTGCTAAAGCATATATGTTGTATTTCATAATATCACTTGCAAAATTCCTGTAACTTTCTTCATAACCCATAAGCATAAGTTTTAAAGTACTCCCTCCGTCCTAGTTTGTAGGGCATAATTTGCAAATCTCTTTGACCAAGGTGATAGCTAATTGGGGCTAAAAACTTGCATGCATTGGTGGGAGAGACAACTAGCCAATTATTGTAAGGAAATTAAATGCAATTGTGCCTAAGAGGTGGGACAAATTGTTTTTGAGATTATGCCCTATAAACTAGGACGAAGGAAGTAAATGTTATTTACTTTTGACCACAAACTGAAGTGAATGTCACATAGTCAATGTTGCAAGTGAAGGAGTTTCTTACATGCTAGATAAAACCCCAACACTATAGAAATAAAGCTGAATTGTTATCCAGATAATAAAAATATTTCCTTTTTCCCTAGGGACAAGCTCGCGACATCATTAGAAATCTCCCGGTGAATTACATGGTCAGAATCCAACATGCATCGTCACCTACCAAAACCATCCTAGCAGTCAATTGGCCCAAAATAATGTGGAAAATAGTAAAGCTTTTAAGTTCTCAGTCAAGCTTCGGTTGAATCTGAGGTGAATATGTGGAATAGTAAAGCTTTTGAGTTCTCCATGCCCACTGTCTTTCAGTGGAAACCGGTGAAAACCATGAAAAAAATCAAGTTTACAAGTTTCAAAAATTCCTCGACCAAAATGGAATACGTTGGGTATGTAGACTTCTATAGTCATGCAAAATTCCTAGTGAAAAATTAAAAATATTTACGAGGTATGAAAATGTGAAATTAAGCAACGAATAGTAGAAATGTTCCTATTAATTGTTGAATTTAGCATTTTCATAACTCCTAACAGTTTTGAGTTTCAACTTGCAAATTTGCATGTCAATTAAACGCTACCTTCCCAATGTATTGGTAGCAGAGGAATGGAAGAGACCAATGATTTTTTTTTTACGGAACCAATGAATTTGTATTGGGGTGTCATTTACCGATTGGGAGTTAAGGCAAGATATATATGGGAAGAAGCAAACCACCTTTGAAAACATTTTTTTGTTTTGGATGGTACCGTGCGTAATTAGATTTCCTGAAGAAAAACACATGATACTAAACAATTTACTAAATTGGCCCCGAAACAAGCTCACGATGTGAGTAATTTAGGATTTCACAACATACAAAAGCTCATGGAGTTCAATATGACCGGTGCAAGGCTTTGATGAAGGAAGGTGAGGCCGCGGAGGACCCTGGCGTGTCCAAGTGGCACCCGACGCCCACGCTAACTGCTCCCAACACATTTGCGTGGTGACTTACGAGGGGAGGGGGAGCAAGGCCAACATTGGCCCCAAGATTAATTCTAAATTGCATGCCAAAAGAGAAATAAGAAGTATGATTGCACAAATGAAAACTCATTTTTTGTCATTTCAATACATGTCATTTTTGTTCTTCACATGTTATTCTACTAGTATGAGAAAATGTATATTATTTTGTGCACACGGTTCGGGAGGAGAAATGTATATTACGAAATTATAAACAGATAAATGATGAACTGTTTTTTTCTACCACCTTGAACACCCAATACCCAATACATTATTTCATTACATGTTTATATTTCATTTCCTTTTTTTTTTCATTTTTATCTGTTTCTATGACCATAATGGCACGTATCAAAATGTAAAGTGTAGCCTGATGAACTGAGACAATACAAATATTTTCTATACTTCTTGATTCAAATTCAAAACACCTAAAGGTGGTGCTTGTTGACATCTTTATTGTCTCATTAACTTTTGAGTTTGTTATTTTAAAAGCACATATTTTAAAGAACAGAAGGCTAAAGCATAAATTTGCATAATATCACTTGAAAATGCCTATAATTTTCTTCATAACCCATAAGCGTACGTTTTTTTAGCAAATGTTATTTAGTTTTGACCCCAAACTGAAGTCAGCATCACCCAGTCAATGTTTCAAGTGAAAGTAGTTTCTTGCATGACAAACAAAACCCATAACAATAAAACATAAAGCAAATGTTATTTCTTTTTTTTTTCCGTAGGAGACAAGCTCCCTATTTCACTAGAAATTTTCCAGGGAATTACCAGTTCAGAATCCAACATGTATCACCTTCCAAAACCATCCTATCAGTAGATTGACCCAAAATAAGCTGACCATTTGTGCAATTCATACTTTGACCAAGGGCGCAAAGGCTCCTGCTCTCATACTCTCATGCTCCGTGCAACAAGAAGCATTTCATGACCTGACCACTAGTCCACGATGACCAAGGGCTCCTTGGCGGTGGCACCCTTGGAGGTGATCTCCCCTGGTAGGCCGCCGCGGAGTATCTGCGTATGGAACACCACCTCCTCTTTGGTGCCAGTCACCAGCTCGAAGACACAAGCGTCATTGACCTTCAGCCGGTTGTCGACAGCGAAGTCCATCCAACCTCCATCCAGATTTTTCATCTTTAGGTGACCGCAGTAGCTCATGGTCCATGACTTCCCATGGCAGATGAGGGTGGCGGTCGTGCGAGTCTCCGGGAGGCGCTTGTGGAAGCGACCTGGAATGCACTGGACAAAAAGAACAGGATAATGATAATTTTAAGTCATTCTTGCTTGAGTATTTAGAGATGTTGCAGCCTCCTACCAGCTTAAACGTCTTCTGAACATGTGATCTCGACAGTATGATGGTGAAGAAGGGGTTGTCGTCAGAGAGTGGCGTGGTCTCCCATTCATCAGTGGTATCAGGAGCTAGCACCGGTGTGTCTTCAGAGGGCTCTAGTTTTGGTTTGATGACATGCACATCCGGCAGCCGCTTTGATGGGCATGAAGGGGTCTCTATCTGATAAGATCAATGCAAACAACTGGCCGCCGTAAATGTCAACTCTGCAAAATTTTGTAATCGAAATCTTGTGCCATATATAGTAGAGCTAAATATTTCAATTCATCTGTACTCGTGGAAAAACTTTGCAACCAATCAAAATCTGCAAACCATCCATCCTTCAGCCAAGTCAGCGGCGAAATGGATAAGGGTATTAGTTGTTCAACTTCACATGATTTCACTCCATACCCTCCTTCCTAAATGCTCTACCAAATCTTTTCTTTCACAAATTGCAAGAACCTCCATAATTTCTAACAGCAATAAGTAAGGAACTAAGGATGGCAGGGAAGAAGGGGAACACAAAAGAGGTTCCTACTAGAAAGATTCAGTTTAAACAATAATTTGGGGAAGCAGATAACCAGCACCTGAGCAGGCAAGGAAGAGTTCACTTGTATATCTGTCAAATGCAAGCAGCCGAGGAGTCAATCTCATGAACTATGATTTAACTAGTAAAATCAAGAAGTGGTACAAAAATAAAAACTGAAGTTCATAATGAGGAACATTATTTATTTTTCGGAAAGGGGAAAAGCACTGGCCTCTGCATCAATCAATGCATCAAGAACATTATACAATAGAAACCTTTTTTTTGCGGGAGACATTATAAGAGAAACCGATTATCACAAAAGTACAAAACAAAGAAATATGATCTGACAAGTGACAAGACACCTGATCAGACATTTTGCCTGCTTACTTGTAAAATAACTATAGTGGCAGTTGCTTGCGCTGATTATCTCTAATGATATGGCCGTAAATCCTGAGAGTGAATTTAAAAACGTAAATTTATGTTTTAAAAAGGTATAATACGTCGAGGCTTTCTACCTTCACGTTTTCTTCAATCAATCTATTAAAATTATTCCAAAAATATATTATCAACTACATGGAAATCAGATGATGCTGGGATGACTAACTATCAACCAAATTCTAAGTATTCCCATGTCCCCAACAAACTGTGGTAAACATGTTACTCTTCCACAGTTCCACATCATTTAGTTAGCATATTACATTTGAACTACACAAACATACACTGCGTTTGCATGTAAATATCTATATGGCACAGAAGTTAGTCTGTAATAAAAAATGATAAACTGATAGGTGGTATGGTAACACATTTCAGTTAAAAACATGGTAAAGTAATATTCAAAGAAGGAAATGGTCACAGAAGGGAATAGGAATCCCAAAACAACGAGAGTATATATATCCATTAAAAATTATCATTGCAGAGAGCAAAAACATTTAGTGAAACATTTACTATTAAAGATGAACAAGCACGCAACTACATAGGTACTACAAAATATCTGGATCTCTAGAATTAACCAACTATCAACAATTGATGTTAATTAAAGCGTGGTACGAGACACATGGACGCTAATAGTAAGCGTAAAATTTAAACCAATTAATCCCATACCGGATGATTCCGCACAGCTTGACTGCGCTATTGGTCCACACCAGTCGCCATCCTGCAAGACAGGTTTTGATCAAGCTACACGAGCATAGAATTCTACGGCTGAAGTATTTGTTAAGGAGGAGGCTGCTATTACGTCACTGAAGAAGTAGCAGGTTTACAGAGTCTGTACTCTGTTGGAGAGCAGAAAGAGGGAAATGGCTGGCAGGCATAAGGGGATCTAATTTGGACCTTAGATTTTTCTTTTTCAGTACATCACCACTGGGTTTACTCTCACTATCAGTAACACCACTAGTGTACTACCGAATCAACATGGGCTGCAACGTCACGTCGTCACTAGCTTGCGGGCACTCCGTCGAACAGAAGCCTGAAGTTCTAAAGAGTAAAGACAGACAGACCGTCTCGCCAATCGGAACAAAACGTAGGAAGAATGTCTAACCGGCGGGTCATCCTGGCGGCCGTTCGGGTCACGCGGTGGCGAGGGCTGCGAAGAGGAAGATTGCGGGGCCCGGTGCGCGGACGAGAATGGAGCGGCCTGGCGGCGCGCGAGCTCGCGGCGGATGGCGAGGAGTTTGAGGCGGTACGTGTTGCCGCCGTCAGGGAGGCGGGCGGCGATGCCCCCGTCGAGGCCGCGCTGCATGCGCTGCAGACTCCCCTGCAGCACCTGGTCCGGGAGCTCGCGCAGGTCGTCGTCGCCGCTGACCCACGCATCCGCGTCCACGTCCACCGCCGCCTCGCCGCGAAGGAGTGGCTCCGGCGACGCCGCGGTAGCCATCGTGTTTAGTAGTCACGCGCGTGCTGTCTTGTCAAAGAAAGGAGGCGGAGAGACCGGTGGAGAAGACGAGAAGACTGTGGTCTGTGTGTCCAACGTAAATGAAATTGCAGCGACAACGAGAAGGTCCGAGGCCGTGCAGGCAGGAAGCGGCCCATGGCGCATGAGGCCCAGCCAGGCACGTGGAGCATGCGTGAGCTGTAGAACAAGCCCATACAGTGAAGCCCAAACACAAACACATAGGGCGCGATTGGTAGCCTGTAGCAGGCCAGACCAGGGCCACCAGCTGCGAGCGCGCCGCGTATGGATGCCTGCACGCGCTTTCGGGCCAGGCCGGCACGATTCGCAAAGCAGCCTCAGGCTAGACCCAGCAAGCACGAACCATGGCCGCAGTGGCGGAGCCAGGAATTGAGACGAGGGGGCGAACAGTAAAAGGTGTGCCACCGGCGAAATTTTTTTTTACAACACATGTAATCCACAATGTAAATAAGTCGAAGTCTCACAATATTATAGCCGAAAGTGTCCACAATTTCATATTGCATAAAGCACAAGTACAAACTGACTACAAAGAACAAGAAAACTACATAAAAAATAGTGCTACATTTTGATAAGAAGATAGTACCATACCATTAAGTTGAATCCATGTTGATTTCAGAGGTAGCATATTCATCAATTGGTTCGGCAACCACATTTGCTAGATCAAAAATTTCAGAAACATTTGCTTGTTGAGTGTTCTACAATATTGAAATCAAAATCAATCTTTGAGCAATCTCCTGCACACTATTACTCACTAATCACTATACAAGTAGACATCAATTGGTCTTCGAGTGTTCTTCCTCCTCGAACTGGAGCCAGTAGGCCTCGTCGTCCATCGGACTATCAGAGCAGCCGAGCCGCCGGGAGCAGGCCGGCCGCCCAAAGCAGATACAAGGCGCAGCTGCGCTGGGGCAGGGACTGGCGGCGGGGCGGCGGGGCTTCGCGGCGGGCAGGGCGTGGGATTTCGGACGGCGCGAGTCAGGGGAATGGAGCAGAGGGAGGAGCGACGGGTTGGGGAATCAAGCAGGGGAGAAGCAGGGCTGGGGAATCGAGCAGGGGAGGAGCAGGGGAGGAGCGGCGGCGGATCGAGCACGAGCAGGAGCAGGGAGCAGGGCGGAGGCGCGGAGCGAGCTAGGGATTTGGTTGGTGGGGAATCAAAGAAGCGAGGCTGCGAGGGGATCGACCGAGGCAGTCCTGCACCGAGGGGAGCGAGGGTTTGGTCGAGTCAGACTAGAGACGGTCGTTCTGCCAGTTTTTTACTTTTTTTATCCCTCACTTTGACGTATATTGAGCGTAGATACATACTGAATACCTATAGTCAAAAAAATCACAAAAGTTGAGGGGGGGCGGCCGCCCCACCTCGCCCCCCTGGTGGCGCCGCCCCTGCGTGCCCGTGGAGCCAGGCCCTGGTAAGCGCAGCGTGCACGGAAACTGCCCAGCAGTTGCACACGTGGAGAAGGGCGGGAGACGCCCATCAATATCCGCCCCACACTCCCTCTCTCGTCTCACTCGTTCCCCTCACCGCCCAACCGCCCTCTCACGTCCCATCAGTCTCTGACTGACGCGACCGAGGAGACGGATGGCCGATGCTCCTCCTCCGGCGCCTCCGCCCTGCATAGATCCATCCGGAGTCGCCAGTTCCGGACCATCGCTGACAGTGGCGCGCGCCGTAAGGGAGTACGAGGCGGGGACGGGTCGTAGCGCGGCGGCGCACACTGAACCTGCCCGTCTGCCTACGCTCAATCGCCCTTCCCCGGTAGCGGTGCACACCTGCGCCGCCGCCCGGGCGGATTCGCCTTCAAGCTCCCATGCCGGCGGTGGGGACGCCATTAGGAGGTCGGCGATGCTGGCGGCGCAGGCGGCCGCAAGAACCCAGCCTCTCGAGCCGCCACCTGGTTACCCCCCAGGCCGCGTTACGCTCCTTCGCCGCCGTCTCCCCTAGGAATCGGATCTGGGATGCGAGCCGCCGTCGTCTCCCCTCCGTCGGGCTTTTCACCTTCGTCCTCTTCAACGCCGGCGTCTGTAGCTCCGGCCTCGGCCACAACGGCCTCGGGAACGGCCGCATCGTCATCGGTAACGACGAACTCCAGGAAGAGGAAGAGCAAGGAGCCTATGCGGTCCCCGATGGTAAGCTTTCGTTCCCCAATCCGCGTGCTTAGGGTTTTTTCGTGCTCGAGTAGATGGTTATTAGATCTAGTACACACTTAATCTTGCCATTCATCCTGATGATGTTGGCATGGATCTTTGCTCACTATTTATTGTTCCAGTAGATGAAGCTCCAGTAGTTTATGCCATTCGTCCTTGCATAGTTCATGTTGCACGCATTGTTGTAGATTGAAGCTCCAGTAGTTGATGCCATTCATCCTTGCATAGTTCATGTCGCACTCATTGTTGTAGATTGAAGCTCCAGTAGATGAGATGCCATTGATTAATTTTCATCCATGCATAGTTGGTCCTTGCAATTCAACCGAGTAGTGGACAATGCCACTGATCATTGCTCGATTGCAATGGTCCTTGCTTCATGTCTGACCACTATGCTTCTTTTCGCAGACATGGGAGGCGTTGTGCGAGATGACGCCTACTCATCCTGACCATCTTCAGGACGTCATCTACCACAACATTGAAGTGCGAAGGGCTGTAGTTCAAGGGCTGGAGGAGGCTGTCAAGGAGATGGAGCGCAATAACTTCGATGGCAAGAAGAGTGCAGGTCGTCCTCCACGTCTGGGAAATGAACCAGTGTACGATGGGCCTCGGCGCTTCTATGTCGAGCTCAGCTACTCCGACATGAAGGCCATAGTCCTTCCTCCAGAACTGAAGACCTTGCTGGTCCAAGTGAAGAAGCTCATCCTCAAGCCGTCCAATTCTCAGCCTATCCCAGGATCTCCGTGCCAAACCGGTGGTCCAAGTGCTGCGAGTATTTCGTCCAGCTCTAGTGGTTCGAGGAGGATCTCGTCCTCTTCAAGGGCTGGAGGGAGTTTGCCAGGGAGAAGGACCTGGACATTGGGGACGTCGTGGTGTTCAAGTACCACGATGGGGGCTTCGACATCAAGGTCTTCCAGCACGACACCTCCACTCAGAAGGTGTTTGCCTGTGACTTCCATCGAAGGTGATGATCTCATGCTGTTACATGAAGTAGAAGAAGAAGAAGTGGTTTGTAGGGTAGTAGTATGAACCCTCACATTTTGGGCCAGGGGTGTGTACCCCTGGCTGTTGGTAACTAATCAGGTGGCATGGGATGCACCTGATACAAACCTAGGCAGGGATGTTGTTCGAACCCTCACATTTTTGGCCAGGGGTGTGTACCCCTGGCTGTTGTTAACTAATCAGGTGGCATGGGATGCACCCGATACAAACCTAAGTAGGTGTCAATTATGTGCTACTCTATGTAAGTAGGTGTTAATTAAGTACCTCTGATGTGTTTAGGTGTGTGCTGTTGCAGTGCTTCCCTCTGATTGTGTGTGCTGGTAACCTCACCAATTTTGAATGTGGTGAGGGGATCTCATTTCGGTGACACACATGGAAACATTGCTGTCACCCAAACAACATGTCTTTGCATGTGGAGAGCCAAAAATGGAAAAAGTAGGCAACCAAACTATGTGCAGTGATACGTCTCCAACGTATCCATAATTTCTGCTGTTCCATGCTTATATTATACCATTTGCTACATGTTTTATATACACTTCATATCACTTTTATGCATTTTCTGGGACTAACCTATTAACAAGATGCCACAGTGCCAGTTCCCTGTTTTCTGCTGTTTTTGGTTTCAGAAAGTTACTTCTGGAAATATTCTCGGAATTGCACGAAACAAAAGGCCAAGTCCCTATTTTTCCAGCACGTACACGGAGTCCGAAGGAGAGACGAAGAGAGCCACGAGGTGGCCAAACCATGGCGGCGCGGCAGTGGGCCCACCGCGCCGCCAGGTGGTTTGGGCCCCTCGGGGGTCCGCCGACATCGCCCCTTCGCCTATTTATTCCCCGAGACGTGAAAACCCTAAAACACCGAGCCTTTCATCCAGAACATATTCGCTGCCGCCGCCGTCGTCAACCCTAACTCGGGGGGTTCTGAAGCTCTTCCCGGCACCCTGCCGGAGAGGGGAATCATCACCGGAGGGCTCTACATCGCCATGCCCGCCTCCGGAGTGATGCGTGAGTAGTTCATCCTTGGACTATGGGTCCATAGCAGTAGCTAGATGGTTGTCTTCTCCACTTGTGCCATCATGTTTAGATCTTGTGAGCTGCCTATCATGATCAAGATCATCTTATTGTAATGCTACATGTTGTGTTTGCTGGGATCTGACTTATATTGATACCTATGTGGAGCTGAATATTATATTATCATGTCTATGTCATTTGTGATCTTGCATGCTCTCCGTTACTTGTTGAAGCCTTGGCCAAGTGAATACTTGTAACTCCAAGAGGGGGTATTTATGCATGATAGTTGGGTTCAACCTCTATTTAACCTGGGATAGTGACAGCAAGTTCTAAGGTTGTAGATGTGTTGTTGCCACTAGGGGTAAAACAGCAATGCTTTATTCAAGGATGAATGTATTGTTTACATTACGCACATTACTTAATGCAATTGTCTGTTGCTTGCAACTTAATACTGGAAGGGGTACGGATGTTAACCGGAAAGTGGACTATTTAGGCATAGATGCATGCTGGATAGCGGTCTATGTACTTTGTCGTAATGCCCAAATGAATCTCATAGTAGACACCACAGCTCACACATGCATGTTATATGCACTTATCAATTGTCAATTGCCCAGCTGTAATTTGTTTACCCAGCATGTTAGTTATCTTATTGGAGAGACACCACTAGTGAACTGTGGACCCCGGTCCATTCTTTTACATCTGAAATACAATCTACTGCAATCATTGTTCTCTACTGTTTTATGCAAACAAACATCATTTCCATTCGATACGTTTAACCCTTTGTTTTCAGCAAGCCGGTGAGATTGACAACCTCACTGTTAAGTTGGGGCAAAGTAATTTGATTGTGTTGTGCAGGTTCCACGTTGGCACCGGAATCCCTGGTGTTGCGCCGCACTACACTCCTTCACCAACACCTTCGAAGCAAACCTCGTTTTCCTACTGGTTCGATTAAACCTTGGTTTCATACTGAGGGAAAACTTGCTGCTGCACTCATCATACCTTCCTCTTGGGGTTCCCAACTGACGTGTGACGTACAAGCATTGTTTCTGGCTGTTGCCGGGGAGATATTCCCTCGTCAACTTAGCCAGCAACACGTTTTCTGGCGCCGTTGCCGGGGAAAACCGAATTGCTTCTGCAAGGGGAGTCTCTCACACCCAATCTCTTTACTTTGTTATTTGTCTTGCTTAGTTTATTTTTATTTAGTCTTGTTTGCTCTCTTTATCAAAAACACAAAAAAATTAGTTACTTGCATCATTTTTATTTTTAGTTTTTATTTTTATCATGCTCTCCCAAGTATTTAAAAGATATCTGTGGTAGTGGGTCTATCATTGGAAGAGACAACATTGAAGAATTTTTTAGTCATGTTAGCAAGCTGAAAGATTTTGAAGATAGATCCTTGGTAGAACTTGCCCCTAATTATGAAATTGCTGCTGCCTCCTTAGTCCACATGCTTGAAGCTAGGTTTGTTAACCTTAACCCTATAATGCAGCATATGTTTCTTAGACTTCATGATATGGAAGAGGGGGAAAAGAAGGATTTTGTTTTAGAAACCCTTCTCAAAGAATTTGGAGATGTAGCTAGTGAAGCTAGAAAAGTTTTTATGCGATATAGGATGCTTGGTTATTACATTGATATCGCCAATATACTTGAAAAATTAGAGAAGGAAAGATCCAAGTACACTAAAGAAACTAGTTATGAAGGAGAGAATAAAATACCAATTCCTTTTAAGATTGCAGGAATGCATGAGGCACTAGAAAAGAACTTTAATTGGATTGTGCCTGAAAATTTATTTGATGAGGATAGTTTACCTAAAAGTAATGAAAGGGGAGTTTCTGAAACTTACATAGATAAAGTGCAATGCATCGTTGAGAAAACTTCTAAACTCTCCGTTGATGCTTCTTCTCTTGATAACACTTGATTTTCACTTTCTGCGCCTAGCTGAAAGGCGTTAAAGAAAAGCGCTTATGGGAGACAACCCATCGTTTTTATTTGCTGTTATTTTTGTTTTCTTTGAGTCAAGGAGTTTTGTTACTTCTGTAGCAACTCCTTTGTATCTTTATTTTATCGCAATGTTGTGCCAAGTAAAGTTCTATATTGAAAGTTGATGCAAGATTTGGATTTCTGCGCAGTGACAGATTTTTAGCTGTCACGGATTTGAGCTTATCTCCCTGTAGAAAATTCAAAAAATTCTGAAAAAATCACGCATATTCCTGAGATATGTACGCAACTTTCATTATTTTAGGCCAGATCCATCTGAGCAACTTAAGTGCCTCGAAAAAATTCGTCATTCCAGACTGTTCTGTTTTTGACAGATTCTGCCTTTTGTTTTGCATTCGCTCTTTTACTGTGTTTGTGTGGATTTCTTTGCTCCACAAAGCATTGGTGGCTGTAGCTAATGTCCAGAAGCTTTGGGATTGATTGTATCATTACAGAATATGAGAATTTTTGATTATGCACTAACCCTCTAATGAGAACTGTCTTGAGTTTGGTGTGAAGGAAGTTTTCAAGGATCAAGCGAGAAGGGTGATATTATGTGATCAAGAAGAGTGAAAAGCCTAAGCTTGGGGATGCCCCCGTGGTTCATCCCAACCATATTCAGAGAGACTCAAGCGTCTAAGCTTGGGGATGCCCAAGGCATCCCCTTCTTCATCAACAAACTTATCAGGTCATCTCTAGTGAAACTATATTTTAATTCTTTCACATCTTATGCGCTTTACTTGGAGCGTCTGTGTGTTTTTATTTTTGTTTTTGTTTGAATAAATTCGGATCCTAGCAATCCTTGTGTGGGAGAGAGACACGCTCCGCTTTTTCATGTGAATACTCATGTTCTTCACTTATATTTGTTGAGTATTCTTAACTAGCTACTGCAGTGCTTTTAGCTCCTGTTTTTCATGCATCTCTTCGAGCTGTTAGCACTTGTTTATAAATACTCTCTTGCTGCATTATATTATCATTTGGAGAGTTTATGTTTAAATAAATTGATTGGTGTTTGTTTGGAAGAAAGAAAATGCTACATGTAGTAGTTGGTATTGGAAAAGACATATGCATTCTTGTAGATCATTGTCTTGTTTTGATTTGATGCTTTGCAATTGTTTTGAGCTCTCAAGTAGATCATGTTTAAGCTCTTGCATCATGTAGTTAAAGCCTAGTAGTGGAGAACTACCGTAGAGCTTGTTGAGACTTGGGATGCATATTTGTTCTCTCTAAGGTCTAGATATTTTCTGGTAAAATGTTTGAGCAACAAGGAAGACAGTGTAGAGTCTTATAATACTTGCAATATGTTTTTATGTGATTCTTGCTGTACCGGTTTATACTTGTGTTTGCTTCAAACAACCTTGCTAGCCTAAACTCTGTACTGAGAGGGAATGCTTCTCGTGCATCCAAAACTTGAGCCAAAACCCATGCCATTTGTGTCCACCATACCTACCTACTATGTGGTATTTCCTGCCATTCCAAGTAAATATTTCATGTGCTACCTTTAAACTATTCAAAACTTTATTACTCCTTATTTGTGTCAATGTTTTATAGCTCATGAGGAAGTATGTGGTGTTTTATCTTTCAATCTTGTCATTTACTTCTGACAGACTTTCACCAATGGACTAGTGGCATATACATCCGCTTATCCAATAATTTGCAAAAAGAGCTGGCAACGGGGTGCCCAGCCCCAATTAATTACAACTTTCATTAATAATTCTCTTCACATGTTTTGCCCTGATTTATCAGTAAGCAACTTAATTTGCAATAGACACTCCTCCATGGTATGTGAATGTTGGAAGGCACCCGAGGATTCGGTTAGCCATGGCTTGTGTAAGCAAAAGGTTGGGAGGAGTGTCATCTATAAAGAAACTAAAATACATGTGTAAACAAAAGAGAAGAGGGATGATCTACCTTGCTGGTAGAGATAACGTCCTTCATGGGAGCCGCTCTTGAAAGTCTGGTTGACAAGGGGGTTAGAGTGCCCACTACCATTCGTTGACAACAACAAACACCTCTCAAATACTTATTTTGTGCTCTCTATATGCTTTCGAAAACTTAAAAAGCTCTAGCACATGATTTAATCCCTGCTTCCCTCTGCGAAGGGCCTATCTTTTACTTTATGTTGAGTCAGTTTACCTACTCCTTTCTATCTTAGAAGCAAACACTTGTGTCAACTTTGTGTGCATTGATTCTTACATATTTACTTATTGCACTTGTTATATTGCTTTATGTTGACAACTATCCATGAGATATACATGTTACAAGTTGAAAGCAAATGCTGAAACTTAATCATCCTTTGTGTTGCTTCAATGCCTTTTACTTTGAATCTATTGCTTTATGAGTTACCTCTTATGCAAAACTTTTTGATGCTTGTCTTGAAAGTACTATTCATGAAAAGTTTTTGCTTATATGATTCATTGTTT
Source organism: Poa pratensis (assembly GCA_947311845.1). Lineage (NCBI taxonomy): Eukaryota > Viridiplantae > Streptophyta > Magnoliopsida > Poales > Poaceae > Poa > Poa pratensis. The sequence continues at coordinate 48,833,938 of CAMZMU010000085.1, read as the reverse complement.
ACTCTTTATCTATTTGTTAGCAAACTATAGATCATTGCTTTGAGTCACTTCATTCATGACATGAGCCTTGCAATATATTGATCAAGATTGTGTGAAAGCATGTCTCCTCAGAAATTATTTGTTGTTATCGTTTTACCTACTCGAGGACGAGTAGAACTAAGCTTGGGGATGCTTGATACGTCTCCAACGTATCCATAATTTCTGCTGTTCCATGCTTATATTATACCATTTGCTACATGTTTTATATACACTTCATATCACTTTTATGCATTTTCTGGGACTAACCTATTAACAAGATGCCACAGTGCCAGTTCCCTGTTTTCTGCTGTTTTTGGTTTCAGAAAGTTACTTCTGGAAATATTCTCGGAATTGCACGAAACAAAAGGCCAAGTCCCTATTTTTCCAGCACGTACACGGAGTCCGAAGGAGAGACGAAGAGAGCCACGAGGTGGCCAAACCAAGGCGGCGCGGCAGTGGGCCCACCGCGCCGCCAGGTGGTTTGGGCCCCTCGGGGGTCCGCCGACATCGCCCCTTCGCCTATTTATTCCCCGAGACGTGAAAACCCTAAAACACCGAGCCTTTCATCCAGAACATATTCGCTGCCGCCGCCGTCGTCAACCCTAACTCGGGGGGTTCTGAAGCTCTTCCCGGCACCCTGCCGGAGAGGGGAATCATCACCGGAGGGCTCTACATCGCCATGCCCGCCTCCGGAGTGATGCGTGAGTAGTTCATCCTTGGACTATGGGTCCATAGCAGTAGCTAGATGGTTGTCTTCTCCACTTGTGCCATCATGTTTAGATCTTGTGAGCTGCCTATCATGATCAAGATCATCTTATTGTAATGCTACATGTTGTGTTTGCTGGGATCTGACTTATATTGATACCTATGTGGAGCTGAATATTATATTATCATGTCTATGTCATTTGTGATCTTGCATGCTCTCCGTTACTTGTTGAAGCCTTGGCCAAGTGAATACTTGTAACTCCAAGAGGGGGTATTTATGCATGATAGTTGGGTTCAACCTCTATTTAACCTGGGATAGTGACAGCAAGTTCTAAGGTTGTAGATGTGTTGTTGCCACTAGGGGTAAAACAGCAATGCTTTATTCAAGGATGAATGTATTGTTTACATTACGCACATTACTTAATGCAATTGTCTGTTGCTTGCAACTTAATACTGGAAGGGGTACGGATGTTAACCGGAAAGTGGACTATTTAGGCATAGATGCATGCTGGATAGCGGTCTATGTACTTTGTCGTAATGCCCAAATGAATCTCATAGTAGACACCACAGCTCACACATGCATGTTATATGCACTTATCAATTGTCAATTGCCCAGCTGTAATTTGTTTACCCAGCATGTTAGTTATCTTATTGGAGAGACACCACTAGTGAACTGTGGACCCCGGTCCATTCTTTTACATCTGAAATACAATCTACTGCAATCATTGTTCTCTACTGTTTTATGCAAACAAACATCATTTCCATTCGATACGTTTAACCCTTTGTTTTCAGCAAGCCGGTGAGATTGACAACCTCACTGTTAAGTTGGGGCAAAGTAATTTGATTGTGTTGTGCAGGTTCCACGTTGGCACCGGAATCCCTGGTGTTGCGCCGCACTACACTCCTTCACCAACACCTTCGAAGCAAACCTCGTTTTCCTACTGGTTCGATTAAACCTTGGTTTCATACTGAGGGAAAACTTGCTGCTGCACTCATCATACCTTCCTCTTGGGGTTCCCAACTGACGTGTGACGTACAAGCATTGTTTCTGGTGCTGTTGCCGGGGAGATATTCCCTCGTCAACTTAGCGCTAGCAGCAGCTGTGTGCCCTGCAGTGCGATGCAGGCCACCAAACAGCTTGCGCAACCAGGCCCAAAGCCTGCATCGCCCAGACCTAGCCTTCCAGGGGCAGGCCCGTAGACGGGCCGAATTCTATGCAGGCTACCAAACACGCCCATAGAGTATAGTAGAGTAGAGTAGAGGGTATCACGTAAAAAAACTACTCCCTCCGATACCGTTAAATGTGTCGTGGAAAATCAACATACCACATACAAACCGATAAGTACACCAGCGACACATATTTAGGGTCGGAGGAAGTATACATCCTCTCCCACTTTTTTCAAATATTTGTTCGTAAATATGAAACAATTGCATATTTATGATTGATTTTTCTAGATCATCTATTTTATTTGGACAACACGAGAATGCATAGTTTGAGGTCGTTTCCATGTCGAGTATAGATTCCATTGCGGCGCCTCCATGTTATCTCTCGCTTTGATCTAGAGGAGAGAAGGGAAATTGAACAGTGGATCGAAGGAGAAGGAACTATTTTTTTTTGAGGGGGGGGGGGGGGGGGGGTAAGGGGAGGGAGTAGACGCCGGTACCTTGATCTGGCAAGAGTGTCGAGTTTCGGAAGGCTCCGTCGGTGATCTTTCATGGGCTAATTCCTAGTAATTGCTGGAGCGGAGGGATTCGGTCGCGCCGGAGGGAGCGGTGTGAAGCTCTGCTTCTGTGCCATCATGGACAAATCCATGGTGTAGTCAGATGCGGGGAATGTCATGAAAGCTGAGATTAAAGGACTAGCAAATGGCGATTGGAGGCTCTGCGGCGATGAGGAACTTGCTTGGAGTTGCAGGAGGCGGAGCAGCGGCATGTTAGTGGGGGGAACATCACAGGTGAAGTTCAAAGTCCTACCTTTCAGGGTGAAAATCCAAGGCCTGGCCTTAATTGGTTGTGCCTGGCAATACTCTTGCTGAAGACATTGTTTTGAGAGCAGGGACTATTATCTTCAGGGTCAAAACCCAAGGTCTGGCCTTAATTGGTTGTGCCTGGCACTGTTCTTCTTGAAGGCTTTGCTTTTGAAGATTTGGACATCAGGTGGTGTCTTGGTGGTGGTTGTGCGGCTGCTGCAAGGACTTTAACTCTGTAGCGGGACTTTCTTTTTATTTCTTCTTCTTATTGTCTTTCGGCTGTGTGCATCCGTAATGGCTTTGGCTATTGCGTTGTTGCAGATGCTGGGTGTAAATTTGTATCTTCGCGATATTAATATACACTCTTTATCTAAAAAATATCAAGCTATGGTCCAATTAGACAATCTCATCCCAAGCAAAAAAAGGCCTTTTACACGATCCACTATGCTATTGCAAAGCTCAAGGCCTGGCCACTTGAGACTCATGTGTAAGTAGCGTGAGTGTTTTTTTACGAGAAAGGCGCCCAAATGGTCTGGAAGTTGTATTTAACCAAGCGACAAGTACAAGTTCAGAAAGAGGCCTCCTGAAAATGTATAAAATTACAACAAGGGCCTCAAATATTGCAAGCAGACCCTGAAACTGAAATTGAAAACACTATCAAGCCCTTATCCAGTCCGCCACATCTCCGCGACCTCCAAGCCCAGGCACCTGCGCCTCTACCGAGCAGCAAGCCACTTGGGACAACGCCGGCTAGGAATCCCGTGCCGGAATTCAAGAAGATCCTGTGGAGCAGGAAGACAAGCCGAGGAAGAACGACGCTTCCCGGCATAGAGCGGGTCCTATTGCTTGAGATAACCTCGGCTCAAAGCTGTCGGCGTTGACAAATCCATCGGTTGTCAACATACATGGAGAAAAAGGCGAGAAAAATTCTATAGGAACAATGTTGTGGTCGGAAGTGGCCTAGTATCTTGTCGAGCCTCCAAGTTCTAAGGTACCATGCCTTCGATCCAAACCGAGCATTCTCTTCCAGGTGTCTCCAAATCCTAAGTTGTAGCATCCATTTTCTTCTTATTTTGTCTCGCAGTCTTGTTTTTGCTAATAAATGGTGACGAAGATGTTGAATCTCAATGACTGACACACAGAGACAACACACTCAATTTGTGCTTCTATACAAAATATTTTCTTGCATTGTTTCCGCTGACATGTTGTGTAGGACTAAAGATGATGAAATGACACTTGTGAAACATGGAGATGAAACACTCCATTGGTGGTTACACATATATTGTTAGTACTGTACGATGTGTTTGTTGAACTTTCTTATGTCATATTAATTGCACGATATATTTTTTTTATACTGAAAGATCTTCATAAATAATGGTTGTCTTTGACTCTAGGGTGCATGCGATTTGATGAAATGTGGAGAAATGTGTAGAGGCAGGCAGAGAAATCAATATCTTTACTGGACTTGTCCTAGATGCCTGTACTTTTAACCTCCAAGGACCATACTGTGTACTACTCCCTCCGCTCCCCGCCATCCTTCTTCCGTGTTCGTGGTCAGGATCTCCGGCCCAAGAACCCGCCGCACGTGTCGCCTGAGATGTCGCCGCCACCGGACGCACCACCACAGGCCCGTCCCGCCACCACCGAGTGGCCACGCCGCCGCAAGAACGTCCGTGCCGCCGTGCCCCCGGCCCGTGCCAAGCTCTTTGAACGAGGGAGAAGGAGGAGCCTCGCCGACACTAGCGCTCGGCCTTCGGCCAACGACACAGTCCGACGGTGGTGAGGAGGGAGAGGAGGCGAGAAGGGGGGCTGGGAGCAGGGATGGCTAGGGTTCCCGCCGACGCTCGCGGGAGCGACGAGGGGAACGCGACCATATGGAGATTGTTATTAGTGTACGATGTGTTTCTTGAATATTCTTGTGTTACATTAATTGCATGGCATATCTTTTACGCTAAAAGATCTTCATGAACAAATGGTTGTCTTTGACTCTCGGGTGCATGTGATTTGAGGAAATTAGGAGAGAGAGTAAGGACCACATTTTGTGTACTTTATTAGGAGGGAATCCGGTTTTCATCACACTGTTTCTGGGATGTATGGGTTTGTGGGTTGTACATATAATACTCGCGAACAGATAACGTGGATACTGCAACTTAATATGTTTATTTATGCTCTTTGCTGATTATTTACTTCCTTTTCGGACAAATATAGATGGCTAAAATGCAAGTTCAAGATGGTGGACCATCATTACCTTCGATAGCAATGATGGTCAATGACACAAAGACAGGTGCACCTTCCACAAGCAAACAAGAGAAGCCAAGTACGATCTTGTTTGCATCTCTCTTCTTGTCGGAGGACGCCGCTACATTGGAGAAGTACGCCATCTCCCGCACCCCGTGCACTAAGACACGGGTCATGTCGAGGCCCTCCTTTTTTCTGCATCGTGTCTACGTGCTATATATTTTAGTACACAAATCCTTATTAGAAATAGACTATTTGTGGATGTCTTGCATTTGTGTGCTAACAGGTCACTATGTACTTGAGTAGACAAGGGGCATGTCAAGGGCCTCCTTTTTTTTTCATATTGCACTGTACGTGTGTAGGTGCAATACATTTGAGTACACAAATAGTTATTTTCAAGAGACTATATTTGTGGGTGTCTTATATTTGTGTGCTAACCTATCGAAGCGGCCATGGCCTTGTCACATAAGGCCTTGTTTGGTACGGAGGGTTTTCCAGCCCCAACGGGATTGAGGATTTGTGGGATCGGGTGAACCCCTTGTCATCACCCAATTCCTAATTTTCCATATCGCTCGCTTCTTCGCTTGTTTCCCGGTCGTTCCACGAGCCATCGCTAGGGGCGTCGTACACGCGTGGATCGACAGGGTTTGGGGCGGTTTGGCCGAAAGTGCGTGCATGATCGGGAGAGATTGAGCGATTTTTGAGGGGAGAAGTAGTTGGGGAATAGGTTTAGTAGTAGTTGGGCAATGCTTTAGACGTATAAAGTTTGGAATTTATGGTCGAATTTCTTGATGTGTTCATGCCCTGTTCGTCGCCGAATTTGAGCGGAGAAGAAATTAGAGAATAGATTCTGGAGAAATTGAGTGAATTTGGGATTAAGTTGGAAAATTGGTGTGTTTATGAATGATATTCCTAATGAATGGATTCTCGATTTTGCATCTGATAGGAATAGTCTGAATTTTCTCACGGCTGTTGTTAGCTACAGTAACTGAATTTCGCTGTTTTCTGAATGTATGGTGTCAAATTGCCTAATTGTACAACTTGATCGAAATTTTGTTTGTTTTCTGCAGTTCTGTGTACAATGGATTTTTCACCAGTTTAAGAGATAATTTGGAATATGTCAGTGCCACCATTGCATATTTTGATAATTGCACTGGTGATACTTGGTCACTTTATTGGATTGATGAAATTCTTCGCCAGCTGGATGAAAAGAGAGATGGCAGAATGCAGATATACTGGTGTTTGCCTGACAAAGATCTAGAAGATGGTTTGGTACTTATTGAGAAGCATTCTCACATTGTGCAAATGGTCAAAGCCTGCAAGTTTCATAAGACACTGACATTATTTGTAGATCACACCAACTTTCTCCAGAGAGTAAGGCCAGAGTTGATTCAAAATCTGCCAGCATTGTCAACTGACAGAACAGTTCGTAGAACAGCTGCATCTGCTGAACCTGAAGCATCTAATTCTGTGCTAGTAGAAGAGAAGATGAAGAAGAGTTTAAGTTCATAGGAAAGGAAATTACCAACGGTTGATGCATCAGTTGAACCTTCTAAAGACAACATGGTGTACAAAATGCAACAGGAGGTTGTTCACATTCTATTTGTTGTACTTCATTCTTTTATGCAATTAGTGCATCACTCTAACACCTTGTGTCCATACAACTGCAGCAAACAGAGCATGTGCCAATGAGTAGGCTGCTAGGTCCTTTGCCAGACAATGCCTTTGTGGTTGCTGCGAGAGAGAGCATTCCACATTCTAAAGACAGGGTCACAACAGCTACAACTAGAGGCAATCTGAGAGGCAGAGGAAGGAATCAAGCAAATGGTGCAGCAAGATCTAATGGACCAGCAGAGCAAGCTAAGAGCAGTAGAGGCACACGAAATGCCAAGAAAAGATCTTCACATGCTTCTACTAGTGCAACTACACAAGCAGAAAACCCTGAGCCTGAAGGAGGAAGAACATCAAGAAGAGCAAGAACTGAAGAAATTCCTGATCTTAATGCTGAATTTATTCCTGATGTTCATGCCCAAGAGGTTCCTCTAACTCAGAGTGCACCACCTGCTGAGGACATGTAGAAGTTGTGTTCAGAAATTTTATGTTTTAGTGCCATGTAATGTTTCGGGTTTTTGCCTTATTTTCCATACATTCTAGCTGCAATTTGACATGGATATTGTTATATACATTTGAGTTTCAGTAATACTTGTGACTTGTGACAATCCTGGTTCCAAATTCATTTCGAAATTCATTGAAACTAGAAGCAAATGGACCAATGTAAGCTCATATTTCATTATTCGAATAGCATGATCAGGGAACAATGCACATGTGCTACACTCTTCTAACTCACAGAAAACCTCTGGTGATCAATGCAACACATGCATAAATCACTACACAACTTGCTACTAGAACAAACAACATCAATTCTTTCCTATATCTACTTCTTATCTCTTCCATGTGCTTCTTCTGCATTATGTTCTTCTCTCCCTTCAATTGCTTCACCTCCAGCTCCAGTTCAGCTATCTTCCTCACCAGCACCACATTGTCATCTTCAATTTCTCTCACATTTCTTCTGTACTGGTTCTCGGTCTGGAGCTGAGCACCATGATTCTGAACCTGTCGAGCAAAACAATGTCAGCTTCACTGTCGACAGAAATATGCAGAGAACAGATATTGTGTGCCAAATTGTGAAATCAATCGAAGCAGAGAAAGCAAACCTATGCAGGAACATGAGGTCTTCTGTTTGCCGTCAACGTCACCGTCGATTCCAGTACACCTCGCCGGTCACCGTCGCCCAGGTGTCGCCGTCGTCGCTGCTCATCCCGCTACCGCCCTCGAATCCACCTTGAAGCTCTGATTCGAGCATTCAAGAGCTTCGATTCGTCCCCATTGGACCACCGCCGCCTCCCTCCTACGAATCGTCCCGACCTCCTTCCGTTCGACGTCCTCGACGGTCGCCGTCGCCGCCACCGCGAGGAGAGCTAGCTAGGTTTACGGTTTGGAGATTGCCTTCTGACTGCCTCAGGGACATATCTGCAATATTCAGAAATTACATGGGGTTTTGCGCAAAATAAACACGTGACGGCGCGTGCCATCTGCGTCCGTGGCATCACACGTGTCACCGACGTGGCATTTTAGGACTAAATTGTTCCGTCTGGACAAGTTGTGGGACTGTTGGTGCACGTTTCGCAAGTTGTGGGACTAAAATGCATGGGGAGCGCAAGTTGTGGGACTAAAAGTGTAATTACCTCGCGAGAAAACTATCTGTAGAAGGAAAGCGCGGTAAGCATCTGAGCAGGAGGAGGGTAACTTCGATTTTTTTTAAGAGGTGTCGTTACTTCGATGCATGTTCTGCCAGTGGCAAAGCGTGCAATTATACATCAGAAGTTGAGTGGGTGGGTGCGGGAGCCAACTTAAAACTTCTGAACCTTACGAAGTTGCCATGATAAAAGCAAGAAAAACTATCACGCAAGCAGTACATCAGAAGTGAAGCATTCATTAGCTCACTCGGTACTTATCTGTTCCAAATTAGTTGACATGGATTTGTCCAACTACGAATATATCTATATTGTTTGGTGTCTAGATACATCCGTTTCTAGACAAATGTGTGTCAACTAATTTAGAACGGAGGGAGTATATCGGAAGTAAACCCTAAACCAACTCAGTGCTCGCTGCATTTGGAGAGTTAGCTATGCACTGCATTTTGGCGCAGCCAGAGTGTTAGCATTACTACACCCAACGGAAATAGCTAAATTCAATAGAATTTTGACATATAACTGTACTTGAACCCCATGCTTACAACTGAGTGAACCCAATACTTGCTATTCCTCTGCGTGCATTAGGAAATTTTTCCTAGCATTGCATCTCCACATGATACAAATAAGCACATAGCCAGTTCAATTAACTTCCTGCAAAATAGAAGTGCTTATTGAAATGTTTGTTAATTTTTGTTGCGTCTACATGGAAGTTTTGACAGCGTGTATGCAGAATTTTGGGAGTTAACATGGTCCTCTGAAGCCAGATAGCAGGTCGATCTGTCTTTCTTGTGGATGGACTGAGAGTTGCATGTCTCTCATGAGTCGAAAGTTACGAAATTACAGTTTAGCTTGATTTTAATTTAAAGAAATTAATGTGATAAGTTTACAGGGAATTGGTGATAATTAGATATAATTAGTATTTTAGTGCATTGTCAAGTGAAATATCCACAAGTATATTTTTTTGGAAAATGAAGCATTTTTGTTGATTCATTGTAAAAATATCTAGGTGATACCCGGCCTATGAATAAGAAAGGAATTGAAGAATGTACACACAATCTTTAACGTCGTTGTTCCGACAAAACAAGAAAGCTTCGGCCATTCAGCGATCAACATAAAAAAATGTACTACTCCCTCCATCCTATTTTGTAAGGCATAATTTGTAAATCTCTTTGCCCAAGGTGCTACCTAATTGGTGCTAAAAACTTGCATGTATTGGTGGGAGAGGCAACTAGCCAATTATAAAGAGGATATTAAATTCAATTGTGCCTAGGAGGTGGGGATTTTTTAGACAAATAGTTTTTTGGATTATGCTCTATAAACTAGGACGGAGGGAGTTGTGAATGTCTAATGGCATGTCAGATTAAACGGAGGCAGATTGGCGTGCAAGAGTTGTAGCCATACACGAGAATCGGGTCTACCGGTGGGAAGGTCAACACACTTCATGGCGAGTCCGAGGAGGAAACTGTAGGTGCAGAGGACTGTTAGAATACGTGTACACATGTGGTATCCATCAATAACCTCGTCAACACATCGTCGTCGCTGCTACAATCTCGTCCATAAGGATGGACAGGCGTCATCTCACAGTAGTACTGCAAGACATGATAATGACAACGGCATTGACCGCGTCCAACGGCGAAAACTGCATCGACACGCCAGTGTCAATATTGTGAAAGCCTCTACAACCACGCAAATGGTTCTGGCAAACTGTTGTGTGCTCGATAGGCTTCCTACGTCAAGACGTGAAGGGCCGGCTCTATATTTTTCGGGACCCTTGTGCAAGGTTGAAAAATTGGCCCCTATCGGTACTATATATGTACACATATGTCGTAAAATGTTAAAACGCCTATTTAAAGCACTTTTTTGTGATTCATTAAGTTGATTCTCTTGTTTTTTTGCTTTTCTCAGCACCGACTTAGGTTTCAGCATTGTAACACCTAAATTACAATTTAGCATCAGTATTAATAGACTAGGGCAATATCCAATATATACACCACCGAAAGCAGTCAAGAAGATAAGGGCGATTGCACCAACTGACCTACGAACGTACCCGGAGAAGTACGATCGCCGATCTGCAGCCGGCCGGGCAGGGTGCTTCCGCCATTCCGCGCTTCGCGGCCAGGCCGCCTGGACGATCCGCCGATCCAATTTCTCTGCAGTCTCCAGACGGGAGCGGAAGGCCAGAACACGAACAGGCCAGCCAGCTGATCAATTGATGGATCGATCAACTGGGCGTGCATATTCCCATATTCCTCTCCATGATGTGCTGCTGGGCTTCAGCCCAATAGCATCTAATGTATATAGGCAAGCATATGTGAGATAGCCCCCTTCAGGGATGGGCCCTTGTGCGTCGCACAAGGTTGCCTAGAGCCAGATCCGGGCCCGGACATGATAGGTCCGGTCCAAACCTGATATTGGACCACCGAACCTAAACAAAAAGTAGCAGGTTTAAGTTAGACCCGAACCTCCTAATCCAGGTTCATGGGTAATCCTAGGTCCGGCCCTCTTCTCTTTTCCGGCGCAAATCGGCCCATCCGCCGTCCACGTCAACGAACCACCTGCGCCAGCGAGTTAGACCGTAGAACTGTCCAGTGTCGAGCGTGGCGAGGTCGACCTCCCATGGCGAGAGCTAGACAACTTCTTGGTTCATGGTGATGCCGCCGAGCTGGATGGTGTAGGCCATAGGCGCCGCAACACGGTGTATGGCCCGCCCCGAGGAAGACCACGCCGGCTGCGGTGGCTGTGCTCGGTAGGCACAAAGCGAATGTACGCTTGCGTGAGAGCTTGGAGTAGAGTTGGCTTGGCACGACGGCAGGCTCGCGCCACACCGGCCGAGGTCCACGTCGCCGGTCGCCACGATCGGAAACGACGACCCAAGGAGCGCTGCCGGCGGACACGTAGAGACAACGCTCCGGGACGGTCATCTCCGCGGTCGGCGTGCTCCCATGGCGACGTTGACGAGCATGTGCGCATTGCGCGCAGGAGCACGGGACGATGGCGAGAGCGTGTACTCGGTAGCCGGCGAGTGCTCCACCGGTGACCTCATGAGCCTCGCCATGTCGACCGCACCACCATGTAGATGCGCCCGGAGGAGTCGTTTGCTTTCGTTGGCGCCGGCGCGTATGCGCCGAGCCGCCTACTGAGCCCCCCCCCCCCCCCCCCCCCCCGAGTTGGAGACGGTCGAAAAAAGGAGTATGGAGGCTCCATGCTCTGCCCGAACAAGGTGATTCCGGTGCCAGCGAGGTGCCTGGACCTGCTGCGGCACAACGACGGTCATCCTCCGATTCCTCTGTGTGGTTCGCCCTAGGGTCGAAAGGGAAAGATCCTTGTTGGACCTAATTTTAGGTGGGTCGGCCCTTTACCCTAGTGGTATTAATTATATCCACGTCCGGTCCAGCAGGCCACTAGGCCAGACTAGACTGATCGCATCTTGATTCCTACGGTCTTGGCAAAACTGGCGGACTCACCTATAACTACGTCCTTTGACATCCGCAAGACGTTCCCCACAGTAATTCTCAAAGTACAAAATGTCATAACAAACCACGATTGCAGCTCTGTCATACACACCGCAATCTTTTGCGCTCCGGCACTTCGGCTACACCGACTACAACGAGTACTCCATCGACCACATTTATCTCAACCACGGTTAAATCCCGATCGGCTATCTTGACATCGACAACAAGGTTAACGTCTACATCAAGTCATCGGCAACAACGCCAGTCAACAGTGTCCGCGTCGTGACTAGCGTCCACGCCACTCCCGTTCTGGTAGCGGGAGGGAAGAGAGGAGAAACCATGAGAGATGCAGTTGATGATGACAAATAGGAGGAGATGCGACAGAAGTTCAAGATTTCAAATCAACTCGCAATTGTTCGCTTCACTTGTGCTACGACCGACGAGGGTGTTAAAATATGTGTACACATAGGAGTTAGAAATAGGCTAGAACTTCTTGACCTTCTTGTAGTCAAAGTCTATACCCTTCTTGTTCCACTATATAATCCCCACGAGGGTCATGTCAATACACGAACAACTCACATGTATCATTTTTTTCTACAAAGACACAACACACAACCGCGCCTCCGAAGAAATTGAACCACATGCATCAACTTAAGCATTTCATTCACGACGTCTCCTATTCCCAAGTAAACTTCCATATATGTATCTTTTTCTAAATGTTTTGTGTAACAAGAAGGCGTTGCCGGTCAATGACTCGTATATAAATTGTTTAGTTTCCTCGCATTGTTCACGCTCGTAGGTGATGTGGCATAACAAAGTGGTGAATGATCAGTGGAACATGTAGACAATGGGCGACGTCTGCGATGGTATATATTTGTTGGACGTATATGGTGTAGTGGCTAAAAACATTAAACTCACAAAAATTTAACAAGATAATTGCGCAAGTAAGGATGGTCCTATATATCACAAAGCAGGATGGTACAGGGTAAAAGTGATAAATGATTGGTGGAGCATATAGGCAATGTACTCGAAAGATGGTGGTATATAATTGTTAGCCCGTTATGGTGTGGTTGTTGAAAACATAACTTGCGTAGATTTCACAAGATAGTTTTACAAGACAAGATAAATGTTCACTGCAAGACCACAACATTTTTGTGTTTTTTCGGACGCACCAAAATTAGAAAATTAACAAATTGACGGGTGCACAATGGTTGGAAGTGGACCGTGAAAGGATGCGAGGAGAAAGACCAATAAGCCAATAACCGCCAAAACCAGTAACATAAAACATAATCCAAGTTGATAGCTAGATGGCAGAGTAGCTACATAAAGCACTTTTACGGTACCCCTAATTTATTATTAACCTTCTATTGTCTCAGATCCAAAGTTTGAGATTCTTTGGTACGCCAAGATGTAGAAAGTGCTACGGAGACAAACAGATGTGATCTGGTACTTGTTATTCTACGTTGTGATGTGAGTTCACCAGTTCGCCCTCAGATCCGGCAAAGATTCAACAAGCGGCGAAACGTTCGATTAATTTACGTGCCCTCTGACCGTCGGCAGCTGCCTAAGGATGCTAGGGGCGAGCCTAGAGCGGACATGTGCAATTACGTACTGAGGCTGTGCAGGTAGCAGGCATCAATTGGGGCAATTCGGCCAATTTGCTTGTGGGCTTCCGTCGTCGCAATTTTTGATCATTGCTTTTCTTACAGCTTCATATGCATACCTTGCCGAAGTGTTCTATGGTCTTTTTATTCAGAAAAGCCGAGTGTTCTATGGTCTGTTCGTAGGAGGAAGAAGAAGACGGTTTAAAACCGAAATAACCCCTATGCTTCAACTGCTAGATTCTACCGGCACTCCCTATCACCTAGGTGTAGTACAAGGGTACCGTAGATTAAGTGGATGACAAGCTCCGCAAGAAATCATACATTTCTGTTTGTGTATACTATGGCGCGTTGGGCTCTTCACGATCTCCGTTGGTGACATGGAATCACCATACATAAGCCTATGATGACGTACTTGTAATGAAGAGCTTCTTCAGGTGGATAGTGCTTGCAGCAGGTTTCGCCCCCCACGACCCGGGAGGATGCCGATGTTGAGACGTACTAGTTCAAGCCGAAGGTTTCCCGGTGTCTCCTATTCTCAAACTACCCTTTCATTTTCCTTTCTTGTTGGATTTCCTTTTGCTACGAGCGGAAGTGTTGAACCACAGTGACTTTTACTTTTTCTTTCTTCTTGCAATGTTGCCGCTGACAGTAGGTGTGTAAAGAGAAAAGTTGCTGAAATGGCTAGTGAAGCACGGAGAGAAGTAGAATACACCCCTTCGATTTTGGCATGTATATATAAACGGCTAGTCGTGCAAGATACGTGGTCGTTCAAAACATTTACCCATGATAAATATTAGTACTACCTCCGATCCATATTAGTGGGCACAACTTTGTCTAGATACACATGTATCTAGTCTAAATACTTAACTAGATACATATGAATTTAGACAAAACTATGCCCACTAATATGGATCGGAGGGAGTACGAGATATTGCTCACTGCAACGTCTTCATAAATAATGACGGTTTGTGCACCAAATTGATTTATTTTACCTAGTCCAGGACTCCAGGTCTCCAGGAGAACCAGATTATCCATGTCTAGTCGACGATGACGATGGGATCGTCAGCAGTGGCTCCTTTGGCAGCGAGCTCCCACGGCATCCCGCCGCCCCGGAGCACCTGCACCTCGAACACCAACTGCCCCGCGCCCCGGCCACCCCCGGACACCAGCTCGAACACGCACGCGTCGCCGATCAGCAGCCTGTTGTCGACGGCGAAGTCCGCCCACGCGCCGTCGAACCTCTTCTGCTTGCTGTCGCCGCAGTAGCTCATGATCCACGACCCCCCGCCGCACCGGAGCACGGCCCCCGTGCGCCTCGCTGGGAGCCTGCGGTGGAAGTGAGTCGGGATGGCCTGAGCAAGAAGAGAATGACATCAGGGGCATGATCAGTTATCCACCCCGCAAATGTTGCCTATATGGGAGTATTTTGACACGCTGCGGCGTGGTATACCAGCTGATATGGCTTCTGGACGTGGGTCCGAGCCATGAGGGCGGTGAAGAATGGCCTGTCGCCGGAGAGCGGGGTGGTCTCCTGGTCCTGGCCGGTAGCCGGCGGTGAGTATTCTTTGCCGGGTTCCAGCTTCGGCTTGACGAAACGAAATTCCGGCAGCTTTCTTGATGGGCCGGCAGGGCTATCCATCAGACAAGATCACTGGAAACAAACAACCTGCTGCTGCAACTGTTAACTCATTGCAAAGATATACACTATTTCCCCAGAGAATTTGTTTCTATAGGTTTGCACTGCCACCGAAGTACAATGGGAGATTGGAAGTACTGTTTGAGTGCGAGTAAGAATTTGGGAGGAAGACGCAGATTACCGTGAGGACCTGAGCAGAGCAGGCGAGGAAGAATGACCACTTCACTTGATGTTCTTCAGCCAATGGCAAAGCTGGCAACTCCCCAGTGTTGAGTGATGAGCGTGCAGCCAACTTAAGGCTTCTGAACCTTACCATGTTACTACCATGGTAAAAGCAAGAACTACCAGTCATCAGAGCTGAAGAAATTGATGAGTTCAACAATTACTGCGACAGTTCACTTCTCGCTGCATTTGGAAAGCTAGCTATTCTCAGTGAACTGAATTAGGAAAGCTACCCATTCATTGCTCGCTGCATTTGGAAAGCTAGTTATTCACTGCATTTGGAAAGCTCGATAACATGTGATGGAGCTTTGGCAACGTACATCCATCGGTGATAGAGATCTTTCCCCTTGCTAAATTTATGAGTGTGGCAGTGCACATCATTTATTTTAGTTTAACAACAACATAACACCTTATTGAGCTTCCCTACATTGCACATTTTGCAAAGTATTCTACAGATCCCCTAAAATGGCTCCAAGTAACCGCCAATAATTTTGTACATCACGATGAATGTGAAATACGTGTTTGAAATTTCCCCTGAAAAATGTAACACCCATCAGCAGTACATTCAAAATGGGGCACTTGTGTTTGGTGAATACATTCAGGATCCTTCCATTTGTGGACCCAGATGAGCATGACATAGTTGGTCTTTTCACAGATCAGAGATACATTTCCCATTGATGAAGTCGATCACTTTGGTGACTGCCTGGTCCAGCGCCATCGTAACGGAGATCAGGTTCTGTAGAAACTCCTCGGCTGTTGGCTTCTCCCCATCAACAATATCAGTCACAGCCTTGACAAAGATTGCAGGTGTTGAGAACATTTCAGCAACATATGCCACCGCTGCTCCCTGGAAAGGTAAACAAGAGAAACAGGAAACCTCTCTGAGATATATAATTACAATTCGTTGTGAAGAGGAGAACAAGAGTGCAGAACTGTAGTAAAACAGCGTTACTGACTAGCAATGTACATAAATCAACATATTCTCAATGTTGATCTATTAAACTTCAACTATAGTTCCAGCTAGAAAATGTTAAGAGTAGTTTATATTGCTGTGTATTTGCCCCCATTGTATAAGGGTCTTTCTGCATATTTACAACACATAAAAGATGCATATTTCCTAGCAGAAAGATCTAAGAATAATACGAAGCTACTTTTGCCGAAGAGATCACTAAACTAAAACTATAATAAAAGTTAGTTTTGTCAAGGTAGATATGCCTACTACAAAACAACAACTACCTCAAATTGAACGGTTTACCACAGAGAAGTCTATGGCAGCAGAACTCAATTTGCGTATTATTTTTTTGCGTACATAATTCACAATCTGACCACTTAAGCAAAAGTATATATACCTCCATGTCCTTGACTGTAGCATCATTACTCAGTATTGCTGACTCATCATGGGGAGACATATCCAGAGAATCACCAGTTGACAGCTTCCCAACCTTGAAAAAGAAAGCATATAATCTTTAGAGAAGATGCAGAGCACTGAGCCTATAAAATGATACTCATTAGGCAATCAAAAACTATGCCAACTGAAATGAAACAGCAAGACATATCGAGGCTCAAGCAGACCAGCAAATTCATACGGCTTACCTTCAAATTGAGTTCATTCACTATATTTGGGGTAGAAAATGTTTTCCGTGCTCCAATTCCATAACTGTCAAAAACCTAATCAGAATAATTTATGTTAACATCAAATCAAATTTGAAGAGAGAATGAAAGAATGAATTGCGAAAACAAATGTACGGAAGAAATAACATAAGAAGAAAGGAATAATCTAAACACAAGCATTAACTCTACATGATTTGTCCTGGGGGCAAATTATTAGCCAGAGCAAAATAGATCGATTTATGAAATTCACATGGTAAAAGTTAGATTACTATGATTTTGCACATACATGACTTCCCAATGTCGAACAAAAATTAAGCCTATCGATGCAATCCAGCTATCAGAAAATGGATGCAATTCAACTGCATAGACAAGAAACGTGAGACAGGACTCACCGGAATCGGTATTCTTCTGTCATGGAATGCAACATCTGAAGCTAAGTAGACATCTCCAATACCTGCCCCTCTGGCCTAAAACGAACGAGGCAAAGATCAGTAAAATTCTAGTGAGCAAACGGAGGCATCAAACATGCAATACAGTCGAATCACTACCTTGAAACCGCCAGCAGTACCAGCATTGATGATAAGGTCTGGCTTCAACAATTGTATAGAAGCATAAGTCACCAGAGCTGCCGATACTGTACCGACACTGTCAACTCCTGAAGGAAATTAGCTCTTGGTAAGGAACAAAGTTGACTTGGACAATTCTATCGAACTATACAGCTTCCGAGAAGCTGATTACGAAAAAAAAACTCAGATATACAGAGTGTATGTCTCCACAACCAGCTGCTGAAACAAGCACGCTGATAAGAACTCACCGAGAAGAGGATCTTTTCCAGGCCATACGAGGTCAATGTGGAGGCCTTTGTAGTCGCCATGGAATCTGGTCCATGGCGCACCTTTAGGGAATCTGTTATTGTGCACCACACAGAAAGGCGTTAGTTTTATTGTATCCGGCAGGTTATTACTTATTAGCAAAGCAAGCTGATGAACAAAACGCTCTATCCGAATTCATCTATACCATGGAGCAAAGACGGGCATCGTAAAATGGAGTGTGTTGAGTCTGTTAACCGTGTCTTAACAGGTAGACTGCCTCATATTCCATACGGTAACTAAAAGTTCAACAGAACTGTTCAATGAAGACCACCTGTCACTAAATTTTCATCTCGCCACTCATTTTGGACATCTAGGTTGTGAACTAACCATCCAACAGACCTGTCAACGAAACCCTCTGCCACTAGATTTTCTATCTCACAATCATTTTCGGCAACACATGTAGGCTGCGTCTCTACACAGACGCAAACCTTCCAGACACAACAGAATAAATCTGTGCATCGCCGTATTACGCCGTTGTACAACGAGCTGGTGAGCTATGCATATGGCCACAGACAACATCACCAAGTAACTAACTAGCTAACCAGCAGCCCTCAACAACCACAAGCTCTGTTTTTGTTTCAAATTCCCAATTCTACGCGTCAGCATGATTCGGAATGGGAAGGTTCATGGGGGGAAAAGAAGAGGAACACTGACATGGATTCGTCGGTAGCCGCCTCGACGAGCTGGAACTTGGTGACAAGCGGGAGCGCCTCCGTCTGCATCGCTGCAACCAAACGCCCCCAACATCAGAGTAAGCAAGCAAGCGAAACAGAAGCTTACAGGGAACGAAAGGGAATCTGCGGGTGAGGGTGCGCACCTATGACGACTAGGACCTTGGAGATCGCGCCGGCACCGGCAGCTTCGGCGGCATCGGCCGGATGATCGGACGACGTCGGCGCCATGGAGGGAGGCGCGGGTATGCTGAACCCTGCGCGGCGGCGGCGGCGGGATCAGATCGGAGATGGTGGTGGGCGAGGTGCCGAGCCGTGGTTCGCTTTCCTTCCGGCTTATACACACACTACGGTGGCATGATTGGCGCCGCTTCTACACTTGCCCACCGGCCGCGTTATTGGGCCCAGAGATAAACTGGGCTGTTCTGCACTAGGCCCAGTATTTTAATGGGCTGGACGAACTTCGAGAAAGCAATTCAGAAAAGTCCAAAGTGAGCTCGGGTTCCATGGAGCCCCATTTTGTGAAAAACAAATATCGGTTTAATTTTAAAAAATTATTCCCTCTGTCCAAAAAGACATCTCAATCTGGTCCAAATTTGTACGTATGTACACGCTAAATCATGTCTAGATACATGCAAACTTGGAGAAGTTGAGACATTTTTTGTGAACGGAGTGAGTAACAAACTTAGATGTAGATAAGGTCAAACTCCACCAGTGTGCAAAAACCAGTATAAAAATAATGAGTATTCTAGGATACAAAAAATAAAAAAATCAAACCAATTTTCACAATATGCACTGTTTCAACCCGCAAATTCGGGGTATGATATAAATTATTTTATATTGTTTTTTTACAGACTAGTATAGTTCATCACTATCTGCATTTTTTCAAAAAGAGGGCTCCATATTTTGGCGCCGCTTCTTCGCTTGCCCACCGGCCGCAAGCCGCGTTATTGGGCCCAGAGATGAATTGGGCTCTTCTGCACTAGGTCTAGTATTTTATTGGGCTGGACGAACTTCGATCCCCCCTCTCTAAGAAAACGAGAGAACAATTCAGAATAGTCGAACGAGAGCTCCAGCTCTATGTACCCAATTTTTTTTGAAAAAAACAATTAAAATCTCGGATTAGAATTTAAAAAAAATCTGAAAAAACTTATTTGTAGATAATGTCGACCTTCGTCGATGTGAAAAAAATCAGCATAAAATAATGTGCATTCTAGACTACAGAAAACAAATCTGACAAATTTTCAAATTTTCAAAACATGCATTGTTCAACGCGCACGGGCAATGATATAAATTATTTCATATTTGTAGCATACTTCGTTTTTCAACACAAGGGCTGCATGGAGTCCAGCTCCAAAATGACGCACTCAAAACCATTCACCCTACCCGTGATATGTAGCTCGGACTACATGTAGCCCTTTATTTTGCAAAATTTGAAAAATGTTTTTTGGAGTTTCAAAAAGATCTGAAAAACTCCTGGATGTAAATTATGTTGTCTTATACCAACATGTAAAATCTGAAATAGAAATATGTTTTATTTGAGTTGTGTAAAAATGACAAAATCTGAATTTGAAAGTAGTGAGTAGTGCAAAATTTGAACAGTCCAAAATCTATCAGATTTTGTTATTTTTGTGTAGGCATGAATTATTTTGAGTTTATGTTTTAAACGTTGTAGAATGCACTATTTTCTACGTCCGAGATTTTTTTTCTGAATTTTTGGAACTTTGATATATGATTTTTGAATTTTGAAAAATAAAGAGCTACATGTAGCTCGGTCTTCGTTTTGAATTTTCGCCCTACTACCTCCGTACATAAATATTGTGACTATTCGTTTGATTCAAAACTCAAACTTATGAAGTTTAAGCATATGGATTTAATGTTATATTTTCTACATACATGGTTAACTAATCATAATATTATAGAGTTAGTCGTAGTAGGGGAGACATGTGGTTATGCATGTCTCGCAGTCATCATGTATGGATGTGCGACGGACTCCCTTGCTAAGCCTGGTTAAGGAGTTAGGGCATGTACAATGGGGTGATGTCAGCCTTCTCTTAGCGCTGACACGTAGGATAATTGTCTAGTTGGCGGAGAGAGAATTAAGAAAGAGGAGGTTGCCTTCCCTTAGCTAAGAGATGATCTCTTACGAAATAAGAGAAGGCTAATTTTACCATTGTACAGTTTGTCTTCCCTTAGAACTATAATTTCCTACTAAAATATAATTAATTCTTATTAATTGTAAGGGATAGCAATAAGAGATAACGCATTGTACAACTTATAATTTTGTCTACTCTAAATGACATGGACGGCTAAGAGAAGGTGTGCCTTCCCTACCATTGTACATGCCCTTAGCACAGCGCATTCTGCTGAGCTCCTCTCATCCAGAGAGACCACGTCGACTTAACCATCATCATCATGTTCAGCGAGGTTTGACCGCTGGATTGTCTTAAACATAATTTCTAGCGTCCAATCATTATAGTTCGGAGTTGGGATTTTGTTTGGAAATAAGTTATAGTTGGAAATAACTGCGTTGGACGTGTCTGGTTGGATTTCAACTAACCGACCTCCCTCCGGCGCCGCCTCCCCCAGCGCCGGCGCCTCTCGCGCATCCCGCGCGGCCGGCGGAGCATCTCCCATCCCCTCTATCCCCGCGGCCGGCAGAGAACCCATCACACCTGCATCCTGCGTGGCTGGCGGCGCGCCCATCCTCTGCACCCCGCGTGGATGTTGGCGGCCTCCGGGCCTCGCCCATCCTCTGCATCCGATGCAGCCCCGGTTTGGAGAATTCAGCCATTCGGGTTTAAGTGCTGTGTACGAGTTGGGTTTCCTGCTGTGTTTAGCACTTTAGCGTCGATTTCATCGAATTTTGGCCAAGGAGACCTAATATACTGACTCTCTTAATTAAGATGCAGATTGATCTGTATGTCAGTAGTATGTGTTGCTGTGCTGCTGGTGTTTTTCGTTTTTGTTTGAAATCTGTGGTACAGTTTATCACATCGTGTGAGCTCCTTTGATGGATGTTATGTAAATTGCTGAACTTTTTTGTCCCCCTCTTCACGGGATTTAGCTAATGTGGGCTGTGGCACAACTGTCATGCGTGAGGAGCACGGTTTAAACTCATTCTTGTTGCAGCTTCCCATCCATTGCCGCTCTTTAACAGATTAGGATGTGCTGCCTCTAATAATTGTGTTCTAAAGTGCCAGGAGCATTGAGCCACTTAGGCCGATAGCTACATAGGCGCCCCCTGCAGTCCCAGCTAAGTTGACTGCCTCAGCGAACATTGCAGCTTACAGTGGCATTTGATTATCTTATAAGTTATAACCGTTTCCTTTTTTCTTCTCTACATAATATTCAAGTGGGGAGAAGACGATGGTTGACATCAATGGTAACCCCCTCGTGTACATAATGCAAGTCTAGATTTGCTAGATTAATCCTTTGCTCGTCGCATTTTTGTCATGGATCTAAGCTGATCAAGACGGCATGGGTGGAGGCATGCTCGTCGTAATAATGTGATTACGCAACCCGGCCAAGTGGCCATGATTAACATATATATAGACCAATTGGCCAACTCGGGGCTAGGTAAGGCATCTTAATGCTAATCCCTGATTTGGATACCATCCATAGGTGCACTTCCTAGTGGATGCAGAAGCAACTTACACGTGAAGCACGGTGTTGACGGCACACTTGGCCAACTGGTCTCTATCTCTATCTCTATCTACTACGGAGTATATAATACGAGTAACCGTGTCCGTGGTACGTCATGGCTATTTTGCGTTTTACCCCCTCAAAAGGTCGGAAATCAACCCGCAGTACCGTAAATCGTTTCCGTTTACAGTTTATAGTCCCTCCGCAGTTGGCCACGCTTTGACTCGATCGACTCCACAGAGGAAAGCATGCGCGACTCTTGCAGGCGACTTTCGGCGGCGGCGTGATGAGGCTGGGCACCGCCACCCCCGCCGCAATTTCCTCTCACCGCCGCCACCTCTTCTTACCATCACTTCTTCCGTATACTCCTCTGCGCCATGGGCCGTCTGGGCTGACTCCATCTCACTGCCCAAATCGCCTTCGCTAAAATCGCCTTCGCTTCATCCCAGAGCGTCTGATGTTGGTCTAATCTTCCGCACGTCCGACCTGCACTGCCCTGCCATGGATTTCCCAAGCCGCACATGTTCAAGCTGCTCCGGCCGGCGGTCGAGCGTTGCCGCTGCCGCGAATCAGCTCCCCCGTGACGGCCGAAGAAAGGTTATCAAGATGTATTGTGGGTCTATTCCGTTGATCTCTGCATCCGTCTCCCCGGCGGCGTGGCCCCGGGTACAGTCGCCTCCGATCCGCCTCCCTTGATTGTCGGATGTTTTTGTCAACGAGATGGGTGTGAATTTAGATTGCGGTTAATTAAATATGTAGATCTTCAGAATTTGCTTTTCTGGTGAAGGGGGATCATGTCGGCATGAGTTTCTTAGGATGATCAGCAGTGAGAGGTTAGGCCTGATGATTTCACCTTCGCCAGTCGCCACTGTCCTACATGGTTTGGCTGAGCAGTTTGTTGGTCTAGATGCTACGTAAGTACACTCAGTTATTCTGAAACATTGTACCTCAAGGATCCATTTCTAAGCAATACTTTGCTGAATGTGCATGGGAGATGTTCGCCACGTTGACTTGGCTAAGGACCATCCGATGTTATGGTAGAAATACAACTTCATCTCTGCAAACTGTGCTGCTTGTGCAGATCCATACATCAGAGCGTGTGTTTTTTCTTTTCACTTTTGTTTTGTATAGGACCTGAATCCTAAATGGAATAAAGCTTGTGATCATAGACTTAATTGCTATAGTATACGTGGGAGCAATTTAACTCTCTTTAGCTTTCTTTCTCAGCTTAGTGAAAATCCTCCTTACAACTTCTCTGAAATCGGTGGTACATTTTTGGAAACCAAAACAATGGAATTCTACATGCCCTGAAAAAATATAGCATCACACAATGTGGATGCATGTTCAACTTGTATGTGTTGTTTACTTAACATTTATGAGGAGTAGTTTGGTTATAACACATCCAAAATAAGGAAGTCGGGCCTCAACTTCAGAGAAGTGGAAGAGATGTTCGACGACTCCATGGAGTCGCTCAAAGTGCATTGCTATTTTCTATAGAGCGTGCCGTAATGCTAGCTGCTTGATTTTTAAATTTCGGATGCAATTAAATCCTTACTTTTGCCTACAAAGTTATTTTTACACAACAAGATGGAAATAATGTTGTCTCAGTTCTACTTTTTTGGTACCATGAGTTTTTATTGGTCACTATTTAAGACCCTCATTGTTTTTTTAGAGCGTTCACCGGGGAGAGCACAAAGGCTCCCACCTGAATTTTTCATTTATTTTCTCACACGTAAGAAAAAGGGTGAAATCCCTTTGTCGGCCAGAAGATTACAGTGGGGGTGGGGGAGGCATCGCCACAAATTGGGCGAGCTCAAACACGAGAGGCAGCAGGTGTGTATGGTCGCTCCGGCAAAAGGTACGTGAGCCAGAGGTCCACATCAGAACGGCATTCCGAGGGGAGGTGGGCGCGCCACAGGATTGCGTCGTCACGGCAGTTCTTGCGGGCGAGGGCGAGCGAGGGGGCAAGCTTGTTGAAGACAACCCCATTGCGGTGCTTCCAGAGGTGCCATAGGCACAAGAGGCGGAGCGTGGAGGCTGTTTCGGGAGGGGCCGTCGCTGGCGGGGGCAGCGAGCGTCATCGGCCACACTGCGGGGGGTGGATGACGGCGATGTCGGCGCTCCAAGCGCGTGCCAGAATCGGCGCGCTGATTACCCCCAAGAGCAGGGGATCACTGTAGCACCTCTCAATGTGGAAGTAAGGTATCGATCCGCAGGAGCAAGAAGGAAAAGTTATCTATTCCCTACAACTAAAGTGTCACAAGTTTTAGTTGATTATGCACTAAACAAGTTTAAAGAACAAGGTGGTTGATTTGATGGATGAAAGTTTAATGTAACAAAACAAGAATGTAAAAGTGTCCCAATCCTCTTCAATGCAAGAGGACAAGACAAAGGTTTTCTCTTATAGGAACAATGGACATGGGTTCACTTAATCCTCTCTCTCTCATCTACGGTGATTATCATGTTATAGATAAAGTACACACAATTGTCATGTTTTAATGGTAGCTTTTATAACGGCTATATGTCCTAAAACACATAGTTGAAAGAAGTACTCATTTGTGTTGCTAGGTCACCCTCGTAAGGCTAGCGTGGTTGTTGTCACTCCCACATCATACTCTTCCTTTTTACCCCCAGATAAAGGATGTTGGGCGGTACTGTGTCACTCAATACCTATGCCGTGTCACATCGGCCATCCCGTACCCACATACATCATACTTCTTAAAGAACAATATTCTATCAAAGTATGACAAGTCATAAAAGTTCCAACACAACAGTAAATGCATAAAAATCATCTCATACCACAATATCCACCATAAGAATTACATAGATGACCGTAATCATGTTCAGCAGCTCATACGGTACTAATTAGTGAAGCTCAAAGAGAGGAGAGATACATAAGTTACCACCACAAACCCATAGTCCAGAGGGTGGACTACTCCCCCTTCATCATGGAGACGGTGGAGAAGTCGTTGGAGAAGGTGGAGACCACCCCGGCAGCGCCCCGCCGGAGTTTTCCCCCTCCAATCTGCAGCTCCAGATCTCTCTTTCGTGTTTCTGTGTTTGGCGGCGCTTGTTTTCGAGAACGCCGTGGGACTTCTTTTATAGGCGTTTTTAGGTCAAGACGAAGGCGGTGGAGAAAAGATCGACGGCTGCGGAGCTCCGAGGGCCAAGATGGTGGGCCCCACGCGGCCAGGTACAGGGCCGCGTGGGCCACCCCCTTTTGGCCTTCCGGCTCCGTTTGCTTGATTCCTTCGCTCCTACGTCTTCTTCCTTCCAAAATAATGACCTGTATTTTTCCATATTTTTTGACGACGTTTGGGTCCCTGAAACATAAAAGGAAAAAATAGGGTTTTCTGCCTGCGCAGGGTTAATTCCATAAAAATAGGAAACAATTATTTTATTTCCTAAAATCATTAAATAACAGTGGTATAACCCTTATATGATGCAAATATGATTGGAATATGAGTGATATAGTGCAAAGTTCATGTATGCATTTTACATGCATCAACATCCCCAAGCTTAACCAATACTCGTCCTCGAGTATGAAGGTGATAAAACTAACATGGGCTTTGCAATATAGCACTAACAATGGATATCAAAGATGATTGCTACTGCTACATAGAGTCAAATGATTCATTCTTCAAAGGAGTAGCAATATGCAAAATAGTTTATGAAGTGATATCAAGTATTCAATGCAAGGATGTTCAATGATAGTTCACAAAGTGTAACATAGAAGATAGTAATATGGACCACATGTATGCATAATGATAAGTAAGAACATCCTACATTGGTCATAGAGTGTAGATGAAAATCTGAATATAAAAGGTGGACACTTTGGAAAGATGTATATGTGAGTAGAGGTAAAGCATGCATAAGTTTCATCTAACTTCCAAACTCTTCTACTTAAGTTAATGATTGCAATGTGGAATTCTTGGTGTCAAGCTCTCATTACCCCTATCATAGCATCTTGAATGATTAAAGTTTAATGTGAAAGCAAATATGAGTAGTGTGCTTGATAAAGTAAAGGTTAGGTGTCTCATGCCCCTTGAATACAAGTACCTACACCATGATTACTCAACTTAGGAAACAAAGCAAGTTCAAGTTATATCATTGTAAGTAATAATAGTATCATCAAGAGCGTCAACTGGGGTACCTCTTGTCCCAGGATATGGAACAAGCCCATATCAAAATGACAAGACAAACAAACAAGATGAACAACCTCAACACCCTTTTTATTTACCATTGGAATAGCTTTTTATTATAAGGTGCATCACAGACGGTTCACCATAGCATGTAAGTAAATTTCCACCATGAATGATGCATGGCTTAGATTAGCGGCCCAGGCGTCTCTCTAACCATTTATACAAACTCATTTAAACTACTTCATTTCCACCTCATTTCACCATGATAGGCATCCATAAACAAAAGTACATGATATCAACTAAATGATGAAGGAGCATGTTGAAAGCTTTGCATGTGACAGCACATATGGGCTAACTCCCAACCTCGGACATTTATCAAGCCACTAGCATCATATTATTAATCACAATGGGTCATGTTTTATTTATGCAATAAAAATAAGTTGTGCATCAAGTTCGTGAGAGCTATATAACCAACTTTTCCCATAACAATCAATAACATAAACATTTTCATTCAGAGGTATAGATAACACAAATATCATGATATACATACTCGGAATAGCATAAAGCCTTAGGTAGATATGGTGGACTCACAACTTTGGTTGAAGGTGTTGGAAACAAGTTTTTGCTTGTTGGAATGTTTGGGCTAGCAAGAGGGAGAAAGTTGACCATCTAGATGCATGCATGAGTGTCCATAGAACTAACTAATCCATGTTAAACTAAGTAAAATAACATTCAGCATCAAAACATGAATAAGTGATAGCTCTTGATAAAGCATTTGCAAATTATTACTCATAAACAAGCTCATGAATCATGCAACTATATGTATCATTAAAAATCAACTCAAACATCCCTTTTCCCAATATGATAAAAGCATCCAACATATTTCAACCCATATTTCCAGTAGCTCTTTCTCATATAAATGATAATGTGGTGGTCTCACAAAATAACAAACAAACCAAAAACAAACAAAAAGACGCTCCAAGTTTATGCGATAAAGTGTTTCGATCGAAAAACAGAAGTTAGACGTGTGCAAACCGAGAGTGTGTAGGTCCAGTGGGGTTGTCTTCACATCCCCAAGCTTATGGTCTTCACCATCCTTGGATAACTCTTGGTGCATCTCCTCCAATCCCTGTGAAAAAACTTCAAAACACCGTTTCTCCCATTTTCTTTTCTGTGGGGTGCATTAGTAGTGATAAACAAATAGGTTTCTTGCTGCATATAATCCTTAAACAAAACATCATATGAATGTCCAGAAAGTATATATGTTGTATGCCTACTCATAAACTCATTTGAATCAAAAAGATTCAAGATAAAAGTTCAAAACATGCATAAAACAAAATGGGACAGAATCTGTCCAGAAAAACAGCAGCAGCAAAACGTATTTTTCTACCCTACCAAACTTTGCCGAAAAATTCTGCAAAATTCATGCATACAGAGGATGAAAAGTTGCAACTACAGTTCAAATATGAGCTCATTCGGAGTTACAGAATAAGAATTAAAAATCATACCGTGCACAGATTCGTGCAGGAATAAAATCTCCGAACGCTATAAGCAACTTTTCAAGACCAAAATGGGTAAAACTTGGCACTTTATTAAAAACTCCAGAAACTAAACTAAAAACAAACTCTCTTGATACAGCAAGAGGACACAAAGAAAATCACACATAAAAATAACCGGGTTGCCTCCCGCAAAGCGCTTTCTTTATAGCCATATAGCTAGGCTTCTTACTTGTTGTTTATTGAAGATGAAGCTCATGAGGGAGCTTGAACTTTGATGTGCCCCTCTTTCTTGGGAAGTGTTCCATGCATAATACCAGGGTCCCATGGTGCTCTCAAACCGATCAAAATAATAGTCAAGTTGAAACCTAGTGAGAGAAAACAAAACACAAAAGTAATAACAACGAAGTCTAACTTTCTTTCTATGCATTGGCATTTTGTATGTGAATGAATCACCATAAATAGAAGTTTCCAATGCATATTAACAATATTTGTTTGCAGCATATATTATTAGTAACATAAAGAGGGTTCTTATCACCTCCTCTTTCATAATAGTTGCAAGTAGTAGAAATAAATTCAACCATATAACCACAAGAATCATTCAACTTAGATAATTTAGGCACATAAAGAGGATTATTAAATTTATCTTGGAATTCATTAGCATGCTTCCCTCTTTCAAAATAGTTATCAAGATCAATATCAAGTTTAATATCATGGTTGCAACAAAGATTTGGAACTAAAGATAATTGCAAACCACATAAGTATTTCTCAACATAAGCAAATTTCTCCTCTATGGTGTTATTAGGAGAATTCAGGAACAAAGTAGGACTCTCATTAGTAAGAGTATTTTCACAAAAGCAAGTATATCATTTTTATCCTCACATAAGTAGTAACAAGTTCTAAACATGGAGGATTATCAATAAGCATAGGACCATCATCTAAAGCATTATCATATACATATTTAAGCAACACTCCTCATTATTATCAATAAGTTTACTAACAAAAGGTTTTTGAGTTTGAGTGTTACTATCACATGTTGATGGTGAAGTTGGGGGATCCAACTCTTCATTCTCCAGTTGTTCATCTTTTTCAGCATCTTCTTGAGATTGCATGGGCATCCCCAAGCTTAGGTTTTTATCCTCTTCTTCACATTCTTCCTGCAAAATATTAGTACTTTCTTGGGGAGTAAAATATTTAAGAAAAACCTCCCTCAAAATACTCCAATCAGTTTTCACTTCTTCATCCAAAGACATGTACCAATCACGAGCATTACCAGATAAAGACAAATATAATAGCTTCCTTTTTATTTGATCATCAGAAATACCAGGAAGCCTAAATAAACCACATATTTCATCAATTGTTTCTATGTGTTCACATGCAGACTTAGTTCCATCCCCTGTAAATGGTTTGTTCATAACTCTTTTAACATGGCCAATGGGAACTTTAAATCCCACTTTAGGTACCTCAGACACAGTAGTTTCAACCACTTTAGCAGTAGTGGCATAAGCACTTTCATATAAAGCAAGATGCAGCGATGCATGATTCATAAAAGCCATAAACCTCCCCAAGCTTAGATGATTGCAAGATATAAAACAAGTTAAAGAAACCTCCCCAAGCTTAGTTTAGTGCACACAAGAATAGAAACTTAAGCGCTACGCTCCCCGGCAACGGCGCCAGAAAAGTACTTGATTACCCCCAAGAGCAGGGGATCACTGTAGCACCTCTCAATGTGGAAGTAAGGTATCGATCCGCAGGAGCAAGAAGGAAAAGTTATCTATTCCCTACAACTAAAGTGTCACAAGTTTTAGTTGATTATGCACTAAACAAGTTTAAAGAACAAGGTGGTTGATTTGATGGATGAAGTTTAATGTAACAAAACAAGAATGTAAAAGTGTCCCAATCCTCTTCAATGCAAGAGGACAAGACAAAGGTTTTCTCTTATAGGAACAATGGACATGGGTTCACTTAATCCTCTCTCTCTCATCTACGGTGATTATCATGTTATAGATAAAGTACACACAATTGTCATGTTTTAATGGTAGCTTTTATAACGGCTATATGTCCTAAAACACATAGTTGAAAGAAGTACTCATTTGTGTTGCTAGGTCACCCTCGTAAGGCTAGCGTGGTTGTTGTCACTCCCACATCATACTCTTCTTTTTACCCCCAGATAAAGGATGTTGGGCGGTACTGTGTCACTCAATACCTATGCCGTGTCACATCGGCCATCCCGTACCCACATACATCATACTTCTTAAAGAACAATATTCTATCAAAGTATGACAAGTCATAAAAGTTCCAACACAACAGTAAATGCATAACAAATCATCTCATACCACAATATCCACCATAAGAATTACATAGATGACCGTAATCATGTTCAGCAGCTCATACGGTACTAATTAGTGAAGCTCAAAGAGAGGAGAGATACATAAGTTACCACCACAAACCCATAGTCCAGAGGGTGGACTACTCCCCCTTCATCATGGAGACGGTGGAGAAGTCGTTGGAGAAGGTGGAGACCACCCCGGCAGCGCCCCGCCGGAGTTTTCCCCCTCCAATCTGCAGCTCCAGATCTCTCTTTCGTGTTTCTGTTTCGGCGGCGCTTGTTTTCGAGAACGCCGTGGGACTTCTTTTATAGGCGTTTTTAGGTCAAGACGAAGGCGGTGGAGAAAAGATCGACGGCTGCGGAGCTCCGAGGGCCAGGATGGTGGGCCCCACGCGGCCAGGTACAGTGGCCGCGTGGGCCACCCCCTTTTGGCCTTCCGGCTCCGTTTGCTTGATTCCTTCGCTCCTACGTCTTCTCCTTCCAAAATAATGACCTCCGTATTTTTCATATTTTTCTGACGACGTTTGGGTCCCTGAAACATAAAAGGAAAAAATAGGGTTTTCTGCCTGCGCATGGTTAATTCCATAAAAATAGGAAACAATTATTTTATTTCCTAAAATCATTAAATAACAGTGGTATAACCCTTATATGATGCAAATATGATTGGAATATGAGTGATATAGTGCAAAGTTCATGTATGCATTTTACATGCATCACGCGCGAAGGGGCAGTCGAAGAAGAGGATGTCGGCGGTCTCGAGGGGCGCGCTGCAGATGGGGCAGCCGCTCTCCGACACGGTGAGGATGCCTTTGCGGAGGAGGTTGGCGCGGCACTGCACCCGGCTCTGAACAAGCAGCCAGGCGAAGAATCGGACCCGGGAGGGCGCGCGGTTGCACCAGACGAAGTCATGCCATTGCGGCGTTTCGCCGCCCATGGTGCAGAGTTTGTAGACGGAGGAGGTACGCATTCTTCCTTCCGTGGAGCCGCAGAGAGGCGTGCGAGGACGGGGGAAGCAGGAGCAGCAAGGACTGCCAGTGGGAGCCGCAGAGAGGGGAGCTGCTTCCGTCGAGCGGCTCGCCGTCCAACGCCGCCTAGACCCACAACGGCCAGGAATGGTCGACGGCGGTGTGGAGACGGTGTAGCAGCTTAACTTGCAGGGCTTTGTTCTGGTCCGAGAGCGAGCGCACGCCGAGGCCGCCCTCAGCCTTCGAGCGGCAGACAAAGTCCCAGGCCACGAGACATTGCGCACCAGTGATGCGATCGACCACGGCCCACAGGAACGCGCGGCGGAGCTTGTCCAGAGCAGTGATCACGCCAGGAGGCAGCATCAGAGCTCCCATGGCGAAAGCAGGGAGGGCATCAAGCACAGCGTTGAGGAGGACAAGCCTCCCGCCGGCAGAGAGCAGCAGAGCGCGCCACCCCGACAAGTATTTGTCGACCTTGGCGATGAGGGGGGCGAATGCGGAGATGCGGAGCTTGTCGGCGAAGAGCGGCAGCCCGAGGTAGGTTTGGGGGAACCCCTCCACCTTGCACTGCAGCACCTCGGTGATGTCGGAGAGGACGGCGTCGACGTGCATGGGCACCAGCGTGCTCTTGCCGTAGTTGATGCAGAGCCCAGTGGCGCGCTCGAAGCGCTCAAGGATGAGCCGAATGCGCCGGGCAGACGCAGCATCCGCCCGCATGATGATGAGCGTATCATCGGCGTACTGGAGTACGGGGCATGGCTCGTCATCAACCAGGGGGTGGAGGAGGATGTCGTCGGCGTGAACAAGGCGCTGGAGCACGTCGGCGACGAGGAGGAAGAGATACGGCGACAGGGGGTCGCCTTGCCGCAGTCCTCGCATGCATCGGATCCACTTCCCGGGGATCCCGTTGAGGAGGATGGCGGAGCGAGACGATGTGAAGATCGAGTCGAGCCAGTCGCACCAAAGGACGGGGAAGCCGCGGGCGAGCATGATCGCGCGGAGGCTTTGCCAGCTGACGGAGTCAAACGCTTTGGCGAAGTCGAGCTTGAGGACGATGCAGGGGGCGCGCCGTCGGTGGCAGGTCTGGACGAGCTCGGTGGTGTAGATTAAGTTCTCGGAGATGCTCCGCCCGGCGAGGAAGCCGGTCTGATCCACGGCAACGAGCTTCCCAATTTGCTCCTGGAGGCGAGACGTGAGCGCCTTGCGATTGCTTTGGCGGAGCAGTTCTGCAGGGAGATCGGGCGGTAGGACGACGGCGGCAGCACGCCCATCTTCTTGGGGAGGAGCACGACATGGGCGCGGTTGATGCGCTCCAGGTCCACAGCGCGGGAATGAAAAGTTTGAAATAACCGCTGCAGGTTGGGGGCGACGGAGGCCCACGCGGCGCGATAGAAGCTCGACCCAAGCCCATCTGGACCAGGAGCACTGGAGCGGTCCATGGCATCGACAGCCGCTTTGATCTCATGGGCCGAAAATGGCCCAGTAAGCTTTTCTCCATCGACCTTGGGCTGGCCAGCGTAGAGCTCCTGCAGGCTGAACTCCCAGGTGACCGACGGCGCACGGCCGAGCAGCTCGAGGTAGAAGCCATGCAGCGCCGCCGCCTTGGCGTCGTGGCTGACGATGGTGGCGCCGTCGATGTCGAGGGCGCGGATGCAATTCCGCCGCATCCGCTGCGACACACGCACGTGGAAGAAGCGGGTGTTTTCATCCCCTTCCACGATCGCGCGAAATTTTCCGCGCTTCTTCCACCGGGCGGCGCGATCCAGGATCAGGGACTCCAGCGTGTTCCTGCAGAGCACACGGAGCGCAAGCTCGGCGGCAGAGAGAGCTCGAGATTCCTCGAAGAGATCAAGCAGGTCGATAACGAACTTGCAGTTTGTTTTCAAACTTTGGATTATAACGGTGGGAGCGTTTCCAAACCTTGGCGGCCATGCGGAAGGATTTGAGGCTGGCAGCCAGATCACCAGCCGCATCAGCGATCAGGGCGGGAGCGGTCCAGGCAGGCAGAGTGGTGGGGAGGAACAACGGGTTCAGAAGCCATGCGTTCTCAAAGCGAAAACAGGCAGTGCAGGGGATGGCGGTGGTGGCGGTGACGAGCAGAGGGAAGTGGTCGGAGGTGGGGCGGGGGAGCGAGGTGAGTGTGGGGTTGGGAAGGGAGGAGTTCCAGGCCTGGTTAAAAAGAGCGCGATCGAGGCGTGCGAGGACGGGGAGTCCCTTTTGTGAGACCACGTGTAGAGGCGATCAAGGAGGGGGAGCTCGAAGAGGACGAGGTTGCGGATGGAATCGTTGAACGCGGCGGCGAGGGTGGGGTTGAAGTTGTCATTGTTTTTATCCAGGGGGCTACAAATAAGGTTGAAGTCACGGGAGGGGGAACAGAGGTCCTTGAAGCTCAAATTCCGCAAGGAAATCAGCTGTCAGGGCATGGTCAGCGGGGGCGTAGATGGTGGAGGAGAGCACGGTGGTGAGGCAGTAGCGGTCATGGCGCGAGGAAACTAACGAGAACAGGCGGGGGTCCCAGGCAGTAAGGATGCCGCCAGAGCTGCCGATCGCGTCGACAGTGACGAAGTCAGCAAGAGGGGGAGGGAGGAAGGAGAGGGCAGTAAACCGATCGATCAAGCTGAGTTTAGTTTCCTGCAGGCAGAGAATCGAGGGGGAGGCTGAGGAGATCGCGTCACGCACGACATGTCTTTTCGTAAGAGAACCAAGGCCTTGCGCGTTCCAGGTCTCGACAGTGACATTGCGAAAGTAACTAATCATTGCAAACGAAATCACCTAAGAGATTACAGGGGGGACATGGGGGAGAACACACGCACAAACAGGAACAGAAAAGCAGGAAGGATACAGACAAGGGGGGACGCCGTCGTGCACAGAGCGACGGAAGCAGCAGGTCACACTAATCATCGGAAGCGGCGATCACCGGGGCAGAGGCACAAACAGTGGACGCGAGGGCAGCAATGGCACGCTTGCGCAGAGGCTTGGAGCAGCCGAGGATCCCGTGCTTCTTGACATGCTTCTGCAGAGCCGTAGTACATCCGTCAAGAGAGTCGCGGAGTCCACGGATTTTTTCAGCACGGACACCGACAAGCTCGTAGAACTGGCACTCCTTGGCGGCAAGACGGGAGCTGCGACGCTTGCCTTCGTCATCATCGGGGGCCGGCAGGCGGGCTGGGCCTCATCTTCCTCGATGTCGGTGATCACGACACCGTGGCGGTGCATGACAGACAACGGGGGCCTAGATCCCAGCGAGCTGGACCCAATTGCGGATGGCAGACCGCTGTCCCACGAGAGGGAGAGAGGAGATCGATGATTCCGGGGAAGCGGATCCCAGGAGGCGAGCGGGGGAGCTGGCCACGCTGTCAAGCATGGCCAGGAGCGCGCCGTGGTTGTACACCGCGTCGTCGTTGCCCCCAAGAGGGGCATCACCGAGGGAGTCGTTGTCGGGCAGGGGCGCAGGAGGCATCGGCGGCGGCGCAAGGGCCAGGCGTCCGAGGCGGCGGGAAAACAGCGGCGGGGGGGGGGGGGGGAACCGAAGAAGGGGACGTACACGCCGTCATTTTTGAAGAACTCGGGGGCACGCCAGACGCGGAGCCTGCGCAGGATGACAAGCCTCGAACCCCACGGGGCGCGCGAGACTTTGATGTTCGGCGGCACCACGACGCCGTCGTCCAGCAGCACCATTGCCTTGACAAGCGCGCAGTCAGCGCCGCCCAGCGAGGTGTGGTCGACTTCCAGAACCTGGCCAAATTTGGCAAAGGCCACAGCAATGCCCAACGGGTTCAGGTGTTCGACCGGCATGCGCTTGGCGGAGACGATGGAGATGAACATGGAGCTCATGTCGCAGGGGATCCTGTCGGCCTCCTCCTCCCGCACAAGGCGGAAAGTGGCGCCGTCGTGGACGAACGGGTGGTGGTCGATGGCGATCTCGCGATCCTCGTGGGACAGGAACCTGGCGTAGACGTCTCCAATGGAGGACGGCACCATGGTCACATGCAGCCCAGGCAGCTCGGCGCAGAGGGCCTCCACAAAAGCAGAGGCGAGGGAGGAGAAGGGCGGGAGAGACTCGACGTAGACGACTGCCATCTGCAGCGCCGCATCCATGTCTCCCGGCGGCATAAAGATCTCGATGTCCTCAGATCCTGCATCCGACAGATCGTCGGACTCGACCTCTTCCTCGTCGGAGGCGAGCTCATCTTCAACAGCGGCAGCAGGGGGGTCGGAACGAGGAGCGGCGGGCACCTCCTGCACGATGCGCTCGGCCGGTAGAAGCGCGGGGGAGCTGGGCTCACCACGCTCGCCAAACAGCCCGCCGCCATGCGTCAGCGGGGCCGAAAGGAGGAGCGAGTCCTGCGAGGCGAGGGTTGGGGCGTTGGGAAGGCTGGGAGCGGCGGCGTGGGGTAGGGGGTGGGTGGGCGGGGCGGAGTGGGGCGGCTTGGGGGCGGTGAGGTGGTCGTGGGGACAAAGGTGGGCTGAGGGAACAGCATGTCGCAGTCGCGGACACGGTGACCCGAGCGACCACAACCACGGCAGCGTATTGGGTCTCGGCAGTGACGAACGAAGTGCTCAGGGGAGAGACAACAAAAGCAGCCGTCGAGGCTTAGGGTTTTGAAGGGCGCGCGAGGAGTGGGCCGGGGTGGAGCGGAGGCGAGTTAGCTACGTCGCGGTAGGTTTTGGTAGGGGTTGCTGGGGCATTGAACTCGTCCGTACGGGTAGGCGCAGGGGAGGCCGCGTCGCCATGAAGAGCAGCGGGGAGCTCGAGGGCAGCATGGGCGGGGTGGAGGGCGTCGTGGTCTACAGGGGCGGGAGATGGCAGCAAAGTTTCCGCAGAGGAGACACCTGAGGGGACAGGGCCTGCGGCAGATAAATGTGCCTCCTCAACGCGCTTGCGAGGACAGGGGAGTAAACCTGGCCCACGAAATCCGGATGAACCAGATGGCAGGCGAGACCAGGCGGGTTTTTGTCGACGCCGAGTGCGTCTACCCGCGAGGCTGACAGGGGAGCCGATTCAGTGAGCTGGCAAGCAGCTGCGGTGGCTAGGTCAAGGGATCCATGGAAGCGGAGGCGGGAGTGGCCGGAGTGCAGCGGGCCGGCGGAGGCGACGAACGCCGCAACCTGGGGAGACGCAACAGCAACGGCGAACACGCGTTCTGCAACTTCTTCAGCGAAGAGACGGGACGGCGGCGAGCAGAGAAGGAAGGAGAGGATGTTTCCAAGGATAGGGGCGGTGAAACATGGCGATGAGAAGGGAGGGGTGACCCACACAACGCCGGCCGTCGCCGGTGGCGGAGGGGGTGCGACCACGGTGGAGAAACGCCGTAGCGTGAAGTTCTGGAAAGCCAAACCTGTGCCGAGCTCGATCTGGTGCCGAGTGCGGTGGGAACCGCCGTCCTGCGTGGAGGATCCTTCCAGGTGGCGGCCGCCGTTGGTCGGAGCAGCCTGGGGGACGGTGCGGGTGGTGGGAGCTACAGTCTGGCCGTGGACGCCGGTCGCCGGAGTGGCGGGGGGGCGGGTCGCCCGCGTCGCCTAACGCGTCGCGAGAGCTATCCATCGATTTCAAGACCCTCATTGTAATGCATAGATAATTATGTCACTGTATCAATGGACAACACGCGGATACCAAATAGTTCCAAAGGCAAAACAATACACATATTTATGTATAAAAAAGATTTATGCCTAAAAGGATTGAGTTATGCACATGGTTGCTTAGATCGTCATCATCCCTCCAGTAGTGAATTTTTTCATGACCTAAAATATATATTTAACAGAAATTTAACTTATAGCAATGCACGCGACTTGGCATGTAACGAGTGCAGTTGGAGGGCTTTGTCGACAATTTTTGAAGGTCGACAATTACTCACCATATCGGTTTAATGTGTTCCCGTTGCAACGCACGGGCATTTTGCTAGTATATGGTATTATGCATAAGCAGGTGCGTGTGTAATCAAGATTGCAGCTCTGAACTCACACGTGAAGCACGGTAGTCGGTACTCGGTACGGTGTTGAGGGCACACTATCTGTCGTTGGATCTGCAGCTGCGTGAGCAGAGCTCTGGTTATAAAAATGGCGACGCCTACCTAGACCTTGTACATCCATCGAAGTGAAGCCGAGTTGTCTCTGCCTCCTACCAAGCCTAGCTAACTATCAGCGCGAGCGATCCAAGGAGAGAGGGAGAGCAATGGAGGCTCAGCGGATTCACGGCACCATCAACGCCACCATCATGGTCTCGGCAAAGGCCTGCCGCGGATGTACGTGACCATTGACCTGGACAGTGCGCGCATTACCCGGACGCGGACCGTCATCTCCCCCAAGGAAGGAAACCCGCAATGTAATGAGGCAGTCTTACCGGTACCGCTACCTACCGGTGCGCTGGTTGCCGTCGATGACTGCTCTTAGATCCGCGTCAGGCGGAATAGCCGAAGACTGTACGCGCGCATGGAGGCATGTGGCTGCTCCCGCGTGCCTAAGGAGACTCCGGTAGGTAGCGGTACCGGTAAATATGCATTCGCCGGCAGTCCGCGCCTACTGCGCCCACAACGCTGCCGACGTCGGCTTCTCCGTGATGATCGAGCAGCTCTATACCTTCCAAGATACACTCCTCGGCCGCGCCTTCCTCCCAGTTCGTGAGCTTCTCGCTGCTAGACCCGGCGCCAATGTCGAGCGCCGGCTCGACATCCTTGACGCAGCCAAGCGAAAGCTCCCTGGCGAGCCCAAGATAAACATCCTCATCAGCTTCCGAGATGTCGACCACGAAGGCATCTCGTTTGGGGGTGGCGTCGACGGTGCGTCCTTCGCCGGGGTGCCCAACACCTTCTTCTCGGAGCGGCAGGCGTGCAGGGTCACCCTGTACCAAGACGCGCACGCACTGGACACGTTCTCGCCCACGATCCCGCTCGCCGGAGGCGAGCTCTACAAGCCCGGCAAGTGCTGGGAAGACCTGTTCGACGCCATCAGCAACGCGCAGTACCTGGTGTACGTCACCGGCTGGTCGGTGTTCACCGACATCACGCTGGTGCGGGACGGACGCCCCGGTGGCGAGGCCACCCTCGGGGAGCTCCTCAAGCGCAAGGCCGATGAGGGCGTGCGCGTGCTCATGCTGGTGTGGAACGACTTCAGCTCACGGCAGTGGTTGAATGCTGTGAACCTTACTTGGACTGCCATGAGCACGAGCGACGAGCAGACGGCCAGGTACTTCCGCGCAGCCGCGTGGAGTGCGTCCTCTGCGAGCGGAACAATAGCATCATCAACACCATCGGTCAGACTCCGAGGCCAGAGGCCATGATTTTGTTCTCCCACCACCAGAAGACGATCATCGTTGACCAGGAGATTCCTTTGGTCAGCGGGAGCCGCCAGATCATCAGCTTCCTCGGCGGCCTCGACGTATGCGACGGGCGCTATGACACGCAGTCGCACTCCCTGTTTAGGACGATAGGCACGGGGTAGGTGCACGGCAAGGACTTCCACCAGCCCAACTTCGCTGGCGCGACCATCGGCAAGGGCGGGCCAAGGGGGCCATGGCACGACATCCACAGCAAGATTGAGGGTCCGGCAGCCTGGGACGTGCTCCAGAACTTCGAGCAGCGGTGGAGGAAGCAAGGTGGCGGCGAGGACCTACTCGTCGATCTGGCAGTTGCCGGGAGTACAGTGGTGCCTTCATCGTCGCCGTTGATACTCCCCGACGACCGGAGGCATGGAATGTGCAATTGCTCCGGTCCATCGACGACAACTCCACCTTGGGCTTCCCTGACAACAAGGAGGATGCCTACGAGGCTGGCCTCGTCCCTGGAAAGCACCAGCTGATTGAGAGAAGCATCCAGGACGGCTACATCCATGCCATACGCGCCGCCAAGAGCTTCATCTACATCGAGAACCAGTACTTCGTTGGCAGCTCGTTCCAGTGGAAAGATGCCGTAAATGTGCCCGAAGTCGCTGAATCAGATCCCAAGAGAGCTCTCGCTCAAGATCGTGAGGAAGATCGAGGTCGGCGAGCGTTTCACGGTCTACATCGTGATTGCCATGTGGCAATGTGCAGGCCACGCTGGATTGGCAGAGGAAGACGATGGAGATGATGTACGACGACATAGCTACTGCACTCCGAAAGATGAACATGAACGACACCAACCCCCGGGAGTACCTGACCTTCTTCTGCTTAGGGAACCGGGAGGTGAAGCAGAGCGGGGAGTTCCAGCCTGCAGGACGCCCAGAGGACGGCAGCCACTATGCTAGAGCGCAGAAGGCGCGGAGGTTCATGATCTATGTTCACGCCAAGCTGATGATAGGTAATCATGAATTCCCATCTCTCAATTATATATATCTCCAAAATAGTAGTACGCCTGACCTGATACATACATTTTGGTTGGTTTCAGTTGACGACGAGTACGTGATCGTGGGTTCTGCCAACCTGAACCAGCGGTCCTTGGACGGGGCCCGGGACTCTGAGATCGCCATTGGCGGCTACCAGCCCAACCGTATCAACACCGCGGAGGATGTCGCCAGAGGGCAGGTCCACGGACTCCGGATGTCACTGTGGTACGAGCACCTTGGCATCACGCACGACGATTTTCTTGAACCGGGGAGCCTAGCGTGTGTTCAGAGGGTGAACAAGACAGCCGACAAGTACTGGAGCCTCTATGTTGCCGACCAACTCAGCGACGACCTCCCACCTCCTCACCTACCCCATCACCGTGAACAGGGCCGGCACACTACAGGAACCACGGGCTATGCCGACGGCCATTTACGGTCGGCACAGGCACCAATACCGTCGGCACAAGGCTATGCCGACGGCCACCGTCGGCACAGGGTCGTCGGCATAGATGCCTGTAGGCACAGGCCAGCTGGCCGTCGGCACAGGCAAAAACCGTCGGCACAGCATGTGCCGACGGCCAGAAAGGGGCTGTCGGCACAGAGTACGTCGGCACAGGGTGGGTGGGTCCCACGACGGCCGGGGGAGCTAGGAGACCCTGTGCCGACGGCAATAGGTTGGACACGTGTCTCAAAAAAAATCCCCGCCATCCCTCGCCGGGGACAGGCTGGGGCGGTCGACGCCGACGGAGCAGGGGCTGGGGCGCCGGCGAGGACGGCCGAAGCCGGGCGCGGCGACGGATGGGGATGGGGAAGACGAGGGCTTGGGAGGCCGCGACGGCACGAAGCTGCCGCCGTCCTGATGCGGACGAAGCAGGGGCGGTCGAGGGCGCCGGCTGAGCCGCCGTCGTGGTAGAACGAGGACAGGATGCAGACGGAGCAGGGGCAGGCGCGGTCGAGGGCGCCGGCGCCGTGGAACGCAGCGAGGATGGTGCTGGCCGAGGCCGGGCGCGGCGAGGGTTGCGGCGGTCGAGGGCGCCGGCGCCGTGACGTGGAGCAAGGACAGGACGCCGAGGTGAGCTGCCGTCGTCGTGGAGCGAGGACAGGATGTAGACGGAGCAGGGGCAAGCGAGGTCGAGGGCGCCGGCGCCGTGGAGCGCAGCGAGGCCGGTGCCGGCCGAGGACGGTGCTGGCCGAGGCCGGGGCGGCGAGGACGGTGCCGGACGAAGCGGGCGCGTCGAGGACGGTGCCGGCCGAGGCCGAGCGCGGCGAAGACGGATTGGGCCCGCGCGGAGCGGCGGCGCATCAGCTCGGTCCTCCTCCACGACGTCGGCGCTGCGGTCCACCTCCTGCTCGCCCTCGCCGTTCCCGGCCCTCGCGGCGTACCTGCAGCTCCTGCTTGGATCGATGGAGGGAACGAGCGAGTGGGGCAGCCCATGTGAACGAGCGGTGTACAGGGTAAAAGGATAAGGAAGCTACGGTGGCTTTGGGTGTGACGTGTTTAGACCAATCCCGTGATGCCATGTCATCGATCCACACAATCTTCCTCCCAACCAATCAGGATAGAGTAGAGGTATTTGTGTTTCTTTGGCATTGTTCAAAAACACATAAGTAAATATACAAACTTCAAAAAATGAAAACCTTTCGCCCTGGGTCTTTATTTGTGTAACAGCTACAAATGCAAATGATAAATATGAATTTAATGATATTTTTAGGTTTAGTTTTCACATTCTTTGTTTTATTTTGAAAAAACGGTCAAAATGACCGCCATGCTTATTCATTCAAATGGGTCATATTTTTCAAAATTATCGATGGTTGTGTGATATAACCACTGCTGGTGTATCTTAAAATGATTTTTGTAAAAAAAATTAGAGCAAACTATCACACACTTGTAGTTCAAAATTGAATTATTTTTAGAAAATAGGCATAAAGTCATTTAAATAGGCGAAATTAGGTAGAAACCGAGAAAATTCCTAATATTGGTAGATTATAAATACAATATAGCCTACTTTGTGTGAAATTTGGATAGGTGCCATTTTGCACTATATTTGTTGTACTTGCTTCACAAAAAAATTCATTTGTGACAATAAACAAATGAAAAATGATATTTCTAAACATAATTTGAAAACAATTAGTTCTGCAACATTGTTTGTCATAACAAGACACACCTATGTGTCAAATATGGCCACATTATCACAAACTATGGCATGGGTATGCTCATATCTAGGTCATTTGACTTAAAACTTATACATGTTTATAGATGATAGACCTTTTTGTGAAGAAGTTTTTTGGAAACATTGTCAAAAATCATGTTTATCATTTTTACTGTCAACTAGTACACATAAAAGGAGTCCATGCCAAAGGATTTCATTTTTGAGCATTTTTCGCTTTCTTTTATTTTGTTGAAAAAATGGTCAAAATGGTCGTCGTGCCTATTCATTCAAAGGGATCTCATTTTTCAAAACTATCGATGGTTCCGTGATATAACCACTACTGGTGTATCTTAAAATTATTTTTGTAAAATTTTCAGAGCAAATGATCACACACTTGTAGTTCAAAATTGAATTACTTTCGGAAAATAGGCATAAAGTCATTTAAATAGGCGAAATTAGGTAGAAACCGAGAAAATTCCTAATATTACAAACTCAGGTCTGTAACATTGTTTGCCATACCAAGACACACCTATGTGTCAAATGTGGGCATAGTATCATAAACTATGCCACGGGAATGGTAATACATAGCTCATTTGAGTCAAAACTTGTACATGTTTGTAGAAGGTTGATCATTTTGAGAAGAACTTTATTGCGAACTTTGTCAAAAACTCATGGTTATCATTTTCCGTAACAACCAGTACACATAAAAGGAGTCCATGTCAAAGGATTTCATTTTTTGAGTATTGTTTCACTTTCTTTTATTTTGTTGAAAAAAAATCAAAATGGCCGTTGTGCCTATTCATCCAAAGCGGTCGTATTTTTCAAAACTATCGATGGTTCCGTGATATAACCACTACTGGTGTATCTTAAAATGATTTTTGTAAAATTTTCAGAGCAAACTATCACACACTTATAGTTCAAAATTGAATTACTTTCGGAAAATAGGCATAAGGTCATTTAAATAAGCGAAATTAGGTAGAAACCGAGAAAATTCCTAATATTGCTAGATTATCAATAAAATATGGCCTACTTTGTGTGAAATTTGTATAGGTGTCATTTTGCACTATATTTGTTGTACTCGTTTCACAAAAAATGTCATTTTTGACAATAAAAAAATGAAAAATGAAATTTATAAACATAATTTGAAAA
Organism: Poa pratensis; assembly: GCA_947311845.1. Classification (NCBI taxonomy): domain Eukaryota; kingdom Viridiplantae; phylum Streptophyta; class Magnoliopsida; order Poales; family Poaceae; genus Poa; species Poa pratensis. The sequence goes on along the minus strand of CAMZMU010000085.1, from coordinate 48,791,511 downwards.
AACTTAGTTCTGCAATATTGTTTGTAATAACAAGACACACCTATGTGTCAAATATGGCCACATTATGACAAACTATGGCACGGGGATGCTCATATCTAGGTCATTCGACTCGAAACTTATACATGTTTATAGATGATAGACCTTTTTGTGAAGAAGTTTTTTGGAAACATTGTCAAAAATCATGTTTATCATTTTTCTATCAACTAGTACACATAAAAGGATTCCATGCCAAAGGATTTCATTTTTTGAGTATTTTTTTACTTTCTTTTATTTTGTAGAAAAAACGGTCAAAATGGTCGTCGTGCCTATTCATTCAAAGGGGTCACATTTTTCAAAACTATCGATGGTTCCGTGATATAACCACTACTGGTGTATCTTAAAATGATTTTTGTAAAATTTCAGAGCAAACTATCACACACTTGTAGTTCAAAATTGAATTACTTTCGGAAAATAGGCATAAAGTCATTTAAATAAGCGAAATTAGGTAGAAACCGAGAAAATTCCTAATATTGCTAGATTATCAATAAAATATGGCATACTTTGTGTGAAATTTGGATAGGTGCCATTTTGCACTATATTTGTTGTACTCGTTTCACAAAAAATGTCATTTTTTACAATAAAAAAATGAAATTTATAAACATAATTTGAAAAAACTTAGTTCTGCAATATTGTTTGTAATAACAAGACACACCTATGTGTCAAATATGGCCACATTATCACAAACTATGGCACGGGGATGCTCATATCTAGCTCATTTGACTCGAAACTTATACATGTTTATAGATGATAGACCTTTTTGTGAAGAAGTTTTTTGGAAACATTGTCAAAAATCATGTTTATCATTTTTTCTATCAACTAGTACACATAAAAGGATTCCATGCCAAAGGATTTCATTTTTGAGTATTTTTCACTTTCTTTTATTTTTTTGAAAAAAATGGTCAAAATGGCCGTCGTGCCATGATTTGTGATAAAGTGTCCACATTTGACACATAGGTGTGTCTTGGTATGGCAACCATTGTTGCCAAAAACAATTTTTAAAATATTATTATAAATATTATTTTCCAATTTTTAAGTGCCAAAAACAACTTTTTAAACAAGAAAGTACCACAAATATGTTGCAAAAAGTCATATACATGAAAAAAAAGATGAAATGGATGTCATATTTGGATTCCTCTATTTTTTCTAATCGATTTAGACATTTTATTTGTTAAATTTCAATTTATAGATTTAAAGATATGAATTATTCCATATTAGATGAAAAATAGGGGAAAAGAGCTATGCCTACGACCTACCTATGCCGAGGGCAAAGCCGTCGGCATAGCCCCTGTGCCAAATCTATGCCGACGGCATATCCTATGCCGACGGCTTTGTCGACGGGCTGGCCTCGTCGGGACCTATGCCGACGGCCCCGATAGAAAGCCGTCGGCACAGGGTTTGGCCGTCGGCATAGATCCCCATTCATGTAGTGCACGGTGTCAGCGCTCAAGGGGTTTGAGAGCTTCCCTGACGCTGACGCACAGGCTCTCGTGCGCGGCACCAAATCTGCTATCTGGCCAGCTATGCTGAGCACATAAAGACAGGAGTTCTCGGTTCGTCACGCTACAAACAGGAAATTTTATGGATCGACTCTCTATAATCCTGTGCAGCGAGTTTGCCATGATGCATCTATGTATTTTGCATTAATTTTCCCTTCTTTGCTTCACTCTTTTTCTATGAATGCTTTTCTCCCGTGCGCCTATGTGCATCCCTGTTGTGCACAGCCTGGGTGTGAGCTCCTATTTGTATCGCCTGGTGTGAAATCTAAGTTTAATAAAGCTTCCTTTATCGGACAAAGTGAGAGGAGTCATGCACCATGTCCCGATCGACAATGGATTTTTGATTCTGATGTTTGCTTGATTTTTTTTTATAATTTCTCATGCTTTGATCAACTGTCCTATAAGGAGCAGCAAAATCTTACGGTTACAGAACTTCACTTCTCCTATTTTGGCACTCGACGTGGAGTCTATATGAACAACCCACAGAAACTAGTATATGTATGTATAAATGAAAGGTCTGTCTTGGGCACGACTTTTGTATGAACAATGGACTTTCCCAGTGATTTAACCACAATATTCATTCAGCCTTAGCTATGATCTTGGGCCTTGTGGTCAAGGAAAATGAGCCGGAGAATTTATTCACTGACCATTGAGCCTTAGCATAATCTAGTATGTTTCTACTTGCTAAGGTATATCTTGAGTAGCATTGTAAATGTGCTTGGTCATCTCTGTTGCACAATGAAAGTGCATGTGTTGCCCCATGCGTGGTTTTGCTAATTAATGACAATCCTTATGGACTAATGTTTGCATTGAGATATACTTGTAGATCTTGTCCATAGGAAATGATTGGAGTTCATGTGTTGGATTCTAGAATATGAAGCGCAAGCTCAATATGATGCATCTCGAAGATATCATTTGATTGAAGCTTGCAAAGGAGACATGAAGACGAAACTTAGCGAGGCCTCCCATAATGGAGTATGGGGGAGCATTTGGAGAAGTCTTCATCAAGCATGTGCTAGCAAAGCGCAATCAAGAAAGGTGGTCCACTTGAAGAGATCAAGATCGTCATCATCTAGCTCAAGTGGAATGCGCAAGGCAAAGGTATGATCTTGATAGGTTTTCTATTTTACCGGTCTCATGGTGTTAGTGGGAGACCGGGTTATAGGATAGACGGCGTACTATCAAGAGGGGCTCTCAAGTGAGTAACTTGATCGCATCTTTGTGGAGAGCTCAAACCTTTGCATACTTGGCATATCATCTTTCTTGGTTCTTATTTGGCTTTTATCCATGTGAAAATTTAGAGCTTGTGTTCATCCCCATACCAAGCTCTAGTTCATCAAAAACGGATTTCATTTGGATATCTTGTGATGTTTTTGATGTTGGAAGTTTTACCGGTTCGTCTCTTGTAGAGAGGTCAAACTCTCCTCTTGTGTTATCTTCCTCACATGATGGACTCTGATGTGTATATGCATGATCTTGTAGTGCTTGTGATTATCTTCGGAGCAAGCCCAAGATCATTGAAAACGGAGTCCGGATGGAAAACTTGTTGCATTCTCGGTTTTGAAATATTACCGGTCCTCCTCGAGATAAGGTCCATACCCCACATGTGTGATATCTCCTCCATATTTGTGACCCTTAATATTTCCAGCCTCGTTGGTTTCATCGCATTTGGAGTTTTCTAGCATAAGTTATTGAGTTTGCAGTTTTGCTGTTTTCCAGGCCGGAGTCTCCGGTGCCCATGACCGGAGTCTCCGGACTCAGGCTCTGCTGCTTTTCCAGGCCGGAGTCTCCGGCCTCGGGAGGCTCAGGGGCCGGAGTCTCCGCTCCCCAGGTTTTCGAGGAAAAGAGAGCAAACGGGCGGCAGACTCTGTATAGGGGTCCGGAGTGACCCCGGAGTAACCCCGGAGACTCTGCCCAGGGAGACCGGAGTCTCCGGCCTCAGGGCCCGGAGTCTCCGGCCAGGCCGGAGTCTCCGGCCTTCCAGACCGGAGTCTCCGGTCTAAGTTGGCTGCAACGGCTCTTTTTCCAGGAGGGGTATAAATACCCCTCCACCTACCTCCAGCCAGCCAGCTCTTCATAGCACGTTTTCCCCCCTCTCTCACCTCCATTGTTGACCTTGGAAAGCTTGCCCCTCTCCCAATTTCTCCCATGATTCTTGCATATCTTTGAGAGATTTGAGAGAGGAGATCTAGATCTACATTTCCACCAATCCATCTCTCCTCTAAGTGAGGGGAACCTAGTAGATCTTGATCTTGGAGTTCTTGGTGCATCTCCTCTTTATTCTTCCTCTCTCCCCCATAAGCATTTGTTGCTTTGTTGGAATTTGAGAGTGAAGGATTTGAGCACTTGTGCTCTTGCCTTTTGCATTTGGTGCATCGGTGTGCTCTCCACGAGGATTCATGGAAGTTGAAAGCTTGCGAACTTATTACTCTTGGGTCCTCGGACCTAGACGCCTTTGTGGTGGTTGGACCCTTGTGTGGTCACTTGAAGCCGTTCGGGAGCCCCCAATCCCATTGTGGGTTGTGCCCCGGATTGTTGTTGAGAGCCGTTCGGGAGCCCCCCAATCCCATTGTGGGTTGTGCCCCGGATTGTTGTTGAAAGGCTCCGGATTCCGCCTCGAAGGAATACCGATAGTGGAAGGTGAACCAAACCTTTGTGGTGCGGTTCATCGGAGAAGAAGGTGAAACCTTTGTGGTTGTTGAACCGTTGTGTCGGTTCACACCTCTCCAACGAGACATACTCCCTTAACAAGGAGGAACTCGGGAATACTTCCTCGTCTCCACGTGACTCGGTTATTTCTATACCCGACCTTTTACTTATGCACTTTACATTGTGATAGCCTTCGTGCTTGAAGTATTCTATATTGCTATCACCTTGTTGCTTGTCTTGCTTAGCATAAGTGGTTGGTGCACATAGGTGAGCCTAGTTTATTTAGTTTGTTTTCTTGTTAATTTAAACACCTAGTTTTATTCCGCAATTAGCAAGTCTAAACCGGAAAAGTTTTAATCGCCTATTCAACCCCCCCCCCCCCCCTAGGCGACATCATTGTCCTTTCACACAAGAAGTTTTTTTACCAAATAAACTGCCCTCGTGGATTTCATATAAGCAAAACATGATGAAGCTTATCAGAATATAGATCTTATTCTTATTCGAGCAGTCAGTAGATAAAAGAATAGGAATATCCTTACGAATTATATAATTTCTCTACTCAAGCAAAACATGACGTAGCTTTCTTCTAAAAGGGACCACAAAATTAACAACAAAAAAATAGAATCCCTCTGACATGGATTCATGCATTAACAATAATTTGGATCCCTGCAATAACGAAAATCAAACCATCATGTATTAAGAAAGAATGAATTAATAATAATGTGTTCCTGCATTAACAATAATTTTCAATCCGTAAATTAACAAAAAAATCCATTTAAAGAAGAAATCAAATCATCGTGCACTTTTTCCTGATTTTTCATAATGCTAAGGAAGAAATAAAGAAGTATGTGAGACTTGAGATAACTGAAGAAATCATTGCACAACTATGTCTCGTTATTTATTCAGATCTGCAATATGACAAAAAATATCCTAGAAAGGAAATGGATGTAGTCAAAGTAGGAAAAAAATCAACAACCAAAGATAATCATAAGAAGATGGAAAAAAACTGGCAATGCCCTATTTGTTCCTTATGATGGCACCACCGTCAACCGGTGAGCTCCGCGGCCATACACCAGGTTTGTTGCGTGGGAGCATGGATCCAGACCCTCCATGGCGCAGGAGATTCAGATGGCTAGGTTTGGCCGGGGTGGCACCTGAGAAGGCAAATTGAATAAATTGAAAGTTTTATTGAATGGAATGGAAGGAATAAGGAAAACAAAATGGTTTTCAGTGGAACACCAGTTGAAAAGGAATTTCGATATCCGCACGTGCTAATTATTCCGTTTATTTCTCCCACTACACATGTGATTCTCCTCGGCAGACCCTTATTACCTTACCAAAGTTGAGAACTTTTGCACAATAGTATTATCTTAGCATACCTCCATGATATATGTTACAGTGTGTAGTGGTCTTAATCAATTAAATTTGTTTATTTGGTTGTGTTTTCTTACCGCTCATGAATTTTGTAAGTTTCGGCATATGCTTCCGCTTGTATATGTGGTTATACATATCTGCTCTACATTCGTCCTTTGTAATATCTGCCTTTCTGTATTTTTATCCAGGATTTTCCTAATTGTTCTGGCTTTCGCTGAAATTTATACGGAATTAAATGTTGCATCACTCGGTTTCATTCATTTACGCTCCATTCCAAGAATACTAATTGGAACGTCAGTTCTTTATCTCTACTGCAGAAGAACGCAAGTTGTAAGTATTTTGTTAGCAACCTTTTTTACACTTTTTACTTTTTTTTTGAGGTTTAAGACGGTCATATCCGTCATTCGATTAGATAGAATAGAGTGTTATGTACAGAATTTCGAGCTAGGGAAAAAATCCTTCACAAGCAAAAAACAACAAAAACTAGTCTCCAGGATCTTGTGTGTGGGCGAAAGCCCGCACCGCCAACTTCTCCCGCACCAAAGCCGCCACCTCCAAAGGCGAGATAGCCACATTGCATAGGGTCCTTTGGCTCCTCTCCTTCCCTGTCCGCCAAATCAAGTGGATGATGGTTTTGCCAGTAGCTCTCCTAGCCTCGTGTGAAGAAACCACAAGTGCTCGCCATGACAACAGACAACCTCGATCAGCAACGCACCGATCTCCATGTGCCCCACAGACACAAAGAACACCTCCTCTCAGCATCTGCAAGGAGGAGTGTCCAAGCATCAGAAACTTCATCATCTAGGCCTCCCCCGGCGGCATCTGCCGCACCATCTTGGTCCCTGACGTCGTCTTCTTCTTCTTCTTCTAGGCCTTGTTCACGGCGAGTACGAGGTCGTCAATGGCCGCCACTTCCTGGTCCGAGAAGGGTCGGTCCGAGACATCTAACATGGCCAAAAAGTCCTCTCGCCGGCGCCCCGAGGTGTGGGCCCCCTCGGTCAACGAGCCGAGACGGTGTGCCCAATACGGTGGGCCAACGGCCAACGGCGTGGCCGGTGTGCCCAATACGGTGGCCGCAAGTGGCACCGTGATCCGAGCTAAGAAGCCCGACAAGGGGCACAGAGCTGCACCGACCTCCATGTTCTGCTGCCCAGGTCCAGCCTGCACCGGCGAGACAAAGTCCTTCACGAACTGCTGCCCGTCCACCTTCTCAGCAACGGTCTCACCCTGAGCGGACAACGGGGTAGAGCCCGCTCCAAGCTCGGCAATGCACTGCTCTTCATCCTCCACCTCCTCACACAGCAGCACCACCTCGCAGGACGCATCGCCTGCGAGACGATAGAAGGCAGCTCGTCGGTCACAACCGGACGCGGGGAGCACCCCGAGGCCGGACACGAGTCCCACGCCCAAATCTCGCCGATCAGACCATGCCACGCCAACATCTCCTCAGACTCTGCCGCAGATACCTGCTCCCCGCCTCGCGGTCGCCATCCTTTCCTTGCTTTGGTGGCAGCATCACCCCAGCCCGCTCGTTTTCCTCTTTGAGAGCTCCATCCACGCCCTCTTTGTGGCACCGCTCGTTGGGCAGCAACACCTCCGCCGCCGCCGTGGAGCAGCACATGTCAAGCTCGCGCGCCATGAGCACCTGCCTGAAGGAGCGTAGCGGGCTGACCGGCGATGAGCAATGTCGAGGAAGGTTTGCCGGCCGCGGATGATCTGGTGGCTCTTCACAGTCCCTGGCTAGGTGCCCAGTCCTCTCACAACGCCAACAAGCTCGTGGGTGGCGGCAGGAGGCAGCAAGGTGACCTGAGCTGAGGCAGCGAAAGCAGCGCCCTCGCATTCTTCTCAGGAAGGCAGCACGACGAGCCAGGGCCCTGGGCGCATGAATGGCGCGGCCGCCGACCCGTGGCCCCACCTGCCCTGGGCGTCGCGGACCATCGCCATGACAGGTCTTGGCGCGGACAGGTCGCTGCCATCCCCTAGACACCACCGGGAAGGGGTCCTGGAGGCGCAACACAAAAGCCGGAGCGACGAGGCTCCCTCCAACGGCCCCAATCCGCGAAGAGAAGGCGCGCGGCCGACACACTGGCGGCGACCCCGGCGGAGGCGGCGACCCAGGGGGCATTGCTCCACGCGCCAAAGGGTCCCGCTGCAGAATCCGGCGGAACCTCGGCTGGAAGAGAGGAGGAGCCTCCCCCGGCGGAGGAGGAGCCGCACGAGCAAGCCCACCAAGCTGTAGGGGCCCGCCGCCGGGCCTGGCGCAGCCCAGGGCCCTGGACGGCCGCGTCAACGGCGGATCTGACGGGGCGCCGCCCGCTGCATCTGGCCAAGATACGAGCATCACCGAGACCTCCTCGACGGCTTCCTCCGCGCAGTCCGCCCTGAGGAACGAGCAAGGCGAAGGGGAAAAGGTAGGTGGCGGAGAACTACGAGCTAGCGGGGTGGAGACGGTGGTCGGAGCGGACGCCGCCTTGGCCGCCTCCCGCGGGTCGGGAGCGCACATCGCTCCAGAACTGAAATATCCTTTTTTACACTTTTTACCGTATATACATTCAAAACGAAGGATAAAAAAACATTCCTTGTCGCCATATTTCCGCTCCCTTTTGGTACAATAACATTTAAAACATGGTTAATAAACTGGGCCACACTCATCGTGTTCTCCAACAACCAAAACACACTACTACTGACCTGCACAGCCTGTCAAGCAATGACATATCCAGCGAATTTTTTTTAAATAATATTTTTTTAAAACTTTATTCGAAAACTAGCACGCGATCTGGAAAATTTTGGAAAATAGCGCGGTGTCGGCACGGCCTGTGCCGAAACCTGACTTTCGGCAGCGGCCCGTGCCGAAAGAAGTGATGGGCCGTGCCGAAACCAGTAGTTTCGGACCGAAAGCCAGCTTTCGGCATGGCCCGTGCCGAAACCTGTTGTTTCGGCATGGCTAGTGCCGAAACCAACCAACCAGCATATGTTCCTCTATAATTTTTAGATTAAAATGAAAGTTGTTCAACTGTATCATTTTTCATGATAATATATACATGAAATATATGCGCGTCAACGAGTAGGTTCCATTTCCGTGATCGGTTTCGAGTTTGGTCGACTCTAACTCTTAATTTTGGATCCAAATTCGCAAAAGCATTTGACGAATTTTGTCAAATTCGTCACACTCAGTCGTCCGTTCGAATTTTCCTTTATTAGAAAATTCGAACGGACGACTGAGTGTGACGAATTTGACAAAATTCGTCAAATGCTTTTGTGAATTTGGATCCAAAATTAATGAGTTAGAGTCGACCAAACTCGAAACCAATCACGGGAATGGAACCTACTCGTTGACACGCATATATTTCATGTATATATTATCATGAAAAATGATACGGTTGAACAATTTTCATTTTTAATCTAAAAATTACAGAGGAACCTATGCTGGTTGGTTGGTTTCGGCACTAGCCATGCCGAAACAACAGGTTTCGGCACGGGTCATGCCGAAAGCTAGCTTTCAGCCCAAAACCACTGGTTTCGGCACGGCCCATCACTGCTTTTGGCACGGCCGCTGCCGAAAGCCAGGTTTCGGCACAGGCCGTGCCGACGCCGCGCTATTTTTCAAAATTTTCCAGATCGCGTGCTAGTTTCCGAATAAAGTTTAAAAAAATATTATTTAAAAAAATTCTCGACATATCCACACGGCCGGAAAGCCGATGGTGAGGCTCACGTCATTGCCAAGGGATTGGACGAGAGCAAATCAAAACGGCAGCAGGGATGATCTGAGCAGCAAACCAAGCTCTAGCGACGGTGAGGCTCTCGTCGCTGCCAAGGGATTGGACGGGGTATGGGGCAGCCAAGAAGGAGGCAGAAGGCGGATGTGGTGGAGGGCTGGGTGTCGTGGTCTAGCGGGACGATGGAGACGGCTCCTTTCACCCGCAGGTCTGTTAGCTAGTCCCCCATTTTCTAGGCAAATACAAGACATGAAACAGTTTTGGGTACAATTGTTGCCTTTATGTCTTGTTGATGCCTAGAATACACAACTTGTCGTGTACCCCCAGCAACTCAAGATCATTGTTGTTTCGGAGCAACAAACACGTTCAATACAAGACCTTCATTCCAAGCTAGTTGTTGTTTTCCAGATGTCTCCTATTCTTAAGTTAACCATATTACATATTTCTGGCATTTGATAACAAGTGGTGTCCGAGACAAATGTGTTGAAACATGGAGCATCGGGAGAACACACTTGACAGTTGCAGCACGTACATATTTCAACTGCTAGTAACATATATAGTGGTAGGAAGGACTATATATCATTTGATATTAAGGTGGTGCAGAGTACCGGCGTACTTAATGTCGACTACCACGTTACTGCCCAAAAAAGAAGACGCGAGTAGAATAGAGCAATATCGGCCTATTTGTCTTTTTAATGTCAGTTTTAAAATATTTACCAAAGTTGGTACTAATAGAGTAACATCTGTATCTCACAAAGTGGTACGTCCATCTCAATCAGCTTTTATGCCAGGGAGAAATATTTTAGAGGGGTGGTGGTGTTACATGAAACCATCCATGAACTTCAGCGGAAAAAAATGGATGGGGTGCTATTCAAAATCGATTTTGAAAAAGCATATGACAAAGTAAATTGGGCTTTCCTGCAACAAACGCTACGCATGAAAGGATTCTCGCCTAAGTGGTGTGAATGGATAGCTAGGTTTGTTCAAGGCGGGAGTGTGGGAGTGAGGGTTAATGACGACATTGGCCACTATTTCCAAACACTAAAGGGATTACGACAAGGAGACCCACTATCCCCTATCCTGTTTAATTTAGTAGCGGACATGCTAGCCATTTTAATTGCACGTGCAAAAGAGGATGGACAAGTTGGTGGTCTCATTCCCCACCTTGTTGAGGGGGGTGTTTCAATTCTTCAATATGCGGATGACACCATTTTATTTCTTGAACACGACTTAGCGAAAGCAGTGAACATGAAATTAATCCTATCCTTCTTTGAACAACTCTCGGGTCTCAAGATCAATTTTCATAAAAGCGAGATTTACTGTTTTGGAAAAGCAAAAGAAAGGCAAGTTGAATACCAAAATATTTTCGGATGTGAAAGCGGTGCACTTCCGTTTAAATATCTAGGTATTCCAATTCATTACCGAAGACTTCTGAATAAAGAATGGAAATCAGCCGAGGATAGGTTCGAGAAGAAACTAGGTGCTTGGGTAGGCAAAATGCTCTCAAACGGAGATCGTTTAGTCCTTATAAATTCAGTTTTAACTAGCTTACCTATGTTTCTGCTATCTTTTTTTGAGATTCCGGTAGGGTTCGAAAGCGTTTGGATTTTTATCGATCTCGGTTCTTTTGGCAAAGTGATCAAACAAAGAGAAAATATAGGCTCACAAAATGGAACATTATTTGTAGACCCAAAGGCCAAGGCAGATTGGGAATTGAGGTTCTACAAATTAAAAACAAAAGCCTATTAGCCAAATGGTTATTTAAAATACTCACACAAGAAGGGGTTTGGCAAGAATTATTGTGTAATAAGTATTTGAGGGGAAAGACACTATCTCAAGTTCAAGCCAAACCAACAGACTCTCCCTTTTGGAAGGGAATTATGGGGGTTAAACAGGATTTTTTTGGCCAATGGTTCGTTTGTAGTGGGAAATGGTTTACAAACTAGTTTTTGGGAAGACACTTGGTTAGGCGAAACACCACTGGCTTTTCTATAGAGGCGTCTTAGTTGCACATGTGATGAACTCGGCTCCAATTAACCTTCAGTTTCGCCGGGCCATAATAGGTGACAAACGAGTTGCGTGGCTGCACCTAGTAGGCCGGTTGATCCATGTAACCATTTCAGATCAGGAGGACAAATTTAAGTGGAGATTGACAACAAGCGGGTCTTTCTCCGTTAAATCAATGTACGCAGATTGTATGAATGGACATACTAGATACTTACAAAAATATTTGTGGAAACTTCGAATCCCTCTAAAGATAAAGATTTTCCTATGGTTTCTTAATAAAAAGGTGCTGCTTACTAAAGATAACTTGGCAAAACGAAGATGGACGGGGTAGAGCACTTGTTCATATCCTGTCAATTAGCTAAAAACATTTGACGCCCAATTCATTTCACTTTTAATATTACACCTCCAACCAGTATTTCTAATTTGTTTGGAAATTGGTTGAACGGTACAGATAAAGACACTAAGGCTAGAATACGCATCGGGGTGTCGGCCTGTCTTTGGGCGATTTGGAATTGCGGAATGATATTGTCTTTAATAAGGTTCAAAATTCACATTTTATGCAGGTTGTGCTCAAGGCTACCCACTGGATCCAATCGTGGTCACTTCTCCTACCAGAAACCCAGCGGGTTCTTATGGATTCCGGATGTACTCGAATGATGGCGGTCGTTCGGGCTATCTTCTCCCGGAATGGGTGGTGTCATACTAGAAGAATTGATGGATAGATTGCTCATTTTCTTTTGGCTTATCTATATTTTTACATTGTGTGATCAGTGAATTGATTTCTTGTAATAAGCCCGTACTTTGACGCTCCTATTAATAAAAACAAAAACGGCCGTATGCATCATTTTGATGCAGAGGCTGGGGCGAGGCTCCCATTTCTAAAAAAAATTAATTGTTATCGAAATAGTCTGATTATTTTCATGGATAGTTGTTGTACAAGCAGATCAACACAAATAATGGATGTGTTCGGTACTATGATGTTTATTTATTTTACTTTTTTTGAGAAGGGGAATTACCCTGTCCTCTTCATCAAATGGATGTATATGGTCCTGATTTATTTAATTTATACAACGGAAGTTGTGACAAACTAGGCGACAAAGCACCACCTACTAACATAATAACAGAGAATCAAACGAGGCCGTAAGCCCCGGCCACGACCACCGTTGGTGAGAAATTCAAAGATAGCATGTCAGGCGCATGAAGTCGTCTCCGCCCTTCCACAAACCATTTTTAGAGTGCAGATCAAAGCATAGGCCCTCGCTAGGAATATCGACAACACCGCCGTGGCTCCTAACATCACATCACCCTGCACGCGTTCAGCATCACGCATCTGTCGCCAAAATCCCGCTATATCACGCAGTCAAGACTCACCATTGTCCGTTCGGTAGATACAACACCACTCGACCACTTAAACCATCCACTGGTTCCTCCGGCCGATGCATACTTCGTTATCTCATTGTTTCAAATTCAATGAGCTAGCTCATTGTTCTCTCTCGGTTCACTAATATTGTTAAGCAATGCAGTTAAACTAGTATTAATAAAGAGAGAATCATTGTGCATTTGCAAACATGCACAGTAAACAGAGTAAATACCAGCATGATTATTTGTTCCAAAACTTAGACTAGCCATAGTAGTGGTATCATAACTAGTATCATGCATGCCACGTAGGCAAAAAGATGACGTGTCACTACATTTAATGATGAAAGAGGTGATCGTGGTATCATAGGTAGATACCGTAACATAACGTGTTCCAAGACAAGATGAGTCTACAAACTAATTAATGCAATACAATATGATACCGCAAATATGTTACTATCCATAGTGGAAGTAGTACATAGACTAATACCATATGCATGATACTAGTATATGATACCCTCCACTATGGCTAGTCTTACAGCCGAGCCAAGGAGAAATCAAATTGTTATTCCATAATAAATAAGAGATTTAGTGGCTGTCTCGCTGACTGGACAACTCTTAGGAAAGATTTACAGTAGCACTGATTGTACAATGATCAAGCGAGAAATATCTCAAAGAATTTTAAGTCGGGTGTGGTCGTTGGAAATACTTAGAGCAGCAGGGATGATGTCACTCCCGGTTCCACTGAAGCAACCTACTACGCAGGCCGATCTAAAATAGTCGCGATGGCGTTTATACAGGTTTTCCAGCCAAAATCCAGAAGCAACCATAGCAACAAGATCAACTTTACATAAGACTTAGGGCTCGCTTGGATTCTAGGTATTCGGCCCGGAAACGGCCAGTAATAAATTACGGACCTGTGATGCTCCGTAAATTGACGAAGCAATCCCTCCATATTTTCCGGGCGAAGAAATAAACAACAATCCAATCGTGGTCAGTGAATACATGCAAGTACGTAACAACTCTCTTATATAGAGAAAAACGAGCATGTGCGTTGAGCACTGGCGGACCTTCTCGAGGGCCAACCCCCCCCCCCAGCAAAATGAGAAATTTTCTATTACCCTGTGGTTCTTTGCAGAATACTACGTTTCGATCAACAGCCTTTTGTACATTGGTCTGGACGGGAAGCTGTTACTTCAGCGACGTACGCATGTGACCTCAGACTACTACCATCGTCCCTGACTCCCCTCTCTCTCTCAGCGTTTCTCCATCTCCCACTCCTCTCTACAAGTTATTTTATTCTTTCCTTTTGTTTCCTAGGTCCCAGCTCCTTCTACCGAAAGTCCCAATGTTTTTCAGTTTTTGTTCTTGCATTTTAATTGGGGGAAGTTCCAATTAGATCTCAGACTTTGAACACGTTTTTTTGTTTTCCAAATTTCTATGTTTTTACGTGGATTAATGTGAATGGCTGAGAGGAAATTTATCGTCACAAAGTTAGTAGAGTAATTATTTACTCAAAAAAGTTGGTAATTAATTTAAGTGTTCTATGATGAGTACCTCCACAGTTAAGTTTTATTTTGGTACACTTTTTCTAAGAGTACCGTTTATCTGTTCATATTCATGCAAAGATGTATTTGTGAACAAGTTCAGTCCAAATTTCACTAAATGCTAGAAATTCTAATTTTTTGGGTTTGTACAATTAAGCCCCCCCCCCCCCCCCCCCCCCTTTATTTTGCACTGTCATATAATAGTTTGCCCCCCCTTAAATTTCGTTGAAGGTCCGCCACTGGCGTTGAGGACTTGATGAAGCAACCCGACCGCTAATGCTTGGTGCTAAGAAGTCCGTCTTTGTACTGTTGATTTTCCCTATGCTCCTAGTCGTATGTGTTTCCCGATTTGACGATTTCGTCTCCGTTTGCGTTCCTATGTTTCTGTGTACTCCAGCCTTTTCACGTGTGGAAATGTTCAGGTGAAGAGTCATGTGGAAGTACATGTTAATGACAGATGATGAGCGCTTCTACGTGTTCAGCGTAGATGGTGTAGAATATATATAGGAGAAACCGACATATACAGTTGTGATGCTACAACCTAACGTATGTGATCGATCGATATAAGCGTTTTCACTGCCTTATGTTAGATCCACTGAATCGTCTAGGCTAGATCAATACCGGTAGAAGGATAGGAGGAGGGGAAATCGTGTACCTCCTCCGTGGTTTGGGGCACTCGAGCTGCCGTCCATGGTGGACGGCGGCGGTGATGGCAGAGTGTAGGTGGCGATGCAGTGGCGGCGGTGGTGGAGCTTCCCGTGACACTGCGCTTGACCTAGATCGGGTCGGTATGTTGGTGGGGTGGTGGAGCACGACGAACCTCGTGAAACGTGCCCCCGGCCCCCCACCTGTCTTTATAGCGCAGGCCACAGGGGCCCACCAACCATAAGAGGGTTGGATGCCCCCGATCAGGGCAAGAGTCAAAGGGCCCGTCGAGCCGTTGGGCTCGATCGGGTGGAGATCAATCTAACATCCTCCCCCTTGATCTCAACTTTTCTTTTAACTTTATACTTTATACTCTACTCGTTTCATCGCAGGTTAGTACATAGAGCATGTTTCATCGTCACAGCTCAATTGCCGATAGAATCAGACAGCTACAATATACCTCTCTGTTTTGAAACAATTTATGTTCCTTTCGGGCCTCTCATGATCCAGGAATCATAGGCTTTCCATTGAACCCATGTCGACTGCGTGTTCCACGAACACGCTGGGTGGTAAGCCTTTCGTAAGCGGATCCGCAAGCATATCCTTTGTCCTTATATGCTCGAGACTTATAGTTTGATTCTGGATTTTACCTTTCACAACATAATACTTTATCTCTATTGGTTTGATAGCTTTACTCGACTTGTTGTTGTGAGTATAGAATACTGTGGGCTGGTTGTCACAGTACATCTTTAGTGGTTTGTCAATACAATCTACCACTTGCAAGTCGGGTATAAATTTCTTTAACCATATCACCTGCCCTGTGGCCTCATAAGCTGCCATAAATTATGCATACATTGTGGATGATTCATCTATTGTCTGTTTGGAGCTCCAGCGAGAGTGAACACGTATCCTGACTTGGATTTTCTATCATCTGTATCTCCCGCGAAATCTGTGTCTGAATACCCTTTATCTCTAGGGAATCAGATCTTCTATATGTTAGCATGAGGTCTTTTGCGTCTTGCACATAACACAATGCTTTCTTTACCATATTCCAGTGCTCTTGGCCTGGATTTTCTTGATATCTACCGAGTACCCCGGTGATAAAAGCTAAGTCAGGGCGAGTGCACACCTGTGCATACTGTAAGCTTCCAACAGCCGAAGCATAGGGTACTGCTTTCATTCGATCGATCTCATATTGGTTCTTGGGACATTGAAATTTCTCAAAACTGTCGCCCTTGACTATAGGAGCAGGTGAGGCGCTACTTTTACGCATATTATATTTCTTTAGAACCTTTTCTAAATATGTCTTTTGTGATAGTCCTAGCACTCCATTCTCTCTATCCCGGTGAATTTCTATGCCCAAAACATATGAAGCTTTACCAAGATCTTTCATATCAAAATTTGAGGACAAGAACTTCTTTGTTTCTAATAGTAGACTGACATCATTGCTCGCAAGCAGAATATCATCCACATACAGAATTAGGAAAATATATTTCCCACTTTTAAACTTTGCATAAGTGCAGTTGTCCTCAACATTCTCTTTAAATCCAAAACTTTTAATTGTATTATTGAACTTTAAATACCACTGTCTAAAGGCTTGCTTTAACCCATAAATGGATTTCTTTAGGCGGCATCCCATATGTTCCTTCCCCTCCATGAAAAAACCCTTGGGTTGTTTCATGTAAACATTCTCTTCTAAATCTCCATTTAGAAATGCCGTCTTTACATCCATTTGATGCAACTCTAAATCAAAATGTGCAACTAGTGCCATGATGATTCTGAAGGAATCCTTACATGAGTCCGGAGAAAATGTCTCATTGTAATCTACTCCTTCTCTTTGCGTAAAGCCTTTTGCCACAAGTCGCGCTTTATACTTTTCAACGTTTCCATTGGAGTCATACTTAGTTTTGTAGACCCATTTGCAGCCTACTGTTTTGGCTCCTTTAGGAATTTCCTCTAAGTCCCAAACATTGTTAGAACTCATCGATTTCATCTCGTCTTCCATGGCTTCCAGCCACTTCGAAGAGTGAACGCTTCTCATGGCTTCTTCATATGAAGTGGGATCTTCTTCCATATTAACTGTTTCTGTATTATAAACTTTATAATCACTAGAAATAGCTGATTTCCTAGCTCTTTTAGACCTTCTGAGAGTCTCATTCTCTGGCACATCATGTGTCTCAACGTGCGACTCTTCTTCTAAATGTGGTTGTCGTCGCTCCCTTTCATGCTCAACAACGGGTTGAGTCGGCTCCTGACGGACAGGTTCCGAATCTTGCCTCGTTATGGTCACGGGTGGAGTTACGACAGGTGCTTGCACCACAACCTCTGGGATTATCGGTGCAGGTACAACAGGTAGGGCGAAAAATGGCTCGTGGATCATCGGAAAAGGTGCACACACCCTCTTCTCCTCAAGATCAATTTTCCGGCCTACCATGCTCCCCCTCATCATTTCGTCCTCCAAGAAGACCGCGTGTCTCGTTTCTACAAACTTCGTGTATCTGTCTGCACAGTAGAAACGATAACCTTTTGATCTATCAGGATAGCCAATGAAATGACAAGTTACTGTTTTGGGGTCTAACTTTGCAATGTGTGGATTAAAAACTTTTGCCTCAGCTGGGCTCCCCCAGACTTTCAAGTGGTTTAGAGAAGGAACTCTCCCTGTCCACAACTCGTACGGTGTTTTGGGCACCGACTTACTTGGTACTCTGTTGAGAATGTGAATGGCGGTTTTTAACGCCTCCATCCATAATCCCAATGGTAGTGTGGAATAACTCATCATACTGCGCACCATATCCATAAGAGTACGGTTACGCCTTTGAGCTACTCCATTTTGCTGCGGTTCGCCCGGCATAGAATACTGGGCGACTATTCCATTTTCCTGTAAAAACCTTGCAAAAGGTCCAGGTACTTGACCATATGGAGTGTGCCGACCGTAGTACTCCCCCCCACGGTCGGACCTGACTATTTTAATTCTTTTATCATGTTGATTTTCAACTTCAGCTTTGAATATTTTAAATTTATCCAATGCTTCAGATCTTTCTTTAATTGGATAAATATAACCATATCGGGAGTAATCATCTGTGAACGTTATGAACGAGTCATAACCATCCACACTTTTCACCGGAAATGGTCCACATATATCAGTGTGAATAATTTCTAGTGTCTCTGTACTTCGGTTAGCACCCTTTTTAATCTGCTTTACATACTTTCCTTTTATGCAATTATGCATTGTTTGATATCTGAAAACTCTAACGGAGGAAGAATATCATTTTTAACGAGGCTTTCTATTCTTCCCCTCGAAATATGGCCTAATCGACAGTGCCATAACTTCGAAGAGTCATGAGTTCGCTTTCTTTTCTTTTGTTCTTTGTTCGACAAGGGAATTTGTGTGAGGACCCCGGATTAATTATCCGAGATACTCGTTATGTTTCCTGCAACAGTCCCATGATCAGTGTGCTGTTGCACATAACTTGAGTTGGTATCACAGAACACCCACAAATACCGAATAAATATACTTACGTGCTTGAAGTGATCAGCTTCAACAAGGCACTTGCAGCGGAATCACCAAATCAACGTGGAGCCCAAGTCATTCGCCTTAACCCTACAGGCAGCTGACTGGGAAGCGCCCTAGTTCGCAAAGACGTCAGTGAACTCCTTTTCTTCGAACTGCTCCTCTCTGAAATCTGGCTAAGACAATAGCCAGGGACGAAACCAATATGAGTACATTTGATTGTACTCGCAAACTACCCCAACAGGAACATGCACTAGTTTTAAATTTTCAAAGACTTTTATTTTTAGGAAAAACCTCACTGAATCTCTATTTAAAAGAGAAGAGTAGATTTTTAATCCTGTTGAAGACAAAACATTTTGGAAAGTAGTTTTCTCACTAACTTTGTTGAAAAAGGTAAGAAGTATTTTTAAATCTTTTTCCCGAAAATATACCTTCGTTTAAAAAGGTAAGAAAATTTCTTTTAAAACTTTTTCCTCGAAAACCTCTTCTTGCCCTGATACCAAGCACGACGCTACCTCGAACCAACTCATTGGTACAGGTACGAAATACCCATTCCACTTCAACTTCCGTTCAAAACTCAACACTTTTATCAAAACTTGCACATAAGACCCAGCAGTTCGTTCCAACTGTCCATATCCGAGGACTCGGCTATTCGAATAGTTTTACCCTCTGCAGAGGTAGTACGCTTTTCCCACACCCATCCGGTCACTCATCGTGTCAGCCACGTCCCGCCATACCAGAGGTATGCGAAGTTGAGTTCCCGGCCATAGCCTGTCCTTTGCTCATGCTAGTATAGGACCCTGCCGCTACGACACTTTCCACCGACACTCAAATCCTCAGAAACTAAGTGTGGGGACTCGTAGTTCTGCCCGGCGGACCCAAGGGAGCCCTTCAATCCTCTTCCTCCGACACGCTCATACCGGCTTCCGGTAGACTACAATGAAGAGGACCCAGGTCAGGGGGTAGGTCCTCAGACCATCCCCTCATGGAACGAGGTCATCCTCGTTATTGAGGCATCCAGTACTAACACGAGCAAATTATATGACTACGCCCTTTTTCCATATGGGGGTAAATGTGGTCGCACAGGTTATTGGTTGTTCAGTAAGTACCAGGACACAATGTGCATTTTTCAGAAACAACAACTTTTCCGTTTCACCACCGATATATCGGCATGCCATAAATCATCCAAGGGTTTCCAAAAGGAGTTTTGAATAAACAAAGTTTTTCCCATCCTATAGTTTTATTTAAACAAGCCGATATTCCTACATAGAGTGGCAAAATAGTTTTTCATAAACTTTTGAAAAGGTTTTCACAATCATTTCCAATTTTCATAGCAAAAATACTTTTAACCAAAACTTGGGTGGTTCGTAATCCCACCAAAAAGGATTTTCAAAGAAGGCTTTGGAGTAAAACAAATTCATTTCGAAAACACTGTATACCACTGACACCTCTATATCGGGTGCCTTAATAATATACTTGTATTTTGGAAAAAAGGTTTTTCAAAATCATAGCTTTCGTGGTAAACACCACATAAATTATTTATGCTATTTATAGTAAAACAGGTAAATCAAATTAGATGTATCTAGGTGCAAGCTCAGTGAAGTAGCTTGCCTGGCTTCAGCATAACGTCCTTGGTCTTCTTCTCACTGATTAAAGAATTAAACTCCGATGCTCCTCCAATAAATCCTCTCCACGGACTACTCCGGTATCGGTATTATCTAGCGTCGCAACAGGGAATAACAACATTCAATAAACCAAACAAAACCACAAGTGTTGCACAAACAATTAATAACCACAAGCATCAACTAATTATTCAAGCAACCAATTAGGGTCTACACTCGTAAGGGTCTTTTACAACTCAGGGGTCTAACACTTCGACACAAGCTAGGCCAAGCAATAGGTAGCAAAAGGGATGACATGCTACAACATCAGCAGCTAGGAAATGCTACTGATATTTCAACATCAATTTTGAAATTCATGCACACAAACGATTCTATTAGCACACAACTCCTGAGAGTTAGGAATTCCTAGGAAATACCCATACTAGGGATATTGTTCCCCAATAAAATCTAGCAACACTAATTTCTTCCTAGCAAGTGATCCAACCAGTAGCAAGATGGCATGCTACTGATGATCTAGCAAGGCTAACTAAAATCTCAACACACTAAAGAACTTCTACTAGAATAAATCCTATTAACTAGGAGCATCTATAAAAACCCTACCCTAGTACTATTAACACATGCAATACTAACTTTTTCCAAAGTGCTAAGACACAGAGCTAACACACTCCTAATAACTAGTATCACACTTATACATGCTAGAAAATATAAAAGGGACACTAGCACACCCTATATAGTTGGATAAAACTATAAACAATAAAGGACAGAAAAGCATACCACCTAGTTAATTACACCTAAAATAATCTATAGCTCTAAAAATCACACCAAGCTAGGATTAGGTACTCCTAATCATACAGAAGCTCACACAAGTGGATTCACTCCAAAAATCATCACCAAATAATTTACAAAAAACCCTAAATGGCTCTCTGGTCAAATACCAAAGTGGGTGCCATTTTGTTTAGGAAGGTCATTTGCATGAGAGGCCAATTTCTACTGCTAGGTATCACTCAGATCTTTCCAAAACAGTTGAGTGTGCATCAATAGCTATCATAGATAAATAGCTATTGAGTTTTTGGTGAAAAGCAGCAGTTCTGGCTCACATTTAATTTCTCAAAAACTATTTATCCAAAAGTGTTTCTACCACTTGGATCTGGCTAGGAATAGGCTAAGGTACCTCCCTAATTTTTGGTTTGGTCAACAAGGCACTCAAACTAATTTAAAACGATTTAAACTAGGAGTCCAGAAACAGTTGTAGAAGCAAAAGAATATTCAACCTGAAAAAAAAGAGGGATGGGCTGGATCTGCCGGATTTGGGCCGTGCCGTGCGGAGGGAAATCCAGCTCGCGGCCCACGAGCATGAACGAAGCGGTACGGGCCGCTTCCTTCTTCCTCAACGTGAGCAGAGCGTGGACGCGGCGCTGCCGGAGCGCGGCGAGGATGGTTACGGCGGCTCCGACGACCTGAGAAGGAATTGCGATGTCTGAGAGAGAGAACACAGCAAGGGGAGCACGTGTGCACGAAAATGGCGAAGGAAAGTGGCCTGTGCCCACCGCGAGCTTGCTCGCACGTCCGCGGCCGGAGAAGAAGATGATCGAGACGGCGACGGCGATCCCGGTGTCCCTCAGCGATTCCTTGCGCAGAGAGGGGAAGTGGGGCACGGCGAAGGTACTGGCAGGCTTGGATTGGAACGGGGAGGTCTGAATCATCGGCGATGCGCGTAGGCGGCGGCGGCCGTGGTTTGTGTTCGTGGGAGAAAAATCAGAGGGAGGGAGTGGGGGAATGAGTGAGGGAGTGAGGGAGTGAGGAGGGCGTGGCGTACTACTTATCGTCTCACGGATCCGCGCAGAGGAGAGGGGTCCAGCGATGTCGACATTGCGCGGGGAGCGCACGGCGTCGACGGTGTGCGCCACACGGCGTCCGTGCCGTGTCGCGTTGCTGCAGCAGGGGTGATGGGGGACAAGGGAGAGCAGAGGGGGGGGTGGCGTGGAGTGGCCTGATCTTCTCCAGGGCGAGGTCTGCGTCAGGGGGAGGCAGGGAGAGCACGGCGACGAGGTGAACACGGCGACGCGGGCACGGCAGCGTGCGGGAGGAGCCACTGCTGTCCCCGGTGCGAAGCTGATGTGAGGGGAGAGGGCAGAGGAGCCAGAGGCCAGCTGGGCGAGGGAGAGGTGCACGGCGAGCGGCGACCACGGCATCGCCGGCGTGGGGAGCACGGCGCCGTGCCGGCCAGCGTGCGGCCACAGAGGTCAACGGAATTTTTGCACAACGCCCCCTGAACCTTTCTCTCTCTCACGGATAGGTCCTCGTCTAAAAGAAAACCTTTATTTCTATTTTGAAACCAGTAGGGTTTCCAGAATTTTATTGAGGGGTTTAAACGTTTTACAAAAATCAGAGAAAATTCATGTAGCCTCCCCTACATATGAGGAAGCTCCACAAAAATTGGTTTTACAAAATAAAATGTTTTGCTCCATTTTTGTTCATAGGGTTTAAATAAACTATTTTTGGAAATTAAAGATTTGAGACTCCTTTAATATTTAAAACCAGAGATAAAATAGTTTGTAGAACCTTTGGAGCTTTCTTGACAAATAAGGTAGCTTCAAAATACTTTATCTTTTCATAAATAAAACATTTGTTTTGGAGGAAAATAGAGGAATTGGGAGGGAAATTATTTATGAAGATCATTTTAACTCATGACCTTCATTTCCTTTAAAAGATAGAAGGGTTTTGTTTTAAAGTCACAAGTAGGTTTACTAGAGGAGGGAGTGATATGAATTGGAGAGAATTATCATTTCACCTCCTTCTCTAGAATTTTGATAAAGAAAGTATATTGGTTTTCATAAAATAGAGGAATAGATAAAGAGGGAGGGTTATTGAAACCATCTCCCTAAATTTTAGGATTTTAACTTGGGGTGCCTAATTGTAGAGGATTTATTCCTCTTCAAGTCACCCTCCAAGTTTGGTGGCCAAGGGTGTCCTAAAGTGGTAACAACTCCACTGAGGAATCATCCTCACAAGAAGATCACACACACAGCAAAATCACAGCAATAGCAACAGCACCAAAATACCAATCAACACAACAATATCCACAATTCAATCAAGCCACACACTTCAAACTACAAGAATAAATCACACACCTTTTTTCCATAACTAACAATACTATTTTATAAAAGTGGCCACACCCAATCATGACAAGATGTTGTTTAAGGGATATATCAACCCATAACTTAATAGTTTCCAAAATGGTTTGATAAAGGGAAAATATGTGAGGTGATATATTCCCCACTAGTATTTCTTTTGAAAAGGAGTCGAAACTTAGGAGTTTCTAAAATAGGAGTTGTATAAATATCAAGGTTGAAGAAGGAACAGGAGATCACAGATAGTTCTCCACGTTTTATAAACAGGAAACTTTTGAAAATACTTTCACTGTCTCAAATTAAAGAGTATTTTGTTTGTTGCTAAAACCAAATCATTTGTTGAAATAAACTTTTGGCCAACATAAGAATGGGAAAGACATATAGAATAAATTCTTGTCATAACATGGTCACCAGTGTTGTAAATATATTTTTACCTAGGTGGATGTCTGGAGTTGGCATCTACTAGTCAAACAATCACAAACAACAAGTTACACAAGATCAACAGAACAAATTAAAGGAAAACACAATCACTTGTGAAATAATTCAAAAAGTTTTTGTTGGTTCTGAAATTTGGGTCTTGTTTACCCTTGTTATAAATTTGGGATGTTACAATTTGTTTATCCACATTGCACACAGAATGCACTTTTTCACGCAAGAATAACAAATAAAGCTTATTATGAAGTAAAGCAATACCCACACAAGCATCTTTAAACCATATGGCACACTTGCCATGACCGAAATAACATTCATAACTGTCTTTATCCAAACACGATACACTTATTAAGTTTCTGTGAATCGAAGGAACAAATAAAACATCTCTAAGCATAATATTGAAACCATCAGCTAGCTCCAAGGAGATGTCGCCAACAGCTTCAACTTCTGCTTGAACTCCATTTGCGACTTCAATGTGTCTTTCGCTTCTTTGCAAAGTCCTTGTCGAATGGAATCACTGTAAAGAATTTGCAACATGAACAGTTGCACCTGAGTCAATCCACCAAGTAGATTTTGAAAACTGTGTATACAGGGATTCATTTACAAAAGAAACTGTGTCCATACCTTTCTTTGCCATTATGCTCTTGAGCCAATCTGGGCAATCTTGCTTGAAATGCCCTTTCTTCTTGCAGTGGTGGCAGGTGTCTTTGTCCACTTGCTGATACTGCTGGGGACCTTTGCCATGTGGCTTATACTGGTGGGGACCTTTGCCATATGGCTTTGAAGGAGAACCGTAGTTCCTGTTCTTGTTGTCCTTTACGAAGTTCAAGGAGCCCCCATTCTGGGACTTCAGCCTTTCCTCTTGTTGCGACAACATGGCAATGGTCTTTTCAATGTCCCATTTTTCAGGTGACACATTGTAATTGACAACAAAATTGTCAAACTGTGGTGGCAGTGAAGCCATCACCAAGTGAACTATGAGTGCAGGCTTGAGCTCCAGATCAGCCTCCATGGACTTAAGCTTAGCAGCCATGTTGCTCATTCTGAGAATGTGCTCCCTTATGCCATGTGCACCTCCATGATACTTTTCTCTCACCAGCTGTTTTAGCAGCTGGGTAACATAAGTCTTTGAAGAACCAGTAAACTGGCTCTTTATCTTTTGGAGATACTCTCCCACAGAGACACACTCTCCAATCGAGCCAACAATAGCGTTCTCAACTGTGTTCTTTATAAATGGCATGCACTTTTTGTTGGTGTTCACCCACTTTTGGTTCTCTATGGTGTATCCCATCTCCACTGGAGCATGGTCCCTCAACTTTTTCTGCCAAGCAGATTCATCATCAGTTGTCTCTCTCACCGGCTCTGCTGGCCTGACTGGCTGTGGAGCATTCACAACCCAGTCAACCTCAGCGCAGATAAAAGCCAATTCAACTTTCTTCCACCACTCAGCGTAGTTGTCACCCCTCGGAATGTCCTTGAGGCAACTCATCAGGTGAAAACTTCCTGAAACCACAAGGATATGAGATAACAAAAAAAAAACAATTGCATGCATTAATCCAACGTTGGTATAAATCAAAGCATACAACCGTTTGTGCAATTAAAACTATATCACCGTTGGGCAATAAAAGAAATAAATGCACCTTTTAATACATAATAAACAAATCATGATCATGCTATTAACAACGTTGGTCATTTAATAACAGAATCATAATCATCTTTAATATCACTTTAATTATGCTTTTAATTCTCACTTTAAATCATGATAATGCTATTAACAATGTTGGTCAATTAACAACAGAATCATAATCATCATTAATATCACTTTATCATGCTTTTAATTCTCACTTTATTGCTTTCATGCAATTACTTTTAACTATTTTGCAGCGGAATAAATTTGAATAAAATTCATAAACTTTTATACTTTTAACAAGTATTTATTTTCTTTCTTCTGTTTCCTAAACAAAATTTTCGTTGGATAAATTTGAATAGAAAAACAAAATGAAATTTGCCCCAAAAATAGACAAAAAACAGATAAAAAATGCTTCTGTAAAAAACAAATAACAGAAAACTGTTCTTTTCTTTTGTGCAGGAAAAAACGTGCGGCCCACGGCCCGTGAGCGGGCAGTAACTATTTATCGCCCGCGGCGCCGCATAATACGACCCACGGCAGCGGCTTCCTTTATTTGCACTTTAATAAGTACTTTTTGTTTACTTTTGTAGCGGAAAATTATCAAAACAGTAACTTGCCATTTCATTGGCTATCCTGATAGATCAAAAGGTTATCGTTTCTACTGTCCAGACAGACACACAAAGTTTGTAGAAACGAGACACGCAGTCTTCATGGAGGACGAAATGATGAGGGAGAGCATGGTAGGCCGGAAAATTGATCTTGAGGAGAAGAGGGTGTGTGCACCTTTTCCGATGATCCATGAGCCATTTTTCGCCCTACCTGTTGTACCTGCACCGATAATCCCAGAGGTTGTGGTGCAAGCACCTGTCGTAACTCCACCCGTGACCATAACGAGGCAAGATTCGGAACCTGTCCGTCAGGAGCCGACTCAACCCGTTGTTGAGCATGAAAGGGATCGACGACAGCCACATTTAGAAGAAGAGTCGCACGTTGAGACACATGATGTGCCAGAGAATGAGACTCTCAGAAGGTCTAAAAGAGCTAGGAAATCAGCTATTTCTAGTGATTATAAAGTTTATAATACAGAAACAGTTCATATGGAAGAAGATCCCACTTCATATGAAGAAGCCATGAGAAGCGTTCACTCTTCGAAGTGGCTGGAAGCCATGGAAGACGAGATAAAATTGATGAGTTCTAACAATGTTTGGGACTTAGAGGAAATTCCTAAAGGAGCCAAAACAGTAGGCTGCAAATGGGTCTACAAAACTAAGTATGACTCCAATGGAAATGTTGAAAAGTATAAAGCGCGACTTGTGGCAAAAGGCTTTACGCAAAGAGAAGGGGTAGATTACAATGAGACATTTTCTCCCGTCTCATGTAAGGATTCATTCAGAATCATCATGGCACTAGTTGCACATTTTGATTTAGAGTTGCATCAAATGGATGTAAAGACGGCATTTCTAAATGGAGATTTAGAAGAAAATGTTTACATGAAACAACCCACGGGTTTTTTCATGGAGGGGAAGGAACATATGGGATGCCGCTTAAAGAAATCCATTTATGGGTTAAAGCAAGCCTCTAGACAGTGGTATTTAAAGTTCAATAATACAATTAAAAGTTTTGGATTTAAAGAGAATGTTGAGGACAACTGCATTTATGCAAAGTTTAAAAGTGGGAAATATATTTTCCTAATTCTGTATGTGGATGATATTCTGCTTGCGAGCAATGATGTCAGTCTACTACTAGAAACAAAGAAGTTCTTGTCCTCAAGTTTTGATATGAAAGATCTTGGTGAAGCTGCAAAAGTAGATCCTAGCAATCTCCTTTCAGTAGATCAACGTGGGAATCATGTGTGTGTGTGTGAAAAACAGAGAGATGGAGAGGCAAACCTTCACTGTGGCTCGACGAGTTCGAGCCGGAGGCCATGGTGGTCGACGGCGACAGTGGCAGCGGTGATGCTTCCCGTCGGCACGCGCTAAACCCTAGATCGGTAGGGGATGTCGGTGGGGGGTGGCGGTGCACGTTCAACCTCGTGAGGCGTGCAGGCCGGCCCCCCCACCCTTTATATAGCGCGGCGAAAGGGGCCCACCGACCATTAAGTGTCGGGCGCCCCCGATCAGGGCGCAATCACAGGGATCGTGGAGCCGTTGGGCTCCAACGATAGGAGATCATATCTAACACCTTATATTTCTCACTTTCCTTGTAGTACCTTCTTCATGTTGTCTGTGTTCCCCTGTGACTTCATGCATGTAAATACTTTTGAGCTGTCTTAGTTCCTTTTTATGGAAAAAATAAGTAGGGGGTCACCTCCTGCGATGTTCATTAAAAAAGTGCCTTGTTTATTTGGACATTTTATAAGTAGGGGGTCACCTCCTGCGATGTTATTGGGCAAGCTATGAGAATGGAAACAGTGTTTACAAAAGTAAAGATCAGTGAAAACATCACGATTCATGTGTGAACACCTGTCTACAGACAGCATTTTGGCTCTTGGCCACATTTGCACCCCCCCCCCCCTACACCCCATATGAAGAGTACAAACGCTAGAAAATGTTTGGAATATTAAAAATTAAATCTTTTGACTAGGCGTATTTGTGTCTTTCATGTGTCTAAAATCTACACGAGAACAAAACAAAAGTTTGTAAAAAACAATTTTAAAACCACTAGATTGTTTTGCCACAAGCACCTCCACAGCAAATTGTCCCTGCGTACCCGGCTCCCCTGGCATACCCCGGGCATCAAGCACCATCGCCGTACCCGCTAGCACAAGCTCCAGCACAGTATGCCGCGCCGTACCAGCCAGGACCAGCTCAGCAAGCTCCTTCACCGACGGCTCCTTCACCTGCGCAATGGGACCAGGCCTCCTTCCTGCAGGCCATGAACAACTTCACCATACACGGCGACGGAGGCTGGATCGTCGACTCAGGTGCGTCCGCCCACATGTCTGCTAATTTGAATTCGCTGTCAATGTTAAAACCTACCACTTCAAACCCACCCATCACCGTAGGCAATGGCTCCCATATCCCTGTTACCCACATTGGCCAATCTCACATTACCTCTGCCAGTAAACAACTTGCTCTGAAAGATATATTAGTAGCTCCCAATCTAGTTCAAAATCTTATCTCTGTTAGAAAACTAACCACTGACAACTGGGTTTCTATTGAGTTTGATCCATTTGGTTTCTCTGTGAAGGACCTGGCAACACAAGCAGTGATCGCTCGGTGCAATAGTCGTGGCGACCTATACACTCTTCCTGACGGCTCCAACTCCAAACCTGCAGTTTCCTTCATCGCCTCTGTCAATTTGTGGCACAGGCGATTAGGCCACCCAAATTCAGCCACTGTATCTAGTTTACTTTCAGAATTTTCCCTTCCCAGTTGTAAAGCTGCCCATGAACCGGCTCTCTGTGATGCCTGTCAACGTGGGAAGCGTGTTAGGTTGCCATTTTCTTCTTCCTTAACAACAACAGCTCCCTTTGAGCTCATGCACTGTGATGTATGGACCTCCCCTGTTAGTAGTGTGTCAGGCTACAAATACTATCTTGTACTTCTTGATGATTACACACACTATATATGGACCTTCCCTTTGCGTGCCAAATCTGATGTCCACTCTATTTTCACTCAGTTTCATGCATATATTTCCACTCAATTCAACACACCTCTAAAATTTCTTCAATGTGACAATGGAAAAGAATTTGACAACCTCGCTAACATGCAACTCTTTCAATCTCATGGTGTAGTACTTAGATTCTCTTGCCCATACACCTCACCACAGAATGGCAAAACCGAGCGCGCACTCCGTACCATCAATGACATTCTACGCACTTTACTTATTCAAGCATCCATGCCTTCTGTTTATTGGGCCGAAGCTCTTCGCACAGCCACATATCTCTTGAACATCAGACCCACCCCTAAACATTCTCACACCACTCCATTCTTCTCTCTGTATCAATCTGTTCCACCATACAACTCTCTCAAAGTGTTTGGTTGCCTCTGTTATCCAAACATAAGCGCAACCACTCCACATAAATTAGCTCCTCGATCCATACCTTGCATTTTCCTAGGCTATCCTACTGAGCATCGTGGTTATCGCTGTCTTGATCCATCCTCTGGTCGTGTTCTTATATCTAGGCATGTCATCTTTGATGAAACCATTTTTCCCTTCGCCCAAATAACCAAATCGCTTCCGCAACCACAGCCCACCACTACCTCCACTCACACTCCCATTTTTCTTTCTTCTCCAATCTCTCCTCCTACGACCACTTCACCTACCGTTATCACCCACACCACACCCCCATCTTCTCCTGCATCCTCCTCTGATCATGACACTACCTCTCCCTCCATATCTTCTCCAGATTCCCCATCTACACCACCACCACCACTGCCTCCCCATGCCATCCCTGTCCGTGCTCCCTCTAATCCACACAAAATGCAGACTCGAGCTAAAGATGGCTACCGCCTCCCTGCTCGGCGACTCAATCTCAGTGCCACAACCCAAACGGTTTCTCCTTTGCCCTCCTCTTACCGCTCTGCCCTTCTGGATACTAATTGGAACATGTCAATGCGTGAGGAGTATGATGCCTTAGTGCAAAACTCAACATGGGAACTGGTTCCAAAACCACCTCATGCCAATGTGGTCTCAGGCAAATGGGTCTTTCGCCACAAATATAACTCTGACGACACACTTTCCAGATACAAAGCTCGATGGGTCTGCCGAGGCTTTTCACAACAAGCAGGACTAGATTATGATGAAACCTTCTCACCTGTCGTTAAACCTAGCACCATACGAGTTGTCCTGTCACTTGCCATCTCCTCTAACTGGCCAATCCATCAACTAGATGTCTCCAATGCTTTTCTTCATGGCACACTCAAAGAAACTGTTTACTGTCAACAGCCCCAAGGTTTTGTGGACACCACACTTCCCCAACATGTCTGCTTACTCAAAAAGTCACTATACGGCCTCAAACAGGCTCCCAGAGCTTGGTTTCAGCGATTCGCTACATTTATACAAACCATAGGTTTCACACCATCTAGCTCTGACAGCTCCCTATTCATTTATCATCAGAACACACACACTGCCTACCTCCTTCTCTATGTAGACGACATTATACTCACTGCTTCAAGCTCAGATTTCCTTCATCATGTCATCTCCTCCCTTAACTCTGAATTTACCATGAAAGACTTGGGCGCCCTCCATCATTTCCTAGGCATCTCAGTAACTCGATCTGCATCCGGCCTATTTCTCTCCCAGCAGCAATACATCTCTGAACTAATCTCCAAGGCAGGCATGCAGGACTGTCACCCAGCTCGCACACCTGCCGACATCAGTGGCAAACTATCCTCCCACGGCACACCTGTAGCAGATCCAACCTTTTATCGAAGCCTAGCTAGTGCCCTGCAGTATGCCACCATAACCAGACCAGACATAGCCTATGCTGTCCAGCAAGCCTGCCTTTTCATGCATGATCCTAAAGCAGAACATCTCACTCACATCAAACGCATCCTCAGATACCTCAAAGGAACCAACAACCATGGCCTCCACCTCACCAGATCCCAAAAACTAACTTTGACAGCTTATTCAGATGCAGATTGAGCGGGTTGCCCCGATACTCAACGCTCTACCTCTGGTTTCTGTGTTTTTCTAGGTGACAACCTGGTGTCATGGTCCTCCAAGCGACAGATGACGGTATCCCGCTCCTCAGCTGAAGCAGAGTACCGAGCCGTGGCGCATGCAGTTGCTGAAACCATATGGCTTCGCTAGTTGCTGACTGAGCTTCACCAACCAATCCAGCAAGCAACATCGTCTACTGCGACAATATCTCTGCGTGCTACCTATCAGCAAACCCAGTACAACATCGCAGGACCAAGCACATCGAAATTGACATCCATTTCGTGCGCGAGAAGGTGGCTCTGGGAGAAGTCCGGGTCCTGCACATTCCAACAACTTCACAGTTCGCAGACATTTTTACCAAGGGCCTCTCCACTGCAGTCTTCACTGATTTTCGATCCAGTCTCAGCATCTTGCCAGTCGACGCTGTGACTGCGGGGGATGTTAAGCTAATGATATGTTTGACTCTGTCTTAGCACTATTGTAGCCACTAGCAGCACGACCTGTGCACGATAGCACGATCTGTGCTCACGTTCTTGTGTAACTGCTGTCAGGCACCCCCTATATGTATCCCTGTCAACAGATCAATACAGCATCAGTAAAGTTTCAGTTAACCTTTCAGTTTAGCAGAAAGAACAGAGTTCAGCAGCTCCAGCCGCCCTGCCTTGCTCATCAGCCGTGCCTTCCAAATCGCCAAGTACTTGTCGACCTTGTCAAGAAGGGCCTGCCAGTCCGCTTTACGAAGTTTAGCGATGGACAGCGGAAGCCCAAGATAAACGCAGGGGAAATCCTTGATCGGGACGCCAAGGTTCTGTAGCCCGTTCTGAATGTCCACATTGCCGCAACGAATCAAAGTGGCCGAGCTCTTTTCTAGATTAGTGATCAGACCAGTGGCGACCCCAAAGGCGTCGAGGATCAGCCGCAAGCCGCTGAAGTCATTAGCACAGGGGTTGAGGAACAGCGCGACGTCGTCGGCGTAGTGAGATGCTTTGAAAATGCATTGCTTCCCCTTTAGCTTGGAGAGGATCTTGCCATCTGTTGCAATATCAAGCAGACGATGAAAGGGCTCCATCGCAAGATCGAACAAGAAGGGAGACAGAGAGTCGCCCTGCCTGAGGCCCCAACGGTGCTCGAGATTGGATCCAGCAACTCCGTTGATTAATGGTCTGGAAGTGGCTGTTCTAAACAAAAGAGCCAGCCAGTTGCGCCATCTTGGGGGAAAACCACGGACCTCGAACATGTCCAGCAGGTATGTCTAGGAGACGGTGTCAAAGGCCTTTGCGATGTCCAATTTGTGCAACACGGCCGGCGTTTTGGTTCTGTGAAAATACTTAGCCGTGTTCTGCACATACAAGAAGTTGTCTTGGATGTTTCTGCCTGAGATGAATACACTGTGGCAAGGAGAGATGAGCCCGTCCATCTTCGGCTTTAATCTGGAGGCGAGAATTTTAGAGACCAACTTAGCAAAAGCATGGATGAGACTGATCGGACGGTAGTGGGTAATTTGCATTGGATCATCAGTCTTTGGCAGGAAGACATAGAAAGTTGTGTTCAAGTTTTTGAAGGAGATGTCATTGAGGTTGTAGAACTGATTAAGAGCGCACATCAGATCATCCTTAATGATAGCCCATGATGATTTGAAGAAGCCACCAGAGAACCCGTCCGGGCCTGGTGCCTTGCCCACAACTGTGTCCATAACAGCCTGTTTGAGCTCCTCCAACGTGAAAACGGAGTCCAAGTCCGATAGATCAGCTCTAGGGAGGTCAAGCTTCGCCCAATCGAAACGCTGAGTGCAAGGAACAGTCGTACCCACGACGGAGGTCAAATGCTGACTGATGACATCTTCAATCTCTGCAGGTGTAACTGCGATTCCGTTGGCCGACTGCAAGGATTGGATCCGGTTTTTCTGACGGCGATGAGAAGCACAGAGATGAAAGTACTTTGTGTTTGCGTCCCCAAGCTGAAGCCATTTGATTCTGGCCCGCTGCCGCGCTTTGATTTTATTCAGAACTGCGAGGCCCATGGTTCGAGCCTTCAGTGTGCGTCGTAAGTCACTTTCGGCCTGGACAGCTGCCTCGAGTCTTGGGCCGAGTCAAGCCTGAGGATGATTTCCTGGCCCAACAACATCTGCTTCCTAATGTCACCGACATAGTTCTTGGCCCACAAGGTGAGGTGCTCTTGCAATCAAGGATAGCGAAGGAGTTCGTCAAGTGAAATGGTGCGTTCCATGACTGTTCAACCACCGTATGGTATCCCGAGAGGAGCGGCCAGTAGCTCTCAAATCGGAATCGGCGAGGAGCTCGAATCACAATGTCTTGGACAAGAAGAAGGAGACAGTGATTGGACATGGACGAGGCTTGGGGCAGAAGCTTTGGTGCAGGGAAGAGCTCCAGCGAGTCGATGTTTGCGAAAGCGCGATCGAGCCGGCAAAGAGTTGGATCAGTCTGCTCATTGCTCAACGCAAAGCTCCGTCCAACAAGCTTCACTTCTTTAAGCGACCTGCGGTCAAGCGCAACCTTGAACTTGTTCATCCACCGACGATTGACCCTTGGTTTATTTTTTTCTTGATCATGCAGAATTAGGTTGAAGTCGCCACAGATTGCCCATGGGCCAACCGTTGCATCATGGATTGAGATAATCTCATTAAGGAAGGCTTGCTTCCTGTCATCGTCAGATGGGCTGTAAACGGTGGTTAGGGTCCATTGGTTGGTTGTGTTGTGTTCTCGGAACGTTGCGGTTATGGAGAATTGTCTGATTGTGATGTTTGTAACGTCAAAGCAGCTTTGCCAGAACAGCAGGACCCCGCCCCTTGTTCCATCAGCCGGGAGCTCGGCGAAGCCACAGAAACTCGGACCAGCAATTTCGAGCAAGTCAGAAGCGGAAAGCGGTCCAATTTTGGACTCCTGAAGGCACCAAATTGAACAACCAGTAGTCATCGCGAGGTCTCTAACAACCGCCCGTCTGGCGTGGTCATTAAGGCCCCTGACGTTCCAGTTGAGAAGCTTAAGGCTTGATAACATTAAACAGGATCTGACTGACACGCGACGGTGCCACACAGCAGAAGTTTGCTTTTACAGAATCTTGATCATGCGGAAGGTCTAATGGAACAGTCATCTCTTGCATATGGCAGAGATGCAGCCGCATGCTGTTTAGCCGTCTACATGTAAAGGCACAGTTGGCGAGTTGGGGAAATCTGCGTCCGGCTTCCAGGGCTCATGTGCCGCGGAGAGCCTGCCGGCGGCGATGGAGTGGCGCCCATGGCGAGGCTGCCTGTTGGAGTGCTAGACCTGCACCTGCTGTCGCGGCTCTGGCTACGGGGAGGCTGCTCAAGAACTGCAGGTAGAAGCAGGGGAGCATGTTGCTGGGCTGAAGCTGCAGCGAGCTCACGGCAAGCAGGAGGAGTTGGAGGCAACGGGCTGGGAGACCTCCTGTCGGGACCAAGTTCAGGCTCAGCTGCCGCAAAACGCCGCCTCTCCGGTGACCGGCTTGGCCGCCGATCATAGCGCTCATGGCGCGGAACATTGTGTTCAGGCTCCCGTCGGGAGTCACCACCATCATCACTGCTGTCTCCATCACGCCTGCTGCGCCGCTGATCATTACGCCGGCTGCCACGGTCCCTTCGGCGGTCGTCGCGGTCGTCACGGTCCTCCTCATCATTGTGATGGTTGGAAGGACCGAGACGGTCGCGCATCGGCTTGCGGCGAGGCGGCGGCGAGCCATCCTTGACCCCGAAGGCCCAGTCGTGGCGGTGGACCCGCGGCCACTCCTGATCACGCCGGTGCCTGGAGGAGCTGCCATCAATTGGGCTGTAATCCTTGACCTTGTCCAGATGGATAAGGATCCTGTAGCGAGGACCATCTGTCAGGGACCCGGCAACAACTACTACTACAGAGGAGGAGATGGGCCTAAACACAAGGCGAGGCCGGCCCACAAGACTGATTCAACCCAACAGGAAGTTCCTGGGCGATGACTGGACAACGTGAGCGACTACTTAAGCCAAGCAACTACGACACGCAACGGTATCCTTGGGATCACGGAAACGGCGGCGGCGGCGGAGACTTGTTCTTCTGATAGAACCCTAGATCCTATCTCAATTCGGCTTGTAATCCAGATATTGGCTACAATTCCTGTGCTATAGAGACTATCGTAGTAGTATCCTAACATCTGGTATCAGTCGCCAGTAGATCAAGCCCACCTTCGATCTGGAGACGCGGAAAACCACGAGAATCGTCGGCGACTCCTTGAAGCCATGGATCCGGCACTCCTCGACTACCTCGACCGGATGCAAGCGGATCTCATCACCCGCACTGATGCGGCGGTCGCCAACACGAACAAGATGATGACCAACCAGGAGGGGTTGGTCAAGCAGATCACGGCGCAATCCTCGCAACTGCGCGAGCTCACGGACTGGAAGCCCGATCTGGAGGCGCGCCTCGCCAAACTCCAAGAGGCGGTGGCGGATCTTCAACGCCCGCAGCAGCCTACCTCAGGCGCTGATGGTGGATCGGCGTCGGCCCATCTCGACGCGTCCTCGATTCCGCTAACCAGCGGCGAGGCGATTCACGGGTCAAGTGACCACCGCGACAACATCAAACCCGGGGGCTTGACGGCGGTAAACACAACTTCACCGTCGTCACCTCCGGTCACGGGTATGTTGTCCTTCCAAACGCCCATGGTTGTGCGTCCTGGCGAGTCTCACCTTGTTGCAAATCAAATTCTCACCGGATTAGGCAGTAATGCACCTACCATGCCATTTCCACCATTTTCGGGCGATAATCCTAATCTGTGGAAGACTATGGCAGAACAATACTTTTACATGTTCAATATCCATGATTCGTATTGGGTTTCCATGGCTATTTTACACTTCTCGGGTGCAGCGGGGATTTGGCTGCAGTCCGTCCAGAAAAAAACTAGCCAATCTAGATTGGTTCTCTTTCACCACACTGCTAGCAACGCGCTTCGGGCGTGATAGACAACAAATGCTGATCAGACAATTTTACTCCATTAAACAAACCACCACAGTAGTAGATTACATAGAGAAATTTGATATACTTGTGAACCATTTGGTTTCATACTCTGAAGATACTCATCCCTATTACTTTTTTACACGTTTTGTTGAGGGTCTACGCAAGGATATTCGAGCTGTTATCATGGTCCAGCGCCCTGCAGATCTCGATACTGCTTGTGCCCTGGCATTATTGCAAGAAGAAGTTATTGCGGGAGAAGGAAATTCACCTCCAAGGTCACCTGAGCAACGTATTGTCAGGTTTTCCCCAAGGAATTATTCACCACCATCTGCGACACCAGTGGCTCGAGCAGCAGATTCTCGTGGTATTGATGCAGCTCGTATTGGCACAGATGACAAAATCACAGCTCTCAGAAATTACCGAAGAGCTAAAGGGCTATGTTTCACCTGTGGGGAACGCTGGGGTCACGAGCATGTATGCCCACCAACAGTTCAGATGCATGTCGTGGAGGAACTGATGGCATTATTCTCTCAGACAGAAATCACTGGCAATGAAGCAGAACCAACGCCAGCAACTCAGGAGACTAAGGAACTAATCTGTTCCCTGTCTCTGCACGCTTTGAATGGAGTCGCTGAAGGCAACTCTGGGGTCATTCAACTGCATGCTTTTGTGGCTGATCATGAAGTGCTAATACTGGTCGATTCAGGCAGCTCAACATCTTTCATCAACAAACACCTTGCTGATTCTTTGTTAGGCAGTAAACAGCTCGAGAGACCTTGTCTGGTAAAAGTGGCTGATGGTACACACACAGATGCTCGCAATTTATTCCAGCTTGTGAATGGTCGACACAAGGTGCAAGTTTCAAGACAGATCTCAAGATTCTTCCACTGGGTCACTTTGATGTCATTTTGGGTATGGATTGGCTCGAAGAGCACAACCCAAACATCGATTGGGTCCAGAAAACAGTGCAGTTACAGTCCCAACAAGGCACAGTTCTTCTCCAAGGTCATAAAACAGAGCAGGCACACTGTGCTACAATATCAGCTCATGAGTTGTCAGCTATGTGCCGTCAGCATTCTGTGGCACACTTGGTACATCTGTATATGCTGGGCGAGACAGTACACATTGAAGAGGTGGTTCCGGAACAGATTCAACAACTCATTGATGGCTTTGAGGATGTATTCGCCAGTCCAAATACATTACCTCCACGGCGTGATTGTGATCACCGAATTCCTCTCATGGAAGGAGCCCAACCAATTAACATGAGAGCTTATCGCCATAAACCTGAACTGAAAACAGAAATAGAAAGGCAGGTGGCCGAAATGCTTGAGTCAGGAGTCATACAGCGCAGCTCTAGTCAATTTTCTTCACCAGCTATCTTGGTGAAGAAAAAAGACGGCACATGGCGTCTGTGTGTGGATTACCGTGCACTCAACGCAATGACAATAGTGAGCAAGTACCCGGTACCGATCATAGATGAACTTCTCGACGAATTGTCAGGAGCTCGATGGTTCTCAAAATTGGACTTGCGTGCAGGGTATCATCAGATACGCCTGGCAAAGGGAGAGGAGTTTAAAACAGCGTTTCAAACGCATTCTGGACATTGGGAGTACACAGTTATGCCCTTTGGCTTAGCAGCTGCACCTGCTACCTTCTTGGGAGCTATGAACTCGACTCTGCAACCTCTACTGCGCAAATGTGTTGTGGTTTTCTTTGATGACATACTAGTGTACAGCAAGACATTAGAGGAGCACATACAACACCTCAAAGATGTCCTGGCACTGCTACGCAGAGATCAATGGAAAGTGAAGAAATCGAAGTGTTCTTTTGGGCAAACAAGAATCACTTATCTCGGACATGTCATCGATCAGAGAGGAGTTTCATCTGACCCAGAAAAGATCAATAAAGTTGCTACATGGCCAACTCCATTGAACTGCAAAGAGCTGAGACGTTTCCTTGGTTTCATTGGTTATTACAGGAAATTCGTGGAGCACTTCGGTATCTTGGCACGACCTCTCTTCAACTTATTGAAGAAACACATGCCCTGGGTATGGACACCAGAGACAGAAACAGCTTTCCAGCTGCTTAAGAAAAAACTCGTAGAAGCTCCAGTTGATGGCTACGTGTTGGTGAACCCCAAGAGGAAGGTTATGATGTAGACAGCAGAAGTTTTCCCTTGAATAATCTACCCAAGGTTATCAATCCAGTAGGACTTGACGATCTATCGGAAGGTTGTTGATGTTGACTCCCCCTGGCGCTAGGGAGCTTGCACCAACGTGGAATCTGCACAGACACAAACCAGAACTTTGCCCAACACGAAACAGAGAGGTTGTCAATCTCTCCGGTCTTGCAGAAACAAAGAGTTAAACGTATGGTGTGGAAAACAGCAGGAAACACAGCAAGTAACAGGAAACAGATGATTGCAGCAGGTTGTGTAAACAGTATGAGGAAATTGGACCAGGGTCCACAGTTCACTAGTGGTGTCTCTCTCAGAACAGATAACTAGCATGTTGGGTAAACAAATTACAGCTGGGCAATTGACAAATAGAGAGGGCATAACAATGCAATACATGCCAAGATGTCTACTATGAAATCTAGTTGGGCATTACAACAAAGTACATAGACCGTTATTCCAACCGCATCTATGCCTAAATAATCCACCTTCAAGGCAGCATCCGCATCCTGTTCAGTATTAAGTTGCTAACAACAGATTATTGCATGAAGTAAAGTGTGTAATGTAATAAATACAAGTGCCCTTGGACACTGCACCAATGTTTTATCCCTAGTAGCAACAGCACATCTACCATCTTAGACCTTTCTGTCACTGATCCAGATATCTAGAGACTGAACCCACTATCTAGCATAAATACCCCTCTTGGAGTCACAAGCATCTAGTTGGCCAAAACATCTACTAGCAACGGAGAGCATGCAAGATCAAGAGCACATAGATAAACAACTTGAATAAACATGGTATCAATATTCATCGGATCCCAGCAAACACAACATCTAGCATTACAATAAGATGATCTTGATCATGTTAGGCAGCTCACAAGATCTAAACATGGAAGCACAAGGTAGAGAGACAACCATCTAGCTACTGCTATGGACCCGTAGTCCAGGGGTGGACTACTCACGCATCACTCCGGAGGCAGGCATGGTGATGTAGAGCCCTCCGGTGATGATCTCCCCTCCGGCAGGGTGCCGGGAAGAGCTACAGAACTCTTCCGATCTGAGATTGACGATGACGGCCGCGACGGAACTTTTCGTGGAATATGATCGACCGTAATAGGGTTTTCGCGTCGCGGAGAATATATAGGCGAAGAGGCGGCGTCGGTGGCCGAGGGGGGCCACCACGCCATAGGGGGCGCGGTGTAGCGTACCTGCACTTAAAATATGGCAAGGTACCTGTGTATAGTGCAAACCCCTGGATCGAATCATTTGCACACACAGTCTAAGATGGAATATCACAACATTGTATCATTATTACACGAATGATCCAGAACTTGGTAAAATATTCATTACAACTTGCATAGCATATAGCTAGCTTGAAAGAATAAAGCAGCGGAAAATTATTCTTCATGGAGTCTCCATCATCATCATGTGCCACAGGCGAATACATGTTGGTTGCAGACTCGAAACCCTTAACGAAACTCACTCGTCGTCAGAACAATCTGCAACAAATAAAAATTTGCAACAGAGTGGGTCAGAACCATTAAAAATGGATCTGACAAGTGACACTATGTGGACACTTAATGGAATAACTCTATAGCCTATATGCATATTTGGCTGGTGGAGTTCAAGGTTGTTTTGCATAAAAGCCAATTTTGCCTAACACTTTGTAAAACATTTTCTTCAAATGTTTGAGACAATATGGCATGAAATCCATAGTCTCATCTACCCTTGTTCACCCATCAAAATTTTACTTAGAGAAATAAGATGTTGGGAGCCTCCGTTGCCATCCTTGATCAGCTGCTTGAATTGTCCGTAACCGGGGACACGGCTAAGTACTTAGTTTTAAACTCTGCAGAGGTTGTGCACTTTCACCATTAGACCCAACAAACCCAAACTATCCTCAAGCACTCAATTTGTGCTAAGGAAAAGGAGAGAGTTGAGACGAGACTTTTCAGAAGCATTTTCCCATCCCATGCCGCCTTGACGCGCTCCCATCTAACCTTCTACCACCACCTGTCAAGTCGGGAAGAGTCCACGCAACTTAATCCATCTAGCCAGAGCCCATATGACTAATGGCTGCACGGTAAGCAACTTCACTTAGAGAAACATTGGTCCCTTTAATCCTGGGTGGCAATCCACAAGTGAATAAACACTCAACTCTGGCAGCCATGCAATCCCAAATCCACCCAGGTGATAAATTAACTTAGTAGAATTTAAGCTTTGAATAACAAATTTGCAAGCATCAATAATTCTACCAAGTTATCAATAGGATTCTAGACACAACTAGTGTAAAGGAGATAATAGTTTTAGCATAGCAATACTATCCTACACATGCATATAAAGAAATACACTAAGTCATGCATAGAAAAATACTTAGGAAATTTATGGGGTGTGCCACTTGCCTTGGCAAACAGAAGAACAGGTGTAGGAGTTGCAACCACCTTCGTCTCTCTCCGGAATTTCTAACAAGTCAAACAAATCACAAATAAACATACAATCATAAATGCAACACTTAGAAAAATATGATATGCATGTGATGCAGGATGACACAGAGAAATGTGGTATGAAAGACAAGCAAAACAAAATAAGGGAAAGACAACAAAATAACATTATCCCATTCAGCTAAGGCAAGGTCAAGGTAGAGTAAAATAAATTTGATAAAACCACCACTTGAAGGTTGTAAGGCCACTCTAAGTCTTCACAAGTTTGGTCTTCAAATAATCTTCAACTCCTTTGCAGCTTCATGTATCTTCCATGGTCTTCAATTAGAACTCTAAGAACTTAGTCTTAATCACCAAGGACTTGGTCTATGTCCTAAGTGAGACAAAACTTAGAAAGAGAGAAGATAGAAGGAAAGAACTAGTTGGTCTTCCAAAAATCTTCTCCAGGCTTCCTTGTAGCTTTCTTCTTGGTGTATTGACTTCATTTAATTTGGTAGACTTGATGGTTCTACAGTCTTGATGATGTTGGCAGTACCAAGGTTGGTCTTGAATATAACTTTGCCACCATGAAGTAGGAAGAAAGGAGAGAAAGGAAAGAAAGACTTAGAAAAAAGGTAGGATGGTTGGTCTTCATAAATTCCTCTTGATTTCTTCTAAGTACTTTCTTCTTGGAGATGCTTCTGGAGTCTTGTTTTCTTGCTAAGTCCTTCTTTGTTTCTTCATTGTTTCCACTAATTTCTAACTTAGTGGTTTTGACTAGAGAGGTCAAGAGATTTACCATGCATCCTCAAAATTTCTAAGGAGGAAGTCATGTGAAAAGTATAAAATAATACTAAGGACTTAATTATGCATGCCATGCTTATGTAAATGCTCTAAGGAAATGCAAGCAAACAAGATGGTCCAAAAATGACTAAGGACCAAGGGTCAAACAATAAGTCAAGAATAATTTCTAAGGCAAAGTTAACAAAATAAGAGGTGCCAGATTTTCTAAGGAAAGTATGCAAAGCATAAGTTGATAACTTTTCTAAGGACAAACTTTTGTGGTAGAGAGTACTTAGAACATTTCCTAAGGGAAACAAAATAAGTTTTCAGGATGCTAAATTTTTCTAAGGAAAAGATTTAGCACTTTTAAGGTGTTGAAATTTTCTAAGAAAATTTCTAAGGAAAAGTGTTGTCAAATAATTATCAAATATTTTCTAAGGAAAAGAATTACTTTGTTTGGAGAGGCAAAATATTTCTAAGTACTTTTAGTGACCAAAATATGACTAAGTCATTTTATTAGTCGAATAGATGAAGAAAAATAAAATAATTTTAATTATTAAAATAACACCTAAAAGCATTTAATCAATATTAATTACAAAAATCATAGAAAATACTTTTACAAAAATAGTAGAGTATTCCTACGGCCAAGCATTAATTAAACAAAGTTAAAGCAATTGGATTTGCCCAAAAATCAATTTTTAAATTTAAGTTAAGTCAAATTTACTTAAACAACCCTTTTTAAAATTGAACCAAAATAAGTTTGTCAAAACATAAATTTAACTATGCCAAAAGTTTATACATGTCATAAGCTTTCCAAAAATATAAAGTTTGCAAAATTTGGCCGAGCCAAAAAAAAATTAATGATAGATCTAAGTTCCAGGGACGTTTCTGCAAAATCGCCAAATAAAATAAAACAGAGAAAATCTCCTCCACGCTGGCGCTGACGAGGCGTTGACCGCTGACGGGACGCTGACTGGGCTGCTGACGGAGATGCTGACCGGGCGTCGACGTGGCAGGATTTCACTGGCCCGTACCGATTCGTTTTAAGAGATCTAATCTGGGCTGCCCGATGGAGATCCAACGGTCCCGAGCGAAAGCTTCTACTGGACAGGCAGCGCTCTGGCCGGAGATGCTCCGGCGAGCCTTCCCGTGGTGGCGCCATGGCCGGAGTTCAAGAACTTGATGAAAAAAAGGGTTCGGGCGAGGGATTTTGTTACCACGCGATGCAGGACGACGTGACGGAGGCGTTGTCGAAGTGGGAGATAGCAGAGCTTCCTGGTTCTACCGCGATTCCACGCCGGAGTTTGAAGACGGCGGCCGAAACTTCGGATTCAACACGACCTCGACGATCTAGTGCACGAAACAACACCACACCTTGTCAATACGATGCGAAAGACTAAAACAAAAGGGAAGGGGGTAGAGAGAGGGCTCGGGGTGGCCGAGGTTGACCGGACTTTGCAGGAAACGGCGGCGGCAACAGCGGACTCCGGTGAGCTAATATGGCGGCCTGGGGGCGTCTTAGGAGCTAGGGTTTGGGGGAAAATATTGCGGAGGGGGTGGAGGTTTATATGGGGCAAGAGTCCCCGCAAGAATCGCAACAAATCGGCATATTTGGAAACGAATTTGGTTAGGGTTTCGGGATGAATCCGTGATGAACACGGTGGAGACGATGATGACGTCATCGCTGACGTCAAGGGTGGGGTCCGCCTGGCAGCGAGAGAGGGAAAGAGAAGCGGGCCTGGGCTGCTGTTAGTCGCGCGTGCGGTAGTTAGTTAGGTGGGCTTGGCCCAGTTAGATAGGTCTCGCATTTTTTTTCCAGAAAACGTTTTTCTTTTCTGTTTTATTCAAAATCAAGTAACTTTTGAATTTTAAATCCAAATCAAATCAAACCACTTTCAATAATTTTGTAAAAACAAACCCTTTGATCTGCAGCCTTTAAATATCATTTTCCAAAACATTTTATTATCTAAATTTTCTGAAATGTGTTTAAATGAATATTGGACACTTAATGTCATTTGAAATCTATAGGGTTTTATAAATTCCTTTTGAACTTAAATTTTAAAACCAAAGCAAAATATGAGTAATATGATTTATATCCCTTAATAAAATAATCTTATAAAAACTCAAACAATTTTAAACAGGGTTTGATAAATCAAAAATGAATTTAGAACTCATTTTAGAATCCAAATACTTATTTTGTTTCAAAAGCAAAACTATAAAACTTGAAAATAGAGGATAGGTGAGTAATAGAATAAAACTCAATGCATACAATTAATTCACAACCAAACACACTTTTCAAATAGAAATCATTTTGATTTCCAAACTAGGTTTTTTTTTAAATAAACAATATGACACTTGTTGTCCAATTTAAAATAGGTTTAAAACAATCAGAGGTGGCTTAAATAAAACTTGAATATCACAAGATAAACCTTTTGCAAATATTTTTATTTCAACAAAACAATCAATTCACAAACAACATTAACAGAACAATACATAAAAGTCAAAATAAAATTTTGGAGCATAAATGCTCTACTAATATATTTTCTTAAATATGTTTTCAAGTGGAAATTTATTTCCCACTTTTGAAATAACCAAAAGAAAACAATGCAAGATGATGATGAATGCATGCATGAATTTTCTTTTCAAAGCAAAATACATCATAGTTTTCAAAAGTTTTAAATTTTTCTGATTTTTCAACTTTTTGAAAAACTTGGGATGTTACACGCGGGCCCACCCTGGGCCGCGCCCTAGTGTGGCGTGGCCCCCTGGTGGGTCTGCTCCGACTCTCCTCGTGATATTATTGACGATGTCTTTTGTTTCGTCCAATTCCGAGAATATTTCCTTAATAGATTTTCTGAAACCAAAAACAGCAGAAAACAGGGAACTGGCACTGTGGCATCTTGTTAATAGGTTAGTCCCAAAAATGCATAAAAATGATATAAAGTGTAGCCAAAACATGTAGCAATTGATATAATAATAGCATGGAACATCAAAAATTATAGATACGTTTGAGACGTATCAAGCATCCCCAAGCTTAGTTCCTGCTCGTCCTCGAGTAGGTAAACGATAAAAACAGATAATTTTTGAAGTGACATGCTACCAACACAATCTTTGATCAAATAACAATGTAATGCACATGATCTGAATGAAGTGATCCAAGCCAATGGTCTATAGTTTGCAAGCAAGTAAATAAAGAGTAAACATAAGTGATCACACAAGTGCAAACTTTCATGAATAATACTATAAAACATTTAGAGATATAATAGTCTAACATAATAGTTAGTTCACAGCAGCAATAATTTCAACATGAAAGTGTTTGTATCAACACAAAGGAAGATAATAGCTTCAGCATTTGCTTCAACTTTCAACATGTATATCATATAGATAATGTCAATGCAAAGAATATGATCAACCAAACACAAAGTTATGTAAAAACTGTTATACTGGAGTTGACAATGATGTTTGCTTAAGTAGACAGAAAGAAGTGGGAAAACTGACTCAACATAAAAGTAAAAGAATGGCCCTTCGCAGAGGGAAGCAGGGATTAACATCATGTGCTAGAGCTGTAGTTCCCGAAGGCATATAGAGAGCATAAAATATTGTTTTGTAAGGTAATGGTGTATACAGGTGTCAACAAATCAAATAGCAGGTACTTGTCATCTTCCATGGCTAACTAACTTTTAGAGCGGTTCCGAGAGTTTTTAGGACTGCACTTGTAACAAGCACTTATTGGTGACACTCCTCC
The DNA here is from genome assembly GCA_947311845.1 of Poa pratensis. Classification (NCBI taxonomy): domain Eukaryota; kingdom Viridiplantae; phylum Streptophyta; class Magnoliopsida; order Poales; family Poaceae; genus Poa; species Poa pratensis. The sequence continues at coordinate 48,746,665 of CAMZMU010000085.1, read as the reverse complement.
CAACCATTTACTTTCCACAAACCATGGCTAACCGAATCCTCGGGTGCCCACCAACATTCACCATGGAGGAGTGTCTATTTATTTATTTATAGGGTGGACTAACCAGCTCTTTAATGCAAAATAAAAGGTGGAGAAGCAGATGAAGCTGCCAATCCTTGTAAATTAATTAGCATGGAAGATGACAAATCTCACTACTACGTCCTTATGAGCTTTTCAAGTAGTGACACAAAAAGGAAATGTAACAGTTTTGAGTAGTTAGTAGATAGCACATGAAGAAATTTACTTGGAATGGTGAAAACACCACATAATAGGTAGGTATGGTGGACACAGGTGGCATGGATTTGGCTCAAGGTTTTGGATGTACAAGAAGCATTCCCTCTTAGTACAGAGTTTAGGCTAGCAAGGTTATTATAAGCAAACATCATTATCAACTGGAATAGCAAGAGTGTACATAAAACACAAGGTTTGACGAACCATAGACTCCCACTGTCTTCCTTGTTAACACATAGCCTTCATCCAAAAATTATCTAGACTACTATGGACTTCCAATTATGCAACAGATTATTATAGCAGAAAATCCTTATAGTAGTTCTTCATTAATAGCCATTACTTACATGATGCACAAGCTTAAACATTAATTACTTGACAGCTCAAAACAATTGGCAAGCATCAAATTACTCAAGACAACGATCTAAAAAGATTCATGTAAGCATTTTATACCACTACCACATGCATAGCATTTTTCTGGTCCAACCAAACACCAATCAACTTATTTGACAACTCTCCAAACAGATATAAGTGAAGCAAGAGAGTACTTTCTTCAAAAGAAACTGATAGCTCTAACAAGAGATGTATGAAAAACTGAGAGCTAACAGCAATAACAGCAACTAGACAGGAATACTCAACAAGTATAAGTGAAGCACAAGAGTATTCTAATGAAAAAGTGGAGCGTGTCTCTCTCCCAAACATGAATGCTAGGATCCAACAAGTATAGCACAGCAAACAAAACAAAACAAACTGAAAACAAAAACACACTGACGCTCCAAGGAAGAGTACACTAGCATGAAGCAATAAAAATATAGCACCATTAGAGATGACCTGATAATTTGTAGATGAAGAAGGGGATGCCTTGGGCATCCCCAAGCTTAGATGCTTGAGTCTTCTTGAAATATGCTGGGGAGGTAAGCCTCCCCAAGCTTAAGCTCTTCACTCTTCTTGATCATGTATATCATTCTCCTCTATCAACACTTGAAAACTTCCTTCACACCAAAACTTAACAGCTTTTCTCATTAGCAGGTTAGTGCACTAAAAGATAATACTTCAAAGTTCTAGCAAAGACAAAACTCACAAGCCAACTATTTTAAACATTAGCCACTGTTACTAGGCTCAAGTGGGCACTTTTACACGAAAAGAAACCACTTAAAAACTTGTAAAAGAGAGAATGCAAAATAAAAGACAGAATCTGTCAAACCAGAACAGTCTGTAATGACGAATTTTTTCGAGGCACTTACGATGCTCAGATGAAAACTTTTGAAATAATGAAAGTTGCGTAACATCATCAGGAACATGCACAAAAAGTTTCAGCATTTTTCGATTTTTTCTGATTTTCTACTGAATTAAACGGTGACGAACAGCAATCTGTCCCAATGCAGTCCCGAAAATAAAAACCAACTTTGCATTAGTAACTCTCCTTGGCACAACAAAACAGCAAATAAAGATACAAAGGAGTTGCTACAGAGGTAAACAAGCATCCTTGACTCAAGAAAACAAAAATAAAACAAATAAAAAATGGGTTATCTCCCAAAGTGCTTTTCTTTAACGCCTTTTAGCTAGGCATAGTGATTTTTATGATGCTCACATAAAGATGAGAGTTGAAACGTAAAAGAGAGCATCAAGAAGCATATATAAAACATGTTTAAATCTAACACTCTTCCTATGCATAGGAGCCTTGTAAGAAAACAAGTAAATGAAGCACAAAGTGACTAGCATAGGAAGACAAAACAAGTGCAACTTCAAAATTTTCAACATAAAGAGAGGAGACTTAATATTATTGTGATATATGAAACTATGTCTCCCTCTCACATAATGACCAGTAGGTTTTAAAGAAACCATCATATAAAAGCAACACAAGAGAAAGCTCAAAACTTTCATCACAAAGAGAGGAAATCTAATAACATGAAGATTTCTATAACCATATTTTCCTCTCTCAAAATAATTTTCAGTAGCATCATGAATAGACTCAACAATATAGCTATCACATGAAGCATGCTTTTCATGATCTTCAAACACAAATTTTATTAAGCTCAAAAACAGTGGAGTCATTAAACTCACTTTTGACAATAGTAGCAAGATTAATATCATCAGGCAATATAGGACCATCATCAAGAGAATTATCATAAATAACATTAGGGAGCACATTTTTACTTTCTGCAATTTCCTCTTTTACTGAGTCAAGGAGGATGTTTACTTCAAATTTATCAAAAGGAGATATTTCAATAGAATCATGACATTCAAAAGTATAGCATTCTTCCTCCTCCAAGCTTGGGGGACTAAAAATATCATTTTTATCAAAACCAGCTTCCCCAAGCTTAGAGCTTTCCATGGCATTAGCAATAATGGTGTTCAAAGAATGTATGCTAATAACATTGCTACTATCATGATTGTTATGCAAATAAAGTTCCATAGGCTTTTTAATTTTCTCTTCAAACACCTCATGTCCCAACTCAAGATAAATTTCATAAAGCTCTCTCATGTTGTTTTCAGCCATAGGACTAGTTTCAAGGAAAGTAACTAGTGATAGCAAGTAAAGAGCTAGACATAATAACTCAGCAAGAAACAAAACCGAAAATAAACTAAATGCAAGTAACTAATTTTTTTGTATTTTTGAATATTGAAAGCAAACAAGATAAAATAAAATAAACTAAGCAAGACAAAAACAAAGTAAAGAGATTGGAACTGAGAGACTCCCCTTTCCAATAGCCTCCAAGTCCCCGGCAACGGCGCCAGAAAACAGCTTGATGGCTACGTGTTGGTGAACCCCAAGAGGAAGGTTATGATGTAGACAGCAGAAGTTTTCCCTTGAATAATCTACCCAAGGTTATCAATCCAGTAGGACTTGACGATCTATCGGAAGGTTGTTGATGTTGACTCCCCCTGGCGCTAGGGAGCTTGCACCAACGTGGAATCTGCACAGACACAAACCAGAACTTTGCCCAACACGAAACAGAGAGGTTGTCAATCTCTCCGGTCTTGCAGAAACAAAGAGTTAAACGTATGGTGTGGAAAACAGCAGGAAACACAGCAAGTAACAGGAAACAGATGATTGCAGCAGGTTGTGTAAACAGTATGAGGAAATTGGACCAGGGTCCACAGTTCACTAGTGGTGTCTCTCTCAGAACAGATAACTAGCATGTTGGGTAAACAAATTACAGCTGGGCAATTGACAAATAGAGAGGGCATAACAATGCAATACATGCCAAGATGTCTACTATGAAATCTAGTTGGGCATTACAACAAAGTACATAGACCGTTATTCCAACCGCATCTATGCCTAAATAATCCACCTTCAAGGCAGCATCCGCATCCTGTTCAGTATTAAGTTGCTAACAACAGATTATTGCATGAAGTAAAGTGTGTAATGTAATCAATACAAGTGCCCTTGGACACTGCACCAATGTTTTATCCCTAGTAGCAACAGCACATCTACCATCTTAGACCTTTCTGTCACTGATCCAGATATCTAGAGACTGAACCCACTATCTAGCATAAATACCCCCTCTTGGAGTCACAAGCATCTACTTGGCCAAAGCATCTACTAGCAACGGAGAGCATGCAAGATCAAGAGCACATAGATAAACAACTTGAATAAACATGGTATCAATATTCATCGGATCCCAGCAAACACAACATCTAGCATTACAATAAGATGATCTTGATCATGTTAGGCAGCTCACAAGATCTAAACATGGAAGCACAAGGTAGAGAGACAACCATCTAGCTACTGCTATGGACCCGTAGTCCAGGGGTGGACTACTCACGCATCACTCCGGAGGCAGGCATGGTGATGTAGAGCCTCCGGTGATGATCTCCCCTCTGGCAGGGTGCCGGGAAGAGCTTCAGAACTCCTCCGATCTGAGATTGACGATGACGGCCGCGACGGAACTTTTCGTGGAATATGATCGACCGTAATAGGGTTTTCGCGTCGCGGAGAATATATAGGCGAAGAGGCGGCGTCGGTGGCCGAGGGGGGCCACCACGCCATAGGGGGGCGCGGGCCCACCCTGGGCCGCGCCCTAGTGTGGCGTGGCCCCCTGGTGGGTCTGCTCTGACTCCCCTTTGGACTCCGTGATCTCCTCGTGATTTATTGACGATGTCTTTTGTTTCGTCCAATTCCGAGAATATTTCCTTAATAGATTTTCTGAAACCAAAAACAGCAGAAAACAGGGAACTGGCACTGTGGCATCTTGTTAATAGGTTAGTCCCAGAAAATGCATAAAAATGATATAAAGTGTAGCCAAAACATGTAGCAATTGATATAATAACAGCATGGAACATCAAAAATTATAGATACGTTTGAGACGTATCGCCAGTCCTGCAATTACCCAACTTCAACAAGCAGTTCACCATTGATACTGACGCTTGTGATACCGGCGTAGGTGCAGTCTTGCAGCAAGATGGTCACCCGATTGCTTATATGAGCAAACCACTCGGCCCAAGAAACAGGGGTTTATCTACCTATGAAAAAGAGTGCCTGGCAGTGTTGATGGCTATTGAGCAATGGAGACCCTACCTGCAGCACCGTGAGTTCATCATCCGAACAGATCAAAGGAGCCTAGTGCACCTTGACGATCAAAAACTAACAACAGTGTGGCAACAGAAGGCATTCACAAAACTTCTGGGCCTCCAGTACAAGATTTGTTATTGGAAAGGACCGGAAAATCTGGCTGCTGACGCACTCTCAAGGAGGACACACAACGACATGGTCTCTCTAAACACCATTACAACCTGTGAACCCATCTGGCTGGATGAATTGAAGAACAATTACGTAACAAACAAGCAAGCTTCTCAGTGGATCAGCAAATTAGAACACAGTCTAGACCCAAAAGGGAGATTCACATGGAAGAACAACATATTGTACTTCCGAAACAGAATATGGTTAGGGGGTATGCTTGAACTTCAGACCAAAGTGATAACAGCATTCCATTCCAGCAAAATGGGAGGTCATTCGGGTTTCCCAGCTACTTACAGCAAACTCCGCAAACTGTTTGCATGGCCAAAGATGAAAGTGCAGATCAAAAGCTTGGTACAATCTTGCCTCACATGTCAACAGGCCAAACCGGAGAGAGTCAAGTACCCCGGGCTGTTAGAACCTTTACCAACTGTATCATGGTACAGCCAACTGTATCATGGAAGACTGTTACCATGGATTTCATTGAGGGACTTCCCATATCAGGTACAGCCAACTGTATCATGGTAGTAGTGGACAAATTCACTCATTTTGCCCACTTCATACCACTACACCACCCTTTTACTGCATCAAAAGTGGCTGCTGCTTATTTGGATAACGTCTTCAAACTACACGGGTTGCCAGAAATCATGATCTCAGACAGGGATCCCATATTCAATAGCAAGTTCTGGAAAGAACTATTCAGTCTGCTGGGCAGTGAATTGCGTATGAGCTCTGCTTATCACCCCCAAACAGACGGGCAATCCGAGAGAGTGAATCAGTGCGTTGAAAGCTACTTGCGCTGCTTTTCACATGCAACTCCTGGCAAGTGGAACAATTACCTGCCTCTCGCAGAATATTGGTACAATACAAGCTTCCACTCTGCGATCAAAATGTCACCGTTTGTGGCACTGTATGGCAACGAACCAAGGCACTGGGGTATTACGGAGATATCTACATGTGCTTCTCCATCATTGGAAGAATGGCTCGAAGAACGTCTCTTGATGCAAGAATTGCTCCAGCACAACTTGCACCATGCGAAGCAACAAATGAAGACTCAAGCAGATAAAAACCGCTCTGACAGAACTTTTCAACAAGGTGATGAAGTCTTTGTGAAACTCCAGCCATATGTTCAGTCATCAGTAGCACGCCGTGCAAACCACAAACTCTCCTTCAAGTATTATGGCCCATTCTCCATCATCCGCGCCATCAACCCAGTGGTGTATGAAGTGGAGTTGCCACCCGAGTCCAGGATTCACCCTGTGTTTCACGTCTCTCAACTCTGGCGGGTGATGCGTCCAGGTACCCCTGTCTCCACAGCTCTTCCATCCATTACTGACGTGATCTCTGTTCCTGTGAAGATTGTGGGACATCGTTGGCGTCGTGGACCAACTGGCCGCCGTGAGCAAGTTCAGGTTCAGTGGTCGGAACCAAACGACGTCGACATCACCTGGGAAGATAAACAAGAACTTCTTCAACGTTTTCCAGCAGCACCAGCTTGGGGGCAAGCCGGCTCTCAAGGAGGAGGGGATGTCAGGGACCCGGCAACAACTACTACTACAGAGGAGGAGATGGGCCTAAACACAAGGCGAGGCCGACCCACAAGACTGATTCAACCCAACAGGAAGTTCCTGGGCGATGACTGAACAACGTGAGTGACTACTTAAGCCAAGCAACTACGACACGCAACGGTATCCTTGGGATCACGAAAACGGCGGCGGCGGCGGCGGAGACTTGTTCTTCTGATAGAACCCTAGATCCTATCTCAATTCGGCTTGTAATCCAGATATTGGCTACAATTCCTGTGCTATAGAGACTATCGTAGTAGTATCCTAACACCATCCCTGCCTTCCTCCGCCGGCGTTCCCTCACCCACGGCCGCACGGTCACCCTCCGGCCTGTTGAGGATCGTGTGCGGCTTGATCCGCGGAATCAAGTCAGGGTTTGGCGACCAGACCCAGGCGAACAAGGCGGCCGTGTTGTCTTGGAACAGCGAGCGGCGCTCGATGCGGTCGAGCTCACATGCGCCGCCAAGAACGGCCTTGACCGTGACCTTGTCCGGCCATGCGCAGAGCGGCATGTCCTCGACGGCGACTCGGCAGTAGAAGCGCCACGTTTGTGGATTGCCGTGCTCGATTGGCGACGAACGGCGCAGCGCCATGCTCCCGCGACGAAGCGGCACCGTCCTGAGCTGGTAGGCCAAGTCACGCTGCCAAGGATGCGTGAACCGGACTAGGAAGTCGTCGGGGTAGGACGCGGAGACGTGGATGTCAGCCCAAGGGAACTGCAGTGCTTCTTGCAGTGCCTTGGCGATCGAGCGGGTGCTGATGTTGAGGCGCGAGTCGGAGATGAGGATGGCGAGGTGAGTGCGTCGCATCTCATACGTCGCCGCTTCCATGGCCGGCATGGCCAGGGAGGAACTATGCTCCTCGAGCGGCCAGTTGGACGGATGTCCCGGCGGCAGGTCCTCGCTTGGGCACCGGCCGCGATGCGCCATAGCTTGAGGCGGGGGAGGAGGAGGTGGGCTGGGCGCGGCGGCTCTCCGGTTGTGCTTGTTGGATGTGCAGTTGCGAGCAAGGTGCCCCGGCAGGCGGCACACAAGGCAATGAACTTGTCCGTCGCAGTGGCGGACGAAGTGCTCGGAGGAGAAGCAGCGGAAGCATGCTCCTTTGTAACGTAAGACCTCCATGGCTGCAGAGAACCTTGAATTCGTCTGTCGCTGGCAGCGGCGGACGCAGGAAAAATTTGGAGGGTGGGCACACTCCACAAAAAGTTGGCAAATGACAAAATAAACAACAAATTGATTCATGACAATGTAGATTAATACATATTTCTCAAAGTTGTGTGATTCCAATGCAAAATAGTTCATTTGGTACGATATGGCCGAGTGGGGTACCGGCGCCACCAGCGAGGAGTCCGGCGGCGAAGGCGCAGCACCGGTGTCGTCATCCTCGAGCGGCAATGGCTCGGATTCTGTTTCTTCCGTCGAGCCAGCGCCGTCAGAAGTCGAGCAACTCGAGCTCTTCTACGGGCTCGACGACACCCATTCGCCGCGTTCCTCATCGGACGTGGATACCCCCGCAGAGGAGGAGGACGACGACGAGGATGAGGAGGACGACGACGACAGCGGCCCCAATGCAGTCGCTCCCAACGACGGGAACGAGGCAGCCCCCGCATCTCCGTACGAGGTGTTGAACCCGCATGGAACCCCCTCCGAGGAGGAGACAGCCGGCAGGGAGGAGAGCGAGGTCACACCCGCCGCCAAAGACGTGGCCGTCGATGACAAGGACGAGGACGGCTACGACGGCGACGTCGAGAAGCCGAAGGCCCCCAAGCGTCCTCGCCAAGACGGCGATCACGCGGAAGCTTCAGCCTTCAAGAAGATGAAGAAGAAGGATGCGTAGACCCTAGACTAGGCGGAGAGAAGTACGCCGCATGTATTTGTAATTTTCATTTATTCAAACTTCATTCAAACGAGATTTAACAAACTTACAATTTCGAATTTAAACGAGATTTAACAAACTAAACCTGGACTAGGCGGAGAGAAGGGGGCCTATGCAGCTTCTCACCAACCAATACACGCGCCGGCGAGGAGAAGAGATGCCGCTTCATGGCCGGCCGAAGGAGAGGAAGATGCGAACCAAGCCAAAGAATCATCAAGAGACTTGCATGCCTTGATGATCCGGCGCCGGGATTGCATCTTTCGTTCCCATCGGCTATGGCCTTTATAAACGTTCCCGCCGGTTCCCCCAGATCAAGGGCTCCGGCCTTGAGGAACGTCCGGCTGAGCCGGCTGAGGCTTCTGGTTTCGCGGGCGCGTAGTTTTCGATTTACCGCCGTGACATGCGGCGGTGCGTTTGATCAGAAGCCTCTTCGGCTTGCGCCGCCCCTTTCTTCGGTGACAGCGACACTGCTGCCCAAGATGCAGCCGGTTGTAGAGGCATATCGGGCAGCTCGGGGTCGTCGTCGTCGCCGTCGTCGCCGTCACGCTCGTCGTCCGATGAGGACAACTCCGGCGTTGGCTCTCGTCGACCGCTACGACGCGTCTCGTACTCCTTGTTCACCACGGCGTGCCAGTAGGGCACCGAGATGGAGTATTTGGGGTCGAGCTTTTGCTCGTACGGCATCTCCGTCCACTTGCGCTTGAGGAACTCGATGCGGTCCTGACCGCTGAGCCGTGGCGCCACCGGAATGTTGGCGGCGCTCCTCACCCACCCGTCTGGAAAGGTGGCGTCGTCGTCCACCGGCAGCTGGTGGCGGCTGCTCAGCCGCGCGGTCTCCAGCGAGAGCACGTAGGGAGGCGCGTTGTCGGCCTCCTCGCGCCACATGCCTCGCTGGAACGCCTTGGCCATCTCCGCCTCCTCGTTGCGACGTCGGAGTTCCTCCAGCTGCTCGTGGCGTTGCTCACCGCAACGCCCGTCGCGGCTGCCCGCCATGGCGACCTATGTTCTTGAGGGAGAGGGAGGGAGAGGGAGAAGCGATGGTGTGAGGAGAAAGGGCTGCGCTGCGTCGGGTTTTAAAGGCGGCCGGACGAGCGGGGTTGGGTGGCCTGCATTAACGCGGCCACCGCTTCGCCTGGCCGCTGCGACTCCAGCACGCGTCGCTTCCGTCTGCGCCATTGGAAGCGGCGCGGCGTTATTGCGACGCGTCGCTTCGCTCTGCGCCCGCCAGGGGAACGGGCGCGGCGTTATTGCGATGCGTGATGACAGGCGTGGCACCGTCTCGTCGCCTCGACATTAAACGCGGCGGAACGGCCTCCTGCACAGCCTTCATTAACACGGGACGGGCGCGTCGTGTGTATGACGGGCGGGCCATCTCTGTCAGGGCCATGCCCGAGGCGATGTCCGGCACCCCCAGGAGGGCCTCCAAACTTGGAGGCCCGATTGGGGGTGCCGGACACAAAATCGCTCGGGGCGAGTCTTTGGGGAGTGCCGCTGGTGCGCGTTTTTGGTGTCCGGCCCCCCAAAGGGCCTTTGGGGGGTCGTTTAGAGGCCCCCGGTGGAGATGCTCTAAGGCTGATAACAAGAAAGTTCGGGGGAGAGTACATCCAACAGTCCGAAACCTCCAGAGTGCAAGCATGCCTGGCACAAAGATGGGCTGGAATGTTAGCTGATCTTATTACATGCTCAATAACGAAAGACGAAAACGACAAAACTAGCCCTTCAATCTCTTGCAGTATGCCAGTATAGGCGCTATGACAGCGCGAGAACTTAAGCGCGAGTCCCAGAGGTCAACAACCTCCATGCAATCAGTTTTTGTTATCACTCGCGTCATACCTCGATGTTTTGCCAATATCACTCCATCTCTCAAGGCCAGCAATCATGGGATCAGAGACACCCGGGTAGGGTTTGCACCAGGCTCCAATGAAACCAGAAGTACTCCTAGCAACACCTCCTGCTCCAGCCTTCGAATCATCAAACGAGATACCCGCAATTTTCCAGCCAACATATATACTCCCTCTGTTCCACTTTGCCAATTGGTGCTTCTGCATTCGCTCTGTCTACGTATAGCCCAAAACCGTGAAAGAACGGAGACCCGGCTTATGTCATACAATACGTGCATGGATGTCACGAGTATACCTGCAGCAACACGACCACTCTTGCTTATTGCTCAGAATACCGCTTTCGTAATTTTGCTTTTCCCCATGCCTCCTAATCGCAACTCGTAACCTCCATTTTGCGTTCCTTTGTCTCCGTGTACTGCAGGCTATTCACGTACGTACGAAAATGTTAAGTATTGGGTCAAGTGGAAGTGCATGTTAACAACAGATGATGGGCTTTCCTACGGCTCAGGGTAATAGATTGTGTAGAATATATATACAACCTCCGATCCATATTAATGGGCTCAACTTTATCTAGATATGGATGTATCTAGTTAAGTGTTTAGACTAGATGCATCCGTATCTAGACAATGTTGAGTCCATTAATATGGATCGGAGGGAGTAGGAGAAACTGAGAAAGGAAGTTGTGACCATGTGATAGATTTAAGTGTTTTCAGTGCCTGAATTATTTAGACCATTGTAGAAAGTATAAGATTGTTAAGAGGCTGTTGGGCAAGCTGTGAGAAGGGGAAAAAATGTTTGCAAAAGTGAAGTTCTGTGAAGACGGCACGATTTATGTGCCAACACTTGTTAAGAGGCTGTAAGGGCACGTACAATGCGGCCGCTTAACTACAGGCGCTAGGAAAGAAATCCAATCTGTTTTGACGGTTCCCACTGAAATCCCGGCCGTTTCCTTGGCATCGCTGCATAACCAAGCGACGGGCGCTTAGGAAACATACATCAAATTTCTCCCCTAGCACGCTTGCTGGTAGTCGGGATTCGACTTTCTTAGGGCCTGTACAAGCGTTCCCCACTGTACATGCACTAATACCACTAAAACTATGTTTAGAAAAACAAAAAAACTGAACTCTTTTGGCAAAGGCTTCGAAATAAATGGAAGTCTAACAGATTGATCAGCTTCTCCACGGATGAAATTATTGTTCAGTTCAATAGATGTGCCATTTGACTGAAAATGTTACTCCCTCAGATCCCTAATTACTGTCGCAAGCTCTAGAGGATTTTGTACTGTTGCATTAGTTAATCCGCGACACTTTTTGTGGACCAGAGGTAGTAGTTCATTGTCATCCTAGTTGTACATTTCGCTTCCATGCCACCTCTTTTGTTGATATATGATTATGTTATCAACATTTTTTTTTGCGAAATATGTTCTCAACATTTAATGGGATATTAAATATAATACTCCCTCCGACCCGAAATACTGGTCGCGTTGTTTTTTTTGTTGCAAAAAACCCCCTGTACTTTTTCACCTGAAGTGCCACGTCCTCCCGCAGCTCTCCCCTGTCTGCTCGCCCCCGTCCCTCGCCGCCGGCTCCGCCCGTCCCTCGCCGCCTGCTCCTCCCCTCCCGCGCCGCCTGCTCCGCTCCTCCCGCGCCACCTCGTCGTCTCCCCGCGCCTCCTCCTCGTCTCCCCGCGCCGCCTGCTCCGCCCCGGACGAGGGAGATCGAGGGACGAAATCGCCCAAGATCCCGCCTTTGCCGTGGAGGAGCTCGTCCAGGCGTGGGAGGAGAGGACCACCGGCGCCGACTACGCCTGCTCCTCCGCGCCTGCTCCTCGCGCCGGCGCCCATCCGCCTCCGCGCTTGCTCCTCGCTGCCCCCAACTGCTCGGCCACGAAAGCTCTCCAAACAATGGCGGCGCTCCTCCGGCGGGCATCGTGCATGAGCCGTCTTCTTCTGGACATCCTCCATGAAGCTCTCCAAACAATGGCGGCGCTCCTCCGACGGGCCTACCTCGCCGCCTACAACTGGGTCGTCTTCTACGGATGGTGAGCGCCTGCCTCCTCTCTTTTCCCTGGATGAGATGGAGGGATATCTCTGCTGGTTTCTTGCTCCGTTGGCTGTTAAATTCTTGGTTTGGCCTCTCATGAAGATTGTTGGATTCTCAACTCATTGGTTTGCAGGGCGCATGTGCTGTACTACGCGGTGTCGGCGCTGCTGGGGAGCGGCGGCCATGAGGCTGTGTATGCCGCCGTCGAGCGGCCGCTGCAGTTCGCGCAGACAGCCGCCGTCATGGAGGTCGATCCCACTTCTGTCATCTTACATTGTTATGCTTACTGCTGCACTTTGACTCTTGTTACTCCAACAGCTTAGTCTAGAAGAGAATAATTCTTAGTGAAAATGTCCAAATGTCAGCTTCTGCTTGCAAAAACAGGGATACATGCCTTTTCTCTGAACTTTTACTGCTTGGCTTCTTTTTTGCTGAATATGTGACCGTGAATGTCTCCTGTTAGATTTGTGCATCACCAATTTGGACCGTAGTTTGTTTAGCTGTTCATCTGCATAATAAGAAACTATGTTTCTGAACCTGTCATCATGTGCACATACGTTTCTTCAGTAACCATAGTGTTTATATAGAAACTTAATTGACACATATCACATACAACATCAATATATGCATAATATTTGTCTTTACAACTCATGAATATCACATACTCATGAATATTTGTCTTTACAACTCATGAATATTTGTCTCATTAGGGCATATAGCCGAGCCTTGTATTTAAGTTGATTGTTGTCTTTCTACTCCAACTAATTTAGCAACCACATCAAGCAAATGTTTGCTCTACTCCAACTAATTTAGGATGGCTTGCTGTTTGTTTTGTGCCTTCCTTGGCCTTCTTGTATTGCCCTTCATCTTCTCCTCCTCTTCTCCTCTTGATCCTCTTCTTCTCCTCATGCTTCTCTTCTATTATTGGTTGCTTTCCCTTCCTCTTCTTCTCCTCAGGCTTCTCTTGTATTATTGGTTGTATTGCAGCTTCAAATTTGCCTATTTGTGTTTCCCGGATGAAATCAAGTTTCTGGAAATAGTAAACATAAAATTGTGTCATCATAAAACATTGACATACAGTGGAGAAAGAGGAGTATCTTAAAACAGATAATTACAAGGAAAAAGACATTTACATACACTCTTGACTCGACGGCGTGGACAGACAATGCTTGATGGGTCCTTCAACCATGTGGCATATTCTTTTCCTATGATCATTGAGTCATAATCCAGGATTACTTGGGACCTTCCTTTTCTCTTTGATGCTTTCTTTGCTTGTTTATCCTTCATCTTCTCCTCCTCTTGCTCCACTAGTTGTTTCTTATAGTCGGCTATTAGCTTTAAGGTATCTTCATACAGTGTGCTATCAACCTCTAGTATGTTAGGCAACTTTCCCTCTTTTATTAGCTTGTCCTTGCCCATGTGGGGTGGCTTATATGTGTTTCCACCTTGGTCTTTCATAATCTCCAACAAGACAGACTGCAAGGTGATATACACTTTGGCAAGTGTCTTCACGTCATATGCATCATAAGCTTGCTCCACTGTTTCTATCAGTTCTTTGAGATTTTTAGGTGCACTCTCAAATGCCAAGGATTGGATGGAGCTGAAGAAGCAAAGGTCCAAAACATTCAAATCCGGCGAGTTAGGAGGTTGGAAAGTCAACCTAATATCCAGTCCTGAAGCTTTTACGGCGGCCAGAAATACAGGATCATCAGGCTGAACATGCGTTCGAGCATTGTCTTGCTGTATCCATATTGTTTCCGCATATCCATCATCAGGCCACACTTCTATAATTGCTGGAATTACCTTCTCACAGAGGTATTCCCGCATGACGTCTCTAGTAACATTGACGTTCTTTAATTCCATTATGCCTTTTGTCCTATACTTTGAGTCGTATTTGGCAGCATCTTCTGTGACAAAAGCCCAGATGCCAACCTTTCTGTCAAATGTCACATTTCCTTGCTCATCATGTCTAGGTCTAGCAACTAAAGTTAAGAACATGACCTTGCCGATGTTGTTTTTGTTATGGATAGTACGAACTGGTGCTGGTTCTTCTCGTGTTAGGTAGTACGTCCGATCTCGCTTAGTCATATTAAACCATTTTTCATCCATGTGCATTGTGTTCCCCATCTTTTTGCTTTGCTTGTAATATTGTGGTTTCATCGACCATTGAGATGCAATGTAGGAGCCTTCTTAATCTGTTTTCCAAAGATAGATGTGTTTTCAGGCTATTGGTATGGCGCCTTAAATCGCCCTATTCCAACCTCCTTTGCATTGTTGTGAAAGGGATATCAAGGGACCTAGCCAGCGCCCTCAATGTACCCCTTTTGTTCAAGGGAACTTGAGGCACCCTTTCATCGAGTTCAAGCTCCCTCCTCTTTCTTCCGCACCTGCCCTTCCGCTTATTTGAGAAATCAAGCACTTCATTTCTGCCCTCTTGATCTATGGCCTTCTTCCATATCTTCTCGACAGATCTGAGACTTATTCCCAAAAGTTGAGCCACATTTTCCTTATCTGCCTTCACCACGGGTCTATCTTTTCCTAGAGCTTTGAGTGCAATATATGCTGCAAATTTATAACTCTCCGGCACATCTTTATGATGCCTTTGCACAGCATGTTCTTGTTCTTCTTCTTCTGGAACATGAGCAGCTTCTTCTTCTTCTGGAACATGAGCAGCTTCTTCTTCTTCTTCTGGAACATGTGAAGCTTGTTCTTGTTCTTGTGGAGTATTTGGACTGAAGTTGAGATCCAGCTCTTGTGGAGGAGTTAAGTTTATATCAAAGAGAACCATCTTGTCCTATGGTGGACTGGGCAACCTACAGAAGAGCAATTGAGGAGAATTTAGTTTCTCTGAAATTAATATAGGCAGCATAACCACAATATTGCATCAGTAAAAGTATAGCAATGTGTAAAATGTACATTATATTTTCAGTCATGTTTTAATTTGTGGGAATGTTTTAATTTGCTTTGGAGGATGAATCCTTCCTAGTTTGTAACAATAGTATACCCAGGCTAACTGTATGAAATGGTTTGCTTTTGCAGTAATCTTTTAGTTTACTATACAGCAATCACATTCATTTGCTCATATTTGGCTGTTCTCTGATGTATTTTTTGTGAAACATAGATGGTATCAAAGAACAGATACTGGGACAGTTCAGAAGCAAAGAACAGATACTGGGACAATTCAGATAAAATAACAGGGAGAAGGCATGTTTTTGGTCACTCATGATGAAACCTGCATGTAAGCTCATCACCACACACGCCTCATTTGTTTTGTGTATCAAAGCTTATTTTATCTGGTTATTGTCAACAGTTGTATCCTTAAGGAAAAGCATTATGCTATTGGGTTATCAAATCAAATGGTAGGCCGTAGGCGTGCATAAAAAAGCTCTGTATTTGGCAGGTGCTTTACGCAAGAATCGGTGACAAATGTTGATTATTTTTTATGTATACATAATTAATGCATAGGCAGACACATGGTTCAGTTGTATATCACTGAACTGAGACCTATGATGGAGCTGTTTGTGAATCTGTAACTAATCATTTGATTGCAATTGAACATCTCTAATGCTCCATTGTCTCCCTGAACTATCAGGTTACAGAATTGCTGCTGAGTGTGCCAGAAATGCTCTTCTACAGAAGACCATGGACAACAAAGCAGACACTACATTTTGGATCTTGCCACAGGTGAAGATCTGTACAGATTTACCCATTTCAATCCTATACAAACACAGGTTCATTTTGGATCCTGTTTATCTTTTGTTTTAGCTGTCAATGCTATACAAACACTGGTTCTGGTTCTTCCTTGGCTTCTTGTACTCCTCCAAAATGAACCTGAATTTACACTAGACTGAATTTCATTTACACTAAAATAACTGAACACTATTAGCTCTCATTGTGGACAAGTGACACCACAACAAGCTCTAACAACTGTTGAAGGAGTACTTGAGACACCTGACGAAGTTGCAAGGCTCGAGAAGGTAAAATTTCGTGACATTTAGTCTGGCACTTTCGTACAGTTTTGAAGCACCCAAATCTGCACTGACACTAATTACGGCAGAAGGAACTCGTGCTCGAGAATCACATGCTCATGTCGAAATCGAGGAAGGCAGGGGACGAGGAACTCACATCAGGCGGTATCGGAGTTCGGGCCTGCCTGCCGCCCTGGGTACGCGCTCCACCGCCCACTTGGTCGCCGTGCAGAGGTCTCCGCGGCCGGAGACGTGGACTCCGGAGCAGCACGGCAGGAGGCACCTCGAGTTGGCGCGGAGGTAGCGGCTGTAGGCGCCGTGGAGGAGGACGCCGTAGAAGTCCGGCATCACGGCCCACACCGCATTGTGCGAGTCGCGGCGAGGGTCGGCGCCTCCGCGCCCCAGCCGCAGGCGCACGAAGTCGGCGCCTCCGCGCTCGTCGCGTCCGCGCGGCTCCGCCGCCCCGACGCTGCGCTCCGGCTGCTATCCCTCCTCGCCGACGCTCGCGCCCCGCTTCCTCCTCCCAGCTGCGGGCGAAGCCGCCGCGGACGCGCTCTCTCCGGTGAGTTGCGGAGAACACGAGGAAGAAGGACTTGATTGTAAAAGATTTGAACTGGCGGGGGGTTTTTGTAAAAAAGAAATTAAACACAAGTCCGCCCATTAATTCGGGTCGGAGGGAGTAGTACATTTTTCAATAAAGGATATAATAGTACATATTTTAAAGACTTGGTTACCACCTATATATTTTGTAATGCATTTACATCTTAGAAATGGCCGGGGGGGCTGTGTGTATTTCCTGGTTCCGCTGTTGTTTGCTACACCTTTTGTGAACTTTTTATGGTAAATAAACATTCAAATTAACTAATTAAGAAACACTTCTCTAATCAACAACTTTAAAAAAAACATCTCGTTACTCGGAACTGCTAATCAACCAATGCCATGCTTGACTCTTTGAATTGTAATCCAAAAAACTCCGTCCAGGTCAAGTACATCATTTTAAAACGTGGACCCGAATCCTTGAGAGGGACATCTTCTCCAATCATCCGAGTATAAAAAACTGGGGCACGCTGATCACGCTCTCCACCAACCAAATCACCATCTAGTACTACCAACAGGCCCAAGTAACCACATTTAGCTCGCTTGCTCGCTCCCAGTCCATTCCAGCCATGGCCATGGAGCTCTCCGGCTCGAGCTGCCAAATGGCACCGCTTGTCCTGCTGCTCTGCTTGCTGGTGGGCTCAGCGATGGCCCTGCCTGCGCTGCCCGGGATGGACCAGGTGCGGTGGCAGGTCGACAGGGCGAACCGGCGTGGCCCGTCCATCGGCCTCGTCATGTCATATGTCGCCGAGGACACCGCGCTCCAGGCCTCCGGCTACTTCAGGCCCTGGAGTGTCCAGCCCTTCGTCGACCTCTACGGTGAGTCTCGGCCTCCCGTTTCTGATCCAAAGTGCTTGCTTGTAACTTTAGCAGATGGAGACTGGATGAATTTGGCTGCTCCTAGAGTCCTAGTTGACTTTCTTGGTTGTTTCTAAACAGCTACTAGTAGTTGTGAGTACAGAACTGCTGCTAACTGAACCCAGACACCAGCCGAGAAGCCAGTAGCAGATAAAAAGGAGAGAAAACTGTAATGTAATATGTACAGTACTGTAGACGTCAAAGAATGTGATGTCTTCTTCGGTATCTAGAAGGTGATGTAGAGGTAATTTAACATTTGAGGATGAATAGTAGAGAAAAAATTCAGAGATACCTGGACCTGTTGATATGTGAAGAAGCTTGCTTGCACTGCTCCACAGATTTGTATGATCTGCACTAAGTCAAGGCCTGAACTCCCTCCCAACATAACTGATTTCACGTAGCAACTGACAACTTCATGGTGTAAATTGGCATATTTACTCTTGCTGGCTAAGAGATTCACAAAGAGGTCCAGAAATCGTAAACTACAAGTCATATATTAAAACATTGTAGCAAACTAACAGGAAAAAAAAACGAAAGTGAAAAAGTATGGAAAGATAACATAATAAACCAAGTATCGTGATGTACTGTAGTATTTTTTATTACACATGTTTATTGATTTTGCTATTCTGCTGATAGGCTGATCTCTCATCCAGATTCATGAGGGCATGTTCCAGACAGTGCTTTAGTGTGTAGATGTATTTAACTTCTAATACTGCAGTACTGCTACAATCTAGTCTCACCTCACAGTATTTCAGGACGAAGGTTTCACATCGGCAGTATTCGAGGTGTGAATGTCATATACGCACTAACAGGACAGCGCAGGGTACTAAAACCATAACTTCTGCACTGACATTATGTATTATCATCAGTACTACCATATGGAGGAGCTCCATTTGATTTATCATAAGTAAGAAATACAGATTACTTCTAGGCATTAAAGCAACGTTCTTCCAGTTGAATGCAGCTGTCACCGTACACACTCTCCTCGATGTCTTTAGTGTATCTGGTATTGTCCATTATGGCACAGCAGGAAGCACTAATGATTCAATGTCATTTGGTGATGTCAGTGTCCCAAATTTAGTTGCTTATATGGGCGCTTGGACGTGGAAGGTAATCTCCTACTGTAATCAGCTTTTACTCCCAAATTGATGATGAAATGCTCGTGAATGCAGATAAGGATCAAAGCAACTTGAATCTGTTCATCTTTCACCATCTAACACTTCGAACTCACTGCTTAACAAGACCTCTGGTATGCTGATTTTGATTTTTCAGAGGTTCAAATCATTAAAAGAATCATCAACGGAACTAAGCTTTGGACAATTTAACGTCCCGAATGGAGGAGATAACCTGCTAGGATCTCTCAAATACAGAAATGAGGAGCTATACTCTGTTGGTAAGCCCATGGAAGAAGTTTTTTGGTTACCTGTAGATTCAGCATGGTTTAAAATAGCAGAAGGACTTAAGGTGAGAGATATACTATATTTCAGCAGTATATAGCATAACACAAACTCATTCTTAGCGAATTACAGCCTACAACTTGTTCTAATTGTGAATTTCTGTAGGTCAACCTTGAAAGGTGTAATGATACTTTCTGCTTACCACAAACCCCAAAAGTGGTTTCTGGGCTAAAAGGAGCATCAGCTGACATGTTTCTAGACAATGCAGAATACCGGAATTTCCTTTTCAGAGAATTTGGGGTGTCAACAACAGACGAGGAGAGTGCAGCAGTTGTGATGGTAAGGTTCTATATTTTATCTCTAGTAGTTTTAACTAAATATGTGCCAACATTTTAGTTCAACCAAAAAAAATTAAGATATCCCAAAAAGAATTTACTCACTATTTCAACAGACAACAACATCACCTGGCATACCTGTGATTGTTTTCCGGGGAGTATCTGATCTAGCTGGAGGTGAACCAACATGGTCATCAACAAGCCTGATGAATCTTGCATCTATTAATGCACTCAAAGTGGCAGTGGAGTTCATTTCTACAATTGGCAGGCAGAAGTCAACACCGTCATTACAAAGTTCTAATAACTGAAAGAAAGACTGTCATGTCCAGTGGCCAGATATGTAATACAATTTTAAACAGTAATTGGAAAGTATATTTAGAGTGAGAAGTGATTCTTCGCTACAAAGTACGCGTAGTAGAAGAATCAAATGTTTGATGCATACTCAATTGTAAGCATCCTATCTGGATCCATTTTTTACGGAATTTTTGGATAATTCTGGATTTTTGTTACATAATCATCTCACAATTCTCAAGTACACAAAATGGTAGACATAGGTCATTTATTTCGTTATCAACAGTTTGATCTCAGTATCTCATCATGTAAATCATCTTATCCCGGATGAGAATAAATAGCACTATTTTAAATGGTCTTTGCATCTGTTACAGTACCAATGTAAATGGACCTAAATAAACGGTATGCTTCCTGAGATGGCGAGATGATCATTAAAGCTGCCAGGCACTTCACAATCCGAGCCACGTAGTGTCGATACAGAAGGCAGCTGCTAGACCTGTACAAAGTGTGTTACAAACCCATTCAGATTTCAACGGGAGCGCAAAAAGTCTGACCATGAAGAACAAAAAAAAAATCATTTACACAGAATGCTAGTGTCACATGATGTGTGCCACAGATAAAACTCAACAATTACCTTAGTGTATGTGCCAATTAGTTATGTTGACCTGATAGTCTGCTAATGTGATTTTATAGTCCTACTTATATTACTGGCATTCTGGCACGAAGTTCTATCGTCTCAAATTCCATGACCCAGCTTTACCAGTAGTCTCCACATGAACATTTACCATCCTTAAAATGGTGAAATCGTTGAATATCTCTCATGATAATTTCCCGTCCTGTCACAAGAGATATTAACTTGGTTGCATTGTGACAGTCATTACAGACTCGAAGGTTCTTCTTTATCTGAATTGTTGTCCCAGGGGCTGTGCGAATGAGCCCATATGCAATTGCAAGCTTCTCACTGTGGGTGTTGAGCAACTGTGCCTTGACATCATCTTCTACATCATGTATAGAATCAGTGTCTGGAACATAACCCACAGCTTTAATCTCTTCAATAAGCTTTGCCAACCTTGCATATATATCCTTTGCCTGCTGGTGATTTGTGCTTCCGGAATAGAAGGTATGAATCTCATTCTTGAGCTGAACGATACTCCATCCAGGACTCTTTTGGAGGCCTTTCTTTTCCATAGCAGTTCTCACCCTTGCAACATCCTTCCACATTGAAGCATTTGCATAAATATTAGCTAGGAGGACATGATAGACACCCTCTTCTGGCCCTATCTCAAAGATCCTGTTCGCTGATTCTTCTGCCAACTCCACATTCTTGTGTAACTTGCAAGCACCTAACATTGCACCATAAACACTAATGCCGGGTTCAATAGGCATCTGTTGGATGAAAGACCATGCTTCATTTATCTTCCCAGCTCTGCCAAGCAGATCCACAATGGTACCATAGTGCTCCATCCCAGGTTCAAGTCCATAATCCTCCTTCATGCTCGAAAAATATTTCTGTCCTTCGTCAACCAAACCAGCATGACTGCACGCTGAGAGGACCGAGAGGAAGGTTGTTTCATTGGGTACTCTGCCAGAGCTTTTCATCTCTTCAAAAAGCTCAACTGCGACCTTGCCAAAACCATGCGAGCCATACCCATGGAGCATCGCATTCCAGGTGATAACATGCCTCTCCCTTGCTGAATTGAAGAGATTTCTAGCAATACCAACGCGGCCACACTTTGCGTACATGTCAATAAGGGCTGTCAGAACATACACATCCTGATCTAGGTGCAGCCTGATAGAGTATCCATGGATCCATCTTGCCTGCAGTGGATCTGAAATGTCTGCAAGGGCAGGAATGACACTGACGATAGTGAACGAATCAGGTTTCACATTTTCCAGCTGCATCCTAGAGAAGATCCTCACCGCATCAGCCGACCTTCCATTCTGTGTGCACCCAAGTATCATGGCATTCCATGAGATGCGTGTCTTGTAGCGCAACTCATCGAACACCTGGGCAGCAAGGTCGGTCCTCTTGCACTTGCAGTACATGGTGATCAGCGCATTCATCACTGACACATTGGACTCCAGTCCAATCCTCACAAGTAGCTCATGGACACGCATCCCCTCATCAAGAAACCCAAGCTCACCGCAAGCATGCAATGCTGCCAATACAGACACATCGGTGACATCCACGCCCTCTACCACCATCCTTTTGAACATAGCCAGAGCCTCCGTGGCATCCCCATTCTCTGCATAGCCCTTGATCATGGCATTCCAGGACACTGAGTTCTTGACAGGCATCCGATCGAACACTGTCCTGGCTGCCTCGACCGCCGCGCACTTGCAGTACACGTCAAGGATCGCAGTAGAGACATTCACGAGCTCATCAAATGCACCACGTACCGCAAATGCGTGGACCTCACGGCAGGCCCCGATCGCCTGGGCGTTGGCACATGCAGGCAGCACAGACACGAGGGTGACAGAGTCAGGCCGCTCCCCATCCTCCTCCTGCATCCTGACAACCATCTCCATGGCCTCCGTGGCGAGCCCGTTCCGCGCGTACCCGGCCACGAGCGCATTCCAGGCGACGCGGTCACGCACGGGCATCCGGTCGAACACCCTGCGCGCGTCCCCTGGCCGGCGGCACTTGGCATACATGTTGGCAAGCGCCGTTGCCGCGAGCGCCTCGGCCGCGAGACCACGCGCGGTGAGCTGGGCGTGGACGGCGCGTCCCGTAGCGAGGTCGGCTCGTGTCGCGCAGAGCTTGAGGAGGGATGTGAATGTGCGGAGGACTGGGCCGGCCGCGGACGCGGGCGCGCAGGAGGACATGGCGGCGAACGCGACAAGCGCTCCCGGAAGGTCGGAGCGCGAGGCTGCGGACCTCAGGCGCGCGTGATGGTCAGGGGCGGCCTGCCCGCCGGCAGGAGGAGACGGCGGCGGCGAGGCCGACCACAGCATCACCGCTCGCTCCTTCTTCCTGTGTTCTTTTTATTTCTTCGGGTTATCCCCTCACAGCCCACACAAGGAACTCGCACCAAATAAGCAAATGGCATGAATCTTGAAGTTTTTTTTTGCAAATATCCTTTTTTTTCTTCACCCCTGACTAGTGTTTTTGCAAATATCTTCACTAAGGGCACACCGAATGCTTTTTTACCGAGTGAAAGTATGGTGCTATGCCCGAGCATCTGAAACAAGAGTACTAAGTCCATGTCAGCTGCAAAGTGTTACATTCCAGACGTCTCCTATTCTCAAGATGAAAGCTAGTCCTTATTTCTTCGTCTAGTTTTAGCCGCTGGTGTATGAGGTAATTTGAGGAGCATGAAGAGAATTGTAAAACGCACATGATCTTGTTGGAAGTTGGAACAAAAGGATTGTGAGTAGTACATGAAGCAAGAGTGGGTTTATGAGCTAAGGAGATCTTGCTGTTGCCCCCGGCGAAGATGTATAGACAAATATATATAGGGAAATAGTCATCATTTTGTTTTTCGATAAAGGAAGAGACAACATTATCTACGTTCATGGTTGGTGAGTTACATTCATCAACATCTATTCCTTCGTATAAAATTCACACATGAATTGAACAAACATGTAGATCTTGTTCATTTGCATGAAAAAAACTAGATAAGCTTATGCCTAAATTTACTAACAGAATAATGTTTGTCTCTTTGCCTACAAAAAAAAGGTAAGAACAACGATGGGAGCGAGTATTTGGTATGCAATCCAGTAAGCACAAAGATAGTAATATTTGTTTAAAGTACGTTAAAGTCCCAGTAGCACAAAAGATAATAATATTTTTAAAGTATGTTTAAAGTCCACTTTAATTTTTTGAAGATCTATAAAATGTGATACATTATGTAGCAAAACACATTTTTCTTATTTCAATAAACCAACTATTTCAAACTTAGAGAAAGTTTGTTAAGTATAAGGGGTTTACAAAATTTAGTTACCAAAAAACTGAAAAACGTTAGAAAGTTAAAGAAAAAAGAAATCAAAAGTACCCTAAAAACATGATTTAGAGAAACATAAATAACTGTAACGACATTTTTTTTCTACCATATTTATTTATTTTCCTGAATGTACTTGTTACGTTACCTTTTATATAGTTACATCATTTTCTATGAAATGTCTAGATTTTCTATGTGTTACCATTTTCGATTGGAAAAATAATCCATTATTTGGTATATTTCTCATTTATTTCTCTTTTTCCTCGATTTTATGTCGTAATATCCACTTGAATAGTGCTAGAACCTGATGACATCCCTGTCCTGTGTCCTCTGCATATCTACCAAAGTTGATGTCGTACTATTCACTTGAATGTTGTGGGGCCGAGCCGTCCGATGCCTCTGTACTAGATGATCGTCCCATGCAAAGTGTTCTGTTCCCCGTGTCTCCTATTCTCAAATTACAAGCTTCTTTTATTTATTTTTCCTTTCCTGCTAAGAGTTTGCAGCCCTGTACGAGATAATTAGTCGAGGTAGTGCGTAGCGGAGCATGATTTGAATAGTAGAACACGCTCGACTGTGTTTGAACGAAAGGACTATGATCTATCTCGTGTACAAAGGAAAGAGTGGGTCGATAAGATGACACAGAGAGTTTGTCGAGTCTCGGGCGACGATGCATGGGAATATATATGAGAAAAGTGAAGCATTATCAGCATGGTTTGGAGAGGTATCATTAAGGAACATCATACTTTCATATAAATCTGGACTGAATTTAAATAATAAATAATAAATAGATCAGATTCGATGCATCTAAAATATAGCAACACACAAACTTGACAATGAATTTCCAGAACCGAAAACTGGTCTCTCACCCACTGAAAAACATTTCACCGACAATTTAGCGGGTATTTCATACACATATTGAAACCTAATCAACACTGAAAGTTTGAAAACATATGTTTAAATTTATATTTACCAAATTTGAAAATTTATAAAAATGGATAACATTTTGTAACATAATCATTTTTTTATCATTGTTTTAAAAATTAACTATTTCAAAAGTTTGAGAAATTTTGCAAAACCTAGAATTTTTAGTAAGAATGTTTACAAGTATGCTCATGAATTTAAACAATATTTTCTTATTTTTAATGATTTTTTCTATAAGTCGTACATCCTCTTTTATAGGTAATACAATTTTCTTTGATATTGTCTCAAATTCATACGTTTCATCACTTATAAATTTGAAAGTAAGACTTTAATTTATTCGAATATTTCTTATTTATTCTTCTTCCTGATATTTGTTTACCATCCTCTTAAATAGTACCAGCCTCTGATGGCATTCCCGTTCTTCATTTTTTTTCCGAAGAGGCGATATCCCCAACCTCGACATCAGATTATTGATGCATATTATGGACTTATTCCTATTCTTGATATATCTATTGATCACAAAATACTCACATACATAGTTATAAGAATTGTAATTATCAGCCGTATGAGAATTACCTAAATCTGGTCTCCCTAATAATTAGATTTGCATCTGATTTATGTAATCTGTTAGTTGTAAGTGGGTTAGTTGTAAGTGGGTTGCAACTAAGATTTTGAGTTGAAGTTGGTTGGAACTTAATTATTTTCCAGATACACATGGGTTGCAACTCAATAACTATTAGATTTGTATGGCTATTCGCGTGATATGTGAGTTGCAACAGAGATTATAGACAACCAGTTGAGATTTAGTAAATTTGTCTCGCTGCTTCAAAGACAACCCTATAAGCCTCTCTCTCTCTCTCTCTCCCTCCCTCTCCGTATTACATGCTATTTTGAAGATACGAAGAGTGCGTGTTTCTGCAAGAATGTGGTAAATTACTTATTCAAAGAAAAATACTATCTGACAAGCTATATTTTTTGGCTTATTATCATGTTTTTTTTAGAAAAGGGAATTTTATTAATCCCAGCCTCTGCATTGAGTGATGCACACAGCCGCTTATTACATAGTTCGAGTGCAATATTTAAGTTTACATCTCCGGAATCACAAAGATTTGAGACACGCCTCAAAGAAAGACAGCAATAGGTAAAGCACAACTACGAAAGTCGCCTAATATGCTGCAGTGCCACCCACAAAAGCCTCGTGCATCCAGCCTCCATAAGGCTCCGCTGGTCCGAAGGTAGCAGGGTAGCCAATAACTGGACCCAGTGCACCGCCATATGGATAACCTGTAAGATATGAAAAGTATCTTTCCTGTTAAAAACAAGATTGTTCCTACAATTCCAAATCGACCAACAAATTGCTGATACACCAATACGTATCCTAGCCTTGGTCTTATGATCCACCCCATTTAACCAATTTCTGAACATATTCGAAACATTAGTGGGTGGAGGAGTATTGTAGGTACAAAACACCACACGCCAAACCAACTTTGCAAAAGGGCAAGAGATAAATAAATGTTCAATTGTTTCATTACACCCACAAAAGGTGCAATTAGTATTACCTTGCCAATTTCTTTTGGCCAGATTATCCTTAGTGAGCAAGACTTTTCTATGAAGGAACCACATAAATATTTTGATTTTAAGCGGTATCTTTAACTTCCATAAGTAATTTTTTAAGAACCTCGTATGACCATTCATTAAATCTTCATACATGGATTTGACAGTGAATAAACCATTCTGAGTAAGTTTCCAATAAAAAGAATCAGGAACATCATTTAGCGCAATATCCATCAATCTATTAACTAAATGAGACAACCACATGTCCCATTTATTCCCAATTAGTGGCCTCCTAAAGCTCATTGTCATTGGGGGTGCATTATGTAAGACATGATGGACCAAAACCTCTTTGTGTTGCACAATGTTGTAAAGAAGTGGATATCGATCTTTCAATGGAGAGTTACCCAACCAAGTGTCCTTCCAGAACCTCGTTGTTTCCCCATTACCTACTTTAAAATAGCCTCTAGCGAAGAAGCTCTCTTTCACCCTCATAAGACCCTTCCAAAAGGGTGAGTTTGTGGGTTGTGCTTCCACCTGAGCTAAAGTTTTGGTAGAGAGGTATTTGTTACGCAGGAGTTCCTGTCAGACCCCCTCCTCATTTAGAAGTTTAAACAACCACTTGCTGAGTAAACATTTATTCTTAAGATCTAGGACCTCCACCCCCAAACCACCCTGGTCTTTAGGGCGACAAATGATGTTCCATTTAGTTAATCTATATTTTCTCTTATTTTCATCACTCTGCCAGAAGAAACGTGGTCAATAAAAATCTAGTCTTTTCCTCACCCCTTTGGGAATTTCTAGAAAAGATAACATAAACATCGGTAGGCCAGTTAAGAACGCATTAACCAACACTAAGCGGTCTCCATAGGACAGCAGTTTTCCTTTCCAGCATCCAAGTTTGCCATCGAAACGGCTCTCTACGGGATACCATTCAGAGTTCTGAAGTCTCCTATAATGAATCGGGACACCTAGATATTTAAAATGTAGAGGCCCATACTCGCATCCGAAGATTTGTTTGTACTGTGCCTCCATCTCTTTAGCCTTCCCAAAACAAAAAATTTCACTCTTATGAAAATTTATTTTGAGACCCGATAGTTGTTCGAAAATGCAGAGTATGAGTTTCATGTTAACCGCCTTAGCTAAGTCGTGTTCCATAAACAAGATATTATCGTCTGCATACTGTAGTATAGATAGCCCCCCTCAACTAAATTAGGGATAAGACCACCTATTTGACCATCTTCCTTCGCCCGAGCGATCAGAATGGCCAACATATCTGCTACAATATTGAAGAGCATCGGAGACAGTTGTCATCATTCACCCATATACCAACGCTTCCTCCTTTAACGAATTGCATAATCCAATTGCACCATTGTTGTGCGAATCCTTTCATACGCAACACTTGTTGGAGAAAAGGCCATTTCACTTTATCATATGTCTTCTCAAAGTCAATCTTAAAAATGACACCATCCATTTTCTTCCTATGAAGTTCATGAATAGTCTCATGCAAAACGACCACACCCTCTAAGATGTGTCGTCCTGGCATAAAAGCCGACTGAGTTGGTCTAATTACTTTTTTAGAAATTTCGATAATACGATTAGTACCTACTTTTGTGAAAATTTTGAAACTAACATTGAGAAGACATATAGGTCGGTATTGCTGAATTTGGACTGCATTCTCTTTTTTCAGTATCAACGTAATGACTCCAAAGTTCAATTTGAACAAGGGCAAATTCCCTTGTTGTAATTGAGCAAACATAGCCATTAAGTCATCTTTAATAACCCCCAAAAGGTCTTATAGAACTCAGCGGGGAAACCATCTGGCCCCGGCGCCTTGTTCAGCTCCATCTGACATATAGCCTCGTACACTTCTTTCACTAAGAAATCAGCTGTAAGAATGCTATTCTCCTCCTGTGATAATTGCGGTATGTCCTGAATAAATTGTTCATCTAGGTTAATTGTAGTTGGGGTGGATTCATCAAATAATTTCTTATAGTATTCCGAGATATAAGTTTTTAAATTCTCTTGTCCTACAATGGTTCCTTCGTCTTGCTCTAGTTGGAAAATTTTATTTTTTCGATGCTTGCCATTTGCTATAAGGTGGAAATACTTTGTATTGCTTCCACCTTCCTGAATATATTTTACCTTGGCCCTCTGTGCCCATTTTGTCTCCTCATCTCGCCTAAGACTGCATATCCTATCATTTGCTTCTTTTAGGGTATCCCGTTCAGCCACCGAGAGAGGCATCGTTTCAGCCTTTACATCTAAATCATCAATAATTTTTAGCCATCTCTCTTTTTCTTGTTTATATTTGCCACGTTGGTTTTTGGACCAGCCTCTCAAGTAACGTCTAAGGTGTCTAATTTTATTTTGCCACACCTCGATAGGTGTGTCTCCTTTAGCATGGACAGCCCACTCGGCTGCAACCATGTCATAGAACCCCTCGAGCCGAAGCCAAGAAAGTTCAAAGGAGAAACGGGCTTTGTTACCAATATGAGCATGCATCTCTGAATCAACTAACAGAGGTGTATGATCGGAGCCCGTCCGAGTTAGAGCCTGCACCGTAACCAGTGGAAATTTTTGCTCCCACTCCACCGTAGCTAAAATTTGGTCCAGCTTTTAGAAGGTTGGATCCGATCTTCTACTTGCCCATGTATATTGTCTCCTAGAGAGTTCGATTTCTCTGAGTTCTAAACTCTGAATTATAGCGTTAAACATAATCGGCCATCTCGGATTGTAGTTAGTATTGTTCTTTTCTTCAGGTTTCCGAATGATGTTAAAATCGCCACCCACCATCATTGGTAATGGTTCATTTTCACACAACCAGACTAACTCTGATAAGAACTGGGGTTTTTGATCATCTTGAGCAGCGCCATAAACCGACACCAGGACCCACTCAAAACCATCATGTTTAGATTTTACAAAAAGTTTCACGCAAAAATCGCCAACGTCCAAGTTTTTAACTTGTAGTGTCTCAGTATTTATCCCTATCAACATGCCCCCTGACCTCCCTCTAGGTGGTAGATAAAACCAGCTAAAATCGAAACCAACAGCTAAGTGTGTCAGAAAAGGTGTAGCGAAATTAGGCCTCCCAGTCTCCGACAAGGCTATGAAGTCTAATTTTTTTCCCTGATTGTTTCTTTGACAAAAAAATGCTTTCCTGGGTCACGAGAACCCTCACTGTTCCAAAAAAGACCTTTTAGGTTAGACATCTCTAGTATTTGAGCGTATTTTAATTCTAGCACTTCTTCTCCGAGACAAACCGGAGTAGTCTTTTTTCTTTCTAGTTTTTTCCACCTTTTCCGACACTACCGTAAAATCCGACCCATCATCATGAGTCAAAGAGTATTCCACTTCTTCTAGATCCTCCGAAATACTTGCTGCTCTATTAAGGACAAGGCAATTCGGTTGTTCATCATTAGGCAAATTATTTTGTAATAGACACAAAGTCCTATCCAAATCTGATTGTTTGATTAATTTATCTGCATTAATTTTCTCCTCCTCTGTCTTTCCGAGAGACACCCCTAATCTAGCCGCACGTTCCGCTATTTGCTTATCCAAAAAAGAAAGTAATGACAATGTCGGATTCAAGTTTGTACCTTGTAAGGAGTCCCGACGTTCCGCTCGCGCCATAGCCCGTCCCAGCTGAGTGTCATCCGCATCGCGTTGAGCGCGGATGCGCCCGCTAAATCGCAGCCCCAAAGACTCGACCTCCGGGATGCCACCGAAAGCCTCCACACGCCTCTTGGATGCCTCCCTTTCCGTCTCACCCATAGGGTTTATCAGAAAAGAGGGCATCGGAGAGACGAAAACCGGAGCCGAGCGCCGCTGCACCTCCCCCTCCCTCGGACTAGCACCCCCGCCTGGGGTACTAGGAGATATGGGAGAGGCCGATGCCGAACTCGACCTGACCACACCTCCCGTGATGGCCAGGGAGTTAGAACTTCCCACCGTCGCCGAAGACGGCGAGAAACTCGCCTCCTGCACAAGCCCCGCGCCGGCAGTGTCCGACGACACCGACGCCAAGAGCTCCAGCGGTTCAGGCCGCCGGCTCGCCTGGGGCTGCACCTCTCCGCTCTCCATCGAGCTGCGGTAGTCCTCTCTCGCTTGATCAAAACAGCGTTTAACCAAAGGTGAGAAAACCACACCCCCCTTTACTACCAAAGCCGGGGGTTGCGCATTTGATCCACCTCCGGTCTCCGACACCGGCGCCGCCTCCGGTTGCTTTTCCTACGTCCCTTGCTCATTTTTGTAGCCCAACTTCGCAACCGCATCCGTGAAGTTTTCGCCTAGTTCATCATCATCGTCATCCCCATCTTCGTCTTAGTCCACCCTCATATCAACGTCGGGATCAGCTGGTGACCCAACGTCTTCTACCACGCGAAGGAGAGATCATAGAAGCCATCCTTGATGAACATAGGGAACCTCCTCGGTATTTTTGTGTAGTCCAAACACCCAATACGGATTCGGAGCACCCCATGTCTCCTAGTGAACACCATATCTATCTTCAGAGTTTTTCCGTACAAATCACCGACCGCCCACAAAGAGAGAAAATCACCAATGTGAGGCCTAGGAATCCCAGAGACCCTGACCCAGACTTCCGGCAATGTCCTCGTTGGTTGTGGTATTTGGTCCCAGCTATCCACCTTCAGCCCACAAGGACTATTAGGCGCTTGGTATAAACCAAATATCGTCAGCCTCTCAAGATCATTTCTGGTTGGGAACTGCACCTTGTAAACATTTTGTCCCATGTGTTGCACATCCCAAATGAATTGCTCAGATGGCACCAAACGCTGCAGTTGAGTCACTATGCTTGAGATCGACATCTCCCCCCTGTCACCACTAAGGAAGCAAGCCGCTGATTCTCCATTCTTGGTTTGTATGTGTCCGTGCACGGGTATTCAAAGAAGATGAGGTCTTCATGGCCATACCCATACACCCGCACTTGAGGTTTTGGGGCTGTCAACAAATGACACTCCCGCTCACCATGTGCCGGACCCTCACATATGTCGCAGATGTCGCCCTTGCAATCCGAAGATTTGTGACCTGCCACTCCACAGAGATAGCACCTCTTCTTCTTCGGCATGGCTGCCCCCAACGCGGCAGTCAGCTGAGTCGCCGAAACCCCAACCCCGGCTTTGGAAGTGGGTGCTGCCGGCGGGTTAGGCACCACCACGGCTGCAGCAGCGACAGGCGTCGGTGCTGCTGCCACCACCTGCTGCTGTATCGGGGTCTGGATCACTGGAGCGACGGGGGCAGGCTGCTGAGGTGCCACGGGTGGTTCCGCCGGCGTCGGCGTCGCCACGCCACGTTCCCGGCCACCGCTTGCATATGGGCATCACCAAAACGCCCCCTGACACCACAGTTTTCACCATAGCCGTATCCACCCGAGCCGCCATGGTTGTTGCTCCCACCATCAGCTCCGCCATACCCAGCACCTCCCGCACCGCCATACCCAGCACCTCCTGCGCCGCCATGATTGTACCCGCCGCCATCAGCTCCGCCATAGCCGTATCCGCCATAGCCCGCGAGACCACGACCACGATAGCCAGTCTCGCGGTGCTCGTACGGCCGCCGGCCTCGGCCTCCGCCGTAGCCAGCGTAGAAACCTCCTCACCGGCCTCTTGCTCCGTATCCTGGCCCAACCTGGAACCCACCATGGTGACCGGCGAAATCCTCCCCCGGTCCATCTTGGAACCCAGTCGTCCCACTAGAGGAGCCGACCTCAAAATTGTTGAATCGACCCGCATCGGCATGGCCGCGGCCTGGCGGAGCACCTCCGCCCCGCCCATGATCAGGCCCCCGACCGCCGCCACGAAAGGCCATGGCGCCGCCGTCAAGATCGTAACCTTCTGTGGATAGCGACAAAGGCCGCCAAAACGCACCAAATAGCCGCCAAAGGCCGGATCGAGGTTTTTTAGGTTTTCCGATCGAGTTCGAGTCCTTCTGTGATTTTTCGTTCGAGTCCAAAGCGAGCCCGTGGGCTTCCATGCAAACTGGGCTTGGCCGGGCCGACGCCCACTGTGCCGCAGTTTTCAAAATTTGAATCCTCGGACCTCGAAGTCCGGATCTTCTCGCCGGCGGTGAGCTCACCTGAGGAGAAGATCGTCAGCGTCGTAGAACTTTGATCCAGTCGCCGCTCTCCCCTTCTTCAACGAAAGACGACGACGGAAGGACCGGCAGCTTGGGTGCTCGCATCCGAGGTCGAGGCACCGAACTTGCACCTGATTCCGACATCGTTAGTGTAATAGACGCATACCTCTGCCTTCTCCGCTTTCCATCCGCCGCTCGATTCTAGACGCCGACGGCGAGCTCGCACGGGCCTGAACCGAATCCGGCGTCTTGCAGTCGTCGAAGTATGACCGGTAGCGATCATCGTCCTTCTCCCTCGCGACTCCTTCATCCTCTTCCTCCGATTCCTCCGCCGAGAGACACCAGAAGCGTGCTCCGATGCGCGGCGAAGGTTTGGGGAGGTGTTCCGGCGGCCGCAGAGTCTTCTCCGATGAGATCGCCGGAGATCTCGCCCGGTTCGCCTCTCGAGGCGCCTCCACAATCGCCGCTACCTCCAACGGCTCCATTTTTGCCGCGAGGACTGCTACTCTAGATCAGATTATGTGATAAGGTATTTAAATTAGTAAGAGCAGATGTCGTCTCCTCGACGAGTCTGCTCCACGCGTTTTCAAACTGTATGTTCGAGAAGCAAGCAGTGGTTCACTTCTGTCCCTTGGGTACCTTTGCATTCGTATCTATATGAATCAGTGAACACATTCGTGTATAAAGAATTTCATTTTCTTTTCTTGTATTCTTATAACTGTGTGAGAATTTTATATGTTTTCTCTTGAGCACCTTGTATTTGTTGGAAGTTTGCAGCTTTATAAATTTAAAGTATGAAAATTTGAATATTTTACTTTAAAAAATATGTCCTAGAATATGTTGGTACGAATGGGTATCCGGTAAAAAATCATGGGAAAATTTGCTCCTAGACACCGTTACTTCGTGTCCTTTGCCCAAACACACTAAACTTTCACGTCTTTGCTGAGTACTATTATAATTTCGTGGTTATTTGCTGTAACACACCGCACATCCCAAAACGGAAAGATCAATCTTTCGTTCCTGAATTGACCATCATATCTCATCTAATATAAAAAATGACCATCGTATCCCTTCATGTTATGATCAAGTACGTTTCCACATTGAGGATAAAAGGGACCGGCGGCGCTCCGACCTGCCGCAGCGCTCTACCCGCGCCGCCGCACGAGCTGGACTGCCGGCGTGTATCTCCGCCCCGACCTGTTGGACTACGCTGGAGGCGGCGCCCAGAACTGCTGCACCCTGCCGTGCAGCTCTCCGCCCCACCGCACGACGCTGCGCCGCCTGCCTTGATCTCCGCATTGTTGCTTCGCCCCCTCCCCAGACCCTCTGCTATAGTGCTATAGTGGACGTGCACTCCTTGCTGATCAACGGAAGGGTGCAGTTAAACTACTCAGCTCATGGCGGCACACACGATCAGGCACCAAGCATTGCCCCCTGTGATCCAACCCAACATAACTGAATGGCCCAACAAAAAGTATGTTTAAGTATTTAAAATGTTCAACTCACGTGTAAAAATCAACCTTTCCGTTTTGGACGTGCGGTGTGTTACAGCAAATGGCCAAAAAATTATAATGGTACTCAGCAAAGACGTGAAAGTTTAGTGTGTCTGAGCAAAGGACACAAAATAACGATGTCCAGTAGCAAATTTTCCCAAAAATCATATGCGTGATGAAGTCAGCACACGCCTCTCAAAACTAGGTGAAGGTGTGAAGACAACAAAGACTGGATGTGGCCATGAATGAGATATTGCGGCGAACAACACCTGGTTGCGGACCTCAGGCAGGTGTGCTGGCCAGAGGCAGTTCACCCGTTAGCGGAAAGACGCTGAGTCGCTGATCACGCGTCGATGGCGAGCTGGGTGTGGACAATCCGGCGCGCAAAGAGGTCGGCACGCGC
This sequence comes from Poa pratensis, assembly GCA_947311845.1. NCBI lineage: Eukaryota > Viridiplantae > Streptophyta > Magnoliopsida > Poales > Poaceae > Poa > Poa pratensis. The sequence goes on along the minus strand of CAMZMU010000085.1, from coordinate 48,712,543 downwards.
CACTCAGAGCTTGAAGAGGGAGGTGAATGTGCGGAGGACTGGGCCAACCATAGACACATGCGCAGAGGACGACATAGCGGCAAAGGCGACAAGCGCGCCAGCGGTAGGAGCGCGCGGCCGCAAACCTCAGGTGCGCGTGATGGTGCGAGGCAGGCTGCCCGTCGGCGAGGCCGAGCACCCATCATCACCTCTCACTCGGTCCTCCTAGTATTTTTTTTCTTTTCTTTATTTCTTCGGTTTATCCCTTCACAACCTCACAACACTACCGGAAAATTCGAATTTGCCGTGCGGACCAGCCTATGCCGTGCGCCGCAGATTCTCGGAACACGGCAAAGACATCTCTGCCGTGCGGGAAAAAGTAAGATCACGGCAAACAAGAGAGGCACGGCACAGAAGTACCAGAGCACACGGCAAAGAAAACAGCACGGCAAAACACATAAACAACGCACGGCAAAGATATGCATCACGGCAAAGATATCTTTGCCGTGATCTTTCCTGGAATAGCACGGCAAAATCGTTGACTACGATCCGCAAATTTGCCGCCCTCCCAAAATATTTCGCGGGAATATCTAAACAAATTTCCCGCGCTATAAATAAATTGGCGGGAAAAAATATACCGTGTGCAGATGAAAAGCACACGGCACATATATTCTTTGCCGTGTGCCTGATGTTTCCTTCACGGCACAGCACATCTTTGCCGTGCGCCTACAAGCGCCTACACGGCACAGCCCATCTTTGCCGTGTGCCTTTTCATATGCACACGGCAAACCATGTTTGCATTTATATTTCGACATGCTTCATTTGTTTATTTTCTTTGTTAAGGCTTCTACTACGTTCATTTACTTCACCTAACACAACCAAGGAAAAAATTACACTGGCCTACCCCCTTTCGACGCCGTTCAAGGTGGTAGACGAAAACGTTAGGGTTTTTCCAGCGGATCTATAGGGTTTCGCCGAATCGGAGCCCCGGAGCGTCGAAAACCCACCCAAACCTAGGTTTTGCCATAACATGTATGTACAAGTGTGTTGGGTGTTGTAAATGTCCAAGATTTTGCTCCGGTGTGTGACCGTCTTCACGGACCGCACTCTCTCTCTAGTAAGTTTCTTGACTTATAGCAGAAAACTCCCGTTTTGGGGGAACCGGGGGCTGTATGACGGGCCAACCGTGTGTTTTCGGTGAAGGGGGTCGCACCTCGGAGCCGTATCTTGGTTCCCACAACCTACCAACACACTCTTATACATGTATTAGGGACACATGCAAGTTTTGGTGTGATTCCGACGCTCCGGACCCCGCTACGGCGAAACCCTACACCCGCTGGAAAAAAGTCAAACCTGTCGATCTACCCCTTTGACCGGCGCCGAGAGGGGGTAGACGCGTGAACTTTTTTGCTTGGTTGTGTTAGGTTGGTACATGGGACCATGGGGAACCAACATTTCATGTGGTTCGTCGCATGATTCCGTGCCCGGCACCCGACACGGGAGTTTTCACCTCTAAGTGTCGGAACTTACTACGGAGTAAGAGGGGTCGGTGAAGGGGGTCGCACCTCGGAGCCGTATCTTGGTTCCCACAACCTACCAACACACTCGTATACATATATTAGGGACCCATGCAAGTTTTGGTGTGATTCCGACGCTCCGGACCCCGCTACGGCGAAACCCTACACCCGCTGGAAAAAAGTCAAACCTGTCGATCTACCCCTTTGACCGGCGCCGAGAGGGGGTAGACGCGTGAACTTTTTTGCTTGGTTGTGTTAGGTTGGTACATGGGACCATGGGGAACCAACATTTCATGTGGTCCGTCGCATGATTCCGTGCCCGGCACCCGACACGGGAGTTTTCACCTCTAAGTGTCGGAACTTACTACGGAGTAAGAGGGGTCGGTGAAGGGGGTCGCACCTCGGAGCCGTATCTTGGTTCCCACAACCTACCAACACACTCTTATACATATATTAGGGACCCATGCAAGTTTTGGTGTGATTCCGACGCTCCGGACCCCGCTACGGCGAAACCCTACACCCGATGGAAAAAAGTCAAACCTGTCGATCTACCCTTTGACCGGCGCCGAGAGGGGGTAGACGCGTGAACTTTTTTGCTTGGTTGTGTTAGGTTGGTACATGGGACCATGGGGAACCAACATTTCATGTGGTTCGTCGCATGATTCCGTGCCCGGCACCCGACACGGGAGTTTTCACCTCTAAGTGTCGGAACTTACTACGGAGTAAGAGGAGTCGGTGAAGGGGGTCGCACCTCGGAGCCGTATCTTGGTTCCCACAACCTACCAACACACTCGTATACATATATTAGGGACCCATGCAAGTTTTGGTGTGATTCCGACGCTCCGGACCCCGCTACGGCGAAACCCTACACCCGCTGGAAAAAAGTCAAACCTGTCGATCTACCCCTTTGACCGGCGCCGAGAGGGGGTAGACGCGTGAAATTTTTTGCTTGGTTGTGTTAGGTTGGTACATGGGACCATGGGGAACCAACATTTCATGTGGTCCGTCGCATGATTCCGTGCCCGGCACCCGACACGGGAGTTTTCACCTCTAAGTGTCGGAACTTACTACGGAGTAAGAGGGGTCGGTGAAGGGGGTCGCACCTCGGAGCCGTATCTTGGTTCCCACAACCTACCAACACACTCTTATACATATATTAGGGACCCATGCAAGTTTTGGTGTGATTCCGACGCTCCGGACCCCGCTACGGCGAAACCCTACACCCGCTGGAAAAAAGTCAAACCTGTCGATCTACCCCTTTGACCGGGCCGAGAGGGGGTAGACGCGTGAAATTTTTTGCTTGGTTGTGTTAGGTTGGTACATGGGACCATGGGGAACCAACATTTCATGTGGTCCGTCGCATGATTCCGTGCCCGGCACCCGACACGGGAGTTTTCACCTCTAAGTGTCGGAACTTACTACGGAGTTATAGGGGTCGGTGAAGGGGGTCGCACCTCGGAGCCGTATCTTGGTTCCCACAACCTACCAACACACTCTTATACATATATTAGGGACCCATGCAAGTTTTGGTGTGATTCCGACGCTCCGGACCCCGCTACGGCGAAACCCTACACCCGCTGGAAAAAAGTCAAACCTGTCGATCTACCCCTTTGACCGGCGCCGAGAGGGGGTAGACGCGTGAACTTTTTTGCTTGGTTGTGTTAGGTTGGTACATGGGACCATGGGGAACCAACATTTCATGTGGTCCGTCGCATGATTCCGTGCCCGGCACCCGACACGGGAGTTTTCACCTCTAAGTGTCGGAACTTACTACAGAGTTATAGGGGTCGGTGAAGGGGGTCGCACCTCGGAGCCGTATCTTGGTTCCCACAACCTACCAACACACTCGTATACATATATTAGGGACCCATGCAAGTTTTGGTGTGATTCCGACGCTCCGGACCCCGCTACGGCGAAACCCTACACCCGCTGGAAAAAAGTCAAACCTGTCGATCTACCCCTTTGACCGGCGCCGAGAGGGGGTAGACGCGTGAAATTTTTTGCTTGGTTGTGTTAGGTTGGTACATGGGACCATGGGGAACCAACATTTCATGTGGTCCGTCGCATGATTCCGTGCCCGGCACCCGACACGGGAGTTTTCACCTCTAAGTGTCGGAACTTACTACGGAGTAAGAGGGGTCGGTGAAGGGGGTCGCACCTCGGAGCCGTATCTTGGTTCCCACAACCTACCAACACACTCTTATACATATATTAGGGACCCATGCAAGTTTTGGTGTGATTCCGACGCTCCGGACCCCGCTACGGCGAAACCCTACACCCGCTGGAAAAAAGTCAAACCTGTCGATCTACCCCTTTGACCGGCGCCGAGAGGGGGTAGACGCGTGAACTTTTTTGCTTGGTTGTGTTAGGTTGGTACATGGGACCATGGGGAACCAACATTTCATGTGGTTCGTCGCATGATTCCGTGCCCGGCACCCGACACGGGAGTTTTCACCTCTAAGTGTCGGAACTTACTACGGAGTAAGAGGGGTCGGTGAAGGGGGTCGCACCTCGGAGCCGTATCTTGGTTCCCACAACCTACCAACACACTCGTATACATATATTAGGGACCCATGCAAGTTTTGGTGTGATTCCGACGCTCCGGACCCCGCTACGGCGAAACCCTACACCCGCTGGAAAAAAGTCAAACCTTTCGATCTACCCCTTTGACCGGCGCCGAGAGGGGGTAGACGCGTGAACTTTTTTGCTTGGTTGTGTTAGGTTGGTACATGGGACCATGGGGAACCAACATTTCATGTGGTCCGTCGCATGATTCCGTGCCCGGCACCCGACACGGGAGTTTTCACCTCTAAGTGTCGGAACTTACTACGGAGTTATAGGGGTCGGTGAAGGGGGTCGCACCTCGGAGCCATATCTTGGTTCCCACAACCTACCAACACACTCGTATACACATATTAGGGACCCATGCAAGTTTTGGTGTGATTCCGACGCTCCGGACCCCGCTACGGCGAAACCCTACACCCGATGGAAAAAAGTCAAACCTAGGTTGTGCCATACCATATGTATACAAGTGTGTTGTGTGCCCTGTGCTGCCACTTAGGGCGCACGGCAAAGACTGATGGAATCTTGTGTTCATCTGGTGTCGCTGCGTTACTGCATCACGATCGTTGCAAGTTTTGGTAGACGACGCCCTGGGTCCGGGGTAGACGACGCCCTGCACATTCGGTACACTTTTTCGGGGTGTCGATGCATGCGGCCCGCACCGGAGGGTTTATATATATAGTATAAATAAATATAATTAAGTGAAGTAAATTAATATGCTAGAAGCCTTAACAAAGAAAGCATATGAAAAAAAATGTGAACCATGCTTTGCCGTGCAGCTGACAGAAAGGCACACGGCAAACATGTTCTGTGCCGTGTGCTGCCACTTAGGGCGCACGGCAAAGACTGAATTTCAGAGCGCGGGGAAATATGTCAATTCTTTGCCGTGTTCCGAAAGTTTTGTACACGGCAAAGACTGGATCACGGCAAAGACGGGAGGTTAGGTCACGGTCCGAAATTTCCCCAAATCGACCGGTGCTCAGTTTCCTGAAATCGACCTCGCCGCGCGCCGCGCATCGCCGCATCCACCCGGACCACCCATCCATCCACGCCGACGCAGCTCCGCCACCCATCCACGCCGCCGTCGCCAGCGCCTCCACCCACCCTCGCCGCCGTCACCAGCGGCGCCACCACCCGGACCACCCATCCATCCACGCACGACCCAGCTCCTCCCCCGCCGACGCAGCGCCGCCGGCCCGCCGCCCACAGCGCTGGCCCACCGCCGGCGCCTCGGCCGCAGCGAACTCCCCACCGCCACTCGTCCTCCTCCGCCGGAACGAGCACGCCCCGGAGGAGCACGTCCTCTGCTCCACCGGATCAGGACCGGCGCCGTCGCCACCTCCTGGTCCTCTCCCTCGACCTCTCGGTAAGGCACGCCGGAGCAGCTGGAGCAGAGGCGACGTCGTCGTCCTCACGGTGCCCCGCACGAGCCCCGGCACCAGCAGCATTGGATCCTCCACTGCCTCCCACGTCTGCTGCCCTCCGCCACCCTCTAGTGTGTGTGCTCTGCTCGGAAGAAATCCCCTATGCTCATGTCTCTGTGAAATTCATTAGCTAGTTCCTGCAAAAGCGCAATCATGAGTACATTGGTCATTAGCTAGTTCATTAGCTAGTCTCTGTGAAAAACACACTGAAATAGGCATAACTTATGCCATATGACTTATCAAAGCATGCATTTTAAATTTGTTCCCTGTAGAAAATAAATTGGTACTAATTATGTGTTAGGCTAGGTTTAGTTTAATTGATTGGTTCTGATTCTAGTGGTAATTGTTCTAGCTGTGGTAATTGTTCTAGGTGTGGTTTACAAATATGGTGTATGTCTAGCTGTGGTAATTAGTTTAAATTTTTCATAAAAGTTTTGGTGTTCTACCTAGGAGCATGAAGCATTACATTTGAGATGAATTTGTAGTAGTAGCATTCTACTACAATTTTTGTATTTGCATTTGTAGTAGAATTTGCTAGTTGTAAAATTGTAGTAGAATTTGCTAGTTGTAAAATTGTAGTCTAAATTATAGTAGAATTTGCAAGTTGTAATGCTTATTGTAGTACCATGAATATTTAGATGTTGTACATTTGTTCTTATATATATGTTGTTTTTGTGGTTTTTCAGATGTCGTAGTTTACGGGGCTTCTCCACCTGAGGAGGGCCGCCTCGGTGCCCCTGTTCCATCCCCCCTGCGGAGAGCGTCCCCGACCTTCAGCGGTGATCGACCACGCTTCTAGGGTATACATCTTTCGCCTCTCTTGCTGCATAGGTTTATTTTGGTCTAGATCACCGGGTCAGTCGAGTCGCGTAACCTGAGTCAGATCCCATCCGGAAGGGTTACAAATTTATAAATATGCAGGATTGTCCATCTTTGCATATTTATAACCGTAACACTTCCGGGTTGTCCTGTTGGACAGTCCGAGTATGTGTAGATCGGGTCGTGTTCCATGTTCTACCCCTTCCTGAGACGGAATTTCGGCAGCACCTCCCCGTTGTTCTTCGGATGCACACCCTCTCGGCTTGACAAGCTCGAGACGTGTATTCTGAAGAACAGCGGGGAGGTGCTGTCGAAATTCCGTCTCGGGTCGGGGTAGAACGTGGGACACGACTCGATCTACACGTACTCGGGCGGGATAGGCCCCTACCCATTAGAAGTGTTGGTGAACCTTTGCATGTTGTAAAAGATAAAATTTGGCCGTAAAAAATGGTTTTGTTAAAATTCAGTGACATGTTGAACTGAAAGCATTGTGTATGTCTTTTTTGGTACCGATTAAAGGATGGATCCGAGACAGAACCGTGAGTGGATGTATGCTGGCAGAAAGAGTCCGTGGGAGTTTAGTGATGAATGGAGAGATAAGGCCGAGGAGTTTGTGAACAAGGCGTTTGACATCAGCAGCAGACCCATGAAAGTGTTTTGCCCCTGTTCAAAATGCGATAACCGAAGGCGACAGTCGAAGGTAGATGTTAGTACGCACCTGATCAAGAATGGGTTCACACCATTCTACCATGTTTGGAATTACCATGGTGAACAGTTAGCAAAACGTCCTAGAACCGAGCCACGTCGGCTTCAGCCAGCGGGAGAATTTGACACTGGGTTCAACAACTGCTTAGACGCCTTTGTCAATGCTAATGCGCCTGAAAGCCGTCGTGTAGAGGCGGAGACACCTCAGGAGGCGGAGACAAGTGAGCAGCCGGATGAAGACACGAAGAAGTACTACGAGACTATGTTTGGCTCGCAGAAACCCCTTCATGAACATACAGATGTTACCCTTCTAGATGCCATCGCTCGCCTTATGGCCGTGAAGTGCCAGAGGAAGATATGCAGGGATGGTTTCGATGATATTCTGGCCGTCGTTGGCAGCCTTCTACCGAAAGGGCATATCTTGGCGAAGAGCTTCTACGAGGCGACTAAACTCCTCCGTGACCTTAAGATGTCATATGAGAAGATAGACGCCTGTCCAAAGGGATGCATGCTATTCAGGAAAGAACATGCTGGAACAAATTATTGCATCCATTGCAATTCCTCTAGGTACTTCGAGGTCGACCTCGGTGGTGGACAGAAGAGGCAGACCGGGATTCCCCAAAAGATTCTTCGGTACCTTCCATTTATACCGAGGATCCAGCGGCTTTACATGAACAAAGACACTGCCCAGCAGATGCGATGGGCCGCGTTAGGGGAGAGATACACGGACAAGATGATACATCCGTCGGATGGTGACGCATGGAAGAACTTTGTAGCGAAGTATCCACTGAAAGCGGGCGACCCGAGGAGCGTAGCTGTTGCTATATCAACCGATGGGTTCAATCCGTATGGCATGTCGGCGGCAACATACAGCTGTTGGCCTGTGTTTGTCATACCCCAGAACCTCCCCCCCGGCGAGTCCATGAGATCACATAACATGTTATTGTCGATGATAATCCCAGGACCGAAATACCCGGGTAAGAACATGAACGTGTACCTGGAACCGCTGGTTGAAGACTTGGCTGTTGGCTGGAACGGTCGCGGGGTCCGAACATATGACGCCTCAACAAATGATCACTTCGATATGTATGTCTGGTACCACACATCCCTGCATGACTTACCAGCGCGTGCTTTGTTCTGCGGCTGGTGTACACATGGGAAGTGGCCTTGCCCACAGTGCAGACAGGCTGTGACTTTCTCATGGCTTACGAAGGGAGGCAAGTATTCATGCTTTGATCAACATCGACAGTTCCTTGAGCCAGGTCATAGATACAGGAGTGACGTAAAGCGGTTCGAGAAAGGAGTCGAGATCCATGCTCCGAAACCACGTCTGATGACCGGAAGAGAAATCAGGGCTGAGCTAGAAGCTCTCGTGCCTAACCCCGATGGGAATGGTTTCGTGGGTTATGGGGAGACGCACCAGTGGACTCACATTCCGTGCTTCTGGAAGCTGCTCCCTTACATGGAGGATGTCGAGCTTCCACACAACATTGATGTAATGCACACCGAAAAGAATATCGCCGAGGCTCTTTATAGCACCATCATGGACACTGAGAAGACGAAGGATAACGTCAAGGCTCGAATGGACCAAAAAGAACTTTGTGACAGGCCAGATCTTGAAATGAAGCCTCCTGGAGTCAACGGCACTAGGTGGTCTAAGCCAAAGGCTCGGTTCTGCCCTACAAGGCCGGAAAAAAGGGAAATATTACAGTGGCTCGTGGAGTGTTTGTACTTCCCTGATGGGTATGCAGCTAACTGGGCGAGGTGTGTGAACCTGGACACGCAGCGAGTAGGAGGGCTGAAGAGTCATGACTACCACGTGTGGCTTGAGCGCATAATGCCGGTGATGATTCGAGGCTATGTCGATGAGGAGACTTGGCGAGTACTGGCGGAGTTGAGCTTTTTCTTCCGCCAGATTTGTGCAAGGGAGTTAGATCGTGAGGTGGTTCTGAAGCTGCATGAACAGGCACCCGAGTTGCTTTGCAAGCTAGAGACGATACTTCCGCCAGGGTTTTTTAATCCGATGCAACATATGATCTTGCATCTCGCGCACGAGGCTTTAATGGGGGGGCCTGTGTCGACCCGTTGGCAGTTTGGCCCTGAGAGAAAAATGAAAGACCTACGCCAGAATTGCGGGAATAAATGCAAGATCGAGGCATCCATGGCCGAGGCATGCCTTAACGAGGAGGTGTCAAACTTCACGACAGGTTTCTATGATGCCAACATTCCCACAATCCACAATCCAGTCGTTCGCTACAATGCAGCCAACCCTGAAGATGTACCCAAGCTTAGCATCTTCATAGGGCTCGGTGGCAAATCAAGTGGCACGAAGAAGTTCATCATGAAAAAGCTCGAGCGGGATATGATCTCCTCGTATATCTTGATGAGTATGGAGGAAGTGAAGCCGTACCGCGAGTAAGTCTTTCACCATTTAGTATTTCACAAACATTCACTCCTATATTCGTGGCTAACTCCTCTTTTCTCATTGGCGTAGACGATTCACTCGTGAAAACTGGAAGCTGAGAAGGGACCCTACCCCGAAAGAGTCGAAGGATCTTTTTGACAAGGGTGGTGGTTTTGGCAAGGGTGGTGGTTTCATTAGCTGGTTCGCGGGTTTGGTACTGTTCTGTCTAACTTTTCTAGTACCGTGGACATTCATCGATCATTCCTCGTTCTAAACTTCTCGTGCTAAACTTGTAGGCAAAAAAGGACAAAGAGATGAAGCCAGAGCTTAGAAACATTGCCCATGGCTTTAGCCATTCCGTCAACTCATTCCATGCTTATGACGTGAATGGATATCGCTTCCATACCCATGACCACACAACAAACCGGGGCAACCGGAAGACAATAAATAGTGGGGTGTTATGTGAAGGCTCAGATAAACTCCATTACTATGGAAGAGTTGAGGCTATATACGAGTTGAATTATGGTTTTGGTAAAGGGCTAGATCCCGTTGTATTCAAATGCAATTGGTTAGACCCGCGTCGGGTTAGAGGGATTCCTGCAATTGGATTGGTCGAAGTTGAACGAAGCTCCAAGTATTCGGGAGACGACGTCTACATTTTGGCTACCCAGGCCTTCCAAGTTTTCTATCTCCCGTACCCGTGCAAGAAGACATCCAAAGCATATCAAAAGCGTCTACAGGGATGGGATGTTGTGGTGACGGTACCGTCGCACAGTAGGCCGGCTATGCCTAACGGTCAAGATTACCGCCGCCTAGACCCCTCAACATCTGACGGCGAGTTCTATCAGGATGGAGGGCTCCCTGGGAAATTCACTATCAACTTGCCGACCGATGATGACATGGAATACGGCGAACAAAACGTAGATGCTGGAATGGAGGAAGACACTGCGCATGACGAAGTCGAGGAGGTTCATAACCAAGCCGACGTGACTTTGCTAGAGCGCTTCCACGCAGGACTTATCGTCGACGAGCCAGAGGGACCACCTCCAGGTTCCGTGGATGGTTGGTGGTGTGGCGACCCTGACAGTGATGACGACACGGGTGGTCCAATAGTTGGTCCCGATGATCTCGACACAGGCTACTGATAGCGATGAGGACACATGTATTAGTAATTGCCAGTCTAGCTTATATGTAATAGGTCAATGCTACTCTATGTAATAGTGATTGTCTGTCTAGCTTATTTTGTGAGAACTCATTGTCGATACTCCATTTACCTTAATTGTCGCTACTTCATCTAATTGTATTCATTTTCGCTTTACTCATTGTTGCTTCATCTATTTACCTTAATTTTGGATCATGTATACTGATGAAACCTATTTTTTTGTCAATGCAGGAAACATGGGGGGAAACAGATTGAAGAAGGCCTTGTCAAAAAGGGTGGGCAGCGTGAAGGCACTCATTGGGGGATCGAGTTCGGCACCTCCACCTCCTCCCTCACCTCCAGCCTCACCTCCACGTGCGAGGGGTGGACGACGTGTGGGAAGGAGGCCTAGCAAGACTCTGCCTCCTCTCCCTGCCGAGCAGCCCGACGAGGACGACTCGGAGTACGACCCGGAGCAGCCCGACGAGGATCACCCGGAGGTGCAGTCGGACTCTGAGAGCGAGTCGCTGCCGGATTCTGAGGAGCTGCTGGCGGAGGCTTCTGAGGAGGACGAGGAGGATGGCAGCGAGGAGGAGGACGAGGGGCGCGAGGAGGAGGAGGGACCTGGGGAGGACGGGTTTCAGCTTGACCCGACGCTGCAGTGGGACCCACCGGAGGAGTGGGTTGAGACTGAGGAGGATATCCCTGAGCCACGGACCAGGCCGGTGTATCAGCGGGGGGCGGCGGGACTCCCCGATCCCCGATATTACGCCTACAAGAACACTCTTCTCGTGCCTGTTGGAAAAAGGTACTTATTATTGTTTTTGTTCAATTTTAGCTTCTCATTGTGTTTTGACCCGCTAACTATACTAATTTTGGTTTTCTCATTGTGTAGGACATTTGTGTACCAGCCTCCTAAAGTGAAGGAACAGCGTACCTACGCGAGCATCCTTGGATGTTGTCTCCGGAAGTTCTTCCCAGGGATTGTCACCGAACCAGAGGGTCGCAGGAGTGTAGCTTGGACTTTCAGGCACTACTGTTACGCGGAGGATCCCGAAGGCGTGTACCTCAACATGGCGCTTAAGACACTCGGCTATTTCTGGGTAAGTTTGTTTGACTTCTCATCATTCTATAAATCCGAGATTGCACTAATGGATTTGACCCTATTTTACCTATGTGTGCATGCTTGTAGAACTTCTTCACCTGTCGGGAGGAGGACAAGGCCAAGTGCGAGGACATCCTTTTGACGATGGCCTCTAAGATGGTGACGGACATGCACTACGAGGCTCGCGTGAACTCTGTCCGCACTTGGTACGCCGAAAAGAACATTGCGCTGGAAAAGAAGCGTGCTCGGGACATCTTGATGCAGCCATGGCAGTACCTGCAGGTAGCGTCATTTCTATATTATCGATTTTGTTGACCGCCGTGTAATATCATTAATATGTGTGTTCTGTGCATGTAGGTGCCTCCTCCGTACGTCGGTAACAACAAGGACTGCCACCTCGCGATGGTAGCGTGGTGGACTAGCCCGGAGTATCTCAAGCTACACGCGGAGGGAAAGGCAAAGCGGGCGGAGAACAAGGGTGGAACACACCGCCAAGGCAACCTCAGCCTCTCCCAATGCATACAAAATGAGGTGAGCAAATGCATTCTTTAATCCACCTATGTTCGTGCTCTCTTTTGCAATATCGTCTCCTTTTCACCTATGTTCGTGCCATCTTTGCAGAAATTGAAGACCGGCGTAGACCCCTCGCCCTTCGCCGTTTGGGAAAAGATGCGTACCAGGGCTACGCCGGATCCTGAGACAGGGTCGATGTGGATCAGCCAGACCGCCGAGCTCCGGAGCAAGGGGTACAGGGAGAAGTTCAAGGAGCGCAACGGTGAGGAAGCTGACCCTCTCACCAGTCCACTTGACGTCGAGGCTGTCGTGCTTGCGGGGCAAGGCGCGGCGAATGGCCGCTTGTGGATAGGTGACGGCTCCATCGACCCTCGCACCGTCCCGTCTCTACGCCAGGTCCGCCGTGGGAGGGCGTCCGGTGCGCCTGCCGTGGAGACCCGCCCACGAGTTTCGAGTCTAGCTGTCGACGAGCTCCGGCAAAAGCAGGTGCTCTATGAGCAGCAGCTGGAGCAGCAGCAGGAGCAGATCCGGCGGCAGGACGAGCAGATGCGGCAGCAGCGGGAGCAGCATCAGGAGTATTGCAGGCAGCAGCAGGAGCATCAGAGGCAGATGATGGAGTGGATGTATGGCACGATGCAGCGCCTTGCTCCTGGGGACGGGACTGTTGCCATGGGAATGTTCCCTCCACCGCCTCCACCGATGTTCCCATGGGTATGTTCTCAAACTTGTCATTCTATCCATCTTATTGTTATAACTAAATTACTTGTGTAATGCGAGACTTTTTTCATGTTCTAGGAGAATCCAGGATCGGCGGGTGGATCTCACTCGATGGCGCCGCCGCTTGGTGGCCAGGACAATCCGGAGGGGCAGCCCCGTATCTCCAACCCTAGCGTTGTCCGGAGGCTCCCGTGGGTATGCTCGCACGACTTGTAATTTAGCTTGCCATGCCATTGCCACTTTAGTTGAACTTGTCAAAATTTAGTTAGTTGAACTTGTCAAATTTTACCCATTAGTCGAACTCATCATTTTTTTGCAAACATGTAGGACGATCCTACTCCGCCGCCGGAAGGCCAGTAGAGGTTAGTTACCATTTCAACTTGCTACCACTCTCGTTCGAAAACTTACTTCATGTCTCATTTAGATCGACATAGCCAATCAAACTTGTCATTTCCACTTAGTTAGTTGAACTATGCTTATGCCATTGACACTTAGGTATTTTAGTTGTCAAACTTGCCATTTCCACGTAGTTAGTTGAACTATGCTTATGCCATTGACACTTAGGTATTTTAGTTGTCAAACTTGCCATTTCCACCTTGTTAGTTTAATGATGCACATGACATTGACACTTAGCTATTTTAGTTGTCAAGCTCATGATTTTTGTATGAACTTATAGGAGGATCAACAATGACGTCCATCTTCGCCATCCGTCCATCGTCGCGGAGTTCATGTGGATGCTATGTTGAATATGATGCCTATGTGGTGTTTGAGACTATGTTTGAGCTATGTGGAGTTTGAACTATGTTGAGTTCATGTTTGTGGAGTTTGAACTATGTTTGTGCCATGTTTGAGTCTTATGGAGGAGTTTGAGTCTTGTTTATATATGTTATGGAGCACTATTTAGTCATATTTGTGTCAAAATTATCATCTGTGAATTATTGTGTGTTTTATCTGTAAAATGCAGGGATTTTTGCAAAAACAGTACAAATCTGGGCCATATGGTCACTTTGCCGTGACAAGGCACACGGCAAAGACCTGTGCCGTGCGGATGCACACGGCAAAGGCCACACGTGGCCACCACCTGTGCAACCTGGCATTTGAGTGAGACCATATGGTCTCTTTGCCGTGTGCATCTAACCATGGCACACGGCAAAGGGGCTGTGCCGTGCGCTTGCACACGGCAAAGGCCACACGTGGCCACCACCTGTGCAACCTGGCATTTGAGTGAGACCATATGGTCTCTTTGCCGTGTGCATCTAACCATGGCACACGGCAAAGGGCGAGGGATTTGCCGTGCGGTTTGCTCAAAAGCACACGGCAGAGTTCGAAGCGTTGCCGTGCGTCGCTGATAAAGGAACACGGCAAAGGTCAAAAGTTTGCCGTGCGTCTCTGAGAAAGGAACACGGCAAAGAAGTGGAGTTTGCCGTGCTTGGCTGGCAGGGATCACGGCAAAGAAGTGGAGTTTGCCGTGCATAGTCAGGGAGAGCACACGGCAAAGATCAGTTGACCCGGGGTGAGGGTTGACCCTCTCTGACAGATCTTTGCCGTGCTTTGTTCGAGAAAGAACACGACAAAGGCTTTGCCGTGCCTGTTTTGGAAAGGAACACGGCAAATATTCTTTGCCGACAGCTATTAGGCCGTGCGATGTTTGCCGTGCTGTTCGGCACGGCAAAGACTTTGCCGTGTTCCGAAGGTCCGTTGCCGTGTATCTTTGCCACACGGCAAAGACGGCGATTCCGGTAGTGCAAGGCACTCACAGCAATTAACCAGTCGCACAAACATCGAAGTAGTTTTTCGCAAGTATCATCTACGTTGCTACATCCATTCTCCGTAAATGATCCACAATGTTTCTCGACCGAGAGAAAATAATGATGTGACGCCGGAGGATTCGATACCTGAGTACTGTATCTCTCTTGGGTACAAAGTGTTCGATTCCCGGAGTCTCCTATTCTCAAAATGAGAGCTAGTCATTAATTTTCGTCTTGTTTTAGCAGTTGGTGTATATGAGAAAATTTGTCTACATGCTAGATAGTGCTACTCACCAGCTCGCAGAGCATATGGAGGGAACAGCGAAACACACATGATCGTGTTGGAAGAAAAGGATTGCGAGTTTGTGACACATCATGTATGAAGCAAGAGTGGGTCAATGAGACAAGGAGAGTGTTGTTGCCTCGGGCAAAGATGGACAGACAAGTATATATGGGCAATGAGATTTTTCGTCAAAGAAGAGACAACATTATCTAATTAAATGCGTGGTTGGTGAGATACTTTCCTTTGTATAAATTCATGCAGGACTTGAACAAATATGTAATTCTTGTTCTCCCACGGAAACCCAAAAACTGAATAAGGTTAACGCTTAATTAAAGGGGAACTGAATAATGGTTTTCCCTTTCCCCACTCACCAAGTTTTGACCAATAATATAATGGGTATTCAGTATGCAATCCAGTTCACACAAAAAGATAATAATCTTCTAAAAACTATGTTGAAGATTCCATTTTAAGTTTTGAAATTTTAGAAAATAGGATACATTATGTAGCAAAACTCATTTTTATTTTGTAATAAACTAATATTAATATTGGAGAAAGTTTGTTAAATCTTAACAACTTGTAAAATTTAGTATAAAAGTTTGCAGTCCTAAGGTTTGCAAAAAGTTAGAGACCTAAGTTTTATATATTTGAGTCTATTGTTTTCGAAGTGCTAAATTCATGTGGCTATAATCAAACAAAGGTAAATTACGTGCTTTTAGGTTATCTCTATAAGTTATACTGATTACAAAGTGAACATCTGTAATATTGGACGCATCTAAAATAATTTATGTCCTTAAGTAGCACTCACCAAGGCAGGATGCTAACTTTAGAATGGACGCTATCTTCTCATTGCACACTGTACCCTTTAAAACATGGTATGGGTAGGCATGATGTGAGAATTGTTGTGGAAATCAAATATATCATCGGTCGAAGAAAAAAATAGAAATCTGTTTAGCATACCCCTTGCATAGTCCAACAAGTCGTTACAATTCAAGTCACCCCCAAGATCTAAGTCTCGTATTCCATCTTACACATGTTGAATTAATTGAAGCTATAATCCAGCAGAAATTATTATTCTATATAATTATTGTTATAGAAAATGAAACCGATAAGCGATGCTATTATCTGAACCACTTCCCTAATCTTCATCGTCGGAAATTGTCGGAACCACTTCCCTAATTTATGTAGGCGCTGAAAGTAAGATGTTATTTCTGGTGTGCACTGATGCGTTCGTGAGTATGTGCAGTGGTGTGCACTTATTGGAATACAAAGCGGTGTGTTGATTGTGTATATGTTTGGTAGTAGCCCGTAAATCTTTTGGTTGATTATTGTCTATATGTTCGGTAGTGATTGATTGTCTATATGTTTGGTAGTGGCCCGTTGCTCTGATGATTGCTTTGCCTCTTCACGGATTTGTACTGTTAGATTACTATGTCAGCGGGGTAGTGCTTATCAGTTTGCTTTTAAAAGCTGCTCAATAAATTCCTGGAGTGATTACTCTGCATCACACACTTTGTTCCAGCTCAGAACATCTTCTTTCTGGTTATTCCGTCACAATGTACTCGAAGAAAGTAAGCAATCAAACTAATCTCAAAGTAGATGTTTTGTAAGTACTGCTAGAGAAGCTACATCTCAAAGTGGATTCTTTGCAAGTACCATCGGGATAGCTACGTCCATGAACATGAGATTTTCTTGATGGAGAGCACAGAATGTTGTCGCGCCGGGTTATCCGACGTTTCTGTACCGCGTGTTGCTTGGATGCAAAGTATTCCGTTCCCCATGTCTCCTATTCTCAAGCTGCAACCCTACTATCTCTATCCTTTGATTTTCTCCTTTCACGCTGAGACTCGGAAACTCGCGGAGCATGATTTTAATCGTAAAACACTGTCTGTGTTGAAGAAAATAATTGTGAGGTATCCTCGTGTACAAAGCAAGAGTCGGTCAATAAGATGTCGCATAGTTTGCCGAGCATCCGGTGAAGATGCATGGGCAATATATACGGGAAAGTGGAAGCATTATCTACATGGTTTGGTGAGCCATTATACAACACCGTCCTTTTATAAATTTTGACTGGATTGGAAAAATAAAATAAACTTTAGATCATGTCCGTTGCCACAAAAGATTAGGCCTGCGATGTAGGGGTATTTCATACAGCTTAATCAACACAAAAGATTATAAAACGTACACTCAGTTTTTGGGAATTTGAAGATTTGTAAAAATGGATAACATTTTGTACCAAAATAAAAAATGATCATTGTAATAAAACTTATTATTTAAAAAGTTGTAAGCAGCCTATAAAATGTAATAGGACAGTTTGTACTATTAAAAAAATAAGAAAATTAGAGAGTTAAACCATCTTTCCTAATTTTCCATGATTGTTCTAGGTAAATGGCTCTCCAAGCTTCTCTCCGAAGATGGAGCTTGGCAAACCCTGCTTAGGAGAAAGTATGTGGGATCTCAAGCCGTATCTCAGGTTCTGTGGAAACCTGGTGATTCGCACTTCTGGTCAGGCCTTATGGCTACAAAGAAGTTCTTTTTCCCCCAAGGTTCTTTCTCAATTAGGGATGGATCGGAAGTTCATTTTTGGGAGGACAAATGGCTTGGCCAATCCACTCTCCAAGAACAATATCCGGCTCTGTATGCAATTGTACGAAACAAGAGCGACACGATCGCTAAGGTGTTGGGTTCCCACCCACCAAATGTTTCGTTCAGGAGAAGTTTACTTGGTACGAGACTGCCATCCTGGAATCCTTTGCTCAGCCGTTTGGATTCCATCAATCTTTCGGTAGGCCGAGATAAATTTCAATGAAATCATACGAAGAATGGTAAATTCTCGGTTGATTCTACGTATAGAGCATTAATCTTACCCGTAAGTCCAGTCGATATTAAAGATAATAATAAAATTTGGAAGATGAAGATCCCGCTAAAAACTAAGGTGTTTGCGTGGTATCTTCGTCGAGGTGTAATTCTTACAAAAGATAACCTTGCCAAACGCAATTGGCACGGAAGTAGAAAGTGTGTCTTCTGTCACCACGATGAGACCATTACACACCTTTTCTTCCAGTGCGAGTTCGCTAGGTCTATATGGTCAGTCATCCAGATAGGTTCTACCTTACATCCTCCGCGTTCCGTTGCAAATATTTTTGGCAACTGGTTAAACGGGGTAGATCCTAGGTTTAAACTATTCAGTCGGGTGGGAGCGCTTGCCGTTATTTGGTCGCTGTGGCTATGTAGAAATGACAAGGTTTTTAACGATACAAATGCTTCTTTCATGCAGGTTATCTATCGGTGCACAGCAACGCTACGAACATGGTCGGCCCTGCAACGTGTGAAGCACCGAGACTTGTTTTTGGAGGTGGCATCGCGTTTGGAGGCGGCGGCCAAGGAGTTATTCTCCCGGCATGGATGGCAACATAGCCTCCGGATCGACCTACCAGCAGCCTAGGCGGATTTACAATTTCTCATTCTGATATGTAATTCGCCTATTTTATTTTTCAGCATTGGATACTTGTGATCTCGTGAACTTGTGGCTGTGTGCATCCTAGCTATACAGAGGCCGGGTGTAATGCTTAAAAACTCTTAAGTAATAAAATCCCTTTATCTAAAAAAATGAAATTGTCTCATTTTTTATATTTTACCATGTTTATGTTTGAAGCTAAAATTGAAATTGCTTGGAATATTTTATTTATTCGTTTTCTTTATTTTTGTGTAAAATTCATACCATCCTCTTAAATACTACCAGAACCTAGTCGCATCCCCGTTCTCTAAATATCCATTGGCCATATAATTCTTGGAGGCATAATTTTTTGAAGACAATTCATCGAAGACAACTCCTTGGTCCTTGATCACTCGAAAAACATCTAGGACAACTAACACTTTGTATCTTCAACGACAAATGTAGGTGGAAGGTGTGGAGTTGTAGAGGACAAGCCTGTATGTGGCCATGGAGGAGGACATTACAGTGAATGGGCCAAGTGCGTCTGGCACATCGTACCGCGGCACCGCGCGGCCACGGACCTCAGGCCGGTTTGGTGGCCAGGGCGGCCCGCCAGCAGGGGAGCCGACGGGCTGCTGAGCACACCCCTTGTCTCGTGTTTCCTGTTTTTTCTCCGAGTTATTCCATCAGAACTCGCAAGGCAATCGATCCCACCAAATAAGAACTCTCACGAATGTCCACGGTTTTTTTCTTCCAAATATGAGTAAACCTCGGGTCTCCAAATCACTAATATTGGTTTCTGTAGGAACTTCCACGCTTCATCCAAGAGAGCTTTCCATTGTGTGACGCTGAAGCACCAGAAGGGTTTCACGAGTTTCTCTGGTTTGACTCTGGTTCTCCTAATCTCATCCCAAGCTACATTTTGCTATCATTTCCTTTTCTT
This sequence comes from Poa pratensis, assembly GCA_947311845.1. Taxonomy (NCBI): domain Eukaryota; kingdom Viridiplantae; phylum Streptophyta; class Magnoliopsida; order Poales; family Poaceae; genus Poa; species Poa pratensis. Next base: position 48,693,250 of record CAMZMU010000085.1, on the reverse strand, counting down.
TCATTATTCTAGTGTAAATGGTTGACATAAGAGAGTGCTAGTTAATTAAGGTGGTGAAACTCCAATAACTCACGCATCATGAAGAGAAATCACTCGATTGTGTTTTAAGAAAAGATTTGTGACATCGTCTATGAAGTAAGAGAGGGTGAATGGGATGAGTGATAGTTTGCTGCTGCATCGAGTGAAGATGAATTGGGAAGTATATGTAGGAGTTTTATCTAAAAAAGTATATGTAGGAGGAAATAGAAACTATTATCGACATGGTTGGTGAGCCATTCATCAATATCGTTTCCAGCGCCTTCCTCCAGGTGACGCGGTCCCGCACGGGCACCCGGTCGAACAACCTTCGCGCGCCCACAGACCAGCGGCACTTGGCGTACATGTTGGCCAGCGCCGTCGCAGCGAGCGCCTCCGCCGCGAGCCCGCGCGCGGCGAGCTGAGCGTGAACGGTGCGGCCCGTCGAGAGGCCGGCGCGCGTCGCGCTGAGCTTGAGGAGGGAGGTGAATGTGCGGAGGAGGACATGCCGACGAACGCGACAAGCTCGCCCGGCAGGTCGGAGCACGCGGCCGCGGACCTCAGGCGTGCGTGATGGTCAGGGGCGGCCTGCCCGCCGGCGGGAGGAGACGACGGCGGCATAGCAAAGTACTCCTAAGCAATCACATGAATCTCAAAGTAGTTTATTTTTTTTCAAGCATCGTCGAGATCTGTACATCCTTTATCCATAAAGGAACTTCAATGCTTTTAGACAAAGAGAAATAATGTTGAAGCTTCTTCCACATAAGTACTTCATCTTCATATCACACAAACTGTTCTGTTCCGGGTGTCTCCTATTCTCAAGATGAAGCTTATCCTTTGGGTTTTTTTTTCTAAGTTTTAGCCGTTGGTGTACTCCTAGATAGTGCAACTCACCGGCTCCCCGGAGAGAACAGTTAAACGCACATGATCGTGTTGGAAGTAAAGGACTGCTGAGTTTGTGACACATGGTGTATGAACGAAGGGTGGGTTAATGAGATGAGAGTTTGTTGCTGCCTCGGGCACAGATGGACAGGAAAATATATATGGGGGAAGGGCACAGCATTATCAACAGTATGTGCGTTGTTGGTAAGATACATTGATTCCTTTATAAGAAATCACACATGATTTGAACAAAATACTACTACGTAAATCTTGTTCATTTCTGCGAACTGAATAAGCTTAGCGCTTAAATGAGGAACCAAAGTTTTTCTCTTTCCCCACTTAAAAAGGTTTGACCAATGATGTAGCGGGTATTCGGTATGCAATCCAGCCAGCACACAAAAAGTTCTAAAAAGTATGTTGAAAAGTCCATTTCAAAGTTTTTGAATATTTAAAATTGGATACATTCTACATACATTTTTATATTTTAATAAACTCATTTCTTATGCCCCCACTTCTAGTATCATGTAACTTTACTAACTTCGTGTGTGCTGGTACATCTAGCACCTATTACCTGGTGTGCTCTGACCACGAAGTCGTGTCACAATGCACCTTAATCTTGAGGTGGTGCTCTTGTTTCATTTGTAACCATGGATTAGTTTTAGTTTAAATCTGTGATTCATTCGTGGGTTACTTCGTTTGTCGTACGTTTGGTGAAGATTTAACCGCAGTTGCGTTCACCTATTGTGCAGACACATGCATCGAATAAACATGCCAAGTTCCCTCATTTTGGGATCCATATTTAACTTCATGTATCCAAAAAGCTTATGCATGCAAATTTTAGGTGGGACTTTCAATCGGTAAATGTGTACGGGCCAAGTTCCAACCCGGATAGACGGCACCACATCAAAATTCCAATCCGCCAAAGTTCGTGTCCAGGCGCATTTTGCTTGGCGTGTTAACTGATTCTTTATTTTATTTACGTATAATCACTACTGTAAAAAGACTTATAGCCGCCGAGTGATTAGTGACGGGCAAAATTGTGTCAGTCACTAGTAAGACTACCGGCGACGGCCAAGAATAAGCGCGTACGAAATACTAGTGACGGGCTCATAAAAATGGGGGTCACTAGTATTATTTACGAAGGACAACAGAAAAGGAAAATTGTTTAGTGACGAGACATTATGAATGCGTGTCACCGGTAATCCTCGTTGCCTAACCTTAATTCCTAGTTCTTCTATACTAAAAAAACCTTATTTCCTAAATTTCCTCACGTTGACTAGATCCCCTCGCACGACACCTCCACGATCGAATCGATCTATGATGTATTCGCTGGCGGCGGCGGACGACTAGATCGAATCGATCTATGATGTATTCCGTATTCGATGGCGGCGGCGGCGGCGACCCGGACGATGCTGCACACGCCGCGCTCCACCGCTTCCGGCCTGCTCCGCTTCCGAACACAGCCCTTGAGCTGCTGTTGCAGGGGCAAGAAGAGGCGCCACTGTAGGAAATATGTCCAAGAGGTAATCATAGAGATGATGATATTTCGATGTATCCATGATTTATAATAATGTGCCTTGAATAATAACTATTGTATTGATTGGCAAGTATGTGACTTGTTTGTGAAACTCATTACTTGTATGGTTATTCTAAATATGTCCCTAGTCGAGTTCATGTAAGGACACATTTGAATATTAGACTAGCACATGTATTAGTTGATGACTATGTTTCACAAGTCATAGACATGGAGATGTCAAACTAATAATGTGGACTTATGTTATGAACATAGAGTTGGGCTGACCCACCTTGAGACAATGAAGCAAACGTTCATAGCTCTCTCTACACGATGTGTATACTTTGTCGCTAGACCTGAGATTGTCGCATGTACCCGAGATGTGAATCGACCTACTTTGGGGCTATCAAACACTACGCCGTGAAAGGTAGCTATAAAGGTAGCTTTCGGGTTTGTCGTGAAACATGCTGCGGGGCTTGGTCAGTCAAGATGAAATTTGCCCCTCTCTTCTTGAGAGAGATATTTCTCTGGGCCCCTCGAGTGATAGGTTCAAAAATGCATGGCCATGCTACATAAGGTTAATGGTTAACCTAGTACGGGATTCCAAATCACAGGATCGAGAAAGAGTGGTCAGCTGGGAGCTTGACCAAATATCATGAGGCAAAGGGAATGGCGTAAACATTGTAATGGTTCGTCCGATGAGATCTTTATGCGCGTTTGGGAGTTGGCATATTTTTCTAGAAGCCGCTACCAACTATTGATCGAGTAGGTGTACTCGAGTCGTGTCCAAACGTGCGTGAACCTATAGGGTCACACACTTAAGGTTGTGGAGGCATAATTCGGATTGGATCCGAGTTGGGCTGGAATAGATTCCATAATGGGCTTCAGTTGAGGCAGCCCAATATGAGGAGGTCTATATAAGGAGGGGAGGCTGGACGTTTTAGGGTGGCCCATTTCCGCACCACATCCATCCAGCCACCGCCTCACCACGCCCCTGCCGCCCGCGCGGACCTAGCAGTCCGGCGAGCGGTGCCTCCACGCCGTACGTGTGGATACCGATAGAGGTGCTGCATCCGAGCACTTGGACGAACCGCCGGGAGGAGCTGTTCGTGGGAGCGACTGGCATGGAGAGGATTGTACGTCTACCCTGCCTCGACTCGCTTCACGACTTCGGCACGGCACAACACGTCTAGTGGTAATCCCGTGATCTATAACTGCAACAGTTCCTTGGTTGTTGCGGTAGAAATTTTGATTTGCGCTAGTGTAGCCTACACACGACCCAACAGCCACCACCTCCGCCTACATCTCCTGGGACGACCCGTCCCGGTACGACCCGTCCAACTCACGGTGGGCGTTCGGGTTACCCGAATATCGGGTCGGGTTTTTAGAAATTCGGGTTCTGTAAAATGATACCCAAAACGGGGCCGAAAAATCAAGAACCCGACAATTCGGGTACCCGATATTTCGGGTTCGGTTCGGGTTTTCCCGATTTGCCCAAAGTTCTTTGAACGCGGGATGCAAGGGAGGAAGAGGGCGGCCGCCGGCGGTCACACATGACAGATGGGATTCGAAGGAGGAAGAGGGCGGCCGCCGGTGGTCACAGATGACAGATGGGATGCGAGGGAGAGGAAGAGGGCGGCCGCCGGCCGGGCGCTGCACCGCTCCGCCGCGGAACTCGTCGTGGTCTTTCTTGCGCACCGACGACGGGGAGAAGGGAGGCAGCCGCCAAGGTCGTGATGCTCCTTGCTGCTTTGAGGCGGTGGGGCGGCCGGCGGCGGATGGGGCGCGGATGGGGTGAGAAGATGGCGGATTGGCGGCGGCGGATGGGGCGAGAAGATGGCGGAGGAACTGATGCGGGACCCTGGCCTCGTGGAGTCATGGGATTGAGGATGAGATTAGGTTAGCTGGGTAGGTGGGAAACTTGGGCTGGGCTTTGCCAAATTGAGGGATTTTCTTACTGGGCCTTTCAATTTCGGGTATTTCGGGTGATTCGGGTTTCGTGACTCCTAACCCGAATTTCCCGAACTAAATTCGGGTTTTCACATCTGCTACCCGTTGTAGCGCTCGGGTTGGTCGGGTTCGGGTAGTTCGGGTTCGGGCTTGGGTTTTTCGGGTTCGGGCTTCGGGTTTCGGGTTTTATGCCCACCGTGACATCCAACACACCGGTGCACCTGGGCGTCAGCATCGTGCCGGAGAAGAATGCTTTCGTGGTGGAGCGGTTCGTCAAGTACCTCGAGGCGCTGTGTTCAGGGATCCACCTGCTGGTGCCCGGAGTGGACCACATCGTGTACGTGCACTCGCTCAGGCCTCGTTTACCTCTAGTGTATTTTAGGGGATGGGAAGGGATTATTCGGATCCCGGAAAATCCCCACTAGTTTGTTTACTTCTAGTGTATTTTAGGGATGGGAGGGGATAATCCCCAAATATCCCCTACCATCCCTCTCATTTTTGCCTAAGACAAAAACTCTAGTCCATGCTAGTGTATATTAGGGGAAGATTATTTGTGGGGATTTGTGGGGATTGAGTGTTCACCAAATCCCCTCCCATCCCCACACTTCCCATCCCCTAAAAACCCTTTGAAGTAAAAGGTTCCAAATGTATAGAATAGGGTATTTCTATATGTGATAAATAATCCAAATGGAAAAATTTGTCTTCTAAAAAGGGAAATATTGAATGAATAGAGCGTAAATTATGAAACTTGGGTATTTCTTTTTCTTTCGAACAAGGTAATTCTCGTAGCGAGAATGAGATTTCTACAACGATTGCAAATCCCTCAGATAGAATCTGAGAATAAAACTCAGAATAAAAACCAATTTTGTAATCCAACGAGTTTGACGAGAACAACATAACAAGTTTGGTTGGCTAATCAATTGTACAACAGAACTGCCTGTATTGAATGCAACTGCAAGTATAAAACAAGGCCTCAAGGAGGAGACCATCCCCATCCCGGAGCAGGCCGCCATCACCAAGGACAGCGTCTCCATCCAGATAGGAGGCGTCATCTACGTCAAGGTCCCACCTTTACTTCCTTCTCTGTTTCTTCTTGTCAAGTCTCTATTTGTTTCTGACGGCGGCCATGGATGGAATGGGAAATTGCAGATCGTGGAGCTGTACCAAGCATCGTACTCGTACTGCAGGGAGAACCCCGTCTTCTCCGTCATCCAGCTCGCTCAGACCACCATGAGGAGCGAGCTTGGTAGTTCGACCTCCACAAGATATTCGAGGAGAGGGACACGCCAACTGCAACTTGTGAGGGCCATCACCAAGGTCGCCTCTGACTGGCTTCTCCAGTGCCTGCGTTAGGAGATCAGTAAGTCTATATATGTGTTGTGGCTAGCTTCTTCTTTCTTTTTCACATGTCTACCCAACTTAATACTCTACTAACAATGCAATTCCATTCCAGGGGACATATACCCTCTAGAGGGAGTCAACAACTCCATGGAGATGTAGGCCGAGGCCAAGTCTGAAGGTACCAATGGTTTACTCGTACTTCTGATAGGAAACTCTTATTCAGATTAAGAAACTCTTTTAATGTGATATAAGTTGCACATTGGATTGAATCCTGCTGTCTGATGTTGACAAGTGTTATGCTCGGTTTTGTTCTACCAGGTGCTATGATCAATGAGGCGAATCGAGCAAAGGGTACGTGACATCTGTTAGTCTGTATTATCATCCTGTTTTGCAGAGTCCTAAATATATTGCTTCGCTTAGGTTGTAAAAAATACTCTCAAATACGCATCATTTCAGGAAATGCTTTCCTTCTGCCTCATAAAATTCTTCACATGAAACATGTTATCCTTCCATTAAAATGGCAATAATCCATAGTACTAGCACAAGGGAAGTCAAGTTACATAAGTTATAGACACATATAGCTTGACTTTGACAAGACAACCAAGCAGGGTCACCCTTGAATTTGAGCACTAATATATTTCAGCTTGTAGATTACTGTACTTTAAGAGCTATAATGTCCCAATACAGAAACTGACAATTTTCTCTCTCTAGTATTCGGTTGAAAATATTGGTTGCCGCTGAAGCAATCCTTGCCAGGGCAGATGCCACTGCTAGAGGAATCAAGATGGTGTCGGAGTCCTTCAAAACTGAAGGCGCTATGGAGGTACGGCGTTCTGTTTTTGTCGACGAACAGTCAATCCTTTCACCCCGAACATTTTAACAGTTGACATGGTTTGCTGCTCCTGTAGGCCGCAAACCTGAGGATTGCCGTTGCCGAGCAGTACATCCAAGCCTAGGAAACACAACAAGTTGACCAACGATACCTTCAAAATCACTAAAATCGATTGCCGAAGAGGAGTTCCTGTCAGTCCTGTCAAGGGTTTCAGCAATGCCATAGGCTGCATCGTTAGGTGGCTGCTCCATGTCAGCATTAGTTTGGGATGGGGTTTTGTAGATAGCAGCTAAGTGTTCGCTGTTCTGAAATGATGGATATTGTGCTATCGATGTTAATTTCACTTTGTAGTACTGATGATTATATTTTGTTTACCTATGAGTCTATCTGATCATATTGTATAATCGCACGTGCGAATGCAATATTTTCTTTTATTTGTAAAATATATATCAGTGACGGGCAAACTACCAAACTAGCAAAGGATCTGTCACTGCTGTGGTAGAAGCGCTACTCGTGGAAACTAACTAGTGGCGGGCACTTATAAATGACCGTCACTGGTAAACAAACACTAATGACGGGCACTTGCTCGTCACTAATAACATAGTACCAGTGACTAGTTATCAGTTACTTTGCCCGTCACTGTAGGCCTTTTGGACCGTCACTGGTAGGCTATTATGTAGTAGTGAATAAATGTGTTGCTGAACAATTACCCTACCCACATTTTTTATCTTAACCTTAATCTCATGGCACCAACAAGACAATCATAGGATTGACGATCGTGGCTAGCCTGGAGTGCCCAGGCGTGACATTACAAAGGAATGGACAACCCATGCATCTCTACAAGCACCTGGCCACATGAGCTTTTTACCGTTTCGGGGTCTCATACGGGCATACCATGTGTGGGTCGACAAGTCAGCAGAACACGAGAGGTACAAGTTGGCGAGAGCTCCGTTCGCAGCGAGGGCCTCCGCTGCAAGAAACCACGCATCGAGTTGGGCATGCACGATGTAGATGGTGGTGAATGGTGATGTCGGCTCTATCCGCAAAGAGGGAGGAAGTCGGCTACGAGAGCGCGAGGCCCCTGTACCTAAGACGCGTGTGGTTGTTATGCCTGATTCTACGACGATGCTTCTTTAAGGAGAATAGGAAACGGTGTTGCACCGCAGCGCCACCGGACGCAGTACATTGCCTTTTCTGTAACCCAAGTATATATTCTATTCCCGGTGTCTCCTATTCTCGCTAGCCTTTTATTTCTTGCATCTTCTTGTGCCAATGTTTGATATATGGGAGAATCATGGCATGCAAAGAAAATATAGGGCAACTTGATCGATGGTCATATGTATGTATAGTTATATACACATGCATACTTCTTCATGGTGTCATCTTCATGGCAGCATCTACCTTGTATTAATTTCACGGATTTTTATTGCGCACAACGTCTTCATAAACCCTTCCTGTTTGTGGTCCAGAATTATCCGGTCATTTCAAAATTCAAGAGCCAACTCATCTATTCCTCTGGTGAATCAAAAAAATTAAAATTCTGAAACATTGTACCCATAGACAATTTGTCTTTTAACTATTATAAAAAACTATAGTAAAATAGTAGAGAACGCATGGTACTGCACTGACTGCCACCGTGTAGTGACCCTCTAGACCGACGAAGGTGACATAGGCTATACTGATTGGAGAAATCCTATGAAAATCGATGACGGAATAACTATACTGAAATCCTCCACAGTAGCCCATTGCAGACAACGCATCAGATGCACACAAACCATAAGCTTCATGAAGCACAAATCCAGCACCATTGTGGAAGATAATTAATCCAAGAGAATAACTTAGAAAAAGTAATTTTATTTGCACTAATGGTTCCCTTCCCAGTGTATCATATTCTCAAGCTAGCTACCCTCCCTAAGAATTTGTTGACATGTTTTTTTACATTATTGAACAAGGAGAGAAGGCACGGAGCTAAAACAACTAACTCAGCTGTGTATATTTGTACAAAGGGGTTTATTCAAATGCGCATGATTTCTTGTTTGTTATTCGGAAATCCCTGCTGCATGGATATTCAAGTTTCGATGCATAGTTCTATTATTTTTTCTTGAGAGCAGCAAAATCATATGTGGTGGATTGGCTCCGTTCGCTGAGTCCAGTTTTTCGCAGATGCTGGTGAAGTTTGGCGGTGTCCCTAATTTCAGGTTTCAGATTTAACTTTTTTTATGACGGGTTGGGTTTAACTTTCTGCGAAAAAGTTTGCACAAAGAAAATTTTCGGCGGGGCTTTAGATTGACAAAAGGTTACAGGCCAAGTTTATAACCTGGAGTGATGGCGCCAAATCAAAATTCCATATCCCGGCGCTCCATTTCGTCAAAGTTCATCTCCAGGCGCCTTTTGCTTGGCGTGTTAACCAACTAACAAGGCAAATTCTTTGTGTCCCTTCGATATAAAAAGGTTTGTTGGATGATTACTATATCCACATGTCCTGATTTTTTAAAATTTGTCGGTCTTAAGCTCCTTTCAACCTTGTTCTCAAGTCTCAACGCATCGGCAGTGCACACATAGGGTCGTGTCTAGTCCCAAGTGCTCAGGCGTGACATAGAGCGTGTTTTGGGGTCTCATAAGTTGGCGAGCTCCGTCACAAGCGCATGGCAGTGGTAAATGGTGATGTCGGCTCAGTCCGCAAAAAACACGATGAGCAGGAAAGCTGCCAGAGCCTGCGACCACGTAGCTAAGAAGTGATTCGTTGTCAGAGGCGCTATGCTTCATTGTGCGACAATCTTTCTTGAATTCTTTCCAAGAGTAGGAAATGGTGTTACAGCGAAGCGACACATCTCATAGTACATTGCCTTTTTTCGTTACCAAGTATTCGATTCCTGGTGTCTCCTATTCTCGCTAGCCTAGCTTGCCTTTAATTTCTTGCATATTAATTTGTTGTGCTAATGTTGTTCTATGGGAGAATTATGACTTGTGAAGAAAATATAGAGCAACTTGATCGATGGTCATGCACATGCATACTCCTTTATTGTGTCATGTTGGTCGCAGTATTTATCTTGTATTAATTTCACGAGATTTTTTGTGTTCCACGAAACGTCTTTATAAACCATCTTCTTTCAAATTGACGAGCCAACTCATCTATTCCCTCTGGTTAATCATATATTACGTATCTGAAGCAAAGCATCCATAGTTAAATCAGCCTATTACCAATTTAAAAGTATAATAAATAGTAGAGGACGCATGGTGTTTCACTGGCTGCCACCGTCTACCACTAGTAGGGAAACCCCTACTGCTGGCGGGCGCTTTTTGCCTACTGCTGGCGAAGTAGCGTTCGCCAGCACAGTCTGGCCAGTGGTACTGGCGAATAAGCTGTCGCCAGAAGTACAGGTTACCACTGGCGTGCAGTTTCTATGCCCGCCAGCGGTAAGTGCTTACCTCTGGTGAGTACTTTGTTCTGCCCGCCAGTAGTGTTTTTTTGGGATTTATTATGATATGTAAGCTAGTGGCGAGCCGTTCCTATTATTCGCCAGTAGTAAGTTACCAGGAATTTAAAAAATATATATTTATTTAATAGATTCATGCAGGTCTTTTATTCAATTGTTCAAACACACCAATACATCAAGAGTAATTACATCATTACATTCATATAGTTCCAAATACACCATAAGCCTCGTGTTGATGCCGTCGCCGCTAGTGCATCCTCGTGTCGATGTCGCCACAACAGCCGATGTCGATGCCACCACCCGCAGCCCCATGTAGACGTCCTCCTTGGTGTCGTCGTTGTTGCCGCAGCCCCGATGTCATCATTGTCGCAGCCCGCGTGTCGCAGCCCCATGTCGATGTTGTGGCTGCCATATGCTAAAGGAACTTCAACACACAAAGTACCTCAGCCACGAAACAAATAATAGCTTGCTCAGAGGGAAGACACATGCACATCACAAACAACTATAAGAGGTTGTATATACAGGCAATTCATGCAGGGTTACTAGCGAGATAGTGAAGGGTTCTAAACCATGACTGAACATGGCGCGCGTCATAAAGATCATACCTCCTAATCTGATGCATCAAACCGAGGGGCAATGATATACTCCCTGTCATCAGCGATACCACATCGCTTCAGGGTCTCCCTGATTTGAAACACAAAACCACACAAATCTTTACAACGCCAACAGATTACACCAATACAATCACCTAATAATGTAACAAGGGAAGAAAGAACAGCCCACATCGATGGAACTATCAACATTAGGTTCAGAACTTTGATCACAAAATAAGCAGCAATATTCAGTATAAAATTCAGCTACAAAATTCTTCATTTTACCAGAAGCAAAAGTGAGTACAAAAATAGCAGTAGCACTATACATCTCCGTTCTAAACAAGTGCAGCACCATACTAGCAGTAGCACTACACATCTACGTTCTGAACAAGAGCAGCACTGCAAAGAATTCAGTCTTGATTCACGTACACCATACTAGCAGTAGCACTACACCGAATTCAGGGAGCAAAAAGTCCACCACCAGAGATCCAATCAGTCTTGACATCACTACACAACCACCACCGAAAAAGGAGAAGAACCGTACCTGTGCTGGAGGGGGTGACGAGGTGGGCCCCTATTTTAGGTCGACGTGTGGAGTTAGACAGGGGGACCCCTTGTCTCCCTTGCTCTCTAACTCTGCAGTTGACACCCTGGCGGAGGTCTTAGAGAGGGCTAAGACGGCCGGCCACATCACTGGTGTGGTAGGACACCTTGTCCCAGGGGGTGGTGTCACTCATCTGTGGATATCATCAATCTTAAGTTCCTGCTTCTTTATTTTGAGGCCATGTCGGGCCTCAAAATTAACTTTGATAAGAGTGAAGTAGTGATCATTGGATACTCCGATGAGGAGCAACAATTGATCGCGGATAACCTTAATTGTAGGCTGGCTTCATTCCCGGTTACATATTTGGGGATGCCGGTTAGGGACACGAGGATTCTAGCCAAGGATTTAGACCCGCTAGTAGAGCGGGTCAAATCGAGGGCGGCTCCTTGGCAGGGGAGGTTTACCTCCAAGGGGAGCAAGACTGTCTTGATCGACTCTTGCATCTCTAGCCTCCCCATGTTTATGATGGGGCTCTACATTCTGCCAGAAGGTACCCATGGGAACTTTGACAAAGACTTGTCAAGGTTCTTTTGGATGGACGCCAGTGGGCGCCAGAAGTACCATATGGTGAAATGGGACGATATTTGCACCCCCAAAGAGGTGGGGGGCATAGGAATCCTGGCCTCTCGTCGCATGAATGAGGCGCTTATGCTCAGGTGGGTATGGCGCATCCTTCGGGACGAGGGGGGGGGGGGGGGTTATGGCTTCAGTTGATTAGAGCCAAATACCTGAGGGGATGCCCCCTCATGGCCTATGATCGTAAGGCCGGATCCCAATTTTGGCGGTCTATCTAGGCCATTATGCATGAGATCAGGTTGGGGGCCTCCTTTTCCGTAGGCGACGGAAGAGGAACCCTATTTTGGCTAGACCCGTGGCTGAATGGGCGCGCCATTGGACACGAGTTCCCACAACTCTTCACAATCTGCGCCGACCTAATGGTGCTAGTTGCCAGCGCGTCTGCCCATGGGAGATGGGAAGTGGGCTTTAGACGCACCTTCGGTCCAGCCAAGGTTTAGGCTTGGGCGACGCTTCTGGCGAGGCTTCCGCGGAGCCGATCTTCGTCATCTGATACTGTCACTTGGTCCTTGGCCCCGTCGAGCTGCTTTTCGGTAGGCTCCGCGTATAGGGCCCTATTTAGAGGGCCCGCTCTGCCCTGGGCCTCTCCGCTTTGGAAGGCCCCGGTGCCCCTGAAGATTAAAATCTTCATCTGGCAACTGCTTAGAGACCGCCTCCCATCGGGCGTGGAGGTGGCCAAGAGGCTTGGGCCAGGCGACGACACTTGCCCCTTGTGTGCGGTCTTGGAGACGGGAGTGCACATCCTATTTTCCTGTCCTGCAGCTCGCTTCCTCTGGAGCTTTGTCGCCGAGGCTCTTGGGTCTGAGTGGCAGGCCCGGGACTTTGGCGAGTTCCTGGAAGTGCAGGCGAACCGTACCGGTAAGAGGAGGCGCCTTCCTCTTGCTGCTTGGCTGCGTCGGCGTCGGCGGCAGGGGCACAACATCGTGGTCTTCTCGACGAGGTCGGTGAGGGAGAGCTCTTAGTCGGACTCGGTGGCAGCATCCCGAGCATCTCGTCCCGCCTCCGCGCGATCTCCCGCGCCTTCACGGAGGTCGACCTGTCTGCAAGCTGAGGGCTCATCCCCGCCACCCAAAGGCTCCCCGCCGGCAGCGGCCGCTCAACCGTGACCTGCTGATGGCCCTTCACGGAGTTACCTGCGTGAAAAGTAAATGGGTTAGGTTGAGACTCCAAGTGCAGAGTGTGTAGTAAGTGGAAGACGTGTTTTCCCCACGAGGGTGACTCGAGGGTTTAATATCGAACTCTCGGGGAATCAGTAGTGAAAGATCTATCTCCCTATCCTTCTTTTGGTCACCTACAAAACAAGGTTAATTGTTTTGGTCCTCAACCTCACCTGTGGTTGTCAAGCACAAGGTGTAGAATGATATCAAGATAAATATGCAATGCAAACAAGAAATAAATATGCAATGATGGTGGATGAATGTGCAAGGATGATGATAACAATGATAAATGATATTTTTGGGTTTTTATGATGAATGCAAGATGGAAAAGTGTTTTTGTATTTTCGGATTTAATAATGGCAGAAAATGGAAAAGTGGTAAAAGTGGTTGGAAAGGTGTTTCTTATGATTAAAAATGGACCGGGGTTCATGGTTTCACAAATGCACTCTCTCTTTTAATGGTGTGGCAACAATGGACACATAGAGTTGACATATGAGATTGCAACACAAAGTTTGATATCAAGTTACTAATTATATGGGCATCACGTCCTAACATAGAGATCTTTTGGTTATTAATCTCTCTTATACTCCACCAAGATGCGAACTAAATCATAACACCTTAGCAATTAAGATAAATCAGAGTATAGCTTTAAGTATCATGACATGAAGTGAAAATAAGAACATGCTAGATCTAGTCATAGAGTAGTGGCGATGGTCACACCCACATCTCCGGTAGCATGGTATTTTTGTTTATCCCTAGTGAGGCAACAAAGTAAGGTAAACACCCAAGTGGATCGCGATATTTTAGTTGTCAACTTACCACACTCACCACCCCTCGTTACTCCAACTAATGCACACATCACCCCACACACGCCCTCATAAACATGCTTGATCATAACAAGTATATAAGAACGGGGTACATAATATGCATCTATACTCATAACTGAAACAAACATTGCAATCTCAAACATATATTAACTCATAAAAATATCCACCACATAGGAATTACATATATGACCGTAATCATGTTCAGCAGCTCATACGGTACTAATTAGTGAAGCTCAAAGAGAGGAGAGATACATATGTTACTTCCACAAACCCATAGTCCAGAGGTGGACTACTTCCTCTTCATGATGGAGATGGTGGAGATGTCGATGGAGAAGATGGAGACCACGCCGGCAGTGCCCCGCCGGAGTTTTCCCCATCCAATCTGCAGCTCCAGATCTTCGTTTTCGTGTTTCTGTGATATGGCGGCGCTTGTTTTCGAGAACGTTGTGGGACTTCTTTTATAGGCATTTTTAGGTCAAGACGAAGGCGGTGGAAGAAAGATCGACGGCTGCGGAGCTCCGAGGCCCAATTGGGTGGGCCCCACGCGGTCAGGTACAGTGGCCGCGTGGGCCACCCCCTTTTTGCCTTGCGGGCTCCGTTTGCTTAATTCCTTCGCTCCTACGTCTTCCTCCTTCCAAAATAATGACCTTTGTATTTTTCCATATTTTTTGACAATGTTTGGGTCCCCGAAACATAAAAGGAAAAAAATAGGGTTTTCTGCCTGCGCAGGGTTAATTCCATAAAAATAGGAAACAATTTTTTTATTTCCTAAAATCATTAAATAACAGTGGTATAACCCTTATATGATGCAAATATGGTTGGAATATGAGTGATATAGTGCAAAGTTCATGTATGCATTTTATATGCATCAACATCTCCAAGCTTAACCAATACTCATCCTCGAGTATGAAGGTGATAAAACTAACATGGGCTTTGCAATATAGCACTAACAATGGATATCAAAGATGATTGCTACTGCTACATAGAGTCAAATGATTCATTCTTCAAAGGAGTAGCAATATGCAAAATAGTTTATGAAGTGGTATCAAGTATTCAATGCAAGAATGTTCAATGATAGTTCACAAAGTGTAACATAGAAGATAGTAATATGGACCACATATATGCATAATGATAAGTAAGAATATCCTACATTTGTCATAGAGTGTAGATGAAAATCTGAATATAAAAGGTGGACACTTTGGAAAGATGTATATGTGAGTAGAGGTAAAGCATGCATAAGTTTCATCTAACTTCCAAACTCTTCTACTTAAGTTAATGATTGCAATGTGAATTCTTGGTGTCAAGCTCTCATTACCCCTATCATAGCATCTTGAATGGTTAAAGTTTAATGTGAAAGCAAATATGAGTAGTGTGCTTGATAAAGTAAAGGTTAGGTGTCTCATGCCCCTTGAATACAAGTACCTACACCATGATTACTCAACTTAGGAAACAAAGCAAGTTCAAGTTCTATCATTGTAAGTAATAATAGTATCATCAAGAGCGTCAACTGGGGTACCTCTTGTCCCAGGATATGGAACAAGCCCATATCAAAATGACAAGACAAACAAACCAGATGAACAACCTAAACACCCTTTTTATTTAGGGTCATTTAATGGATTGCCCTTAGCAGCCTCGCTGAACTCAGTTTTGCCCTCAGCTGCGAATCGTGCTCAGTTTTGCCCTTAGTTCGGTCGCAGCTACTGCCAAACGGCAAGTCTGAAGTCCATTCCGTTTGACCGTTAACTTCTGACGGGTGGGACCCACATGTCATGGATTTAATCATTTCAGTCGGGTCAATGCATTGACCGTTAGCTGTTGACGAGTGGGACCCACATGCCCTTGCTGAAAATAAACAAACACACCCACCTTTCTCTCTCTTAAACGTGGGACCAAGGCAACAAAAGGCAAGTAAAAAAAGGCAACAAAGGGAAATAGAAAAACGGTCCTGGCCATGCCAGCGGCCCTCGACACCGGAGCAGAGCCGACCTCGATGCCGGCGGAGCGAGGGCGGCGCGGCCGAAACGGCGGCGGCGTGCGTCGCGGTGGTGTCCTGCTCCAACTGCCGCTTCAAGTGCTGGCGTCTCCGTCCACGACGCTCCATCCGCTCATGGTCGTCTCCCTCACCCAGAGCTCCACCCCGCGGTCTTCGCCGTCCACGACGACCTCAGGAGGCAAGCGATAGGGAAAAGATGCATATGAGGATCAGTTGCTCACCCTAGTCGCTCTAGTATTATCAATTGGGGCGGAGGATCTCTAAGGCGCTCGATATCATCCGCGGCGAGCTTCGGCCGGTGGTGAAGGGGACGAGCTGATTCCGACTGCCCCAACTTGAACCAGTGCCACATTGGGCTCCGCCGGGTCCTACTATTCCTCCACGCGAAAGGACGCGAGCCGGGATGGACTAAAACGTCAGGATCGACGCCGTCTTCCTCGCCTCCAACCGAAGGTCGCCGTGCTCGATTCGCTTCCTTATGACCTCCCCCGACCTCTAAATCCACTCTATTTTGTTCCACGAGAGCCTATGGTCCTAATGGGCAAGTTTTTATGCGCGAGGGATGGCTTATCCGACGACCACGACCGGGCGGCACCGTCTGTATTTTGTCGAGCACCTTGTGGGCGTGCTCTGGACATGGCCATGTCGGCATCAATGCGTTCCGGGATATTCCTAACAATTTAGGAAGAAAACTTTATATCTTTGTGCGCCAAATGGGAAATACTACAACTTTGTAGTTATAAGGTTTCGCTAGTTTGGAACTTTCTATATTGCGATTTTGTGAAAAACATTTCTGGTCCAAATGGCATTGCCATGTTTGAGTAGGCAAATGAATTTTTCAGAATGTAAAACCTTGTCAAATAGTTAGAGGGCTACTAGAATATGCCATTTATTATTTTTTACTTATTTTTACCCACTTAAAAAAATCAAATAAATGGGAAACCATGACATAGTTTGTCGAAACGAGGCCATATTTCACACACGCATGGTATATTTCACACACTCATGGTAATGCATCAATATGGTATAGCCAAAGGTGTGAGATTTCAAGCATTGCATGAAAATGCATCAATATGCACCAAAATGAGCTACAAAAGAGCCCCAAAGGTTAGCCCAAACAGCCCCATTTCTAATCCTGTCATTTTTTTGACCTTCTCCAAATGATCTCAAACTCTAGGGTTAACATCTATTGCACTAATATAGTGTCCTTGACCAATATGGAGTCATTTCTCAAAACATAAACCACCTCTCTTCACACATGAGAGTTCATAGTTTGAGATGTGAGATTTCACACCATATTGAAGCATTTCTTGTTTGATATATATCTAGACCTTATTTATCAGTTGGAGCTGTTAGTACATGACAAATTAAGACCATGTGCACTGGATTTTCATTTTTTGAAGTTTTATGAATATTTTATGATTATTTCAAAACCAGTCAAACCCAAGTTTGACCAACATTTAAACAAGTTTAAAATACCAAAATGAAAAACTAAGCCTAGGTCATTCTTAGTCACACCAAAATGAAGCTTTGGTGATTTTTTAAATTTTTTTAAATTTTCAAAACATCAAACCCTCTCTCACTTCCTTGAACTCTCTGCAACTTCGTTCGTGGTAAGTCATTTGTGTGAAGGATTTCTCATGAAAATACTCATATACCAAATTTATATTTTTTCATAACTATGTCATGTAAGTAGACCATGTGCGCTGGTTTTATGTTATTTTGATTTTTTTTGAATTATTTGTGCTCATTTGAATGTTTGGTCAAACTTTGCACAAAACCGTTGACCGACTCAAAATCAAAGTTTTCTTTTTTTTTATAACTATGTCATGTAAGTAGACCATGTGCGCTGGTTTTATATTTATTTGATTTTTTTTGAATTACTTATGCTCAACCCTAACTCATTCCATCGATATCGTGAACGTGTGAATGTTGGAATTGAAATGTGGATATAACAAGTTTTATATTTTTTTATAGTAACTTAGTTGCATAAGTAGACCATGTGCGCTGGTTGTATGTTGTTTTGATTTTTTTTGAATTAGTTGTGCTCAACCCTAGCTTATTCCATCGATAGCTTGAATTGTGTGAATGTTTTTCATTTAACTGTGGATATAACAAGTTTTAATTTTTTTTTTAGCAACGAAGTTGCATAAGTAAACAGTGAGCGAAAGTTTCATATTTATTTGATTTTTTCTAAATTATTTATGCTCAACCCTACCTCACTGAAACCCTAAACCCCGGAAACCCTAAACCCCGTCCGAAACCCCCGGAAACCCTAAACCCCGTCCGAAACCCCCTGTCATTTTTACACAGACCAAACTATACAATATTTCACACTAAAATTTTGCACACTATTGTAAATAATCATTATCAACATTCGGAATTTTTTTCACATTTTTTTTCAAAAATTGAAAAAATACGAATTTTTTGTACTGTTTAGATCTAGATCTCATATCCAAAAATTTGTCATTTTTACACAGCCCAAACTACACAATATTTCACACTCAAATTTTGCACATAAGAATAAATGTTCATTGTTGACATACAGGATTTTTTTCACATTTTTATCTAAAACTTGAAAAATTCGAATTTTTTAGATCTAGATCTAGATATTAGATCCCGAAATTTGTCATTTTTACATATACCAAACTACACAATATTTCACACTCAAATTTTGCACATAAGAATAAATATTCATTGTTGACATACAGGATTTTTTCACATTTTTATCTAAAACTTGAAAAATTCGAATTTTTTAGATCTAGATCTAGATTTAGATATTAGATCCCGAAATTTGTCATTTTTATATAGACCAAACTACACAATATTTCACACTCAAATTTTGCACATAAGAATAAATGTTCATTGTTGACATCCAGGATTTTTTCACATTTTTATCTAAAACTTGAAAAATTCGAATTTTTAGATCTAGATCTAGATCTTAGATCCCGAAATTTGTCATTTTTACATAGACTAAACTACACAATATTTCACACTCAAATTTTGCACACTAGTATAAATAATCATTATCAACATTCGGAATTTTTTTCAATTTTTTTTCGAAACTTGAAAATTTCGAATTTTGTACTGTTTAAATCTCAGATTCAGATTCGTCAGTAGTGGGCCTCCTGTGAGAAATTTAAACATTTCCAAAAAAAAACTGAAACTATTAAATTCATGACATGTGGATCCCAACCGTCAGAAGTTAACAGTCAAACCATTGACCAGATAGGAGACGGCAAGAGTCACGGAATAAGTCTTTGCACACAGACTAGGGGCAAAACTGAGCACGATTCGCAGCTGAGGGCAAAACTGAGTACATGGCGACATCTGAGGACCGCCTGATAATTAACCCTTTTATTTATCATTGGAATAGCTTTTTATTATAAGGTGCATCACAGACGGTTCACCATAGCATGTAAGTAAATTTCCACCATGAATGATGCATGACTTAGATTAGCGGCCCAGACGTCTCTCTAACCATTTATACAAACTCATTTAAACTACTTCATTTCCAACTTATTTCACCATGATAGGCATCCATAAACAAAAGTACATGATATCAACTAAATGAGATGAAGGAGCATGCTGAAAGCTTTGCATGTGACAGCACATATGGGCTAACTCCCAACCTCGGACATTTATCAAGCCACTAGCATCATATTATTAATCACAATGGGTCATGTTTTATTTATGCAATAAAAATAAAGTTGTGCATCAAGTTCGTGAGAGCTATATAACCAACTTTTCCCATAACAATCAATAACGTAAACATTTTCATTCAGAGGTATAGATAACACAAATATCATGATATACATACTCGGAATAGCATAAAGCTAATAGGTAGATATGGTGGACTCACTGGAATAACTTTGGTTGAATGTGTTGGAAACAACTTATGAATGTGTTGGAAACAAGTTTTTGCTTGTTGGAAACAAGTTGACCATCTAGATGCATGCATGAGTGTCCATAGAACTAACTAATCCATGTCAAACAAAGTAAAATAACTTTCAGCATCAAAACATGAATAAGTGATAGCTCTTGATAAAGCATTTGCAAATTATTACTCATAAACAAGCTCATGAATCATGCAACTATATGTATCATTAAAAATCAACTCAAACATCCCTTTTCCCAATATGATAAAAGCATCCAACATATTTCAACCCATATTTCCAGTAGCTCTTTCTCATATAAATGATAATGTGGTGGTCTCACAAAATAACAAACAAACCAAAAACAAACAAAAAGACGCTCCAAGTTTATGCGATAAAGTGTTTCGATCGAAAAACAGAAGTTAGACGTGCGCAAACCGAGAGTGTGTAGGTCCAGTGGGGTTGTATTCACATCCCCAAGCTTATGGTCTTCACCATCCTTGGATAACTCTTGGTGCATCTCCTCTAATCCCTATGAAAAAAATTTAAAACACCGTTTCTCCCATTTTCTTTTCCGTGGGATACATTAGTAGTGATAAACAAATAAGTTTGTTGCTGCATATAATCCTCAAACAAATCATCATAAGAATGTCCAGAAAGTATATAATGTTGTATGCCTACTCATAAACTCATTTGAATCAAAAAGATTCAAGATAAAAGTTCAAAACATGCATAAACCAAAAAACAGCAGTTTCCCTATTTTTTGGTTTTAGATGTAACTTTTGGTATCGGAAAAGTTTGCACACTAAGGCCCCTATTGGATGGTCGATCATTTTTTAGCCCAAATAATCGGGACGATTTACGGACCTCGTATGGTCCCTCTGAAAATACTGAACAAGGTGGAAAATTACGGCTCCGTAATGTGGACAGACAATTCAATCAGGGCCTAAACATTTGGATGGAGCAACTTGATCGATTGTCTTACTCTTATGTACATATACACACACACGTGTATATGCTCCTTTATGGTGTCATGTTGGCAGTACTTATCTCGTATTAATTTCACAAGATTTGTTTTTCCACGGAACGTCTTCATCAACCACCTCTTTTGACTTTTGTACTAGTTCCAGAGTTATCTGGTCACTTGAAAATTCACAAGCCAACTCATATATTCCCTCTCGTTAATCAAAATATGTTTCTGAAACAAAGCACCCATAGGCAATTCAGTCTATTACCTCTTTGAAAAGTATAATGAAATAGTACAGGTGAGTAGGCAGTGACGATCCATGTACTCCTTCGGTGCTCCATCCATGGAGGTGAGTAGGCGGTGACCATCTGCTGTGTACCGACTACCAACGAGGTTCCACACTGTCAAAACCGGATTTGTTAGGTGGGTATTTGGGATGTAGTTGCTAATCTGATACCACATGTTAGGGTTCTACACACCAGTACAATATATTAATATAGATACAGATTCATCGGTTACAGAGACTATTTGGAGAGGAAGGTAGCTAAGAGACGAAAATATAAGAACTTTCGCTGCCGCCATCAAATTCTGATCCCAAGGATGATTTCTTCAGGTGTTGTCGTTGCCTTACCCTTTTGTTTAGACTCTTGACGTTGCCTTAACTAGTGGCCGTTGTGCTGGCGTTGGCATTTTGCTGGACCCAGTTTGCGGCTTTTGGCCCATGTTCTGGCGTTTAGGCTGCACCATCCTATTCGACACTCATGTTGCGTTGAATGGGGTCCATGTCTCCATCTAATTCATGTTGTTAAGTTTTACTACTCTAGAAGATCATAAAGATACCGTTAACAGTCTGAAGAATCTTGGGATGTTGCAGTCAAGACGTGCAACTGCAACCTGCACCCTACATGAGAGTTGCCGTGTGAACATTATACGAAGTGGGCAAAATATGCTTGTTCCAAGAAAGAAAAAAAGCATTCATGAATGACACAAGCAGCACCTGAGGTTGTCCTGGGCTCTTGCATGTTTTACCGAAACTGTGCCTGTTCCGCAATATAAAGTTAATTAGCGGCCCTCCGCTGTTCTATACTCCTACATGTTTACTCACATGACTTATCTGACCAAAAAATTCATACTGGGACATGATTGGACAATACCATGTGACCTAGTCATATGCAATTGTTACAGAGTCACCGCCGGTCGACATGCATCCACGGAGTATAGGAACTAGAGTGCGAGTGCGAGGCACAGGGTGGGTAAGGTGCTTGGTATGAATCGATGAACTTGTACTCTTTCCAGAGCGATGCTGAGTTTTTGCAAGGATCTCTGACAATCCTTGTGTGTGTCAGTATCCTTGATCACAACACCACATGGTCAACAATTAGGTCGTATATGGTGCTCCGAAAAAGTAAAATACTAAGCCAGCTATCTTTAATTTTGAGTATCGCAGTGCTATATGGAGTTTGTATAGGTCACCCAAAGAAATGATCAAGCATTCATACTGGAATTTCTAGACTTGATTGAAATATACGTTGCGACGACCTAGCTAGTACATTTGAAGAACGAGATCTAGCGTAACAATCATGGTAAGTTAAGTCAGTACATCGTGGTTGTTGACGGTGACTGATTAAGATTTGTTATATGGGAACGGCCGGCCTTGGGGCTAGAGACAACACATAGTTAATTTGTGGCCACGTCACGGCAGCTGGTTTCTTTACAATTATTGGGTGCCCTAGTCAAGACGTTGTGTGGAAATTATTTGTTGCAGGTACATGTGTTGTTCACTGAAAAGCGACACTTTATACGTTATAAAAGATGAAACCATGAATATACTTAAGTGGAGACTTATGGGCAAATTTTCTGCAGACCAGATAGCAACAAGGATTAAGGGGGAACTATGAAAGTTCACGCAAGACTGGATATTCTATCAAGTTTGTCTCCATTAGTAGGAGAACAGAATAAGCATCCACTGACCTCTTTTATTCTAGCTAGATGGAACGCATGACGTGCCGAATACCAGGTGAGGTGAAGGAATGATTCAAGAGATATATTAAGAGTGGTTGTTTGCCTTGATGATTTCAAACTAAGGTAATGACTGAAAGGGCACACACCATCTAAGGTATATATCAGTTATTTCTTACAACTGAGGGATAGTAATATTGTGGTAGACACTAGACAAGGCTTAAAGGGCACTGGCTGAGTTTATCATCTGACAGAAGAATAAACAGCAAGAAGCACTTCTAGGTTCTAGCCATATGGCGATCATCCTGCTGCTCCTAATCAGCAGCCTCGCGCCCTTCCAGGCAGCTGCCCAGACCGCCGATGCATTCTGCGACAACGTCCAGGACGTCGCCGCCACCCTCCCCAACAAAACCTCCACCTCCCCGGTACACTTTGCCACCTCCACCTTCGGCCAAGCTCCCGACGTCGTCTACGCGCTCGCACACTCTGCCGCGGCGACATCCTCGATGACTCCACCTGCGCCGACTGCATCGCCGACAAGTTCGGCAGATTTCAGAACGCTACGCCGGCTGGGATGCAGTGCTATACTGGTGCCTCGTTCTACGCCGACTGCATCGTCATCTACAGCGCCAACAACATCCTCGTAGCGCCCCTAAATACCGTGGGAGAATACGATGACGGTGTGCCGCCCTTCGAGAGATGGAACATCAAGAACGTCACCGGAGACGTGCCCCTCATCACGGGCCTCATTCACGACCTGCTTGTGGAGACCGTAGAGAAGGCGGCTAGTGCGGCGCCGAGGCGGTTCGCCACGGGCGTCATGGACAGCGGCACCGTCTTCCCGAAGTGCACGCCGGACCTCTCCGCCGGCGACTGTCTGACGTGCCTGCGTCGTCTCCTCGGCATGATTAACTCCACCACGTCCCAGCGCATGAGAGGGCAGATCGGTGTCATACGTTGTTATTTCCGATTCGAAGCGTCAAAGTTCTACAACGGCGAACCTATTCTGATTCTCGGGCCGCCATCACCTCCGACTGAACACAAAAGTAAGTCCAGCATATATGAAGAAGTAGTGACAGATGGGTTGCAAATATTACTACACGCTCGTAGCACGTTTATCATATTCATTTATATATAACAGGTGTGAGCAAGCTGTGGGCAATTCCTATAGTTCTAGTTCCTCTAACGGCTGCAGCATTTTTATGCGTCATCTTATACTGCCGTCGGCTAACAAAGCAAAGAAAAGGTATGCTAATTAGTTCTGAAATGATTCACCGGCCGTCGCGGGGAAGCACCTGCTCCGGTGACGGCGGGGAAGAGGAGGTGCAGACGGCGTCCCCGGAATGGCCTGCAGTGCCAAATCGAGTGTGCGACGGCGGGTGGCGGCGAGAGGGGCGGAGGAGGAGGAGATTGGGGTGGGGAATGGTCTGTTTTGCGGGCCAGGGGCGGACTAGGGCAGGACACAAAACAGCTCCGCTCACGTCCGGGGCCACCGCATCGGTGGCCCAAATTTGGGCCAGGAATGCGTCGCGGCGGACAGAAAAACGGACCGCGGTCCGTTTGCGTCGCCACGTTGGGCCATGTTTTTGGCCCTCGCGGACATGAACGGATGCGCGCGGACTCGATGCGTCGCCCTGTTGGAGTCATCCTAAACGCCGGCGGAAATCGCCGACGAGATTCAGCAGGAGAAGGAGAAGACGGGGGAGCGGGGCACGGGCGAAAAAAAGGGGAACAGCTCGGTTCGCGAAATGTGTCCGTCGGTGGCTTTTGTCCGGACTCGCCACGAGATGGAATCCACGAGTGCCACCCGATGACGATCCGACGGCGCGCACAGTGAGCACTCGGTAAGGAGACGATCGTGCGCAGGCACGGATTAGATTTTGCGCTAAATATGGGCTCATTTTAAGCCTACTGTCTATAGAAAAAAAAGGGGTAAAAAACATACACACCTGCCTGCAAGGGTCGCAAGTGACAACTACTCCAGTTTACTTAACCTCACAAGCTTGTCTAGCTGCCGAGTCAAACATCCCAGGTACCTGGACCGCGTCTGAAGAGCTGTCCCGGCCATAGCTTTGCCAGCTGCGTAATAGGATTGGACGACGACCAGGGCAAAGTTAATCACCAACGCTAGCTAACTAAGCGTGTGGGCTCCACCGGCGCCGCTCACTGGGATATATAGATCATCACCGTCGTAGGAATTTATCAATATTCAAAACGCACATGCCGTGTCTAATTATTCTTGTTGCCATCTACTGCAATCTGTATGATGCATATGTTCATAGGAAATAACATGGTGCACACGTGGTCTCTTGTGCCAAATGGCAATCGATCAATTGGACTCAACTGCATCTACGTACACAGCTAAAATTAATTATAATACAGGTAATTAATTTGGAGCGTTTTTTTCTGTTCTTTTTTATTTGCTTGTGCTAGCTGTATGCTATACGTATACGACCACCAGGAACACCCAGCTAGCGTGCATAAGAGCATCAGCAGACGCCAGTGGATAGATGTGAGAGTGACATTTGTTTGCGTGACAAAAAGCTTTGCCGGCGGTCACCTTGCTTATAAAGTTATAATTAATTTGCTAATCATGTATTAAAAACAATGAAACGCACTAACATGCTTCTTGGCATAATGACATTGTGCCTTTAAGTCTATCAGGGAAATAAGAAGAAGAGATGTATTACTCTTGAATCAAGATGGAGCCAGAAAATGCCATTGACGCGGCACATTCAAGAAACCCGACATATACCAAGCGAATAAGGTTTGGATTATAAAAATTTGAGATGATTGATGCATGTTCTCAAACAGTTTCAAACAAAAGTTGAAAACAATCTTGCATGTTCTCAATGACTTTTACTACAAGCGTGAAAAATATCAATGCAAAATTATTTATGTTACAATCTACACAAAAATGCCAAAATGGGGAGATTATTTCATAATGACAATAGGCCCTTTTTGTCCATCCGACAAAGAATAAGTACAGATATGACGATGGAATTATGATCAAGCCAGAAGTTACCATTGCAGCTAGATATTGAAGAAAACCCAATAGACACAGATCAAGGCATGCTCCAAATTAAGAATTCAACATTGTTGATGCGTGGATGGTCACGAAAGAAGTATATGATCGTGGTAGTATGAAGGATCGATGAATAGGTGTATGGGCAAACAATCTAGGACATGCTAGGAAAAAATATAGTGCCTTACATCTTGTGTATTTCTTTTTATGGTAGAAACATCAAGACAACAAAATGTTTCCCGAAACAATTACGGGCAGAGTCAACAGAACAAGCATTGCCTAAATATCCACAAGATCTAGCAAAATAACGTGTCAACCAAAGACTGAACATTGTTGGATGATACAACCGAGAAGTTCACCACCAAATGTTTGACGATGTCTGCGACCACAGGACAACATCTGATTAGTCACGAACATCGAGACTGAGATTGTGCGAACTCGATTGCAAAGAAATGCGAAGTGAAACCTTCTTTTGTTGGGAGTATGGACGAGAGCTGCTGGAGATTGCAAAGAAATTCTAGAGACTCATAATCCACACCCAGTACACTAATTAATTAGTCATGTCCATACACGAGAGCTGCTGGAAGTCTGCAGGATCGTAGTTAACAGGAGAAAATTGCAAAATACCGTCACAATTGGTGGTTAAGTTTCAAAAAACCACCAGTTTTCACTTCTTTCGCAAATCACCACCACAATTCGTTGACAACGTGACAAAAAACACTGATTGTGTCTGTTAGCTTGTTTTAACCGTGATTCTGACAGGTGGGGACCATTGACAAGTGGAAATTTGTGTACAAATTCGTCTGCCACATCACGCCTGACAGTGGTCTCCACCTGTCAGGATCACGATTAAACGAGATAACAGACAACATCAGTGTTTTTTGTCACGTTGTAAACAAATAGTGCCGGTGATTTGCGAACAAGGTTAAAACCGGTGTTTTTTAAGCTTAACCACCAATGCAATTTTCTCTAGTTAACAGTAACGAAACTTGATCCATGGTCCAGATACTAACAGTCTTCGTGTTCCCGGGACTAGCTCCTATTTTTTGTTTACTCGCCACAAATTTGAATGTGATGGAAAAAAGTTAACTAGTAGAAACTCGATGCTAATGCTCGAGAGAAGATGAAGTGACATATATATGCACACACACACACACCAACCCGTATGGTGTTCATTGTTGGGAGTTGTTGCGTCGGTACTACTTTTTGCATTGACTCCCATGTCCTGTTGTGATTTTCTAATTAAGATAAGAACTTGACAATAACCAAGTTAATAATATGTGAATATCTTGTCCATATCAAGTTGCTGGATTTGTTATATTCTACTTTGAGACAAGAACTTGAAGCTTTGACAGTTTTGCACTAAATTTAATAAGTATGTGCCGGCATGATAAATACTTCACGTATACAATGTATATTCTACTGTACACCAAACAGTGCATTCATATGCTTCACCGTTGAAGACCAGACAATAAATTAGGAACTAAATCATTGAAATTTAATGAATGTAAAAATTATATTAACTATATATAAAAAGATTGTTTTGTGAGCCATTGGACATGAACAAATTATCTCCTCCTTCAACGATATTTGGAAAGCGTGCTTCCAGGCCACTCGTCAGCATGCGTTTCGCCAGGAATACGTCTTGTTATCGTGTGGAAAATCCGGGACACAACGAATGCTCTAATATTAAACATTGATCACCGAGAAATGTAACATTAGGAGGGTTGTCGATTTCCTTTCTCCTCCCAGAGAGAGTCATCCATATTGCTCTGGTTCCTCTCCCTCTTTCCTTTTGCGGCGTCGCCGGCCCGATGGAGAGGATGGAGGAGGGGAAGCCAGGTCCAAAGTTTTAGCTGTAGGTTGTGTCTTCCCTCTATGGAATTTGTCATGTTGCTAATGTCGAGCTACATGTGGGTGTGTGTGAGGGTTGATCTCCTCTTCAAGGCACTCCTGTGGTCGGAGCTGGTGATGGGGGGGAGGGAGTGGTTACTTACCCATTGAATAAGCTCGAGGTTAACCTCTTCATCATATTCTCCAACTTCATCTCTATTGTTCTTTTCCTTGCTAGCCATAGCGGCGGGGAGGAGAAAAGCAGGACGATGCCTTGCGGAGCTGGAGGAAGGCCTTCGAGCTTTGCTCCCTCTATTGATGCAGCCCTATAGTGGGCCATCCTAGATTTTCTCAGGCGAGCTCCTGAGGCGGGAGGCCGGCTAACGAGGTGCAGAGGCCGGAATCACCTTGAATACGGGCGGGCTTGGCGATTTTGTGTCGTAGTGCAACGAAGTATTTTCCGTCACTCCTAGGAGGCGAGTCGGAGAAGCACAACGACGATACGGTCTGTATGTTTGGCGGGGAAGTTGCTTTGGTCCAGCTACTTATGGAAGTGCTCTCTCTCAGCGTGTGTATGCCATCGACTTCACAACTTAAGGGCAACAACTCCCCTCTTGTTGTTGGTGTCTGCTTGTCGGCAGAAGGTGTACAACCTCCGGGTCACTCTACCATGTTGGAGGCCGTCAAGACATGGCATGGTTTCTCCCGCTGTTGCGCGCCAATTGGCTTGTTCCCTGATGACACTGCGGTTGTCCGACTTGGCTGAAGCTCGGTGGAGATGAAGCTATAGCTGAATCCAAGGTTTTGTACGCAAATTGTTTGGACTTGTTTGTAATATTTTTTAATTCTGGGTTCTTCCTATATATAGTTTCTCCATCAACCATTCTTAATGCACATCTCGGTCTAGTTAAAAATCTCCGAGCTCTAATTTTATTGAACACGATGTATTGGATCGGTACCCACGCGCTACCGGTACATTCGTCCCCACTCGCGCCGCTCAAAATCATTTTCGGTTCGGCGCGGCACAGCTTTTTGTCCGACACGTCTAGCTCACGCCCTCAGCTTGGGGCTGCCTCGGATGGAACGAAACGCCTGCCTCCGACGCGCGGGCCACGCCTGATAGTGAGACGCGGACTAAAAGTCTCATTGTTTTCTCCTCTGCCTAATTTTGTCGCCCTCCCACTTTCCTCGCCACGATCTGGAACACCCGCCGCCCGGCCGCCGGCTACACCCCCGACTCGACTCCGGCGCCGCTGTTGGCTTCTCCTCCTCGCCGCGCCTTGCTTCTCGGCCGCGCCGCCTTCTATTCGACGACTCCATCCAGCACCGGTGACCTCTCCGCTTCTCCTCCTCGCCTGCAAGGTGTTCGGCGGAATTACTGGTACGCCCGGTTTTCTACAAAATTGATTCCGCCGGCTATTCGACGACTTCAGCCGGCGCCATTGATCACAACGTGCCGGCATGTATTACAGATGGATAGCGACGACGAGTTGATGGCCGCGATGTTGTAGGAAGAAGAAGCCGCCATCGCCGAGGAGGAAGATGAGAATATAGCGATTCTCTCATGTCTTCTACAACTTCAAGCCGTCGAGGACGCCAATGCCGCACAAAATGAGAATATAGCGATTTTATGTGTCTCAACTATTAAACATTTATGTATGTTTGATTTTTCCTTAACAGAATATTGGAAATAAGAAAACCCCTTTGGGAGGCCTCTTTGGGCGCCGTTAAATGTGCCAGACTTTCCGGACGGTGTCCAAAGGGCCTGTCCGAAAGGCCTTTGGACGCCGCGACCGGAGGGGTTCTTAAAGGAGAAAACATCATATATAGTCTAAAAGAAGAAAGACATTTTCTTATAGGAAGAAAAGACAACTAATATCTGGGTGCATTCACCGTCAGGTTGACGCCGCGTGCTCGGAGGCGACGCGGTTCCTTGTACAGCTTTTCTCCACCAAATCCATGCAGCAACCCAAAAACCAAAAGAAGCTTTCCTTGGACCAAAAAATACCATTTTTTTTCAGCCCTTTTGTTTGAATTTTTTTGGCTCCCCCATGTGAAAGAGGTGCCGTCCGGCCCTGTCTCTTCCCCTCACACTCTACTCCTAGTACCAGTTCGTCGCTCTTCCAGCTGCTGCTTCCTGGGGACTTCGTCTTCCTTCCCCGCTCCAATCCATCACACTACTAGTACTCGCCTCCCCCAGCAATCCACACCGGCTCACTATCCCTCCACCCTACCCCGTTCCGGTCACGCCACACCAAGCCATTACTCCGTCCGAGCTCCGGCGGTACGCTGGTCTGACCCGGTCCGTGGCTCCGAACTGGAATGGTAAGGACCCCGTACTTCTCAAGTGTTTCTCTTTCTGCATCCGTGGGAGATTTAGCGTTCCTGGTTTGGATTCTGCGGCGGCGGCTGGTTAGATTTGCGTAGTCGATCCGGCGTGCCGTGCTACTTCTTGCGGGAGGAGTTTGAATCTGTGGCCGGTTGGTTCGTTGGGCCCGGCCGGGATTTGAGGCCGATGTTTCGGGGGACGGGGAGGGCTGTCTGATTTGACTATGGAAAGTGCCGGGAGCTGAAATCTTCCATTTATGACAGAGATTTCCCCCTTTCTTTGAGCTTCGATTCTGATTTGCTTTCTTGGATTTTTGTCTTTCCTCCGCAGATCGGGCAGTGATCGATCCATAGCTCAGGAGGACATCTCGGCGCTGCGGCGTTTGGACGGACCTATGGCTTCCAACGGCGGCGGCGGGCTGCGGCACAGCAACAGCAGCCGCCTCTCGCGCATGTCCTTCTCCGGCGACGACGGCCGCGCCCAGCCCGCACCCGGGGGAGCAGGAGGCGGCGGCGACCGGCCCATGGTCACCTTCGCCCGCCGCACCCACTCCGGCCGCTACGTCAGCTACTCCCGCGACGACCTCGACGGCGAGTTCGCCAACAGCGACCTGCCCGCCGGCGGCTTCTCGCCCGACCGGGACGAGTTCCTCAGCTACCACGTCCACATCCCGGTCACCCCGACAACCAGCCCATGGACCCGGCCATCTCCGCCCGGGTCGAGGAGCAGTACGTCTCCAACTCCCTCTTCACCGGCGGCTTCAACAGCGTCACCCGCGCGCACCTCATGGACAAGGTCATCGAGTCCGAGGCCAGCCACCCGCAGATGGCCGGCTCCAAGGGCTCCTCCTGCGCCGTCAACGGCTGCGACGGCAAGGTCATGAGCGACGAGCGCGGCCAGGACATTCTGCCCTGCGAGTGCGACTTCAAGATCTGCTCCGAGTGCTTTGGCGACGCCGTCAAGAACGCCGGCGCGCTCTGCCCCGGCTGCAAGGAGCCCTACAAGTCCACCGAGATGGAGGACTTGGTCGGTGGCGCCGATGCCAGGCCCACGCTCTCGCTGCCTCCGCCTCCAGGCGGCGTTCCTGCCTCGAGGATGGAGAGGCGGCTGTCCATAGTGCGGTCGCAGAAGGCGATGACCAGGAGCCAGACCGGCGACTGGGATCACAATCGCTGGCTGTTTGAAACCAAGGGGACGTATGGCTATGGGAATGCCATCTGGCCAAAGGAGAATGAGGTGGACAACGGTGGCGGCGATGGCGGTGGAGGTGGCCTGAGTGGAGCCGATGGCCAGCCGGCAGAGTTCACCAGCAAGCCATGGAGGCCGCTCACTCGGAAGCTCAAGATCCCTGCTGCCATCCTTAGCCCATACAGGTATGCACATGAACTTCATTTGCCTATCTGTTCATGTTCTGAATCATGTTGGCCATATTTGACTTGTTTGGACATTCATCACATGGCAAATGTACTGCTTCATGATACTTTTGATATGATTAATCCAAAGTCAAACATTGGTTCAACCTGGATCTCTAGATTAGTCCCAGTTGTGATTCAGTAATAAACTAGTAGTAGGTTAGGTGAGTTGTTAGATCTGCACTGCATCTTCTGATCTCCTTCTAATTTCGAAACAAACATTATATTATCATATATCCTATGTGAAAAATCTTAGCTCACAGAACGCTTCTCGATTATGTATGTACACTTAATATAGTAGTATTCACTTTCATGCTGTTCAGATTGCATCCTTTGCTTGTAGCACAAGAGACACTTACATTGGCGCTAATCTGAACTGTTGTCCTTGGGTTTGCTGATAGAAGACTTGATTCTGCAATTTCTGTAACTATGATGCACAGTTCATTAACTTAGTTACCATGATGATGCAGGCTTCTTGTTCTTATTCGCTTGGTTGTTCTTGTTTTTTTCCTTCACTGGAGAATTAAACACAAGAATCCGGATGCAATGTGGCTGTGGGGCATGTCGGTTATTTGTGAACTCTGGTTTGGCTTTTCTTGGGTCTTGGACCAGCTGCCGAAGCTGTGCCCTGTTAACCGAGCAACTGACCTCGTCGTCCTGAAAGAGAAGTTTGAAACCCCAACACCGTCAAATCCTAATGGAAGATCTGATTTGCCAGGGCTCGATATATATGTGTCCACTGCTGATCCAGAGAAAGAACCTCCATTGGTTACAGCAAACACTATCCTGTCCATCCTTGCTGCTGACTATCCTGTCGAGAAGCTTGCCTGCTATGTTTCTGATGATGGAGGTGCTCTCCTGACATTTGAAGCAATGGCTGAAGCTGCTAGCTTCGCTAACATGTGGGTTCCCTTTTGTCGCAAACATGGCATTGAGCCTCGCAATCCTGATAGCTACTTCAGTCTGAAGAAAGACCCATACAAGAATAAGGTCCGCTCAGATTTTGTGAAGGATAGGAGGAGGATCAAGAGGGAGTATGACGAGTTCAAGGTCAGGATCAATGGGCTGCCTGACTCAATTCGTCGCCGCTCTGATGCATACCATGCCAGAGAAGAAATAAAGGCCATGAAGAGGCAGCGCGAAGCTGCTCTTGACGACTCTGTGGAGCCTGTTAAAATTGCTAAAGCTACCTGGATGGCTGATGGCACACATTGGCCTGGTACCTGGATTCAACCCTCTGCTGAGCATACTAAAGGTGACCATGCCGGAATAATTCAGGTATGCATTCTCAGGCAACACTTCTTTTTGCTGTTCTATACCTAAAATTAATGCATTATGCTTGAGAGCCTAACCATCTCTCATGGTGCTGGATAAGTGAACAAATTATGCTGCACCTAATCAGTAGGACAAATTTGCACCAGTAATGAACACAACGTGCACATGCGTTCTGGTGTGCATATTGGTATATATGTTAGTAAGCGAGCTATTCTTTCTTAACTCTTAAGTGTGCGCTACTCTTTTTAACCATTGGATCAATTCAGTATCGAGAATCCAGGAAAATTAACTAAAGAAAAAGCTAAGCAATTTACAAGTAGAAAAACTGTGTTATATGCACCAATAGGTTGATCATTCATTATTCTGTTCTTCAGGTAATGCTGAAACCTCCTAGTGATGATCCCTTATATGGCAGCAACGCTGAAGAAGGCCTACCCCTTGATTTCAATGACATCGACATCCGTCTGCCTATGTTGGTATATGTGTCCCGAGAAAAGCGCCCAGGCTATGACCACAACAAGAAGGCTGGTGCGATGAATGCCCTAGTCCGTTCATCTGCTGTCATGTCAAATGGACCTTTCATCCTCAACCTGGATTGTGATCATTATGTTTACAACTCTCAAGCTTTCCGTGAAGGCATGTGTTTCATGATGGACCGGGGTGGTGACCGTCTTGCTTATGTCCAGTTCCCACAACGGTTTGAGGGCATTGATCCATCAGATCGCTATGCTAACCACAACACCGTCTTCTTTGATGTCAACATGCGTGCACTGGATGGTCTCATGGGACCAGTCTACGTCGGCACTGGTTGTCTGTTCCGCCGTGTTGCTCTGTATGGATTTGACCCTCCACGCTCCACAGAACATGGTGGCTGCTGCAGCTGTTGCTTCCCGAAGAAGCGCAAGATCAAGAGCTCACCTGAAGAGACACAGGCTTTGCGTATGGCAGATTTTGATGATGAGGAAATGAACATGTCAACATTTCCCAAGAGGTTTGGTAACTCAAACTTCCTCATCAACTCTATTCCAGTTGCCGAGTTCCAAGGGCGCCCGCTTGCTGATCACCCTGGTGTCAAGAATGGCCGTCCTCCTGGTGCTCTCACCGTCCCCCGGGACCTTCTTGATGCTTCCACAGTTGCTGAGGCTATCAGTGTCATCTCATGCTGGTATGAGGACAAGACAGAGTGGGGTCAGCGTGTCGGATGGATTTATGGTTCAGTCACAGAGGATGTTGTGACAGGTTACCGGATGCACAACCGTGGATGGAAGTCAGTCTACTGTGTCACCAAGCGCGACGCTTTCCGTGGCACTGCACCCATCAACCTTACTGACCGTCTCCACCAGGTGCTCCGGTGGGCTACTGGCTCAGTGGAGATTTTCTTCTCCCGGAACAATGCGCTGCTGGCAAGCCGAAGGATGAAGCTACTCCAGAGGATCGCATACCTGAATGTGGGCATCTACCCTTTCACGTCGATCTTCCTCATCGTCTACTGCTTCCTGCCAGCGCTGTCCCTCTTCTCTGGGCAGTTCATCGTGCAGACGCTCGACGTGACCTTCCTCGTCTATCTGCTGGTGATCACTCTGACGCTGGTCATGCTGGCGGTGCTGGAGATCAAGTGGTCAGGCATCAATCTGGAGGAATGGTGGAGGAACGAGCAGTTCTGGCTCATCGGAGGAACCAGCGCCCACCTTGCCGCGTGCTCCAGGGTCTCCTCAAGGTCATTGCTGGCATCGAGATCTCCTTCACCCTGACGTCCAAGTCCGGCGGAGACGACGTGGACGACGAGTACGCCGACCTGTACATCGTCAAGTGGACTTCGCTGATGCTCCCGCCCATCGTGATCATGATGGTGAACCTGATCGCCATCGCCGTCGGGTTCAGCCGCACCATCTACAGCGAGATCCCGCAGTGGAGCAAACTTCTTGGCGGCGTGTTCTTCAGCTTCTGGGTGCTGACCCACCTGTACCCGTTCGCCAAGGGCCTGATGGGGCGGCGCGGGCGGACGCCGACCATCGTCTTCGTCTGGTCCGGCCTCATCGCCATCACCATCTCCCTGCTGTGGGTCGCCATCAACCCGCCGTCCCAGAACTCGCAGATCGGAGGGTCCTTCACGTTCCCCTGATCTCTTCTTCTGCCACAGCTTATATATCATATATGAGTTACATACCATTATTTCCAGCAGCTGTAGCAGCGTTCCAGAGCTAGCTGAAGGGGAGTAAATTCTGACTGTTCCCTGTGGTTAAGCTAGGTAATTTTTTTTGTGTTGTCGAGAAAACGGTGGATCATACTAGTTCATTTGTTCTTTTTAATTCTGTTTCCGAGATGAGATGTGGTTTTGGTTGGACCTGGACAACATCACAAGTACAAAATTCAGAAGTTTTAGCCAGTTCTTCAGAGTTTCATTTTTCGCGTCCAGATGTTCAGTTTTCTTCTGACTTTCTTGCTGCCTGTGGCCATAGTGCCGGGTCTGTATGAACTGGTAAAAACACTTTGTATCTTTATGGCACTTGGCACGTGGATTTTTCTGACCAGGCTGTATTGTAGTAGTTGTGTGTCGTCGTCGCGTAGCATGAGGAGGTCAGAGCTTGTGCGCGTGTACCGCTTCAGTTCAGTTCAGGTTTTTGATCCTGTGACAGTTGGCCCAGTCGCTGACAAAGATTGATGGATGAAGACACTTTGGAGAGAGACAAACAAGCAAGAAAGCCGGCTTAGTCATTTGGCCTAGTCAAAGGCTTTCCATGTACTCTGCCATTTGGGTGGAAATGGATCTAAGGGAATCGTGCCAGAAAAACATATGTATACAGAACAAACAAGAGACAGGTTTAGAGTGAACGTTTCTTATTTGTGACACAGACCTTGGGTTTCAATCAGAAGCCGGGCCAAGTATCCAGGACCAGGATTGTGTCCTTTTAAGTTTCTCGATTTGTTTTAAATCTGTTTTCCGTAGACGGGGTACATCACGGAGTATATTGCTTTGTAAAGGCCCAAATTTTCTGGACAAGCTCTTCAAAAGCATTGAGAGTGTTACACTAATTTCTGCACGTTTGCTCTTCCCAGTTCTTCACTGAAGGCATAGAAGAATAACTTTGAGATGCCAGGGGTAGAGACGAATAGAGAGTATTGAGAGGCTTTGATAGACTAAGATGAGATGTTGTTCAGTTTGGACCTGAACAACATCAAAGTACAAAAAGCACAAGTCCTACGAAGTTTTTCACATATTTTGCGCCTGTTGTGTGCCTTTCATTGTCGTGTGTTCTCGCCCTTTTGTTCTTCCGTGCTAGTCAAAAGAAGTTTGATATTTTTCCACATGGATCCCTCTGACCACATGTCGGTATGATATGTGCCGGCATCGCATATGACAATTGCATGACGAAGTCAGAGCATGTGCGTGACAAGCACATTTGAGTTCTGGCTTGTAATTTGTTGCATGTTAGTGTGGTATTAATGTTGAGATTATTATTAACTGATAGGTCATTGTCATTGATGCTCGTTGACACTGACTGAAAGTTTTTGAAGTGACAATTAAGAAACAAGTGTATTCTCAAACCCTAATAAAGCCATATCCTAACGCGCCCTAGTTAGGATGTGGCTTTATCAGGATTTGAGAATACAGTTGTTTCTTAATTGTCACTTAAAAAACTTTCAGTTTAGAGAAAATTGTGTGTTTTGCAGTTCTCTGCTAAAGACATAAAAGAAGTTTGAAATGCCAAGGGCACACGCAAATATGATGCCGCCAGAGGTGAATAATGTCTTGAAATCAACGGAAAATACTAAAGCTCAACAACCAGCAATCAATATTACTAGTCGTTTGTCATGTGTGCATATATACCGCTCCATATTCACCCAAGCAGATAAGCAAACAGTAGCATGAAGCTCTAGCCTCTACTAGTCGGAAAATCTTTGTGCCACCCAATCAAATACTGTTGACATATG
Organism: Poa pratensis; assembly: GCA_947311845.1. Classification (NCBI taxonomy): domain Eukaryota; kingdom Viridiplantae; phylum Streptophyta; class Magnoliopsida; order Poales; family Poaceae; genus Poa; species Poa pratensis. The sequence goes on along the minus strand of CAMZMU010000085.1, from coordinate 48,656,922 downwards.
CGAGGCAAAAATAGGAGGAATGGTCTAGACAAAAAGGGAAGAACATAAGACGAATGTCAAAAAGCATTAGGGAAGAGGAGGCGTTGGGAACATGGAAACCACCAGCCTGTAATCATAGGCAACTAGAACCCACTTACAAGCACCATTCAAACATTCCCAGAGAAGGGCATCTGGAGGACGCGCCTGTGTCACGAAGGCTTGGAGTGGCAGTGGCCACCCGCCCCTCCCGGGTTCGACTTTGTGTATGATTACATGCTGTTTCAGTTAAACAATGAGTAACTTCTAACCCACAATATTGTTCTTGCGTATGAATTTATTTTGTTGATCGTATAGAGGCAAAACAGTATGAAACACAATATGAGATAATCAAGACACAACTTCATTCCAGGGACTTTATAGACTTTTTATCAGACAATAAGCTCAAATATCAGAAGCTAAAAAGTGCTAAATTGCAGTTTCTGAGCAACTTGTTTTCTCCGTTGTTTCCGTGGTTAGAGAAGTATAAGCTGTTCTTGGACAAGTTTAAGACAAAAAGGATTAACCCTTAGCGGCTTAGCCAGTTAGTGTTATTTGTCACAAAGAACAAGTCAATGGCACTCTAGCCTTAATTAGGAAACAAAAGGCAAATTTCTAGTGAATCACAACTAATCCATATATCAGGGAATGTGTCATATTTTGTTTCTCGATTAATAATTCTTGGTAAATTCTGAAATTTCATGACATGATAGATACCTTGCGCCACAACGTCACGAGTAAAAACAAAGTAAAATGCACCCATGGTGCTTGAACTTGTACGCCTCGGTTGCTTAGGTCAACACACTCTGAAAACTAAACGCCATGTTTAGCCAAAGTCGAAACGTGCCGCTTACATGGTAAGTTGATGGTAGCAGCAGAGTTTCCTTGTCACGATAACCACATTTCTTAAGGATATCCGAGAGCATTTTTTTCTTAACTGGTTCCTTCAAACCTTGAGCTTAGACTAACTTGTAATTGTTTGCTCTTCTACTATTCTTCGCTAAATGCATAGAAAAAATTTGAGATGCCAAGAGCAAAGATTAATATAAAGCTGTCAGAAGTTTTGATCTAGGCTTCAGTTTTATCACGTCCTTCGTTGTCAAAACATTTCGGTTTTGCTAATCGGGTATCATGTTTATCCCATATTCCCAATTTAGGGTTATTCATTTGTGGTGTGTTGATTATACTCGGCTCAAAATGCTTCATGGTGTTAGCCTAGTTTCTGGGGTGGAGTCTAGTACGAGATTCATGCCCAACGATTTTTTTTTTTTTTTTGAATTCGTTCACTAACAGGGGTTAGAACTAACTACTATTCCTGAAAGTTGTGTCTGTGTGGTGGAAAATGTGCTAGTCAACTTTATGATGTCTTCATTTTAGGTAATTTAACCAATTTAACAAATAATACATGTGCCACGTGTTATCAGAATTATATAATTGGAAACTTTATTCAAATATGAATTGAATTGTAGCGACATACTCCCTGTCCTAAATCGCACTGCGTTCCGGGTTTGGTCAAAATCAAACATTTAAATTTTGACTAAATATATTGAGAAAGATATCAACATCTATAAAACAAAATGTATATAATACGAAAATATATTTTATGATGATTTTAGTAATATTTATTTTGTAGTATAGATATTCATATTATTCCTATATGTTTAGTCAAACTTATACAAAGTTTGACTTTGACTAAATCGAGAACGCCGGGTAATTCTAGACGGAGGGAGTATAATCCATATTTTGTTGATCAAATTTTGATCTTGAAAAGCGTGTGCGCCACCTAATTAGGGACGCAGTGAGTATATGTTTGTTAGATGAGGCCCGCAAGCGATGGTAAACAGTGTAGTAGTTTTGGTTTTCATAGATCGATCCGGGTCTAGTTTTTTTAAAAGGGGTCCAGCTTTTATTAGATCGCTCCAAACGCTGCACACACTCAACTAGGATACAAACGTTTCATCTTGATATTTACAAAAAGTCATGGCATGACCTCAGTAAGGAATAGTAATGATCTAACAACCTAGTCGTTGGTCATTGGTGTATATATACTTCTCCATCTTTAGTCAAGTAGTAGTGGTGTCTTCGCTTTGTCTTTAGACTATAGCCAAGTAGTAGCACTGAGCTCTACTGGCCGAATTTTTTGCCAAACAATTAGTCAAATGGTTTTTTTTTTTTTTTGAAGCGTATTAGTCAAATGGTTGGCTGATGAGAGGCAGAAAAAACAATAGTAATATGAAAACGGAGCGCGGGAATAGAAGGCATCAGGAACCATTAAACTAGGTTGGCAAAACATCTGATCCCACCCATGAGTGAAGATGAATGGTACTCCCACGGAAACATCCGGGATGAGGGAAGGGAACCCGGTACAAATTAAGAGCAGTCCATTAGTTGCCAAAAACAACCGTATGCCTGCGCAACTATCACTAATACGGCTATCCTTGTTATAATTGCACAGACACGCCAAAGTTAGTAACAAGCCGATCGACAGTGTGGCCATCATGCTATGTCTGTATGATCTCCAGGGCACGTGTATTTCTCTGACCAGGTTATGCCGGCATCGTGTAGCATGACGAGGTCGGGAGCTTGTGCTTCTGACCATTTCAGTCCAGTTCAGGTTTTTGATCGTGTGATAATTGGCCTAGTCGCTGAAACTTTGGAGAGAGAGAGAGATGCGGATTGACCCACTCATAACTTATGATGTCAAGCAAGCAAGAGAGCAAGCTTAGTCATTTGCCCTAAAGAACAAGTCAAAGGCTTTCTATGTACTCTGTCGTTTGGGTGGGAAAGGGAATAGATGAAATTGTGCCAGAAAAACTTAATTCCATATGTATACAAAACAAACAAGACGCAGGTTACAGTGTACGGCAGCTAATTTTCATGCATCCCGGACCGGGAGTGTGTCCCTTTTTGTTTCTCGATTTGCTTTAAATCTGATTTCTCGATGGCAGGGTAGATGTTTTGTCCCACATGATTGTAGCAAGCAAAATAAAGTAAATTGTAGCTATGGTCCTCCAATTTGCACGCCTAGGTCGCTGAGGTCCACGCCCTCTAAAACTACAATTTGGTGTTCCGAAGATGAGATGTGATTCATCAATGTACAAAAAACACAAATCTTGCATTGTGTTTTTGCCCTTTTGTTCTTCCGTGCTCGGTCTCTATGGACTATCCAAAAGAATCTTTGATATTTTTCCCACATGAATCCCTCTGGCCAGATCTAATTTTGTGATGTCCATGAGAACAGGATATTTTCTTCATTTGTTTATGCAATCAACTTCAGGACTTGATCCTCTGCGTCTAGAATTGTTTTGGCTCAATACGCTTTGTCCGTCAGACTAGAGGTGTTCATTTGTTTCACAAGGTCATTTTGGGAGGTCCTGAATGACTGAAAATCAGTATCAGACTAATATCATCTGATGTTAAGGTAGCTAGACCGGCAAAAAAGGAAGTCTCTCAACTATCCTGGGTGCAATTATTTTTACCAGAAATATTGATCTGTAAGTCCGCATAAGTAGCAGGCTAATGTTGTCCAGGTAGAACCGCGGCACATGGGAGAAAAAGACGGCGTCCTATCATCTACCAGCATGGTTACATCCCCAATTCTTGCGATTGTAAACCACTACTCATTACTCATTAGTGACACAAAATCGTGCAAAATGGTACATACCAATAAACCACCTTACACTGAGCTAACATTTAGTGTCGCGTGCATATATATATCGATCCACCTCCAACGAAGTAGCAGCGCGTAGGATGATCTACCAGTTGAGGTTGACGTACACTTTTTTTTTCTCCTACCAATAGGTCAGGTCACATACTTGAAGTTGAACAAAACAGAGAGCTGACCTAGAGCCAGTAAGCATGGAAGAAGAAGAAATATACTAATTACTGTGAATTGCATTGAGGAATATGAGGCTTTGGGAAAGATGTGGCCATTGTTATTCGGAGTTACCAGCAAAGCTACAATGGAGCTAGATAGCGAGCAACATCCATACGCTCCAGCTAAGGTCACCCTACGCCTAAGGAAATTCAGGCTACGGAAAAACTTTGCCGCTGATGTTCCGTGAAGTACCCACACAGCTCCGCGTGACATGCATCTGGTGTCTCGTAGATCGGCGGCGTCCAGGGTTGCCACAAAGTTAGTTAGCTTCGCTTAACTATGGCATGATCACCAACCCTGGCAAGTCACCATTGCAGCTTGGTTCAAGTTCTGGTTGTGGACCTGGTATGTAATAACCTGATCACAACGAATTTGTTGGTCTTAGGTTCTTTATCTGTTTATCTATAATGACGGCAAAGCAATACAAATAGATAAAAGTGTTTTATTTAAGATATCGTCTCGTGGTTAAGAGCAAAAATGTTCTGTATTTCTCCCTCTTACTAACTTAACGATTGTTGCCTATCAAAAAAAAACTTAACAATTGTTCTGTTTAGCATTTGCTTTGTTTTAGAACATTAGCTTTGTCGAGAATCGTCCACGACTTTCATTTAGTGGAGTGGACGATAATTCATTTTCAGAGGGGTAGAATCCTCCACGAACCACGACTTTGTGAGGTCGTCCTCATGCGGCATCAACAGGCTAAAATTACACCGTCTTCTGGGCCCAAATATCGGCCCAATTACGCGCACAATAAACCAGAGGAAAACCCAATCCCGAAACTGAACTGAACCGAAGTGTCTCTGTTCTTCGCAGCGTCTTCTTCCCGCAGCAGCACAGGTCAGTCTCCTCTCCCCTCTGCAGATCTCTCTCGCCCTGGGGTTTAACGTCTTCTAGATCCTTCTACGACCTCACGCGTCCCACCTCGTCCCCCTCCTCCTCCTTCTCCGCTCCTCCCGAGGCTGTGCGGTCCGTGTCAGGATCTGAATCCGAACCGCCCGCCACGATCGATCTGATCACCTGCCTGCATGCGTCTTAGCTGCTAGGGTTCGGTGTACGTTGCCACGGTCATCGAGCCAAATCTGACCGTGAATTGCTCTGTTTCTTACTAGCTAGCTCGAAGCGGAGCGCGCAAGGGCATCGCGAGGAAGGATGCCGAAGGCCGCGGGCGATGCCAAGCTCCTGATCCAGTCCCTGAACAAGGCCTATGCCGCCACGCCCACGAATCTCAAGGCAATTAACGTTTTTCCCTGTCAGACCTGTGGCCACTAATATGGCTGCAAGCCGATTTACTCATCGAGTTGTCATGTTTGTGCAGATCATTGACCTGTATGTGGTTTTCGCCGTGGCGTCTGCCCTTGTTCAGGTGAGAGTTTTTTTTTTACTTATACGCACTTTCCCGAAGATATATGGTTTAATTTTTGTTAAAGTTGGAATGATATCTGGTAATGGTAGAGAAGGAAAAAATCTTACTTTAACAACCTTTCATTTCTCAAGAAATACTGTGACCTGTTTTCTATAGTATAGCATGAGGATGTAGTAAGTGTACGCCGTAGGCACCAGCCGCACCACACATTGCAGGCAGTTGACACATACTCCCTCCATTCCAAAATATAACTTGTTTTAGATGTTTCAATACGGGCAATATACGGACTGAAAATGAGTGAATCTACACGCTAATACGCGTCTAGGTACATCCGTATCAGAAAAATGCTAAAACATCTTATATTTCGGAATAGATGTAGTATATTGTTTGTTTATTTTACCGCATTTCTCAGTGTTGGTCTTTGAATAGAAGTAAGCTATCAGCTTGTAAAGTATCTGATGTACCTAGTATCTAGCCATCTAGCAAAAAAGGTGTGTATGTCTAAATGCCATGGATCGCCATCCAGCCGTATGCCCCTCAATGTTTGGTTTGGCAGATGAAATGTGTGATATAGTCAGATTCGTAAGTTCACTGCAAGTTTCATTTGAGCACTTGTTTTTACTGGCTGAGCATTCATGTAGTGTTGTGTCCAAGTCATAAGCCATCTGACTTTTCTTCACTTGTAGTTGCAAAGTAAGGCTTGGCATGCTAGTGCGCAGCCATTTGCAGACTGCTGAAATGCTGTTTTATGTGGCAAAACAGGTCGTTTACATGGGCATAGTTGGGTCATTCCCCTTCAACGCGTTCCTATCCGGTGTCCTGTCATGCATAGGAACTGCAGTGCTTGCTGGTACGTATTTCTTACCTGCTCTCAATCGTGGCTACCCTTCCTTGGTTGCATGATATATGATCGTTGACGTTTTTTGCAGTTTGCCTCCGTATTCAAGTCAACAAGGACAACAAGGAATTCAAGGTAACTCTACATTCACTATTATTTGCTACCACTATTTATTCTCTGGTTCTAGCATAACATTTTATGTCAAAACATCATGTGCAGGATCTTGCTCCGGAGAGGGCCTTTGCAGATTTTGTACTGTGCAATCTGGTGCTTCACCTGGTGATCATGAACTTCCTCGGATAAGCACATGTCCTACAAGCTATCAAGATTTTGTAGTGTCCTAATGTCTGAAATGTCGCCATGTTAGATATTCATGTGGTATCACACACTGCCTATGTAATCCGAGAGTTTCTCTTTGAACTATAAAGCGTTTGGTGGATCGTTAGCAATGAAAGAACATCAGAACTTTATTTTGAGGGAGTGAAGACTGGATAAAGATCACCTAAATATTTCTATTGCTTTTCACTGACAAAGTTGTTGAAGAAAAATTCAAATGTGCTGCCTAAAATGCATTTCTGATGGCTGGAATGCACTTGGATCAATAAAAAATGAATTCAGAATCTTGCATATGGCTTGTAGCCATCAGCAAAACTACGAAAAACTCTGGAGCAAGTTGTTATTCTTCATTTCCCTAGATAGACGGCCTGTGTTCTGTTCAAGAATGTGACTTTTCTGGCTGATGACAGAAAATCTCAAAGCTGCTGGAAATGAGTATACATTGTTCTAATAATCATTCCAAGACTTACGATTGAGCATACTAGTTCAGAATATTTTATTAAAAGTTAAAACTCATTATTATTCATATAACAGAGTAGTTAGTCTCCACAACCAAAAACATAAAGATCATTCATCTCACACAATGCCTAGTAGACACTAGAACAACTACAAGTATCAAACTATTCATGATATCTAAATCTCTACTTGAAGAACCATGTGCATGAATGAAACCAATGTCCATCTAGAGTTTGTAAAACAGAAACATCATCACATCATTTCACAGCAAACAGATCATTCATCTCACACAACGCCTCACAAAATGCAATTTTGTGGGTAGTAGACACTGGAACAACTACAAGTATCAAACTATTCATGATATCTAAATCTCTACTTGAAGAGCCATGTACATGAAGGAAGCCAATGTACATCTAGAGTTTGTAAAACAGAAACATCATCACATCATTTCACAGCAAACAGAGCATTCATCTCACACAATGCATCACAAAATGCAATTTTGTGGGTAGTAGACACTGGAACAACTACAAGGATCAAACTATTCATGATATCTAAATCTCTACTTCAATAACAATGTGCATGAATGAAGCCAATGTACATCTAGAGTTTGTAAAACAGAAACATCATCACATCACTTCACAGCAAACCAAATGACCTTCTTACCCTATGTCTAAACTACAAGGGATGTGAACTCCCCTAATGGAACTGTCAACATGACCACTCCAAAGTCACTTCTACCGCTCAAGGCGCAGCAATTCAGGAGGTAAGGATGCAGGGTCAAGCTCCCAGCAGTCCCCAGGAGGCAGCGCCGAGTCCAAACCCATGGAGACTTTCCTTGCCGGTGCCTGATGTGAAAGCATCCCGACATCGCCCTTCCGGAGGTACTGAACAGCATGGCTACCGACGTCGCGACGGGTAAAGATGCTCCTGAAACCTTCCACCTTCTCCAGGTAATCATAGCTGACGCCATACAGATCGCTGTACCCGCTGAGGAACACCACAAAATCGTACTTGGGCCTCCCGGTGTCGGCGTCCTCTCCGCCATGGAACGCCCAAACCGACCCCTTTCTTGGGTAAACCCGGTACGCCTCCCTCGCCACCCTCTCGCAGGCGACGAGATGCGAGAAGACGTTCACTGAGTGCACCGTAACAGTTCTCCCAACCTTGTACTCCCCACAGGGCTTCCCCTCCTTCCCGTCAGGCTGGAGCTCCAGCCACCGTATCTGTGCACTGAACTGCCTGCCCGGCGACGCTGTCTCCACCAGTGCGTAGTACCGCGGCATGCCGTCCTCGTCTCCATATAATGCCCACACCTGGCCTCTCTTGAAGCACCTCTCGCCGCGGTCGGCGTCGAAGTTGTAGAAGTCTGAGTCCTCCACAGCCATCTGCCCAGGGAGCATCTGCCCCGAGTGATCGCTGTCCGGCTCCTCCTCCTTCGCCTCCAGCTCATCCAACTCCTCCTCCTCCTCCTCCTCCTCCTCACTAGATGAGCTCTGGGGGACCTTGTGATCTTTCGCCGCTCTTCTCTTGGCGAGCTGCTGCTGCATCTCGGCGAGCGTCATCTCCGGCTTGTCGGTCTTGCTCTTCTTGGGCGGCGGCGGAGGAGGCACCTCGGAGGCGAGGAACGTCCGGCGGCAGGAGGGGCAAGTGAGGCGGTAGCCCACGTATTGGCGGTCGAACTCATGGAGAAGACGGCAGCCGGCGCAGGCCGTCCAGAAGGTAGGCGGCGGGTCCGGCGCCTCCCTCTCATCCTTGAGCGCGGCGTAGGCGTCGGCTACCCGGCGGAGCGCTTCCTCGGCCGCGGCGGAGACGGCGGGGTAGGAGGAGGCGCCGGCGTCAGGGCGGAGGGATCTGCAGAGGGACTTGTAGTGGCGGCGAATGGCAGGAGAGTCGTGGTCGGGGGAGTAATCGCGTTCTTCGGGGAGGAGGAGGGTGCGCGGGGGGAGTCGGCGTCGGCGAGGAGGACGGAGGTGGCGGTGAGGAGGAGGGACGCGGTGGGGGAGTCCGGGTCAAGGCGGGCGGCGCGGCGGGCGTGCTTCTGCGCGGCGCGGAGGCGGCCAGAATATAGATCGCACTCCGCCTGCGCTAGCGCCTCCGCCGCCATGGAGCTGGGTGAGGAGGCGTCGCCGGGCATCGTCGGGGGGCGGCAGCCGCCGGCGTGGGGTTTCCTTGTGGTTTTCGGTGGGTGGGTTAAGTGAGGGCTTGGGCTTCGCTTGGAAGTGAGTTGGGTGAGTCTGCTCTGTGTTTTGGGCTGGGTCGTGTTTGGTTGGGCCTTATCGAGCTTATATACTCCTACTCCTACACAATTTTTGTTTCGCAACCAACTCATCCAAATGAAGATTATTCTCCTAAAATATCCTCTGCGAAACAAATGTCCTAAATATCCAAATGGAGATATCTTCCACCACACTTATCCCCTCTAGAACCCTAAAAAAAGCTTATCCCCTCTAATAGTTCTTTTTGGCACATGGCTAGTTTTTATAACAATCTACTTAACATCATAGTTTAACCATCACGAAGTTGAGTCTTATCAAACCATAACAGTTTTCAACTTAATACAACAAACACATGACATTAGTGGTAATCCTTTCACCCTAATGGAACATAAAACTACTATATGTAGAGGTGAGCAGAGAGCTTTGGCTCAATGAAAACCTCCAAGGGGATCTTGCGCGAGGTGGTGAGCCCAAATATTTCATCCATGCTCAGTTGCTCCGGCGCCATCCCATTAGGAGGCCTCCAGGCGAAGGCGTGTAGCAGGTTTGCAAGGCATATATGTACCACCTTGAGCCCGAGCTTGTAACCGGGGCACATTCTCCTACCAGCTCCAAATGGCAGGAGCTCAAAGTCCTTCCCCATAACATCAACCTTGCTTTCGCCAAGGAACCTCTCTGGATGGAACTCCTCCGGTGCGTCCCATAGTGCATCATCGCGGGCGATGGCCCACACATTGACGAGAACGCGAGTGCCGACAGGGATGTCGTAGCCTTCGATAGACACGTCCTCTAGGGCTTTGTGGGGAGCCAACAGGGCCCTACAGGGTGCATACGCAACGTCTCTTTCACCACGGCTTTGACGTAGGGGAGGTTCATAATGTCCCTCTCGGTCACCAACTTGGTAGGCCCCACAACACGGTCGAGCTCCTCAGTGGCCATTGCCAACATCTTAGGGTTCCTCACTAGCTCTGAAATGGCCCATTCCAAGGTTACTCCGTTAGTATTTGTGCCCCCCGCGATTAGGTCCTGCATACAACATCGTTTTGCAATTAAATGAGCAATAGTTTAAGATGACTAGGAATGTGATCGACATTATTTGGCAACAAGCTTCCCTTCGTATTCACCACCAGTGGCGTGGAAACTGAAAAATAATAGAGCCAACAAGAAAGAGACAAATACAAATTTGTCGTAACCATGCATACCTTATTGCTATTGTCTTCAATTATTGTTGGAGGGATTAGGTTTGATGTCTACTTTTAAATCAACGGACATTTCCTTGTTTCTCGGTTGATGTTTTATATGATTGTTTTGTAATATTATTCAACAATAAATATTTCAAAATTATAATTGCATATTTAAGAACCAAACTTATAACTGCAAGTTGGATCCACTTAGAAATACCAGTTGTTAGATCGTCTTGCTACATTTTGCAAGTGTGAACTGTCAAAAACTTTCATGTTCAGGTGACCGATCTAGGAAACCGAGCGGTCGCTCTCGCTCGCCCGCATGTCTTCTCTTCCTCGCATGTTTCCTCTGCCTGCTTTCAACTGTCTAACATGGGCGTTGTTGGTAAGGATCAAATAGATGATCCGTAGGTTTGCCCCAATCTTTCACGGATCAAATATGATGTACAGATGGCCGCATCAGTTGTCTTTGTTGCTACTTCGCTCATTGTTTGAGGTAAGTGATACGTCTCCAACGTATCCATAATTTCTGATGTTCCATGCTTATATTATACCATTTGCTACATGTTTTATATGCACTTCATATCACTTTTATGCATTTTCTGGGACTAACCTATTAACAAGATGCCACAGTGCCAGTTCCCTGTTTTCTGCTGTTTTTGGTTTCAGAAAAGTACTTCTGCGAATATTCTCGGAATTGCACGAAACAAAAGGCCACGTCCCTATTTTTCCAGCACCGTCACGGAGTCCGAAGGAGAGACGAAGGAGGGCACCGAGGTGCCCAACCACCTGCTCGCGCGGCAGGGGTGGGCCCGCGCCAGCCTATGGGTTGGGCCCCTCGGGCTCCACCGACGTCGCCCCTTCGCCTATATATTGCCTCAGACGCGAAAACCCTAAAAAAGAAGTCATATTTCCAGAAGAGTTCCGCAGCGCCGCCGCCATCGACGACAAGTTTCGGGGGACAGAGTCTCTGTTCCGGCACGCCGCCGGGACGGGGAATTGCCCCCGGAGTCATCTCCATCGACACCACCGCCATCTTCATCGCCGCTGCTGACTCCCATGATGAGGAGGGAGTAGTTCTCCCCCGAGGCTGAGGGCTCTACCGGTAGCTATGTGGTTCATCTCTCTCTCATGGTGTGATCTTTATGTGATCATGTGTATTGCTAGTATCGCTGAATACATTAATAATGTTTATGCTACTCAAGTGATTTTGTCTAGTTTCTGGAGTCATTGTGACAACACGGTATCAAGGTGACAGTGTGGGTACTTGTGTGACTCTATGAATAATTTAGATTTATCATGGCTTATTCTTGGGAATTGTGGTGTTTGTTTACTCAGACTTTGAGGAGTGCTTTTGCAGCCCTACACGTAGTACTTGTGTTATCAAGAAGGAGAATAATCCCGAGCAGTATTTACTTGTGTTCAGTTGTGCTAATCTAGTTGAATATGTAGATGTTACTCTTTATCTATTATGCACTCTATAGGTTACTTTAATATGAACTCCGGTACTCTCCACGGTGTAAAGGTGACAGTGTGTGCACCGTGTGTGATTCCTTTATGACGTTGTGGCGCTTGTTTACTCCGGCTTGAGGTGTGCTTTTGTAGCCCTACACAATGAATGGTGTTTGTTATCCAACAAGAGAGTGTTTAAGAGTAGCTTTTACTTATTCAGTTATGAGATCATTGTTGAGAGTGTCCACTAGTGAAAGTATGATCCCTAGGCCTTGTTTCTAAGCATTGAAACACCGTTTACAACAAGTTCTGCTACATGTTTGCTTGCTGCCATCTTTATTTCAGATTGCAGTTACTACTTATAATCATCCATCACTTGTATTTCACTATCTCTTCGCCGAACTAGTGCACCTATACATCTGACAAGTGTATTGGGTGTGTTGGGGACACAAGAGACTTCTTGTATCTTAATTGCAGGGTTGCTTGAGAGGGATATCTTTGACCTCTACCTCCCTGAGTTCGATAAACCTTGGGTGATTCACTTAAGGGAAACTTGCTGCTGTTCTACAAACCTCTGCTCTTGGAGGCCCAACACTGTCTACAAGAATAGAAGCACACGTAGACATCAAGCTATTTTCTGGCGCCGTTGCCGGGGAGGTAAGGTAAAAGGTATTCACATCCTCTGGCTACTAAGCTATTTTCTAGTATGTTGCTAGTGTGTGAGTGCTCGAAGTTATTTCCTTTAGATTCTGCAATTATATCTTTTTGTTTCTTGTTTTTATTTTCACTAGTTAGGCTTAATGGAAAACAACAAAAAAATTAGAGATCTTTATGAACTTTATATTGAATTAGGACATGATGCTTTTGAAGAGAAAATTAAAAAACCTATGGAGGCTTGTTTGCATGATGGTAGCAATGGTATTACTATAAATTCTTTGAACACCATTATTGCAATGCTATGGAAAAGTCTAAGCTTGGGGAAGCTAGTTGTGATGAATATGATATTTTTAGTCCCCCAAGCTTTAAGGAGGAAATTTGCTTTGATGATACTTTGCCTCCAATATATGATGATTATAATCATTGTGATATTTTCAGTCCACCTACTATTGAGGATATAGTTTATGTTGATTATGATATGCCTCCTATATATGATGTTTACAATGATGAATATGATATTTCAGTCCATCTACTATTGAGGATAAAATTCATTATGATTATTCTATGCCTCCAATTTTTGATGATTACAATGATGGATGTGATACTTTTACTCTCACTATTACTAATGATAATGTTCATGCTTATGTGGAGAGTAATGATACTTTTATGCATGTGGATCATGATAAGAATGCTTATGTGATAGCTATATTGTTGAGTTTATTCATGATGCCGCTGAAAATTATTTTGAGAGAGGAAAGTATGGTTATAGAAATCTTCATGTTACTAAATTTCTTCTCTTTATGATGAATGTTTTGAGCTTTCTCTTGATTTGCTTTTATTTGCTGGGTACTTTAAGACCTACTGGTCCTTATGAGAGAGGGAGACACGATTTCATATATCACAATAATATTAAGTCTTCTCTCTTTATGTTGAAATTTTTGAAGTTACACTTGTTTTGCTTTCTATGCTAGTCACTTTGTTCTTCATTGACTTGTTTTCTTACAAGACTCCTATGCATAGAAAGAGTGTTAGATTTAAACATGTTTTATATATGCTTCTTGATGCTCTCTTTTATGTTTCAACTCTCATCTTTATGTGGGCATCATAAAAATCACTATGCCTAGCTAAAAGGCTTTAAAGAAAAGCGCTTATGGGAGACAACCCATTGTTTTTATTTTCTGTTATTTTTTTTTTTTTTGAGTCAAGGTGTTTGTTACTTCTGTAGCAACTCCTTTGTATCTTTATTTTATGCATTGTTGTGCCAAGTAAAGTTCTATATTGAAAGTTGATGCAAGATTTGGATTTCTGCGCAGTGACAGATTTTTAGCTGTCACGATTTGAGCTTTCTCCCTGTAGAAAATTCAAAAATTCTGAAAAAATCACGCATCTTCCTGAGATATGTACGCAACTTTCATTTTTGGCCAGATCCATCTGAGCAACTTAAGTGCCTCGAAAAAATTCGTCATTCCAGACTGTTCTGTTTTTGACAGATTCTGCCTTTTGTTTTGCATTCGCTCTTTTACGATGTTTGTGTGGATTTCTTTGCTCCACAAAGCATTGGTGGCTGTAGCTAATGTCCAGAAGCTTTTAATGATTGTTCATTACAGAATATGAGAATTTTTGATTATGCACTAACCCTCTAATGAGAACTGTCTTGAGTTTGGTGTGAAGGAAGTTTTCAAGGATCAAGCGAGAAGGGTGATATTATGTGATCAAGAAGAGTGAAAAGCCTAAGCTTGGGGATGCCCCCGTGGTTCATCCCAACCATATTCAGAGAGACTCAAGCGTCTAAGCTTGGGGATGCCCAAGGCATCCCCTTCTTCATCAACAACTTATCAGGTCATCTCTAGTGAAACTATATTTTAATTCTTTCACATCTTATGCGCTTTACTTGGAGCGTCTGTGTGCTTTTATTTTTGTTTTTGTTTGAATAAATTCGGATCCTAGCAATCCTTGTGTGGGAGAGAGACACGCTCCGCTTTTTCATGTGAATACTCATGTTCTTCACTTATATTTGTTGAGTATTCTTAACTAGCTACTGCAGTGCTTTTAGCTCCTGTTTTTCATGCATCTCTTCGAGCTGTTAGCACTTGTTTATAAATACTCTCTTGCTGCATTATATTATCATTTGGAGAGTTTATGTTTAAATAAATTGATTGGTGTTTGTTTGGAAGAAAGAAAATGCTACATGTAGTAGTTGGTATTGGAAAAGACATATGCATTCTTGTAGATCATTGTCTTGTTTCGATTTGATACTTTGCAATTGTTTTGAGCTCTCAAGTAGATCATGTTTAAGCTCTTGCATCATGTAGTTAAAGCCTAGTAGTGGAGAACTACCGTAGAGCTTGTTGAGACTTGGGATGCATATTTGTTCTCTCTAAGGTCTAGATATTTTCTGGTAAAATGTTTGAGCAACAAGGAAGACAGTGTAGAGTCTTATAATACTTGCAATATGTTTTTATGTGATTCTTGCTGTACCGGTTTATACTTGTGTTTGCTTCAAACAACCTTGCTAGCCTAAACTCTGTACTGAGAGGGAATGCTTCTCGTGCATCCAAACTTGAGCCAAAACCCATGCCATTTGTGTCCACCATACCTACCTACTATGTGGTATTTCCTGCCATTCCAAGTAAATATTTCATGTGCTACCTTTAAACTATTCAAAACTTTATTACTCCTTATTTGTGTCAATGTTTTATAGCTCATGAGGAAGTATGTGGTGTTTTATCTTTCAATCTTGTCATTTACTTCTGACAGACTTTCACCAATGGACTAGTGGCATATACATCCGCTTATCCAATAATTTGCAAAAAGAGCTGGCAACGGGGTGCCCAGCCCCAATTAATTACAACTTTCATTAATAATTCTCTTCACATGTTTTGCCCTGATTTATCAGTAAGCAACTTAATTTGCAAATAGACACTCCTCCATGGTATGTGAATGTTGGAAGGCACCCGAGGATTCGGTTAGCCATGGCTTGTGTAAGCAAAAGGTTGGGAGGAGTGTCATCTATAAAGAAACTAAAATACATGTGTAAACAAAAGAGAAGAGGGATGATCTACCTTGCTGGTAGAGATAACGTCCTTCATGGGAGCCGCTCTTGAAAGTCTGGTTGACAAGGGGGTTAGAGTGCCCACTACCATTCGTTGACAACAACAAACACCTCTCAAATACTTATTTTGTGCTCTCTATATGCTTTCGAAAACTTAAAAAGCTCTAGCACATGATTTAATCCCTGCTTCCCTCTGCGAAGGGCCTATCTTTTACTTTATGTTGAGTCAGTTTACCTACTCCTTTCTATCTTAGAAGCAAACACTGTGTCAACTTTGTGTGCATTGATTCTTACATGTTTACTTATTGCACTTGTTATATTGCTTTATGTTGACAACTATCCATGAGATATACATGTTACAAGTTGAAAGCAATGCTGAAACTTAATCATCCTTTGTGTTGCTTCAATGCCTTTTACTTTGAATCTATTGCTTTATGAGTTACCTCTTATGCAAAACTTTTTGATGCTTGTCTTGAAAGTACTATTCATGAAAAGTTTTTGCTTATATGATTCATTGTTTACTCTTTATCTATTTGTTAGCAAACTATAGACCATTGCTTTGAGTCACTTCATTCATGACATGAGCCTTGCAATATATTGATCAAGATTGTGTGAAAGCATGTCTCCTCAGAAATTATTTGTTGTTATCGTTTTACCTACTCGAGGACGAGTAGAACTAAGCTTGGGGATGCTTGATACGTCTCCAACGTATCCATAATTTCTGATGTTCCATGCTTATATTATACCATTGCTACATGTTTTATATACACTTCATATCACTTTTATGCATTTTCTGGGACTAACCTATTAACAAGATGCCACAGTGCCAGTTCCCTGTTTTCTGCTGTTTTTGGTTTCAGAAAAGTACTTCTGCGAATATTCTCGGAATTGCACGAAACAAAAGGCCACGTCCCTATTTTTCCAGCACGTCACGGAGTCCGAAGGAGAGACGAAGGAGGGCCCGAGGTGGCCAAACCACCCGCGCGGCGGGTGGGCCGCGCCAGCCTATGGTGGGCCCCTCGGGCTCCACCGACGTCGCCCCTTCGCCTATATATTGCCTCAGACGCGAAAACCCTAAAAAAAGTCATATTTCCAGAAGAGTTCCGCAGCGCCGCCGCCATCGACGACAAGTTTCGGGGGACAGAATCTCTGTTCCGGCACGCCGCCGGGACGGGGAATTGCCCCCGGAGTCATCTCCATCGACACCACCGCCATCTTCATCGCCGCTGCTGACTCCCATGATGAGGAGGGAGTAGTTCTCCCCCGAGGCTGAGGGCTCTACCGGTAGCTATGTGGTTCATCTCTCTCTCCATGGTGTGATCTTTATGTGATCATGTGTATTGCTAGTATCGCTGAATACATTAATAATGTTTATGCTACTCAAGTGATTTTGTCTAGTTTCTGGAGTCATTGTGACAACACGGTATCAAGGTGACAGTGTGGGTACTTGTGTGACTCTATGAATAATTTAGATATTATCATGGCTTATTCTTGGGAATTGTGGTGTTTGTTTACTCAGACTTTGAGGTGTGCTTTTGCAGCCCTACACGTAGTACTCTGTGTTATCAAGAAGGAGAATAATCCCGAGCAGTATTTACTTGTGTTCAGTTGTGCTAATCTAGTTGAATATGTAGATGTTACTCTTTATCTATTATGCACTCTATAGGTTACTTTAATATGAACTCCGGTACTCTCCACGGTGTAAAGGTGACAGTGTGTGCACCGTGTGTGATTCCTTTATGACGTTGTGGCGCTTGTTTACTCCGGCTTGAGGTGTGCTTTTGTAGCCCTACACAATGAATGGTGTTTGTTATCCAACAAGAGAGTGTTTAAGAGTAGCTTTTACTTATTCAGTTATGAGATCATTGTTGAGAGTGTCCACTAGTGAAAGTATGATCCCTAGGCCTTGTTTCTAAGCATTGAAACACCGTTTACATCAAGTTCTGCTACATGTTTGCTTGCTGCCATCTTTATTTCAGATTGCAGTTACTACTTATAATCATCCTATCACTTGTATTTCACTATCTCTTCGCCGAACTAGTGCACCTATACATCTGACAAGTGTATTGGGTGTGTTGGGGACACAAGAGACTTCTTGTATCTTAATTGCAGGGTTGCTTGAGAGGGATATCTTTGACCTCTACCTCCCTGAGTTCGATAAACCTTGGGTGATTCACTTAAGGGAAACTTGCTGCTGTTCTACAAACCTCTGCTCTTGGAGGCCCAACACTGTCTACAAGAATAGAAGCACACGTAGACATTAGTAAGTATAAAGGAGATAAGACTGGCTCGGTCAATCGGCCACCGTTGTCCCTACGATTGCTCTAACACCGCCCCCGCCGCTCCTCTGCCGTCCTTCTACTCTCTGTCCTAATGTCCTTTCCTCCATGGAAGCCACATGTGAAGCTCAGCCATGGCCAAAGGTGGAAGTCCAAATCCGAGACCTCTAACCATGCCAAGCCGAGGATAAATGGACTAGTGGGAATGAGCCCAGGTTCGTTTGATCTGGCGCCGACGGTTTTCAGCGAGCCGGTTTCATGGGGGACGATGCCAAGTCAGTGAGACCAGGGCCGTCATGGACGACGGTACGAGGTTAGTTTTTGTAGATTTTTTATGCTAGATATGTACGTGTGTTGAAAATACTACAAACTCGTGCTTTCAAATTGCTATAAGTTTGATTTTTTTTCTTGCAGATTGGCGATCCTACATACATGCTTTCAAATTGCTACAAACTCGTGTTTGTTTTGTTGTGAACACACAAGCGATATATAGCAAGGATTTTTGGGAAGATGTTGTTTCATGCCGCAAAAACTTTTCGTGAGGTGATGCATTGTTGGCCTCCCATGTTGCATAACTTTTTGGGCCATTCTCATGGATTTTTTCAGGACCAACAGTTTTGCTACGAGAGTGAAGTTTTGTTGCATATCCTCCTTTTGTTGCTGCATTGGAGTTTCCAAAATGTTGTTACTGTGTTTGCAGTGTTTTGGCTCCATTCCTAGAAAATGATGTCATGATGTTGGGATAGTGGACAAATATTGCTACTCGGGTGGGGTATGCTGCAATAGGTAGGTGATCTCGATCTAGCATTTTAAGGGCAACTCCAAAGGGATAGGCCCAAAAACCACACCCCAACCGGCTACTCCAAACACACCTCGCGTGTCCGCCTCCAAGTCTACCCCAACCAATATGGCAGCATCACGCTCCCTCCACGTCTCCCTCGCCCAATCCTTTTTAATGCACCTGCTTAGTCCCATCACCGCCCACCCACTTTCACTTCACTTCTGTCGCGTCACCTCCCAGTGACTGCCTCACCTCCTGCATGCGTCGCCTGGCCATTGCTGTCATCGGTACACTTGCCAAGTAGATCAGGCCATCCCTCGTTCGGCCTATGTGTCTCACCACCGAGTAGATCTGTGTGTTGTCCAATGCACTCGAGGAACGACCGGGGGGCTATTCATCTCATTGCCTCCACCTGCCGCTCCTGAGGAACGTCATGTTCGGCTGATGTTGACGTAGGCGCGCAAGTATGAGCGCAACAACAAGCTGGTGCCAGTAGACTGTCACCTCCAGCATGGGCTGGTGCATGAATTTCGTGCGAGTTCCAGTGTCGCCGCCACCCACAGGGCGCCTTGCCGTCATCGCTCTATGCAGGCGTCTATTTCGCTGGGGAACTGGGCCTTTCCCGAGCACGACAAGAACTCGCCCATTTGTGAGGAGCGTCTGGTCGAGGACAACAATTACCGGTTGAACGCCTCCTCCGCTGACGAGCCGCTATAGGAGTGGCTCGCTGTTGGGTCCTCCTCGTGGACTCCCAGACGTGCGGAACTCTGGTGAGATTTATGTGCGACAGCCGGGTGAAGGGGGCGGACCGCCCTTGGAGGCGTCCGCATAGGAGGTGGAACCTCCACCGCCTACAGCCACCATGTTGGCTGCACGCCTGCGCCGGTGATCGTCATCGAGTCCCAACGATGAAGACTAGGGTTTAGAAACACTAGTTAGTTTTATTTAAGTTTTTAGTATTATGTAATGCTTTTAATGTTTGGACCGTGTGGTTGGACTTGTTTAAGTTTAAGCTTATATATTTACGTGTTATATTTATCTTTAAGTTTAGTTGAACTTTTGTTTTTGTTTGAAAAATGATCCAAACTTGTCCGGCCCAAAATCGGGGCGCCGATTGGGCAGACAAAATCCGTTAAAGATTGGGGGCACCGTTGGAGTTGCCATAAGATCGGTCGTCCGACAGCTAGGGCTGACGTTCATCACAGTTTATAGGGCGCATACGCCATTCAAGAAAAAAATTGACCATTAAATTTGGTCAACAAAATATAAATTATATGTCAAGAAAATTATACCATTGGATTTATATTGAAAATAAGGTTTTTATTATATAATTTATATGATATAAAATTTAAATTTTATTGACGAAATTAATGGTCAAAATATGTTCTGAAACTACGTACATGCCTTATAAAATATGATGGAGGGACTTGTTTGTGCTTGTCAGCTTGTGCGTCAAGGAGTGTGAGAGAGAGTCGATATTGGGCACGTGATCCAATCAAACCCGTCTAAATCGTATGCCTGTCTACCGTCAACGTGACGCCAAAACACGTACGAGTACGTAGCAGGCTTTTCGACGCATGCACGCGCGCGAACGTAAGTGTACCATACCAGAGTGAGGGCCTTGACGCAGTCCCGCTCGAGGCGGTCGCCGTCGGCGAGCTCCAGCAGCACGTCCACCATGCATGGATCCCTCGCCGCAGAGCCCTCCCCGTCGAGCTGGCCGCGGCGCTCGGCGTGCTCGTCCAGGACGCGCTCCATGAACGCGTCCAGCGTCGCGCCGACCCTCCTCATCCGCCCCACGTACCCTTGCAGATCCAGCCGGTCCAGCCACGGCACGAAGTCGCCCACGTTCAGCGCCCCGTTGAGGAAGAAGAACTCGTCCATGGTCCGTCTGAACTTCTCCGGCGTCATGCCCGACGCCGACGACGACACGTATTTCCTGGCTAGCACCATGCGCGAGATCATGCCTAGCGTCGCCGTGAACAGGTGCTCCTTGACCACCACCAGGGCGCCGAGGCCGCCGCTTGGGCCGGACGTCGCCGGCGCGAGAAGGCCGCGGAGCAGCGCGCGCACCTCGTCGTCGAGGATGTGCTCGTAGCTGGCGAGACGGGCGGCGCTGAAGAGCTCGGAGAGGCAGACGCGGCGGAGGCGCCGCCAGTGCGCACCGTAGGGGGACCAGAGCATGTCGGAGTGGTCGTAGGCGGTGTGCCTGCCGGAGGCGGTGCGGGGGCGGCCGGCGAGCGCGGCGTCGTGGGTCTGGAGGAGCAGCTTGGCCATCGACGGAGACGAGCCGACCACGACGGGAAAGGACCCGAACCGGAGCTGCATCAGCGGGCCGTAGCGCGCGGAGAGGGCGCGGATGGAGCGGTGCGGCAGCGCACCCATGAGGTGTAGGTTGCCGATGATTGGCCACGGCTTGGGCCCCGGTGGAAGACGGTACTTCCGCCTGTGCATGCGCTGGCGCCGGAGAAGAAGCGTGGAGGTGGCCGTGAGGAAGATTACTGCGGCGACGAAGGACGAAGCCCATGGTGGTAGCTCCATAGATTTGCAGTTGGAGTTGGTGGTGGCGACGGTGAGTGAGTGAACTAATGGTTGCTAAGTGAGAGTGAGACTCCTAAACGGAGTGAAGGCCTTATAAAGAAAAGTCGTTCCTCCCGACATCATCCGTCGCAGTGTTGATAACCTCGCCGTACATCCAGAGTACTCCAATGGAGGACCCCCGATCTCGTCCGCTCCTCCCTTATCTCATGTGTGCACTAGTGTGTGTTTGCCACTTTGTGTAGTCTCTCTCTCTCTTTCTCATGTAATCCCCGTACTTTGTTTGCCACTTTGTGTAGGCAGCTCGACCTCTGTCACCGACAGTTCACGTGCCTGAGGGTTTTGGTGCCAGATATTTTCTTTGGTGTTGAGGCGATCATGACATTGCGAAGACGCAAATAGCCTGGTTTTATTTGGAGTGGTCGGTTGCTTGTTCTGTGTCCTACATCAACAAAGTCGAGACGGAATTCTCTAGTCGATTATGCAGGGGAAATGGTATTGCTAAGCTTCCTTGCGACAAGGGTGGACACCTTGTTGTTTGATGCTTGTAATAAGATCACGGCTGGCCGTGGGGATATTGCTAATTTCTCATCTTCAAGGTGGCTTCATGGGTCAGCTCCTGCTGATTTGGCTCCCAACTTGTTCAACCTGACTAGAATGAAGCGGCTACCGGTTGACAAGGTGCTTGCGAATAAATGGATGACAGGGCTGCACCGGAGCACTTCGGAGGTCCAGCAGAGGCAATTCACTGCCCTTTGGATCCGGCTGCAAGGCATCAACCTGCCATATGAGGAAATTTCTTGGAAATTAAATGCCTCAGGCATGGCTTGTCTTCAGGACGGCCCCGAGGAGGGACGTTAGAGACCTGAGGACAACTTTGGCCCTCGTGGCGTGGATCCAGTGGAATCACCGGAATTACATAGTTTTCGACGCGGCCACCCCGTCGATCGGTAGTGTTCTAGTCTCTTAGGATAGAGTGAGAGACCTAGCGTGTCGCCGGTCTTTTCAGAGGTAGCCTAGGGCAGACGGAGCGGTGGAGGTTTGGCGAGTAGTATGCTATGTCTTTAGGTTACCGAGCTGCTACGGCAGTGTGGTTTGCACGCTCGGTGTCTGTGCCAGCCCGTGTTGTAACTTGGCCGCTTGGTCCTTTTTTTCTATAAAAATTGATATGCATTCAGGGCATATCCTTGAAAAATGCCTCAGGCAACTACAGTTCAAGCTCCGCCTATCTTGCCCAATTGTCTGGTTCTTTTTCGGCGATCTATTTCAGCAAGCTATTGAGCTAAGGTGCGATCGAAATTGCCTCAGTCATAGCAATATGAAAAACTTACATTTCGATCTGGGAGAATACCTGACAGAAAGATTGCAAGGAAACCTAAGAAATGAGACAGGCGTAGAGCCTGCCAATCAGAAGTAGTCTACCCTAGTGTTCCTATGTTTCCTGTTTTCTTCTTGATTCGGTTATTTTCCATTTTGGCTAGTTTCTCCCTAGCGTGTATTAGACATTAGTCCTTAAAATTTAAAGGAAGGAAGAATCATGATTATTGTCAACATTTAGAGGGTTTTATGGAAATTAATGTATGGCTAGACCTTTTGCAACGGTGAAGTCATCAACCATTTTTTCCGGAGGGCTATTAGGGTAGAGAGAGAGAGAGAGAGAGAGGTGCAATGCAGGAGGGGGCACTTTGATAGGATGTTAAGAGAGTTGGTCCAAGCGAACTTTAAGCTGGCAATAATGTGCGAGCCTTAGATGAACAACTGTCCACACCAACCCGGCAACCCCACATATATGAGAATATATATATCAATGACTTGACCCCATAGAAGGCAATAGATTGGCTCTTTATAATTCATGCGCAGCTACTAGATGAGCCACCCGGCCAAGAGTATTGATTTTCTCATATATTGAGAAAACATGAGCCACAACTTTCGACAAAACTACCTAATGTCGAGAAAAGAGTAGGATTAGGAGGTCTCGGAAATAAAGAATCGATCGAGCGTCCCAATAACATCTGCCCATCGCAAGCCCTACGTACATTGGTTGCATCATATACAATTGACGCACATGGACTGTCTTTTGATACATACTAAAGTTGTGGCTGTTTCGAGAAGATCAGCAGATGGCTTTTTCCCTATAGTGATCCTAGCATACATACTAATACCAGTACTGGTCTTCTTGCTGTTTCGAGAAGATTGTTGAAAGACTTGGACACCTCCCAAATACTTCTTCTTTGCTTGGCCGACTGACGAAAACAATAGTAGACTTCTAAACATATGGCTATTCGTAGGTGGCCACATCAACCCACTTGCCAGTTGTGCAAATGTCAACCGCGAACGGCTAGGCACATTCATTTTGAACGTATCTATTCCAAGAGGATGCGGTGCCCGCGGTTTCCATGCTCAAATGTTATCCCTCTTGCAAAATTTAGATCCTGCCGACGAACGGTATTGCACTACTAGAATGCTTTCTCTCGATCGTTGACATCATCTCCAAAAGGAATTAAATCTGCCGTCCCGCTACTCTCTTGGAAAATATGGAAATAAAATAACATAATGGTCTTCAATAACAAATCCTCAATGTCATGGGTGCTTGCGCAGAAAATGTAGGCCGGGAGCAACAAGTGGATAGTGGCCAATGCAAAACGTTTAGCGAATTTCTATTCTTTATTTTCCTTTTTAGTTGGCTTCGGCATCTCTATTTTTTTATCATTATAACACGCAAATCGGTTGCCTCATTTGAAACATAGAATATGTACTCGCTTGACGATCCACGTTGGCAATGCCATACAGCCGATAACACCTTTACCATTGTTGCATTTATAAAACAGATGATGGTCAATGTTGTGAATGTTGTAGTATCACTATAAGCACAAAGAATTTACAGTATTCGCTTGTCAACCACCATAAGAAATTGACCTTTATTAACGTGATAACTAGAAGTCCTTGAATTTTGCCGAAGGGACACTAATTAGAGCATGATTTTTATTTTCATGTAGGCTCTTTGATAGGATGGTAAGAAAGTTGGTCCTAGCGAACTTTAAGTTGGTAATGTGCAAGCCTTAGATGAACAACTGTCCACACCAACCCCCACATATATGATAATATATATATCAACCACTTGACCCCATAAAAAGCAATAGATTGCCTCTTTATAATTCATGTGCATGCTACTAGATGAGCCACCCGGCCAAAAGTATTGATTTTCTCATATATTGAGAAAATATGAGCCACAATTATCGATGAAACTACCTTATGTCGAGGAAAAAAAGTAGGATTAGGAGGTCTCGGAAATCAAGCACTGATCGGGCCTCCCATCAATAGCAATATTTTCATATGTCTCATAGTATAAACGGTGATTCCTCCCGGCACCTCCTCGGAGTTTAACGCTTCTCGGTTCTCCGATCGGCTCCTCAGACAGGATCCGTGCCGTTTGTTCGTGCCGGTTTTTTTGACCGGCGCGAATAGTGGTTTTTGGCATCACTCCGCGCACACTTTTTTGCTCGTCTCGTCTCGCTGCCGCTGGCCCCGGCCACTCTCGGCCCTTCAATGTGGGCTCCGTCCTGACGTTTAATCCGGGTGGAGATGGGACGCGGAGCGCCTAGGAGTGGTAGTTAATTGAATGCAAGGGCGGAGCCACTCGACCACCACACCCAAGGCCAAAATGATTTTACTAGGCTGAAAAACTTTGTTTTATTGACTTTTTGGTGTTTTATTGGGGAGTATTCGTTGGGCTTTAGTCTTAGGACCAGGGCCATAGCCCGGATGGCTTTGGGCCTGGCTCCGGGCCTGACTAAGGATGGCAATGGGTAGGGTATGGGGCGGGTAGACCAATACCATACCCATACCCGTGTAGTCAATGAGTACAAAATTCTACCCATATCCATACCCGTGGGTACAAAACTTTACCCGTACCCATACCCGACGGATACCCATACCCATTGGGTACCCATTGGGTACCCAGTGGATATATCAAATAGTACACAAGTTACTCATAATTTTACATTCATCGATAATTTTTTGATAAAATAAAAACATTTATCTCAACTCAATAACATATATTTATGTACGTGACAATTATGTCAACTCAGATTGATAATTGACGACAACTTCATATAGGTCTACAAGTTCACGAGAATAAATGTTAGACCTCCACGAGTAAGTATATAAACGGGCAGGTATGGGTATACCCACGGGTACGAGATTATACCCGTGCCCTACCCGCGAATTAAACGGGTAGGGTACGGGTACTACCCATGGGTATAAAATTATATCCATACCCTACCCATGCGGGTACGGTACCCTACCCATGGGTAAAATTGACATCCTTAGGCCTGACTGAATGGCACATGCATGTGTATTTGTACATATGTATCGATCCCATGTCCTAGTGCTAATTAATCAGGCTTGTTTGAGACCTTTAATTCTGTTTGTTGAGAAAACTATGTGGATTATCTGTGAGCATCCTTTTATGTATTTGGTGGGGTTTAACCACTTGTTCGGGCTTGATGAGAAGATAAGATTTATAAAGCTTAGATTATCAAGAAAAGTAAGAGATCTACTTCTAACAGGTTAATATACATATCGCGTTATTAGTATTTTTTTGGAATGAAAAGTTTAGTTTGCTTGCATCTTAGCTATTTTCCATATAAAACATTAATTGATGTCACGGATGCCCACACAGATAGAAAAGTAACTTATTAAAGTTTCTTGTAGTTTATAGACTTAGCAGTTATGAGTGTAGTGCATGTAGTAAGTCTTAGGTAGGGTTTGTACATGAGTTGTTATGAGAATATTGTATGTAGTAGAGTCTTACTCCCTCCATCTCGGTTTATTAGACATCTAATGAAAATCGGGTTATCCTATTCATAGGGCACATTTAGTATTTAATTCCCTAATTTATTAGCCTGCATGTGTGGGATTCGAGAACCTAATTGGCTGCATGTCTGGAAATAATTAATTGTGATGCATGCGCTGAACTGATTGGTTATAAAATCAAAGAGTCAATCCCATCACGTCCTGGCGGCGGCGGCGTGGCCGAGCCGCTAGGCGCTAGAACGACGAGGAGACCTGCTGCCTACCGCTGCCTTACTCGTGGAAACCGCTTGCTTCGATCGATTGCTTGGTTGCATATCCCTTCGTGGTTTTCCGTATCGATCGCTCAGTGGGTCTGCATGCTATACACATACAAATACACATGTGGGCTGGGCTGCAGGGTATGCCACGGCATACCGGGCGTAGTGCCACTGCTACCTTCGGCATAGTGTTAAACCTTATGAGCCCTATAAACCGAAATGGAGAGAGTACTTAGGGTATATATTTGAGATGTTCCAACGATATGAATAACTCAAGCGAGCCCATAAATGAAAAGACGAACCCTAACATCACCATGCATATATACCGACCAGATGAGGCCACCAAGTTATCTTTGCATATTTGTGCCAAAATCATCTACTTACGATCGTTCAAACAGTACATGAAAACCGGCTGAGCCTAGCTCTAGGAGGTGTTTGTAAAAGAACTCCTTATTCTATGGCTTGTACAATTCTTTTGAGTCTATGCTTATGCATAAGCCAGCTCTGGCTTATGAGTTTTGGTGAGGAGAAATTGTGGTGGGCAGAAGTTAGTAGAAACTAGTTCATCATTCTTCTTTTTTTGGGCCTATGGAGTTTAGACTTATTTGCTGTATTGACTTGTGTATTGTCTGTAATACCCCGGATTTTGATATATGCCCTAGATAAACGAAAATCTTGTATGTAGGGAAATAGAAACGTTCGCACCATGATTTAGCCCTATTTTTTACTTGCAACTCACGATTCCATTAAGCAGGTTCAGTGTTCTCACTGAGCCCTTACTATTGCGTACGTGGTTTTGAAGGAAAGAAATAGAAACGAATCTTGTTGGTAATCTGACCGCGTTATGGTTTCAGGTGGGATGGGACTGGGACGTCCGTTTCCACCAAGTCTATTGACCCCACTTATCCCGTTGCCCCACCATCCCATTATCCCATAAACGAAAATGATACTGGGCTAATACGGCATGTCCCAGTTGTCCCGAAAGATCCCACCACGACGAACTGGACAGCAAGCTCGCGGGGCGACGCTGGAGCCTGCAGGGGAGCTCGTCGGAGCGGAAGAAATCGGCGAGGTCGGAGGAGACCAGGGCCGCCGCGTCGAGGAAGGACGCGGCGGCGCCGAGGAAGGCCACGAGGGCCGCGGCGGCGGCGAGGAAGGCCGCGGCGAGGCGGACCAGTCGGCGGCGTCGAGGAAGGCCGCGGCGAGGCGGACGAGGCGGCGCCGTCGAGGAAGGCCGCGAGGGCCGCGGCGAGGCGGACCAATCGGCGGCGAGGAAGGCCGCGGCGAGGCAGACGAAGCATCGCCGTCGAGGAAGGCCGCGAGGGCCGCGGAGGCGTCGAGGAAGGCCACGGCGAGGCGGACGAGGCGGCGCGTCGAGGAAGGCCACGAGGGCCGCGGCAGGGCGGACGAGGCGGCGGCGTCGAGGAAGGCTTCGAGGGCCACGGCGAGGTGGACGAGGCGGCGCCGGCGGGCGGCGAGGAAGATCCAGCGGCGCCGGCGGCGGGAGAAGGCAACCAGGCCATCCATAGCTGCTGCTGTGCTGAGGGGCCGTGGTCAACGGAGGACAGGTTCGGGATGAGGATGCTGCGTCGGAGAGAACGTGAGGATTGGTGGGCTTCCGGTGGGCTTCCGATGGGCTTGGTGAGCCCGTTCCGTTAAACCCGTACAGGATTAGTGGGTCATTTAAATGGGACAAATGGTTTTTTTCTGGTGGGATGGGACACGGGATAGGTGGGAAATCCCATCCCACCTGAATCCATAGACCGCGTACTTGTACGTACGTTCCGAGCTTTAGCCAGCGCGCCAGCCTCTCCGTATCCAGCAGTACTAGTCGATCGAGCCCAGCGGCGGGCCGCTGCTCAATCATGAGTGATGAATATGGCTTGCAAAATCAGTGACATGTTTAATTGGAGTACAACATATAGATATAATTGAAGGTTTGTCCCGAAGTTAAGATGACCACTGCTCTGCGAACCAGGAGCCAATGTAAGAACGGATAGGGCAATTGTATGACGAGTTGAGGACACAAGATTTACACCATCAACATTCATACATTGTTCAAGGAAAATTAAATAGATTTAAATCATCCATTATTTCATACACAACAGTAAAGCCTGTAGCATAGGGAAAACTTGGTTCTATAGTAGTCCTAAAAAAATCTTCGAAAACATATTTAAATATTTCTTTAGCAATAGTGAGACGGTTAGCATCAACCACTGACCTGAATGCAGCGTGATATTTTTTTTAAAGAATATCCACTGTGGGACTACAAATGAACGAACCAGCAAACCATCTCCTGCAGTCCGTACCATACACACTCAAAAACAAAACAAACCAGCATGACATGGACTAAGTATTCATAAAAATGGTATGAAGTAGTAACATTATTGACACTTCAGCATTAAAATTCAAAATTGTGGTGGACAAGCTTGCAGGTATATAGTCGAGAAAGTAGCGGACAAAAATGTGTCTTGCATTTACTGGTCAAGCCAGCCCAACGTGTGCAGACTTACGAAATGACCAGCAACACTAAATTCTGCAGATGCCTCATTGACGTTGATGGCAGCGGCAGGTTGTCGGAGAACTTGGTGACCTGGATCATGATTCTCAGAGCGTTGTAAAATTGGAAAACAGAGGGAATAGGCACAGAACCAAAAAAAATTGTTCTGAAAATCATTTCAAAATTCGTATGAATTCATTCATAATCCATATACACGCGCCAAGAGCTACCACCGTGTTGCTTTGGTGTATAGCCACCAAAGCCAAGAAGAGTTTTTCTCGGCAAACACCTGACATGACAATGTAATGAAGTTCTTGGATGCAAAATTATTCCCATCTTTCTTCAGAAAATAAATCATTCTGAGATTGTAATCCTACGAAGTAATTCAAAACTATCCCAGAATAATATCCTGAGGTTGGTTGTTACATGTAAGATAAAACACTACTTAATCAATCATAGGATAATTTGTTCTGCATTGCCAGCCACCACCCAGCCTTTGACCTCCGCCTGCAGTGCATCCTGCCACTCGAACGGCCCCTTGACGAGCACAATGCACATCCTCTGAAGAACCAGCGCGTTCCGGAAAAGGAGCCGGGCCATGGTACTCTGCAGCGCGTCGCCGGCGTAGTGCACCATGTTGATCTCCCTCACCCGATTCCGCAAGCACGGGACGGCCGAGAAGCTCAGCTCATCATCGGGTGCCGTGAAATCCCCAGGAACCACGGAGACCTCCATGAAAAACGAGAGGATCTCTAAGTCCGGCGTCTGCTGCAGGATCATACGCAGCACGTCGGGGCTTTGGAGGGGACCTTGCAGCGCCAGACGCGTCAGGTTGTGGAACGTGGGGAACCCCTCGAAGGATCTGGCCGGGAGGCACCAGTGGTGCAGATGCAGCCGCTTAGCACCCGACACTTTCTCGAGAAACGCTTTGATCCTGGCGTGCTCCGCCTCCTCCTCCTCTTCGGCCAGGACTTTGCAGAAATCGACCGTGCACGACATGATGGACTCCGGTAAGCCGTGGAGGGACAGGAGCGACTCCACCGGCACCGTGCCACGGTAATCCAGGTACCTCAGCTCGGACGCGTCGATGTCAACCGTCTCGACATCGTGGCAGCACCGGAGGGAGAACCGGCGGAGGCATCTGTCGCGAATGGAGACTGTCACAAGATTGTTGGCTTCAAGCGTCAGGTCGACGAGGCGGGGGCAGCTCGCGATCAACCGCTCGATGCTGCTCCCGGAACCTTCTCCAACGCCCGTCAGGCGCAGCGTCTCGAGGAACGGCAGGAGGATGGCCGCTGGCAGATTCAGCCCGCAGTAGCTGAGGCTTAGCGAGCGCATGGCCAAGCAGGAGAAGAGCTTTGCTGGCAGGTCATACCACCCATCGCGCTTTCGCCACTCGCGCTTATCATTGCCGTGTTGGCAGATCAGGTCCAGGCGGAAGCCCAGGTCGAGGTGGAGCTCCTGGCTGCTGTGGCGCAGCACGTAGGAGAGCCACTGGTCGATGTGGCACCGGTCCCACCAGTGGCACCTGTCGAAGGCGACACGGAGGCGGCGTAGCGGCACGTGGGTGCCGGCGCAGCGGCGGCGGCAGAGCAGCGCCGACCAGACGTCGTCGAGGAGCAGGCCGCTGCAGCTCTTCTTCTCCTTGGCCTCGTAGTAGAAGGTGGTCCAGTCGGTGGCCCTCGCGCCCACGCGCTCCTCGAAAGAGACGGCGCGGACGTTGCAGAAGACATGGCGCCACCGCCGGGAGAGCGCCGCGGCGCGGCCGGCCTCCTTGGTGGGGAGGAAGGAGAGGACGTCGCCCAGAAGGCCGTCCTGGAGCTCGCTCAGCCGATCTCTGCTCCCTGGCGGCGAAGACGAAGCCATGTTTGCTATGATCCGGTCCGGCAATTATGCCGTCGATCTGGGAAAGCTCGCTGGCAGGCAGCGACCTTTATATAACCAAAGGATTAATTTTCTAGGGCTCGTAATTCACGTCAACCGACTAAGGTTAACAGATCATCATCACGTACGTAACTTGCGGGTTAAGTTGGCGAGACCTCAACGGACTACATAGATAGGCAGGGCACCGGCCGATCGCATCTGATCTCTGGCCGAAGATGGCGCCCTCGCAGCGGAGGAGGGGAGGAGACCGGCTGAGTGCTCTCCCCGACAATGTGCTGGAGCGTGTCCTCTCCCACCTCCCCTCAGGCGAGGCCGTGCGCAGCAGCGTGCTCTCCCGCCGGTGGCGCCACATCCACGAAGGCGTCCCCGTTGTCGACCTTGTCGACGCCAAGACAGGCGGCCGGAGCTCCATCAGCGACCTCAGGGTCTGCTTTGACCACACGGTGACCAGTGCCATCGTCAGCAAGGGCGCCGACACGCCCATCCGCACATTCTGCCTCGACGCCTTCCACCCGCCATACGACCTTCTCGACCAGTGGATCGCCACAGTCGCCACCTCCGGCGTCGAGGAGCTCAACGTTAAGCTCAGGTACAATCAATACTCCAAACACAGGCTCTGTCCCTTCGGCCTGTCCCGTGGCGCCTCGGCAGACTTCGACCCGAGCGACATGAACGTGTACACCTACACACACCGCCAGATCTTCAGCTGCCCCATGCTCCGCCGCCTGCGCTTGACCAACTGGACACTCGACCTGCCGTCAAGCATCGACATGGCCTTGCTGGAGACGCTCTGCCTCACGAGGATCATGGACCCAGAAGGCGAGTTGCAGCAGCTCATCTCGGGCTGCCCGTTCCTCAAACACCTCACGCTAGAAGAGTGCCCGAGCATCCAGGACATAGCCGTTACGAGCACCCGCCTGCAGAGCTTCACCATGATCTGCTGCCACAACGCCAGCAGCGTCGAGCTGCACTCCACCTGCGTGCAGTCGCTGCACTACAAAGGCGGCCTTCCACCTCGCCATTCATCATTCTTCACGGTCGTGAACCAGGCAGGAATCAAGGCTGTGAGGATTGAGATCTGCGAAAAGCTCTCCAGCAAGGTACCAGCAGATATTGCTCCCATCACAACGTTTATCAGCCAGTGCACCAAACTGGTGTACCTTCACCTTTCCTTGCGTCCATCAATGGCCTACTACAGCAGCATGTTCTCAAGTGTCCTGCGTGGACTTGATAGCCTGACGCACCTGAGCCTCGAGGGCTGCTTGCCCACCGATCAGGCCGTCCGGTCGGTCTCCGCCTTGCTTGTCAACACCAAGTACCTGGAAGTACTGTCGCTGTTTCCTCTGGGTCCAGAGCCTCCAAAGGAAAAGAAGCCGACATGGAACAGGGGCCATGACGATGCTCAATCAGATTCAGATACCGAGCCAGAAGACAGCACTGTCGCTGATGGTGTCGAGTATAGCAGCAGGATGCCCAAGAGTCTGTGGCGGACATACATAAGATGCTTGGAATACAATCTGAAAAGAATCAACATTGCAAACTACGAAGGACGGCCTCTCGAAAAGATGCTTGCAAGGTTTCTGCTATCCAGGGCTGCAGCGTTGGAGGAATTCTCAGTCACTTTAGCAGCTGGACTTCATCCACATATGAAAGAGACTTCAAAGGAGCTAACGTCCTGGCGATGGAATCGCCATACCAGAGTAACGTGTAACTAGATGGCAGCAAAAGTTGCTTGCACATGTAGGATAATTTAATTTTGTTATGTTTTAGTGATATAATTTGCTTGAATATTTTCTGCTATAACTTCCAGTAAGACTTGATGATTGGCTAATGTTGGATACATCCTCGTCTTACATTATAGAAGACAGAATAAAAAAACAGCACATAACACAATGCAACAGTGGAAAGGCAAATAACTCTAGGACAAAATAACACAATACATCTCACAGATGAAAAA
This sequence comes from Poa pratensis, assembly GCA_947311845.1. Taxonomy (NCBI): domain Eukaryota; kingdom Viridiplantae; phylum Streptophyta; class Magnoliopsida; order Poales; family Poaceae; genus Poa; species Poa pratensis. The sequence goes on along the minus strand of CAMZMU010000085.1, from coordinate 48,624,465 downwards.
TGCACCCGATAAGGATGTGCACATTTCATTTCTGAAGCAAAACAATTTTACACGAGTTACAATGTGAGTGACAACACTATCTATGCATCAGTAACCGGAACTGAAACAGATAACTTTTTTGCACAAAACGCATTAGGTTGAGGTATTACTGATTCGTAAACTGGTGGTAATTGACGTTGAAATCATGGTATTACTTATTTACTTTAGCAAGAACATCACGTACTACTGAGATCAGTAAGTTCCTACTAAGCATGTGAAAGCCTATCCAGAGTATACATCTGGAAAAACAATTATTGAGGTAAAGCTACTCAACCATAAGGCATGTGAACAGGATGTGATGATATGTTTCCCAAAATCAGTTCACACAAATGAGTATATGACATCAACATACTTCAATATTGGTGACATGTTATCTAATTGAACAACAAACTGAATAAGGTCATCCAAGTACAACATATAGGAAGATACCAATCTCAAATTAAGACTGAAAGTGGTTTAATGTACAGAATTAAATGCGCCAAAACAGTTCAGCAGAATAAAATAGATAGGTACCTCAGCAATGATAGGTAAGATGAGCACCTCTTTTACCAATTTGAAGCTGCTCATACATGCAGAATTGAATGCAAACGAATGTGCGTCTCAAAGTGAACACGGACCATGACCCTGCAGACCAAAAGGAACCAATGGTAGACGGGTTATGTAACTGTATGACACATCAAGATTTACACTACAGATCAACAACCATACAGTGCACGAGGAAAGTTAAATATATTGAAAACATTAATACGCAGCAGTAAGCCCGTACCATACTGAAAAACTTAGTGCTATATTAGTCATAAAAGTATTCGTCAAGTGGTCAGAATAGACTAGAGCATAAAGGGATTTAAATCCTTCTTTAGCAATAGTGGGACGGTTAGCATTATGCTCAGACCTAAATTGCACTCCTTGTCCCACCACCTGAATCCAGTGCGATCTATTTTGCTAAGCTGGACTTCAACAAGGTCCAGAGCGTGCATCAATAAGAACTTGTCAGGTTCACAAGGTAATCAATTACTACATGGTCAGCGTCACTAGTTTTCCGTCTGTGCAAGGACTACGCAACACATTCTGTACATATATAATAGTGTATATATTTTAGTTCATCTCAATTTTTGGATGAATTCAAGCCTTGTACCACAAAAAAGTAATGCTACTATTTTCATACGTACCTTGTGATCGAAATTGCAGGTTGAGTTGGAGGGGATGCACCATCCTCTATAGCTATCCACATGTCGGAAAATCTTGTGATGAGCAAGAATCTTGTATAGCTATGCAAGATCTACGCATGGAAGCTTGGAAGTCGATGAATGAAGATGCAATTAACCACCACCAATGTCCTCCACCTTTCTCCAAGGTGTGCATGAATTTGGCACGGATATCACATTGTGTTTACCAAGGATGCGATGGTATTGGTGCACCAGATGATCAGAATAAGAAGCAAATCAAGGAGTTGTTCGTGGAGCCTTTCTTCATGAGTAGCTAGTATAAAAATAACAGCTTTATTAATAGAGGAAAAGATCATATACTTGCAGCTATCAAGATAATAGTGTGGCCGTGATCGTCTTAAAGCACACTACTAGGAACCAACTACCCAAATAAATCAGGAGTTCTATCACATTACCAAACAACGGAGCAACAGATGAGCAGCTGTGCTCCAGCCCCAAGGGTGTCGTTCATGGTAGTGGCAAGTGAGGGAGAGGCATCTCCCACAGCAGCCTCCTTCCTGCCACCGCCGTCGACACAAACCTCACAATCAGATTTAAATTCTTCAATAGATTTATATGCAATTTCTTCTGTAAGTCTAGCTAGAATCGACGGGGTACTGCCTCACCAAGATCGCCAGGTCGTTGGAGCATGACTACGCCATCAAGTTTGCTCAGGCCTTGTTCTATAAATTTATTTCCTAACGATTTAGGTTAGTACACCCCGATGAGCACATTGTTGTATAATGTTGCACTGGATGATCATGTGATAGTTTCTATACATTGGGACAATGTAGATGTTGTAAAATTAAGAATATGAACAAGTCAACAGTACATAAGAACATTTGACAGGGAACTCAGAACAAGCTGATATGTTGTTTATCGGGATCGAAATTTCCAAATTAGTACATTAAGCACAGTTGTAAGCTGACTTAGTACATCAGAATACAGATGCAACATTTCATCTCAACAATAAAGTAATCCCATGTATAGAAAGAGACTTACAAGTATGCCGACCAATCTAGAAGGTGTATATTCAGCAGCAAAGAGCGAACGCGGTTTTTTTTATCTACTTCCACTTTCAAATCCCATAGCGGATGAGCAATTGAGCACTAAGGTTGTAATGTGATTGTGAAACTGAATATCAAGCACTTAACCAGAGATCTTGAATCCATTTCCAGGTGTGGAAATATAACCTTTGGAACCCAAACATCAGTAGATTCTGCACTCCTCTTTGTTGGTTCTTCAAATGATCTAACTGCTCAGGACAGTACACCACCAGTAATTCTACACCTAGCCACTAAGCAAAACAGATCGACTGCATATGTGAACTCCAAATACTGTGCATCTTAAAAGGAGAACAAGGCTCTTGCTGCAGAAGCATGGCAGATGAAGATACCAGGTTGAACGGCCCAGTACAGCAAGGGGAGATAAGTTATACACCATTCACTAAAGTGACATCGATTAGAGTTGTGGGGTGACTGAGAGACAATGTAGGCGATCATCTCTGCATCCAACAAAGATGCGCCCACCCACCATCAAGGGTGAGGAGAAGATGTCTCCAGGAAGATCCATGACTGCAAAGCCTTGCACAGAGTAACCAAATTTCTCCTGCTTAGCATCATCAGCTGTAATCCTAAGGACATGGACCTTTCCAGAACTTGTGCAAACACAGGCAAATCTGTCAAAAAAAGATAGGTCATTTTATTGATATATATATTTGCTTGCTACGAGAGTATGCTACCAATATCTTGAGTACCTATCAGATGATCCACATGGCGTTGATGATAGTACTTCGTCAACAAAAGCAGATGCAGTAATCGGGTCACCGACTTCATAGGACCAAAGAAGATCACCAGATGTCTGCAATGGAAATATTTGATCCATAAGTTGCATAGTTGCAGATAAACAATCACACCAACAATGCTTTGAGTTTGCGATTTTTTTCACCATTTTATCCACTACCTATTCTTAGTTACCAGACAAGGTGATCTAAAATGGCTTAATACGACTTATTGTGAAGATAAGCCTTGATGTCCTAGTAATCCAAAAATGCAACCAACAGAGCTCAGCGGATTAAGACGAGATCTTTAGAAATACCCGCAATTGTTAAATTAGCGTCAGAAAACAAGTAAATGTAGCAGTAAGAAGTCTGTTGATCATCAATTATGATTCTGGAAGTGAGGTGCAAAAAATGTAGTTGAGTGTTTTTGGTTTCCATCAAGGTTCAAAAAGGCGCTGGGCGTTAATTATGCGTTTTGTCAGCGCCTTGCGCTTTTCTGACCAAAGCGCACGCCTATGCGCAATTATGCGGTGATTATGCGTGATTAAGCGCTAGGCGTTTGGCCAACGCCTTGCGCCTATGCGTGCCTAGGCGCGCCTAGGCAAACGCCTTTTTGAACCTTTCCATATGTTTCTATTGGTTTCATATCATGCCTACCTCAACTTGCTTGGGACAAAGGATTTGCTGTCTTTGTAGTATACAACCACCAAGTATAATTTGGTACTGATATCTAAAATGCAAAGTGATTATACGATATGATCATCATGCAACCAACACTAGCATACTATTTCACTACTCCCCATGCAAAATGTCATGTTGTGTTGTCTCAAAAGAGAAATTTGGAAATCGGGTATCTATGACTTACAATATCAAATGAGTACAAGCGTCCATCGCGGCAGGGTATCAACACCTGCCATTAACATATACACAAAAGTTTTGTTCAAATTACTTCAAACTGGAAGCTTATCAAATTATGAAATGCAGTAATCTCAAGACATTAGTTTGTGAAGAAACAACCTTTTGCAGAATTCTCGAAGTTATAAATATATATTGTATAGTAATATGAATACAGGACTCCATAGGACAAACAAGAGCTTGGCGATTCAAAATCATATAAAAAGAGATGGTACCTGGGAAGGAAGGGCAGACGACACACATGCACCGGCAAAAATAGGACCACCAACAGTAGCCTGAGTTCTACCGGAAGTTAGTTATGGTTCACCATATAAACGTAAGAAGAAAGAAGAGCTGTTGCACCTTCCAGACAACAGTGCCATGTGAGTTCAACGCGATCACCAGACCGTTCACCAAGCAACAAATGACTGCAAAATGCAAGTCTAGTAATCAGCATAAATTGCATCATGTACATAAAACGCTCTTCTAAAAATGCATCGAGACGCAAAGCTTTTGCATTTTCTCGAAAAAGCATAATTGCATCCTTAGCTGAAACTACCAAAAGAATAACAAATTCCCTATGTTTAGTAAGTGTTTCATCGCATACAAGACAGTATGGTTTAGCTTTATACTCCCTCCGTTCCAATTTAATTGATTTGGTATTCACCACATGTGGATGTATCTATACATGTAACATGTCTCGATACATCCATATTTGGTGTATAGGAAGTCAATTAAATTGGAACGGAGGGAGTACAAATCAACATAATTGTACCCTACTAGCGTTAAGCTTGCCCCTTAAATCATAATGTCACATGGGTAGCCAAGTATGCCAGAGACATGCACAGTTGCACTGCTACAGTCAATGTAAAACAGTTTTCTTCAGGCCACCCCAAGTGTTTCAGAAGAAATAGTTAACATTGATGTTGCAATACAGTGGGGGGGGGGGGGGGGGGGGGGGGGGGGTGGAGGGAGGAATTCTGGGTTTAAATTTTCCTCTGAAACATGGAAGTGTCAGATAAAAAAAGAAGTGCATTGAACTTGATTTTTGTTACGAACATTTTTCAAATATTACGAAAAAGGCGTGCATGAATTAAATGGTGAAATACAGATGAAAAAGTAGATTTCCAAAAAATAAAATCTGAATGTGGGCCTAGCACCTAAAACTTGTCAGCTCTAGCTCTTTTTTGGGGTGAAGAACAATCTAAACAACATACAGATGGACATATTGCAGTATTCTTGTGGAGATGCTAGGTTTAAGAACTACCATTTCCACTTTGATGATCTATGGCAAGAGAACTGAAAATTGGTGCCCCAGCTTCATATTGCCAAACTATGCTGAATGATGGAACCTGCTACAATCAACAGAAACCAGTGAAGACTCTAGATATTCACCTGTTACTAATTTTTTTGCTTGGTATTACAAAGCTTTATTGAAGACAATTCCCATAGAAGAAAAAAATACTCTCTCCTTTAAACTTAGCACAGAGAATATATCCTAAGTTACCTCAAGGGATATTGCAGTTACAAGGCCACTCGTACAAGCAACATAGATTACGTTGTGTGCCTGCAAGGGAGCAAGAAAGATAACACGAGATTTCAGAGCCCCTACACACATTTAAGACATATGCATACTGTTAATCAGTAAATATACCATGTCTATAGCAGGAGAACCATAAATGCTTCCACCACAAGAAACTTTGTAAGCACAGCAACGATCTTTGTAATTTAGTGCATATAAATGATGGTCATAAGAGCCACACCTGCAAATTATAATTACCAGTTGTAGAGTCATCTATTGTGCAAAGTTGTGTCTCGGTATGACTGAAGAGTACAAAGTAGAGAGATCATTGGTTCACTCATTCTAGTTGAAAACTCAACATTTTATTACCGTAATAAAGAAATGTGGTTTCATCTAAGCAGAGAAAGGATATATACACAGAAATGTGTGATGAGTGGTAGACTGGTAGTAATGTACTGTTGAAAGATAGAACAGCAAACGAAAGATTGTGGAATGATACCATATTAAATTCCTTGTCCTGTCAACAACTGGTTGCATTTTTACCTGAAAAAATATTCATAATTTGAGATATGAAATGTCACAAACATTTTGTAAGTTGACAAGACCAGGTTTTAGTTAGATGCTTTCTAGCACGCTCCATCATCTAAGCTATACCAAAATAAATACTCAGTAAGTTTGTGTCTCCATCATCAACTTCGATATGCTAGAATGTTACTTCCATCATGACCTTTGCACAACTTAACCTGTAAATTTGGCCCCTTTTTTACTATTTCACTTGTATATCCTACTCAACTGTAAAAAACATAAGTATAGTACAATTAGGAAGACCCAAAAATCAAACTTCCCAGAGAAGTTTTATTTGCATCTAGCTGGAAAAACAATTAGTTCCTCGTCATTTTTAATGTTTACTCAGAGATGGAACGAAAATACAGCTGCCATCTATCAAAGTGAGGCTTTAAAGATATTTCAAATAAAAAATGCAGCAATTTGTACCTCTCCATCTGTTTGAACTGTCCAAGATAGTTTACCGGTCGATATATCAAGAAAGTAAATTTTCCCCTTATAACATCCAATTACAACCTGTCCAAGAGAGTAACCATGAGCTGGCTAGCGAAATGCTTGTTAATTTGGTTCTGTAATTTTTTGCTTAGTTCAAGAATCACATCACCTCTGAAAAATCACCAGTTATAGCAGCTGAACACTCCACACGTCCTTCCAATTCGACACTCCACCGCACTGAACCACTGCACAATAAATTGGCTGCAAGTTTCAGTATGCATGTCGGGTCGGATCTGCTGTCTCATCGCGTCAAATAAAATTAACCAAATCAACGAGAACAGCATGAATGCATACATGGCACACTAGATTGCCGATGATTTAGCATTCAGCGAAAATCAGAACAATGACTAATTAAGAACTAGCGAGCAAAAATCACCTGCAACCATCAATACAGAGAAATAAATGTGAATGAGACCCGACAAATATGTTCATCATCCCATTGTTCAGGACAAGCAAAGGTGAGGCATCAACACATGAATCCAACGGAATGTTCCAAAGTTCCTGAAGATGACCTCTTTTGTTGCATGAGACATATGAGCAGACATCGTCAAGTTGCAGTTTCCCTTCATAGACATGCATAAATCTGTTGGAACGCCCAATAGACCACTTCTTTTGTAAACAAAAATTCAGGATCCATTGACTGCTCGTGACACTGTTTCTGTCCTTCGAGCATGTCACCAAGTAGAGGTCATTTGCCTTGTATCTATCATTAGGAGAGAATATATATTTCTTAAGCTGGCCATCTGTTTCATTTCCATTACTCCCTGCAATGTGATCATGTGAACGCTCTCCATTTATCTGTGTTTTTCCTTCATGAAAACTATCATCTACATTTGCAGTAATCGGGTCAAATGATCTCAGTATGTTTGCAGATACATTTAGGCCCTTCTTCGGGTGAGGCTCATCAGTAGGAGAAACCAATCTACTCTGCTCCACAACTAAAGCATGCAAAAGCTTAGAAGGCGTTGGATAGATATAAAGGAGTCTCATGTAGATCTCCAACTTGTGGGCAGCATGGGCGGCAGTAATTGAGTTACCACCCAAGATGAAGAAATCATCAAACTCAGAGACTTCATCAACAAGTAGGACGTCACAAAATGCCTATTGTACATGGAAACGGCATCAGTAAAACATGAACTGACACTATCAACAAATTTAAAAGAGAAACAGACATAACCAGATTAAACATAGTAACAATTTTTCAGGCAAAAAGGTAAAAAACAAGAGAATGCACTTATAATTAAGAACAAACCTTTTTAATAACTTGTAAATATGGATTAACTGGATCGCTTCCAGAGACAAATTCACATGGCTCTGATGCACAATCCAAACTTGATAACTTGACAAAGTCAACCTTTCCTGAAGAAGTCAAAGGTAATGATTTCACGGGAAGGAAAAACTTTGGAATCATAGCTGGTGGAAACTTCTTGATGAGCCAACTTCGAACCGATGCCACGATATCTTGAGAAGAATGTACTTCTCTATACTGTGGGCTGTCTTCTGCAGTTTCGTCCTTACTCCTAAACACCAGGTATGCCTTATAATCTGGAGACCCTTTACTTTGAAAAGTAACTGCAGCATTGCTGACATCAGGATGTTCCATTAAGGTGGATTCTACCTCTTCCAGTGAAAAATGGTGCCCAAATTTTTTCACAGAACGGTCCTTTCTCCCTAGGAAAATAAGTTCACCAGTTTTTAGCCGGCGAGCATAGTCACCTGTTTTGTAGTATGTTGAACTTTCACTGCCTTCAGCGCGATTACTCCTCGCAAGCTCTGCTAAATAACCATTGAATAAACATGCTCCGCTGACACGAATTTCACCTTCATCCGCAATCCCAGCATGCATCACAAGAAAAACTTCACAATTTGCAATAGGAAATCCAATCGGTACACTGGTTATCTCTTCGTGCTCTAAAATTGCAGGCAGATCTTTGCAATCAAAGAATGTACAGTCACCAGAAACCTGAAACACAAGTACAAACTTTGAACAAAGATACAAAACAAATGGATAATTTATTTCAGCTAGTCCTTGTGCGAGGAAAACTGAACAATTACTGTCGGGGCCTCACCTACAGTTTTCCGCTAAAAAGGAGAAAAACTGAACAAAAGAATATCATAAAAAACAACACTAATTTCAGCTCATGGTGAGATGAAACAATGATAAAAATTGAGCTCATAGGTTGATATAAAAGAAACAACAGTAATTTCAGCTCATGGTGAAACTTAACAACAATACCATTGATCTCATAGATTCATGGATCCTAGGGACACAAGTATGCTATTTCAGTTCTGTTTTAACATGTCAGCTCAGATTGTGCCACTCTCTGTATCTCTTCTTGTTGGTGTACTTATGTGTAATACTAGAACTATAGGAGGGATGAGAATGTAAAATGTACCCTGTATATCTTACCCAATGTGGAATAGAGAAGAAGTAAGAGAGGTTCCAGAAATTTCCCCAAAGCTCAAGATGGTATCAGAGCGGGCGACTCTGGGTGGCTGCCGGCGGTGAAATCGGCGGCGTGCAGCGGAGCTCCGGCGTCTGGAGGAGCGCGAGTGCAGGCGGAGGACAATCTCCAGGAAAGGGCAGCAGACCCAGGTGGAGGTGCTGTGGTGGTGCGGAGCCGGCGGCCGGCAACGCGTACAAATACGAAGTGACGGTGGGGATTGGTCTTGCCGGAGGTGCTCAATTAGCCGCGGAGGAGAGGAAAGGTTGGTGGTTCGGTGGCAGCAGCGGGCGCTAGTGAGCCTGAGAAGGCTGGTGTGGTGAAGCCCGGCGGGAGACAGAGGCGTAGGAGGAGAATAGAGCAGAGGAAGCTGCAGCTGAGCTGAGCCGTGTGCTAGAGCTGGTGCTGGTGTTTTTACTCCTGATTGATTATTGTGATTGGTGCTGCTGCGTGCAAGGTTTGCGGAGGTGCTGCTGGTGTTTGCTTGGAGGCAGGATTGGTCCGTGCAGCTGAAAAATTGCAAAGGTAAATAGAACCGCAGTGTATTTGTGCTATGGATGGAAAATCTCGAGTTGTGTTTGGTGGGTTTGGTAAGCAGGGAATGGTATTGAATAATGGATCAGGCAGAGGTAAAAGACTCGGTGATGGTGCTGTAAAATCTTGGCAACGAGATGGTGATTGGCTGTGTCCAAATATGAGGTGTAGAAATATAAATTTTGCCTTTCGGAGTGTCTGCAATTTGTGTGGAGCTGCTCGCCCTACGGGTGTTAGTGGAACAGGTGCTGATGGTGGAAGGTCCCAAATTGTTACGGTTAGGATGACCATTGATGATTTGGAAAAATGGTACCAGTTCAAGGGTATGAATAAAGGTGATAAGAAAATTTGCGAAGCTGCTGCGGTCTCTGCTGGTCATTGTAGTAACTCTTCAACCTCTGTTGAGTTTGATCGCAATGGTGCGCCATGGCTGATTGATTCGGGCGCATCTCGACATATGGCTGGTTCCTATAGAGAATTTCATGATTATGTTCCTGAGATGGGTAAACAGAGTGTTAAATTGGCCGATGGTTCAGCTCAAGCCATCATGGGTTCAGGGAAAGTTATATGCAATCCTAACTTGTCACTCTCATCTGTGCTCCATGTTCCCACATTCCCAATTAATCTCATGTCCATAAGTTGTATCACACGGGAACTTAATTGTGCTGCTATTTTCTTCCCATCATGGTGTATATTTCAGGATCTTGAAACTGGAAAAAAACTTGGAATGGGGAGCTTACGTGATGGTTTATATTACCTGGACAAGGAAGTGTCGCCTTCTGTTGCAGCTGTGCTATCTTCTTCACCATTAGAAGAGTTTCTACTGCAACATCGCAGGTTGGGTCATATGTCATTCCCTATTCGAGTCAGCTTTATCCTGATCTTTATAATAAAGTTAAGAAGGAGAAACTAGTATGTGATGCATGTCAATTTGGAAAGCAAACTAGAAGCTCTTATGTGCCATCTGATAATCGAAGCGCAACACCACTGGAAGTTATTCTTTCTGATGTCTGGGGTCCTAGTAGAGTTTCAGCTCTAAATGGTTATCGCTCATTTGTTACCTTCATTGACTGTTGTACTAGAGTTACTTGGGTTTATGTGTTGAAGAACAAGGATGATGTGTTTTAATGCTTCGTTGATTTTCATAATATGATCAAGACACAACATAATGCATGCATGAAAACATTTCATACCGACAATGGGACCGAGTATGTGAACAGCGAATTTGATAGGTACTTGTCCAGTTTTGGGATTATTCATCAGACAACTTGTCCAGGTACCTCTGAACAAAATGGCTTGGCTGAAAGGAAAAATAGACACCTTTTGGAGGTTACCCGGTGTCTAATGATGACTATGAATGTTCCAAAATTTCTGTGGAGTGAGGCGGTGATGACAGCAGCTTATCTGATAAATAGAATGCCATCTAGAGTGCTTGGGTATAAAACCCCAATAGAATGTTTAACCGGTGGGATTTCTTATGTGGTTCCACCAAAGGTATTCGGGTGTGTGTGCTTTGTGAAAGATTATAGACCCTCTGTGAGCAAGCTTGATCCAAGAGCTCTAAAGTGTGTGTTTGTGGGATATTCAGGAAAACAAAAAGGATATAAATGTTGGTGCCCATCAGAGAGACGGATGTTTGTAAGCATGGATGTGGTGTTTAGAGAATATCAACCATTTTATGGAGAATCGGTGGATTTGACTGATGTTTTTCCTGATCTATATGTTAATGATAATTCAGGTACGGACAGCGAGACAGGGGGAGATGAACAAGAAGAAAATAATGAAGCAGCATCTAGGAAGATGATTGTTGGAGTAATTCCAGCTGGAGACGAGCCTGATGGTAGAGATGAAGATACATCAAATGTTGAACAAGATGACACTCAGGGGGAGCAGCAAGAGTATCAAACTGAAGGATCTAGGTGGCCAGAAAACCTTCAGGTGTACTCACGGAGACGGAGAGCTGAGAATGATCAGGTGCAAGGGGAGGAAGAAATTTCATTGAGTTTGAATCCTGAAGCTGGAGTACAGCAAGATTTGCATGACTCAAGTTCAAGTCCCTCTACAAGTGATGGTACAATTTCTGTTCCATTTGATGATCTTGATATCCCTATAGCTCAGAGGAAACAATCTCGCTCCACTGCTGGGAAACTGCCACCACATTTGTCCCAATACGATATTTCTAATTATGTCTCATATTCTTCTGTGGGACCTCAGTATAAAGCCTTTATTGCTGCACTTGACTCGGCTGTACCTATTCCCTATGACTGGCAGGAAGCGAAGAGGTGCCCTAAATGGAGAGATGCCATGCTGGAAGAAATGAAGCACTTGACAAGAATAACACGTGGGTACTTACTACACTTCCTCCTAATAAAAGGGTTGTTGGTTGTAAGTGGGTATTTACTATAAAACAAAATTCAGAGGGTAAGGTAGAAAGGTATAAGGCCAGGTTGGTGGCCAAAGGGTACAGTCAAACATATGGGGTAGATTATGATGAAACCTTCGCACCTGTGGCAAAAATGAACACCGTCAGGGCGCTCATATCGATAGCAGCAAATAATAAGTGGAAATTGTATCAAATGGATGTTAAAAATGCTTTTCTTCATGGAGACCTACAGGAAGAAGTGTATATGGAGATTCCACCAGGGTTTAGTAGTAAAGAGACTGAAGGCAAGGTGTGTAAATTAAAGAAATCCTTGTATGGGCTTAAACAATCACCTAGAGCCTGGTTTGGGAGGTTTAGAAATGAAGTGTGCAAGCTGGGCTATCGACAAAGCAATGCCGATCATACTTTATTTTTTAAGTGCTATAAGGACAAGGTTACCATTCTGGTTGTTTATGTTGATGACATTGTAATTACAGGTAATGATGATGAAGAGATATCGAGGTTAAAGAAGGCATTGGCATGTTCATTTGAAGTCAAAGACCTGGGATATCTTCACTACTTTCTTGGGATTGAGGTTGTTTATGGTGCACAAGGTATTTATCTCTCTCAAAGAAAATATGCACTTGATTTACTTGCTGAGACTGGAATGCTAGAATGTAAACCAGCACCACACCTGTTGAGCAAAATCTTCAAATATTAGCGGATTCTGGTGAGTCAGTGGACAAAGGTAGATATCAAAGATTGGTGGGGCGCTTAATTTATTTGTCACATACTAGACCAGACATTGCATATGCGGTTGGCATCGTGAGCAGATACATGCATGACCCTAGAACTAGCCATATGGATGCTGTATACAGAATTTTAAGGTATCTAAAAGGGTGCCCAGGTAAAGGAATTTTATTTTCTAATTATGGGCATCTTAAAATAGAAGGATATACTGATGCTGATTGGGGTGGATGTCTAGATGACAGAAAGTCAACCACTGGCTATTGCATGTTTTTGGGTGGAAATTTAGTTAGCTGGCGGAGTAAAAAACAAAGTGTAGTTGCACGTTCAACAGCTGAAGCTGAGTTCAGATCTATGGCATCAGGTTTGTGTGAACTGATGTGGTTGAGAATACTATTGTCAGAGCTTGGACTGATCGTTGACGTACCTATTTGCTTGTATTGTGATAACCAAGCTGCTATTAACATGGTTCACAATCCGGTTCATCATGATCGAACTAAGCATGTCGAGATAGATAGGCACTTTATTAAGGAGAAGCTAGATGAAGGTGTACTCAAAATTACTTATGTTAGGTCATCAGGTCAACTAGCAGATATCTTGACAAAAGGTGTGAGTGTAGTTTCATTTGTAAATATTTGTAGCAAGATGAGGCTCATTGACATCTTCACCTCATCTTGAGGGGGAGTGTTGGTGTACTTATGTGTAATACTAGAACTATAGGAGGGATGAGAATGTAAAATGTACTCTGTATATCTTACCCAATGTGGAATAGAGAAGAAGTAAGAGAGGTTCCAGAAATTTCCCCAAAGCTCAAGACTTCTGTGTCGTCATTCCAGACCAATGTAACTTCTCACCAAACAAAAAGCGACACAGATTGAACTTTTGAGTTCATCTCAGGGTGTAAGAAGTAGTATAGAACTCAAGCACATAATCGGTCAATCCTGATGGCATACCAACTCTGTATGATGATTTCCCTAAATATATGTTTAACAGATAGCACTAGAATTGTGGTTGCGAAATTATATAGTACTGAGTACTTCCTAAACGTAAATGTTAACAAAGTTAGAGCTTGGTTGCCATAAATATGACATAAATTACATTCTTAATTCTGTGACCATAACAGAATATTAACATTCCTTGTATTAATAGTCAAACTAGGAAAATTCAGCCAGATGGCTGCCCAGAGTAGTGTTAATTTGCACTGGCGGTGCCTGGTGAGATACTGAGATCAATGGCTCAACAGAGTGAGAATGTATTAGAGAAATAATATCTGAGTCGGTCTCATCTGAACCAACAGAAAACATTGAGTGGGCAACTTCCTCACCTCTGTTGTTCCATAGAGATTTATGATGGTAGTGTCTGGCAGAATTTCATGGACTCTCTTCCACAGCACCAAGGACAGAATCTCCCCACTAAATACTAAGATCTTAAGAGAGTTATATCCACATGAAAGATTTTTCTCAATGGTAGGTAGTAATATCGCCATCAATGATGGAACCAGAGTCATCCTTGATATACCATATGCCTACGAAAACATTAGCAAAATACAAGGGCAATGAATGTCATACCACAAACAAGGGAGTAGTAAGCAATGATATTAAAAAATCAAGAAGAAAAGAGAGCCTCAGACTATCCCTTGATTACAATGACAACGTACTAAAAATACTATTTGCTACCATAGACCATAGTACTATAGTACTGTATCTCTGACAACGATAACGAGAAATGAAAAGGTTATGCTAACATGCATTAGGAGCTACCCACAATTGGGCACACATGAACATACGACTTGAATTAAGATTTAAGAAGTCAGAAGCCGTAACTGTATATATTATGCAAGCTGGATGGAAAGATGATAGCACACCAAATCATCACTTTCATCCTATTTTCCCAATGTTAAATGGTGGTTCCATTCTATGTAACTGAATACTCAAAAATGCGGCCATATTTGTAAGTTACTATGCAATAGTATTCCTGTACACCAGTGGGATTTATTTCATCAAGTAGAAGTTTTGAACTTTTGGTGAAAGACTTTTTGGAGAAAACTAACTGGATAAGGAAATCAGTTATTCTCTCCCCTACTATTTTCATGTCAAGAAACAAACATAGAAGTATTTTCACTAGAACAAAGACTGACGACATATATGAAAGCAAAGTAACCTTAATCAAGCTGGCCAATGATGCTGGATTAGCTCTCCAGTCACTGGGAGGAATGACCAGTGTTGTGCTAGTCAATACAGCAGAAAGAAACTCCTGAAGGTGGTCAACAAAGCTGACAGATGTCTTAAACAACAACACGTCGTCTGAGCACAAAGGATTCCTTCTTTGCATCCACAAAAAGCGATTCAGAAGACCTATAGCATGATAGTAAAACAAGCATGTCTCAATAACTTGGTTGCTCAATAAAACAAAAGGTTCAATCGGAAACACCTAGTGATCAAGCCATTAGAAAAGCACTAGACCAAAAATTCAGAATTCTTGCCGGTATTGAATATATTGCTACTAGTCAAATTCCAGGTGTTTACATTTGCAATTGCTCCTACCAAACATTAGGTTGAATTTTTTTGACACAGAACACCAAAACATTACCATAAGAACAAAAACTGTGGAATTAATGAAATGTAGTAACCTAAAAGTCTAGAACAAAAGGTTAGCATCTAGAATAATGTTGACTAATTTCTTCGCCATTTCAGAAGCAGAGAAATAAAATAGCCTGAAGATCTAAACAATTGCACAACAATACCTACGAAAAGCAAAGTGAACAGCCGTTTAGCAGCGACGAGGAGCGTTGAACTTTTTACCTTTCTCCGTTCCACAAACACCTTTGGGTCTTCCGGTGGAACCAGAGGTGAACATCACATAGCAGAACTCCCGGAGCCTCTCACGCTCGCACGGCCAAGCGAGCTCCTCTCCACCTATCCCAACCCCTCCATCGTTGGACCATTGGCGGATGTCGCCGTCCAAGCGCAGAACAGGGCAAGCGCTGCTCTTAAACATGGTGTTTGCTGGCGAACCTCCTGACGATAGGACTAGCGCCGCATTAGACGCCGACCGCCGACTGAACCCTCTCCTCTGGCCACGACGGGTCCAGCGGCAGGAACGCTTCCCGCACCTGAGCACGGCGAGGACGGCGGCGACATACTCCACCGATGGCCACGCGTACACACCCACGACCCTAGGCGTCGCACGGGCGCTTTCCCTGTGCCGATCGGAGCAGCCTAGGGTTCCAAATTGAGAGTCAGAGAGAGGTGAACGGGGGACGAAATTACAGTGGAAGACAAATCAGCAGCCGAGCACGCCGCGGCACACGCACGCACGCACCTGGAGACCCGCCGTCGCCGAGGGGGTCGACGTTATTGCGACGGAGCGCGGCGTCGATGCGGCGGGAGAGGAAGGAGACGGCGGAGAGCAGGTCGCCGCAGGTGAAGCGGCGCTCGCCGTCGGCCGCGCCCGCCGGCGCCGCTTGGACGATAGAGAGGCGTGCGGGGTCCCGGCGCGCGGCGCGGTCGAACGCGTGCGAGATGCAGCAGCACGGGTCCTCCAACGCCTCCGCCGCCATTCTGCCGCCGGGAGCCTGGCGGTGCGCGGCAGTGAAGAAGGAAGCAATTCGAAAGCACAGAGTAGGAAACCGCCTTCGCTGCTCTCTTAGTGTAGCAAAATACGCCTTCCTGTTTCGTTCGCGTACTCCCCTACACTGTTTTCGCTGTACCCAACGGTCACACCAGTAGAATAGATAGATGCACAAATGTTCATCACTTGATCGATCGATCGAACGATCAGCAGTTCAGTCCAGCATCTCTACTCCAGAGCCAGAATCAGTTCAAAATACAGGTTGGGCCAATGTCACGAAACATCGTGCTAACTAGTGTAGAATATGAGATCGAAACATGTCGATTTCGAATAAATCTTGTTAAAACTTTTGGTCTCCATCCCTACTCAGAAAACTCAAGGTACTGTAAATGACAAAAGAGATATGGTTCCTCTTCCACAGAAAGGACTTTGTCACAAATACCAATGACGTCTTCACAGAAAGCAACAGAATATTTTGTGAATCGTGTGATGCATCATACAGCCAGGTTATGCTGATAAAGCAGGATCATTGACTCTGAAACAAAGTAAAACACTGGAACGTGAAAATGCGTATTATTATTCATGCTAAATTCAGAATCATGAGATCCGACAAATAACAATGGTTCCTCTCCAGGGTTTGATTACACGAAACAATGACAGGTAGCGGAGAGAAATTGGACCTCCTTATCGAAATTAAATACAGGACTCATTACCCAAATAAAATTAAACAGCAGTTCTTCCCCTACAGGAAAAGAACCCCATAACTGGACACCAAATATACCGAGAAGAGGGAACCATGCCGAGCCATCGCCCAGTGGAGCAGCAGCAGCAGCAGCTCAGATCTTCGAGTGTGCTATCTTGTACCACTCGGTGTGGAAGGAGCCTGGCATGTCGACCCTCTCGTAGGTGTGAGCCAAAGTAGTCCCTCTGCGCCTGCACCAGGTTCGCGGGCAGCCTGTCCCTCCTGTAGGAGTCAAAGTACGCCAGACTTGCAGACATGCCTGGGGTGCTAACACCATTGTTGATTGCGAGGCAGACGACCCTCCTCCATGCAGCTTGCCTGTCCATGATCTCCTGTGCGAACTCAGGGTCTATGAGAAGGTTGGCGAGCTCAGCGTTCCTGTCGTAAGCCTTCTTGATGCGGTCCAGGAAGCTGGCGCGGATGATGCACCCACCCTTCCAGATCCTGGCTAGCTCACCAAGGTTGAGGCCCCATCCTTTCTCCGTGCTCTTGGCCTTGATGATGTTCATGCCCTGCGCGTAACTGCAATCTTCGAGGCATAGAGGGCTTTCCTCACATCATCAATCAGCTGTGCCTTGTCGACAGGTGTCAGTGGTGTAGTCACCTTGGAAGATCTTGGAAGCCGCAACCCGCTCGTCCTTCAACCCGCTTAGGAACCTGGAATCCAAGGAGGCCTCGATGGTTGGAGCAGCCACAGAGAGCTCAGCAGCCTGCTGCACTGTCCACTTCCCGGTTCCCTTCATCCCAGTCTTGTCCAGGACCTTGTCGACCAAGTAGCCGTCACCCTGCTCATCCTTGATGCCAAATATATCGGCAGTGATCTCGACCAAAAACTGAGGAGCTCACCCTTGTTCCACTCAGCGAAAACTTGCTGCAGCTCACTGTTGGTGAGCTTACCAACAGACTTGAGAACATCATATGCCTCAGCTATCAGTTGCATGTCACCGTACTCTTTTGTGAACCATCTTGACGAAGTTTCCTGACCCACCCTTTCCAATATATGTGACGCAAGGACCACTTTCGGGAACTTGAGCAGACACCTTGAGAAGAATATCTTCAATGTACTGGTATGCCTCCAATGAGCCTCCAGGCATCATGGAGGGGCCATGGCGGGCACCTTCCTCTCCTCCAGAGACACCCATCCCGAGGTAGAGGAGTCCACGCTCCTCCATCGCCTTCTCCCTCCTTTCTGTGTTCTCGTACCACTCGTTTCCTCCATCAATGATACAATCACCCTGCTCCAAGTGTGCTGCGAGTGTTGCGATGGTCTGGTCAACTGGTGCACCAGCCTTGACAAGCATGATGACGACGCGTGGCTTCTGAATGGAGTTGACAAAGGACGCAGCGTCATGGAAACCGTACAGAGGCAGGTTTCCTTCAATCTTGGCACGCTGAACAGTCTCATCAACCTTGGAGGTTGTCCTGTTGTAGACAGAGATAGGGAACCCTTTATCTGCGATGTTAAGGGCAAGGTTCTGCCCCATGACGGCGAGACCAGCGAGACCAACTCTGGTGAGAGCCATCTCGTACCTGAAAAGAGATCCACCAAACACATCATGCATGGAACAGTGTCAATTATTTATGCATATCTAACTCGAAATGTTAAAATCCTATACGAACCCACCAATCAGGCGTAAGAACTAGAGGCAAAATAAGCTAATTCTGAGCAGTCGTGCTACTCAACATAAGTTTCAGAACTGATCAGTGAAAAACTGAATATGAAGTACAAATACCAACTATAAAAGAGGAGCACACCGAACACCACCTAATGTGATTTGAAGACCCTGAACTAAATCCATAATTAAGTGGAGCCACTTTATGGACTGCAGCAATTCAATTCAACTCCATTAGGAACTCATGCTCGAGGAGAACAGCATCGTGTATTTTAGCAAGTAATATAAATTATTTAGGACGGAAAACTGACTGAATCTTGGAAACAAACCTATGTAGTGTATCAATCAAGCATGATGTCAACACTTGCACAGAAAAAAAATCATCCGAGACAACATTACTAATAGTACTAAATACACAATCACCAACGAGCATCAGACAACCAACCCGGCCTCCGTTCCACTGGTTTGCACAACGCAAAGACGCTGCTGCTCCGCCTCCTCGGCAAGAACTAGTAACTGATATGTAATCCATGGCGGCGACACCTATAAGCCATAGAGACGCAAGTTCAGCCAGCACGCGTGCTGTTCAGAATTCAGCATCGATGGACGTTTTTTCAGTCTGGCCTATTTTCAGGAGAAGTTATCTGATAGTACTACTGTATTAGTTTAGCACGGCGGCTGGACTGCTCCTGCCCCATGGATCTGAACAACAGCTAGTTCCTAACTATCACCTGCAGATACGAAAAGAAAAACGGCCGAGCCGACGCTACTATCGAACCCAGAGAACAGAGACCATCGCGGCCCAGGCACGCACACCCCAGGAAAGCATGCCGGCTATCAACGCGAATCGGGCGGAAGATCATCTAACAAGCTACGTGACGGATCAAACGAGAGCACGAATTCAGGAGGGGAGGGGAGGAAGAGATCGGGAGAGTCGCCTCACTTGCCTTGGATGGGATCTGCGTCGTCGGGGGGGAGAGGAGAGAGGGGAAGCCTCTGTTGTGTTCTCTGGTGGGTTCACGGTGTGCGATGCGAGACGACCACCTACCCTTCTCCTTCCCCTCACCGCCGGTCGCTTAAATAGCCCCGGAATATCCTTGGCCGACGGGTGGGGCCGGCCGCGGCGGCTCTGCGCGCACGCCGCCGTGGGTGGGTGGGGTGGGTTGGTATTTTCTGACGCGTGGGCCCGACCTTCGCTCCGAGCTGGCCCATGCATCGCGCCATGGCCAAGTGGCTCCTGAGGTGGTGGCAGAGGCGGGTCCTGCTTGCCATCTTCGTTCCCGTGGCGCCATCACGACGTCACCCGTAGAAGAGCAAGCAACGGGACAGGAACCTTTTTGTAAGGATCGTCGATCCGATTCCTAGGAATAGGAAGTGGACGCAACGGAGCTGCCAAACGGAGAGCCCGGCCGACATGTAACCCGGATTTTTTTCGAAATTTGAAAAATCATTATATCTTACAAGCATGTGAAGATGATTCTTAGTAGGAACGTGTAAATTTTTGTTGATACACAAAAATGTGGTTTTCAGTAGGCGTTAAAAAAATTTAGTTTTTGTCTTCACATTTGTCATATGTGTAGGTCGCATACGAAAACATAAATTTATATAAAAGAAATATGCGTATGTGCTAGACATGTACATGTACTTGGATTTTTTTCTCCGTAACTTCTTAAAATGAAAAACTGAAAATTTTGAACAAAAAAAGACATTTAAAATTCAAGCTACATGGAGCATAAGCTCAGTCTGAGGTTTTTGGTGGACACATGAGAATGTGACATGGATGGATGCATGTGTGAGAAGCGTAAGCACTGCCATGAGTGGCGGAGCTTTGGACGAAAATTACTTGTTTACTCGTTAATGTGTACAAATTCCATGGATATTAAACGAATCATTAGGAAATTTCAAGTTGGTTGTGGAATTCGGAGTGGATTAAAATATATCCCGTTCAACCAATTCTTAGAGATCGTTTCGTAAGAGCGCTAAAGATGGCGTCACACGGAAAAGGTCACAACATGAAAGTTATTCCTCACACCCATGCCTTTTAAACTCATATTTAAATGGCTAAATTGGATATGCATCATGGGTGTCCAAATCATTACCTCTTTAAAATTGTCATTACTGAAATCTCAAATTAATGACAGGATTGGCTCTAACTCTTTTCACACTTGATGATTTTTTAAAAGCTTGAATAGTGGGAGAGTTTCCCACTGCAACACACTTGATGAATTTGAGTGGGTCTCGACGTATGGATCCATGAGGAGATAAGAAAGGATTAGGAAGGCTCTAGAAACACCCAAGGATCTTTAGATCAAAGGGTTATGGATCATATGACCAAGATTTAATTTTGAGATCCATATAAGGAGGGGATATCCTAGTGTTTTTAGAGGCCACTCCTTGGCACGAATTTTCTTCCCCCATAGGATCCATCTACAGAGGATGAGATGATACAAACATCAAAGAAGGCAAAGTGAGAAGGAAGGAGAAGGGGGCCCCAAGGGCGTCCTGCCGCGCCCCGTGCATGGCCTCTCTCTCCTTCCGCCTGGGTTGCGACCTCTTCATCCCATCATCAAATCTCCATAACTATTAAAAAACGATATGTGGTGCTATAAATTTATTTCCCCATTATTTTATTGCATAATCTATGTATTCGTCTCAGTAGTAACTTGATCATGACATTGGTGAAATTGTTGATTGTCAGTTGCGAACATGTATGTTATTTTCAAACGCAATTCGTTTGTGATAATTTATGAGTGCATGTGTACGTTATGATATCACATAAGGGCTGTACTATGGCATTTTGAATGGTTGAGCGGTGGAGATGACAAAAACTATACCCCAGTTCTTAGATGCATAACATCAGGGAAACATGGAACCTTAAAATTTAAGTCATTAGTTTTAAACTTGTGTAGTAATGTTCTTTTACTTGCACATGGTGACATGGATATGTGAAAGTGCATGTGTTTCCCCATGTGTGGTTTTGGTAATTAATGATAATCCTTATGGACTAATATTTACATTGAGATATTCTTGTAGATCTTGTCCATAGGAAAAGATTGGAGTTCATGTGTTGGACTCTAGAAGATTACATGAACCAAGGTTCTATCCAAGGGGTTATATGAAGAATGGATCATGTGAAGAGTTGAGCTTATTGCAAGCATGGCTTGGAAAAGAAGTTTGAGTGAACTTTCATGTTATCTCCAAGCCATCTTATATATCAAGATAAGAAGATGAAGTGCAAGTGGACTCATGAAGACGGAGCTTTGCAAGGCTCTCCCATCATGGTGTATGGGGGAGTATTTGGAGAAGTCTTCATCAAGCATGTGCTAGCAAGCACAATCAAGAAAGGTGTTCCAACTTAAGGGAGTCAAGATCGTCATCATCTAGCTCAAGTGGAATGAGCAAGGCAAAGGTATGATCTTGATAGGGTTTCTATTTCACGGTCTCGTGGTGTTAGTGGGAGACCGGGTTATAGGATAGACGGCGTACTATCATGAGGGGCTCTCAAGTGAGTAACTTGATCACATCTTTGTGGAGAGCTCAAACCTTTGCATATTTGGCATATCATCTTTCTTGGTTCTTATTTGGCTTTTATCCATGTGAGAATTTAGAGCTTGTGTTCATCTCCATACCAAGCTCTAGTTCATCAAAAACGGATTTCATTTGAATATCTTGTGGTGTTTTTGATATTGGAGGTTTTACCGGTTCGTCTCTTGTAGAGAGGTCAAACTCTCCTCTTGTGTTATCCTCCTCACATGATGAACTATGATGTGTATATGCATGATCTTGTAGAGCTTGTGATTATCTTCGGAGCAAGCCCAAGATCATAGAAAACGGAGTCCGGATGAAAAACTTGTTGCGTTTTCGTGTTGGAAATATTATCGGTTTATCCTTGAGGAAAGTTCCACACCTTCCCATGTGTGGCAACTTAACTCTATTTATGGTTCTTAATATTTCCAACAAAGTTGGTTTCATCCTATTTGGAATTTTCTTGCAAAAATTAGAGGTCGAAAAAGTTTTGTTTCTGGGTGGCCAGCCACTGGCCGGGTCCCAGGCCGGCTCCCGGGCCAGGCGCCTCTGCTGGTGGCCAGCCCCAGGCCGGGCCCCAGGGCGGCTCCTCTGAAGCCTCTAGTGCAGCGCGTGAGGCCGGCCTCCATGCACTGCTCAACGAGCACTTTTTAAGGGACCTATTTAAGGGGCTTTCTTCCCAACGGTTCTCTAACTTGTTGAGCTCGTTTTTCCCCTCTCTTCCTCCATTGTTGACCTTTGGAAAAGCTTGCCTACCTCTCAATCCGTCCCATGATTCTTGCATATCTTTGAGGGAAAGTGAGAGGAGATCTAGATCTATATTTCCACCAATCCTTTCCTCCTCTAAGTGAGGGAAACCTAGTAGATCTTGATCTTGGAGTTCTTGTGTGGTTCTCTTTTTGTTCTTCCTCTCTTCTTCCCCCACAAACATTAGTTGCTTTTGGTGGGATTTGTGAGTGAAGGATTTGAGCACTTGTGCTCTTGCCATTGCTTTGTTGCATCGGTTTGTGCTTCACGAGGATTCGTGGAAGTTGAAAGTTTGTGATCTTGTTACTCTTGGGTATTTGAACCCTAGACGCCATTGTGGTGGTTGAGACCTTTTGTGGTCACTTGTAGCCG